>ML675622.1:28124450-28314410 GCA_007922155.1 Mesoclemmys tuberculata
AGATGATCATATTGGTCCCTTCTGACCTATGAGTCTATGAGACAGTTTCAACCAAATCTGTCTCCCCACCACCATAATAATTCCATTTCCTTCCCAGAATTGGATATCATGCCAGACCTACCAAAAACACACACCACCACACACATCCTGGGAGCAAGTGAATTGGACTTCCCTCCACGAATGGAGGAACTCTCAGTGCTCTACGGTGTTTTAAAATCAAATTACAACCCCAACCTCAGTATGTGTGTGTGGATAAATTAATACTAATATTAACAATACTGAAATAATGTAGTAACAAAATTCATTATGCACATTAGCATTAAATGATCAATGCAGTGACAGCTTAGTGACAGAAATGAAATGCAATGCATAGGCTAGCATAATAATGATTAACTAATTACCTATGAGAAAAACAACATGTTAACAAGAACCAATTGCACATGCTAATCCTGATTATATTTT
Organism: Mesoclemmys tuberculata; assembly: GCA_007922155.1. Lineage (NCBI taxonomy): Eukaryota > Metazoa > Chordata > Testudines > Chelidae > Mesoclemmys > Mesoclemmys tuberculata. The sequence continues at coordinate 28,124,913 of ML675622.1, forward strand.
CCCAAGCACCAGCACATGGGCAGATAGGAAAATGAGATGTGAGGTGAAAAGATCATACCATTGCATTCATGCCTTGGCGGTCCCACAATCCAAATGGATCGTGGTAGATTTCTAGTTATCTTTCTGCAAGTCTCAGTGCAACTGGGTATAATTCTATATGACTCAGTGCCTAGGCTAACTTCTCCATGGCTCCCTCACAAAAGAGCTTCCCAGCTGAGATGAAGATATTTCATTCTCAGCCAAATGGCTCATCAACAACAAACCCAGGTCATTGGGTCTCTCCGTGATCATGGATCAAACATTCATGTGACATGGAAAATCATGGTCAAACCATGCTTTCCCTCCTCTCTGCTTTCTAGCTCATTTACTATGTTTGAGCAGTTAGTGAATTCTAATCCAGTTTACTCTAAAGAATGGAACAAATAGGAAAAATGGTGAGGTGATGTGAAAAATATACCTACGAACTAAAGGGAGATCAGGTTTAATTTGTTTTACCAACTTTGACTGTGATCTTTTAAGGCAGCTTTTGGTGTTTATAAGACTTCATAACACCCTGAATTGTCTTCTCGCAGCATATTGTCCCAGTAGCACTGCAAAGATGACTTTTGATTTGCTAGAATACTGGAGATGAATGAAATGTATTGTGTGTGGTATGTGCGTGGGGACGTTTGGGGTGTGGTGAGTGGGTGTACAGCAGTTAGAGTGATCAGATGTCCCAATTTTATAGGGATAGTCCTGATATTCAGTGCTTTTTGTTACCTAGGCACCTATTACCCCTGCGCCCCCGATTCTGATTTTTCACACTTGCTATCTGGTCACCCTAGTGGCAGTTGTTCTGATTACAGACCTGAAGAATTCAGAGTCCCCCAGCTTTCTTCTGAAGACAGCTACCAACTCTCCCCCCAGACCATGAACAATTGGTCTTATGGCTAAAAGCCTTTAATCCTGTCTTAAAGGAACAAAACCTTAGCTTTATGTCCATTTAATTATAGGCATAATAGTTCTATTTTTACATAGCATTGATATTTAGCAAATTTTTCCTGTAACTCAAACCTCAGCTGATTCAAATTATAAACATTTTGCTTTTTTTAAAACAATTTTTTCAGACATCAGTTTGAAAATGCCTTTTTACTGATCATCAGTTTCACTAAGGGTGAAAGCTGCCTGTTTCTGCCTTGAGCTTCCTACAGGGAAGTCCCCAGGGGTTGATGACATCATGTTAAACCCTCCAAACAACAGGCAGGCTGGAATAGTCACTCTCCCTCTCAGCATTTCTGGGCACCTTCTCCATAAAGTCAGCTCAATTCTTCTCCAGGCTGTAGTGTGCTGTGTTCAAAGGCCCCTCTCTGTGGGGGCTTCATATCTAGTGCCCCTTTATGGTGCCTCATGCATAGCCTAACCATGGTACTTACAAAAGGCCTTATCCAAACCAGAGTAAAAGTCACTGGAAAGACTTCTTTTGACTTGAGTTGGCTTTGGGTGAGGCCCATAATGCAGAATGCTTTGTACCAGCCCTCTGCACCAGAATGAGTTTCACCCCAAGAATTTATTCTTTTGGCCCAAAAGATCTTTCTGTAATATTTATTGCTACTCTGATTAAAATAGTGCCATGCTATTTGCTGGTATTTAGTATGCAAAATAAAATTCCTACTTCAATTTCCAGAAATAATGAGCCTCAAATAGTCATGATCAAACAGTTTGACATATTATAGAATGGGATAGATAAATAATTGATCATAAAAAATCTAGCTGTGTCATGTAAGAGTGAGGTTTCACTTCGCTACACTGAGTGTTCATGACAGCTCTATAATATTTTATTTTCTGGCAATTATTTGAAGAATACTTTTGATGTGTGCATTTAGCTCATGCAGTATGTGATCAGTGAATCATTTGTTGTTGTGTTACATCTAAGAAAGTGGAAAGGTTCACATCTGAAGAATTGTTTTTACATCACAAGGCACACTCATGCAAACTTAGCTATATGACATTAATTGAACAGGTAACCAAAATGTTAAAGCTTACACAAAATTTTCACATTTCTCCCACAAAGACGGCCACTTTGTAGAGAAATCAATCAATTATTTGATTTGACATCTGAACTACATTTGTGTGCATTAGGCTTAAAAAGAAGCTCTAACAATGGTTTGAAGAATATTCACTGCAAAAATATTGAAAAAGGTGTTCTAATATTCATAGAAAAGAAATTTCATTTTTGACGGAAGTGGATAAGCTGACTGCATTCATCAATGTTAAAAAACATTTTGACAAAGGAGTATCAATTTTGCTGAATTTATGAGAACAGGACCAGTTTTTCCCCATTTCGCCCGCTTATGTTTGTTGGCATAATTCTTGGGATATTTATTTAAAAGTCATATATTTATTACAAAACTAATCACAAAACCAATGTCAAATACATAAGCAATCCTATAATAATAAAATGCATGCACGTTATTGGAGGAAATGCAAAATTAGCCTGGGGAATTCAAGCCCAAGAATTTACCAGGGTTTAAAAACAATAAATATACTTATATTGGTAATAAGAATACCTCAGGCTATCATAATGAAGATTAGAAAGAGAACCCAGGGTGAAATCCTGGCCCCATTAAAACTCCATAGGCTTCAGTTGGACAAGTATTTCACCCCCAAGAGTTTTGGAAAATATATAGCATACTCATGTCATGCTCCATTGCATAAGATGAAATGTAACTAATGGGGGTCAGCAAGAAACTTTCCCTGTGGGAAGGTTACCCCATAACAGCCTACTACAGGTTTTGTTGTAGCTTCCTCTAAAGCAGATAGTATTGTCACCATTTAGTACAATGGCCCATATGGACCCTACATCTGACAGTTCCTATGTCCCCTACAGAATGTTAAGGAAACAGATTTCTGTTTTAAACTTCTAGTGGGTTATTTATTTAGGACAAACATTTATGGAAAAGAGTGACAGCTGCTAATATTAAACAGCAATATCATTTGATTATATCAGATTCAGAAGAAATTGCACAGATCTTTAAAATAAGCTGAATAAAATAAACAGTGTTATATATTATAACAGCAGTAATTTATTATGAATTTTTCCAAAAAAAGTAAGCAATTTTCTAAGGGCTCAATTCTGAGCTCTCTTGCATGTCACATAGAGGAGTTAAGGGGGAAAGGAGTCTGTTTATATCCGTGCTACCCCCATGGCTGGAACCTACATGGGGATTGGGTGGTTAGCTGCTGCCAAAGAGTGCTGTTCACCCTCCTGCATAGGTGCGTAAAGATGGGAGTGGGTAGAATCTTAGCTCCCTCCCCCACAGCAGACCGGCAAACTCTTTAGTTTGACACCAGTATGAATATTTGGGATGCATTCTTCTTTTTGTTGGGGAAGCTATTCAAAAACTGCAGATAGTGGGAAAGAATAAAGTTCTTTTATGCCAGTGAGCATAACATTTGCACAACACAAGCTTTTGCTAGCCAAGTGCACTGGGCCACATTCTTCCCTACTGTAACTCCAATGACGTCAAATGTGTTACATGAAAGATGAGGCTGACATGTTATGGTTTATTAAATTGATTGATCCTGGAAAACCACACAATCCTATGCTTAAATTACAGGCAAAGGTCACTGAATAGCTTTGCAAACCCCAAATAAGTAGTTGGAGATGTTTGCAAACCTGGAACATTGAGACAAATCTGTGTCTGGGTCTTTTTGACTTCAAGTCTTGAGCAGTGATGGGAAAGCAAAAGGTTAACAATTAATGAAACATTTCTCAGAACAGAAAGGAATAAGAAACAAACAGCTAAAATGAAAAAGAAATGGGACAGATTAATTAGAGAAAACAAAGGAATATGAAACATGTTTGAAAAGAAAGGCTTGAGAAATCTGTTATGTGAGATAAACAGAGACAGAGAAAGATCTTCTTTATCTCACTGACTGAGCAATAATACAGCATTTTCATTTTGCCATCTCAAGGTACCTAGACTTGACTGAATATTAACATGATGATTAGACTCAGTGTGGTCCAGATTCAGAAAAGCTCTTTAACATGTGTTATCCCCATTAATTTCAATGATGCTGAAGCACATGCTTAAGTGATTCCTTGGATAGAAATGTTTTCTTGAATTGTGTTTCTATCCTATACTGTTGAGCAACCTCTTTATAAGACCAGACACACGATTAACTTCCTTCTTTGGTAATTCGAGGGGACAAAAAACAAAGATCTGTTTCATCTATACCAGAACCAACTATAAAGAAAAAAAGAGGACCTCCAACAGCGAGCCAAATAGAACCTCCCTGCAGACATTTAAAGTTTCAGAAACTTATTAATTATTGCAATTATCATTTGTTATTATTTGTTATTAGCAACAGATGTAAGGAGCTGGCAGCAGATGGTGGGAGGGGGTGAGACAGAGATTAATCTCATACATTTCTTCCTGGCGGCCCTTCTGCCCAGCCGTCCCATCTGTGGCACACTGGAAAGATGAGAAGCTGCACCATGCACATTGCAAAGGTAACGTGAGCTACTTGACTATCCTTGCCAGTCCAAAAATCTATTGATTATTTATGATCATGGAACTTTAATGAAGTAATTTTTCATCACACATATTTTGGCCCACATTCTACTGCTGCTTCCAAGGTATCCTTTGTAAATATAACTTCATTTTTGCTGACTTGTTCAGTATACAGTCACATTTCTGACAAAGCTTTTCTAAAGTATGACATGATCCTGCTGCTGTCCTCTACTCAGGGCAAACTCCCATTGACAGCAGTGGGAATTTTCCATTAGTCAACACTGCAGAACTAATCCCTTACTGTAGTTTCTGATTAATTTCTAAATGAAAATTAGTAACCTTTAAAAAACTGATATTGTGCTTATTAATATCAAAGCTGCCCAGAGGATAGTAACACCGTGACAATGTTTGAGGTTTGGAAATTTGTTTTTGTTTCACATTGGAACAAAAGCAATACCTTTTGCATCATATAATTATTTGGAGAGGCAAGCTGTCATCATCAGAAATGATAAGAGGTAAAAAAGGATATTGATTCCCAATTATTCATAGATTATTCTGTAACTTTCATGGAAAGTCAAAACATCTTTTGGAAATAAGTGGCTTGGCTTGATTGCGTCCATGGATCACGATCTCTTTCTGTTTGCTTGTTCTTTACTGGGCTCTTCCTTTTGTGAAATCCCAATCAATTACAGGTGAAAAGGCATAAGAGGATACAGGAGTCTCCAACTTCGCATTTTCCTCCTTTTTTAGTGCAAAAAAAGATTCCATCGTAACATTTTGTGTATGGTGTTTTTTGCTTCTGTATTCAGTGTGCATTGTGTGTGTAACAAAGGACGCACTTGATATTATTTTCCTCAAGGTGACTCATAACTGAATTTAAGCTGTGTATTTGTCTTGTTCATATTATCAGTTTTTCGAAAAACTGGAGCAATAAGAGACACCTATCCATTGTTATACAAGAGAACTGATACCAATGTAAAGGTTTTCCTTCTCCTCCCTACCCCCACAACTCTCATTAGGAACCAAAAAGAAAGAAGGAATGCAATAAGGTATTAATTCAAAATATGAGGGAATGTGACTTTTTCCTGTGTGACACATGAATGTATAAGGCCTAGTCTACATTAGAGATTTTTGTCAACCAAAGTCAACTTTTTGCACCAAAACCAGTGTTTGTAATTCCTGCCCCCACACCAACCCAACCCAACCCCCGATTTTGTGCCAAATAAAACCAACTTGATGAAAGGCGTAGTACAGCTTTGTGCACAAAGCCTCAGTGTGGACACAGCACTTGGTTATGTTGTGGTAAGTGGCCTCAAGGAAGCATCGCACAATGCCATCCTGACCACTCTGGCCATCAGTTTGAACTAGGTTACCCTGTAGCCATTTGCCCCACCCCCTTTAAAGTCCCAGAAATATTTAAAATTCCACTTCCTGCTTGGCCAGCATGGAGAGCTCACATCTCATCCTCCCAGCTGACCACGGTGGCTCCACGCATCAAATGCTCTTCCGCTTGGAGTGTGCCGGAACTTCTGGATCTGACCGGCATTTAGGGAGAGGAGATTCTGAAGTCCCAGCTCTGCTCCAGCTGAAGGAACGTTGATATGTATGGTCAAATTTCTCATTTAATGGCAGAGAAGGGCTATGAATGGGACACATTGCAGTGCCATTCAAAAATCAAGGAGCAGTGGCAGCGGTGCCAAAAGACTAGGAAGTCAAAGTGTCAAAGACCTGCTGCTTCTATAAGGAGCTGGAAGCCATCCTCAGCGGTGACTGCACCTCCACTGCCAAGAGACCTGGGCCTAGAAGCGGCGGACACCGGACTTAATCACGACCAAGAAGTAGTGGACGAGGAGCTCAAGCAAGAGGTGAATGGAGTGCAGAGGATCATATCATTTGCTGACACGGGGCCAGGACCTCCTCTCAAGCCAAGAGGATTCAAGCCAGTCCCGGCCCTCCAGCTCTGGTGTGCAGGATGCATGAGAGGGGAGCTCGGGTAAGTGATTTTTTTGAGCTGATACTGTTTGGTTACATGATGTATAGCTGTCCTTTGTTCTGTTGCATTATATTGCTGGTCGAAGGGATAGAAATGCAAAAGAGCAGCTGTGTTTGCATGAGCTTCCCATTCTCCTGTCCAGCAAGGCAATGCAGTGGAAAAGTGTGTTAACGCACACCAAGATTTCATGGGAATCCTCCAGAGAGATCTCTAGTAAACTTTCCTGGAGGTACTCTCCAATCCTCTGCCAGAGATTCCTCAGCACAGCTGCTTTGTTTCTTCCCCCATTGTAGGAAACTTTCTTGCGCCAATCAACAATCTCTTGTGTAGGGACCAAAGTGGAACAAGGGCGAGCAGCATGCAGACCTGGTTTGAAGCTGCTCACATGGAGGAGATGCACCCTAGCACCCCTGATTACTGCCAGGAGTGAGATATCAGCTTCTGTGGTCCTGACTTATGGAAAATGGTGGCACTATTTGAAATTTTGTCCCTATCTACCTGCATCAATACCCCAAACAACCTTTTCACCAGTTTGAGTGCCCTCTCTCCCTGGGCACAACTCAGCACGCCCTGGTTGATTGCTGAGCTATGGACTTGCCAGTGGACAGTGAGAAAGAGGGACAGTAATTCATTAGCGCACTCACAATAATGCTCAGGTTCACTGTTTATTGTGCTTCTTCAGATGTGCCCTTGAGAAGAAACCCTACCACATCCGCTGCTCACCTGTGGCTGATAAGAAAACAACCAAGGAGAAGCAAAGAGGAGATGTTCCAAGAACTACTCCAGTCCTCTGAGGTAGGGGGGAAAAAAAAGAGGGGGCCTGGAGACACATTGTGTCCAAAAATCAAAAACCTGATAGGCAGAAAAGGAGGGGAAGCCAGGAGCGAGTGATAGCGCTACACGAGCACATGAGAAAAGCCAAGGAGCAAACGGAGCTGCTAATGTCACTAATAATGCAGCAGACTGGATTTAAAAGTGCTCATTCTTCCTTGCAGCCAACATAGAACTGCCTTCTGTGCTCTCCCCAAACTCCACCCACACATTCCTACCAAACTCCCAGCCATTCACTCCACTCCTTCAGACAGCTTCCAGGAAGATAGCTGGACTCATACCAAACTGTCATACCTCACACTGTCCTTCATTGCTTTCTGTCCTCAAGCCCAGATTTTCCGTGTGTGTTGTGAATAATTGTTATTTAATAAAGACAGTCTGTGAAGAATCAGCAATCTTTATTGGTCTCTTTCACACAGTGGTTGCACCTCACATTGATACACAAACTGAATAGCAATCATAACATGTCACAGTGCTGTTTACAAAGACACCTTATTGGTGTTCATTGTCCAACTAGTTCCTCCAGGCCTCTCTTATTCAAATTGCCCCCTGTTGTGCCCATCTAATAGCCCTGATATCTGGCTGTTCGTATTCAGCTGCAAGGCAATCTACCCCTGAGCTCCACCCAGGGGGAAATTTTTCAATCTTAGCTTTATAAATATCATGGAACACACAGCAGGCAACTATAGCTGTAGGAATATTTTCCTCATTTAGCTTGAACTTGCCATGAAGACATTGCCAGCAAGCTTTTAATCTTCCAAACGCACATTCAGCCATCATTCGGCACTTGCTCAGCCACCACAGTTAAAGAATCCCACCACTGCAAAGCCATCCACTATTTCTCACACATTTCCAAAGATTCACAGTCCTTTGTAGCAGAATCTGATTAATGATCCTGCACACTTGTGATAACACAGCTCCAGTGTTGGACTTCCTGACTCAAAACTACTTAGCAGTCTGGAGTTGCCACCTTCCACACAGCAATCGCTATGTGCTTCTCTACTGAGTGGGCAGCTCTCATGCTGCTGTCCTTGCGCCGCAGGGCAGGGGCAAGCTCCACATAGGGTTCCATGAAGGCAGCTTTTTGCATTTGAACGTTCTGCAGCCACTGCTCATCATACCAGACCTGCACAACAACACGATCCCACCACTCAGTGCTTGTTTCACACACCCAAAACCAGCAGTGCACCATGTGCAGATACTCCACGAATGCAAATAGAAATCTGGCAGTGTTTTTTTCCATGACACACAGCAGGTTAGGTGCCTCTGATTCAAGTTCCAATTGGGAGCTCGTGACATACTGCATGATCAGCCACTTAGTGTTCAGAAAAACAACAACAACAGTGGAGAACGGTACAGGCTCCATCCTTTCAGATGGAGATGGCAGGCGGTCAGGAAACTGGGGCCGATGAAAAATGCTGTGAAATGCAGTCAGAAACCCATGGAATGATGGGACGGAAATCACTGCATCATGGGACTTTGAGCCCGCATTCATGATGGACTGCGATCCTCTCTGCCTTCCTACAACTCCTAGTGGCACAAGATGGCAAGCTGCACAATAGGATAACTGCCTACAGTGCACTGCTCTCACTGTCAATGCTAGAGCAGGCTTCAGCAACACAAGCGTTGTGTGGACAGGCAGAAGGCACAAGTGTTGTAATTACAGAGCTTTTTGACCATCGCTGTAACTTGTGTTGACAAAACTTTTTAGTGTAGTCAAGGCCTAAATTAGAAAGAGTAAAGTAGATTGGTAGCTACTACTTGAGTGTATCTATCTGCTTTCACATAGATCCTGTTTTTCCCATTGTTCCCAGAAGTATTGTCCTGGAAACATTAATTAATGAGGCTGCAGTAGTAGTTAACGAATGCTGTTTAGTTTAAACTATGGGCTTGCTTATACAACCTTGTAGTGTGGACTAGGGAGGTGTGAATTACAGCATGCACTGAAGTGTTGCACTGTAACTGCCCTATGTAGCTATTGCTAGTACTATATGTTTCTCTGAACAAAAGCTCACAGTTGTCATGATTATTGTTTTGCCTCTGATATTTATGTAAGCATAGATTTGTAAACCTGTGAACATTTCTTTTTAAAAATAATTGTTAAAGCATCAATGAATGGGATTTGCTATTGGCATCTAAATTTCCCTTTAACATAGCAGGATAGGGAAGGATTTAAGATAGGAAGTTGAAGGGCAGGCTATGGAGGAAGGGAGAAAGATCAGACCGGAGCCGTTGTTTCTAAAGGAAAGTTGTGTGACTTCATTATGAGAAGCAAACAGAGCTGGTTACTAAAACAGAGGTTGATCCAATCAGGGATTGTTATTAGAAAGGTGGATCAAGAGCAAGTGGGCGAGTTTTATGAGCTGGGCAAAATTGGGTACTGAAGCTTGAAAATCATGTCTAGTACAGGAGAGGGTGGGTGACGTTCTGTGGCCTGTGTTGGGCAAGAGATCAGAGTGGATGATCCTATTAGCCCTTCTGCCCTTAATGTCTATGATTCTATGGAGCACGGGGTGATGCAAAAGATGTTTCTAATCATACAATGAGCACAGCAAGTGTGTTACATCTGGAAATCCTTTGTGGCTAGCAATTCAAGGAATGGTGTCAATGGAACCTTCTATCATTTGAACTGAGTGCTGGTTAGTTAACAAAATACCCATCCACTCGCAGGGCCGGGAGCTGTGAGGAGTAGATGAGCTGCAGACTAGAAATGGGGGGTGCGGGAGATATCAGTCCAGTTTTGCAAAACACTGTCAAGCAGGGCTTCAGGGTTTGTTTGTTTTTTTAATTGTGGTTCTCTGGACCCAGCTGCCATTTGCCAATCCCCAAACTTCTGAGGTGTGGAAGTGGCGTTTTGGAAAAAAAGGTGTTGATTTTGGCTCATCTCTATTTTAAACACACATGTTGAATGGACTCTTCTTTATCCCATCTGTGCAGTAACTCTATAATGTCTGGATTGGTTTCAGATCAGAATCTCTGTATTCTGAATGGTTTAAGTTCTTTTTTCTGCATTTCTCACATTTTAAGTTGAAATCAAGTAGGAGCTTGGTGCTTTCTCGATTCTTTCCCCAATGTGATTTCTTCATATATGATGATGCATTAGACATGTCTCAATAGAATGGTATGAATGATTATGTGAGCTTCTGGAGAATAAACTGCAAATCATAATAGAAAGTGCTATCTTTATTCCCATCATGCATGGCAAAGGATTGGCTTCACAAGACATTGTAATTGAGAAAACAGAAAGCAGGAAGAATTTGCAGTGATGTATGACCAGCTTGCACTCTTTTAAAGAAGATTCATTTTCCATCAAGTTTAAAAGTCCAGCACAAAGACGGGATTAAAGTTTTTCCCCCCTAAGCAGATACAACATTCTAACTCACTGAACCATAACCTATCTTCCTCCCTTTTCCCTTTCACAGCTGTAAGTAACTCTTCCGCTATACAACAGCTCAGACACTAGATAACTATTACCATACTGGAAATATTCTGTGGGAGCAAGTGACAGCCTTTGTACAAGACAGCCCCATATAATCCCATTTCCAGCCAGGGTAGAGATGTTTGAAAAGTCTGAGACTTTTAGGAATGTTTATAAAAGTAAATTGGGAGAATTAAGAGGATTGCTTGAACCTCTCTCTCCCCTCCCCTTATCTACAACCAAGGGTGGAGCCTGGGCCCCCTCCCAACAGTTACAACCAAGCTGCACCCCAAACAAGGAGAAGGGGACGATCGGCATTAAGAAAGCCTCCCTCTATGCCAGCTAGGGCCTTAACTACTTTGGCCCAGTGGTTTCCAACCAGGTGTCTGCAGACTATGTCTCTGATTTCAAAGGGGTCTACACCTCCATTTGAAACTTTTAGAGATGCACAAATGAAAAAAGATTGAAAACCACTGCCTTGGCCTGTACTTCCTTCCTCGGATGATCCTCCTCTGATGAGTTCTGTCTCTCGTCTTCTGCCACACCTATAGTTTCATCCCGCCCACCCAGCTTCTTTCTTTCCACAAATTGCACGGTGAGTGTCTGATAGAAGGCACAGTTGTGGTGCATCGGATGCTGGAATCCCCAGCCAAACTTCAGGCGGTGTGTTGTGCTCTCACAGTCCTGGATGGACCCTGCTGGCACTTTCTATGTACCCAGAGCTCCAGTGGGAGTCACGAGTCATTGGACGGCAACATGCAGCTGGTGGCTTGGGTGGGGGAATCCAGCAGCATTCCAAAACCCAGTGAAAATTGCTGAGGCTTGCCTCGTATCAGACCCTTTCTGCACATGTGCAACAGGAGTGGTAGAAAAGAACCCTTTGCAGTTGCAGTGCTATTTGCTGTGTCTGTTGGACCCGAATTATGTGAATGACTAGGGAGGGTGAGTGTCTCTGCAAGGGCATCTTTATGAATTTCTCATTCTGAAAGCCACAGTAATCTTTTTTGTTTTGTGGTGCATCAAAATAACCATATGCTGAAGTTTTGTACACATATTGGACCTGGCTGGAATATCAGAATTAGGTTGAGGTTCCTACATTTGTTTTTTGTTCCACATTGGAACAAAAATGAGACCTTTTGAAATTTTGCACATAAAAAGCATGAGAGGTGGAGACTGTGCCTGAAATATACACCCTAGAATAGCTAATAGCCCAGTGTCTAATGCACTCCCCTGGGATATAGAAAATCAAGGTCCAAGTTACAGGTCAAATCTTCTTTTATGTCATGTGACCTAAATAATAAAAACTATAACAACAACACTAAAACTACTATCAAAAAATGCCTTGACATGCAACTGGTAAAGGAGGAGTTCTTTTTACAAATATGTAGCTTTGCAGAGTTCTATTATTCAGGAACGAAATAAACTCACTATTGAAATCGGCTTCTAACCCATGAGAGCAAATATTTTCCAGCTAAACAAGCTGTTCCCTTCCCTGTAAACAAAATGTTTTGCCTTAAAATTATTTGTTAAAAATTTGGATGGAAAGGTATCAGGGTCGTTGCTGTACTTTTAATAGGCTGCATTGTCAGCACAAAAGAGTCTTATAGTGGCTTATCAGTTTATTTTCCACATCATATTAGAATTTCATTGTCACGTCACGTGTCTGTTTGCTCCTAGCCCTCCAACCATAAATAAAAATGAACCTGACCTACATGAATAATTGAGTTTGACACCACTGTCCTAGTCCATTACGTTGATGTTAGGTTTGTAGGCAACAGGGAGTTTTGCTCAGATAGTGCATGACCCCACCAGACCTCTATTCTCTATAAAGATTAAATAAATTTTACTCATATAATGTGCATATTTTTAGGGCCTTGGTTTCGGTCTCCATCACAGAGCAGTCAAGTACCTGCACTTGTAATTACTGAGGGTTTGTTCTTCCAACAGGTCAGTAAGGACACCCCTTAATCAAGGCACCTGTGACATGCCCAATACATTTGCTGTTTATTGTTCTTTTAGGAGGGCTGTAATTAGCGGCGTAGCCCGGGTACTAGCTACTGACGCAGGTGAGTTTTTTTGTTTGTCTGTTTGTTTTGTTTTTGAAAGGCACCAAGGTAATTTAAGGCCACTTTTGAAAATATCCTTAGTGTATTATTTTGGACAAATGACTTTGCCCAACATGTTCTGATCAGTCAGATCCATGTAGGTCTAAAACTGCAGAGGGATCTCAGGCAATGAGTTCTCTTACTGGTCTCCGCTAATCCTCTCTTCTTTTTCTCTCCCCTGCTGCGTCAGTAAAGGCTACCACCCCCCTGGGGCTGAGGTAGTTCCCTGGAGTGATAGGTGGGATAAAGAGAGGAGGACAATGATTGGAGAGCTCAGTCAGCCAGCCCCCCAAATCAATAATTTCTATGGTGGGTTTGGGATTGTGGGGGGGCTTTGTTGACTTCCAGACACTGTCCTGTGAGGCTGTTGCCTCAGTTTTGGAACTGAGTTTTTACCTAGAGCTTGCCAGGGAGGAAAAGGGGCCATCAGCCCCACCTCTGTCTCCCCAGTTCAGCTTGTCCCAGTTTTCCCCCAACCTCTCTTCCCAGCAGCCATGTCCCGTGTGTGTGTCCCCCTCTCTCACATCTCTTAATCTGTATCGCTCATCCCCTTTGCTCCCCTGTCATATTGTAATATCCATTTTCTCTCTCACGTCAATTCCCACAGTTTTTCAACTGTCACTTGCCTACGTCTCTTTTCTCTCAGCCGTTTGGAGCAGAGCTGTGGTCAGACTTTTCAGAACTCTAATGAAACAAGGTTCCAAAAGACACCCATGGATTTACTCTTGTGCTTCTTTTGTCTTTGCTGTAGTTTCTAAAAACCTTAGAACAATTATCAGAGAAATGAATGTGAATAGCTGAAACTGTGAAGTCACAGGAGATCAAAATCATATCAAAACCAAAGAATAGGTGTAATCTACCAAGGCCAATTGAGATCATGTATCAGCAGCAACCATGCAGAGTTGAATCTGGGACTCTCACGTTAGCTGAGTTCCCTAACCACCTGACCATGGCTCTCTTTGGGGAAAGGGACAGTCTCTGACTCCCTCATGGGCTTTTTTTTTAAAAATATATAACAACATTTCAAAAGTTCTTGGTTTTATCCCAGTGCAGAATGGAAATCTGGGACTGGAAAACTGTTTCCCACCCAGCTTTAAATAAAAGTTTAACTTAGTACAGTCTTTATCATTTGTTATTGAAGCATTTAAGAGAGAGAGAGAGAGAGAGAGCACCAAGACTTGCAACATTTAAGCTTTATTGCTCCCTCCACATACGCTGTTCTCTTCCATCAAAAACTTCCTGAAGGCAGAGTTCTCTCAACTCCTATACATCATCATACTATAGCAAGTCCTGTTAGGAATTCATTTGTCATAACACTTGTCCAAAAGAGAATTAATAAATGAACATTTGCCTGATCTAAAACTGAGTAAAATTTCAGGATTTGGATCTCCAACAATATTGGTGTTATAAGGTACAATATGTGATGCATCATATGGATTAGGTAATCTTGCCTTTGATTCATTGAAAACTAAGCCATTAGCCCAACAGTGCTCTCTCAACACAGTACGTACACTCTGAGCCTTTTCTACACTCACACTGCTGCACCTGTGGTAGTGCAATGGCGGAATATTTTTAAAAAAAGATGATGTATAGACAAAGCCACAGGGCTAAAACTCTTCTAAATTCTGAGCAGGAGCTAAAGAGAGCCCCATCTGGGTTCCAGCATAAATAAGAATGGGTCAGTTGAGTAGAGTAGCCTCCACATGTAGGTGCCTATAGCCTAATGTCCCTGAGCCAAGGATATTCCAGTATCAGAGATAACTATGACTATGTCTTTGTTAAAACCATTGCTTTTGTGATAAAATTCCATAGCAGTGTGTGGGAAGCGTTTTTTCTTTTTTTGTCCTCTCTCTCTCCCCCTTTTATTTGCATAAAAATGTGCTTAGAGATGTCGAGAGCTCTAAAACCAAGTAATTTATATTTAGAAATATATAACATGTTTTATCAAAAGAAGACATGATGGTCAGAGTTTATACATGCTTAAATAGGTTTTCTATATGTATGATGGTAGGTTTTTTCTGTGGTCTTTTTGTGCATTTCAACTGTTAATGTCAACTACTCAAAACTATCAGAAATTTTAAATAATTGAAACACCATGCTCTGTGACATTTGCCTTTTTTAAAGTGAATTTGATTTTTTCTCATTCTTGTTTGCATGACAAGACAATCAGCTTTAACAACAACATTAAGGCAAATTACACACCATACATTCTAAAAGTTATTTTGTACTGAGACCACTCTGACCACTAACTCATGCACCTGCCTACCTATCTCTATAATTAACTTGTTCTTCCCATATCCTTTACCCCTCTGGGAACATTTATTCACCAGTTACCTATTGTCTAAATCCTCAATTGTGAGCACTCTGAGATAAGGACTAGCTATTTGTTTGTGCAGTGCCTGATACCTCTTGGGCCCTTAATACCTCTCTAGGATCCTTAGCTGCTATCAAAATAAACCTAATAATTATTAGCATATGTAAAAAGGAGAACCTATGTCGTTTCAAAATTATACTAAATATCATTGCATTTTTAAGAACTGTCCAGAAAACAATCAATGAAGAAATTTATTCTTTCTGTGAAACTCCCAGCTCAGCTACTCCAACAGTAAATGGAATGGGAGTTTTCCCTCTTTGAGCAAACCATCAAGGAAATATTTTTCAAGGAATGCTTCCATAGAAATTCCAAAAATTGTATAATAGTCCATTAAAGTTATTGCTGGTCCAAGTGGCAATCAATATCACCGGTATTTGTGCCTGGGCACAAAACAATGCATCTTTGAGGAAATCAGCACCTTCCATTTGCCAGAAAAAAGATGGTCTTTTAATTAGTATTATTTAAATGCATTCTGTATGTTCAGTAGAAAACACTGTGTAGTACATTACAGGATATGTAACAAGACTTAGCAAAATGTAAATGCTCTAAAACATGTCACTGTTCCCTTTATCATCATACCATGAACAATAACATACTCTGTCGAACGTATGTGGTGGTTTCTTTATCTCAAGCAGGAATAATAATCAAAAGTAATGAAGGCATAGATTGCACAACCCTCACTCACAACGGTGAGCACCAAAGCAAGCAGTTGCATTCATGTCCATGGGATTACTCCTGTGAAAGAATTCTCAACAGTATGTATAACCAGTCCACAGACTTACAATACTTAGGAACTCCTAGTAGGCTGGTATTGAACTCCAGCAAAACAGACACCCAAATAAAAAATAGAAAGCATACAATCATAGAAATGTAGAACTAGAAAGGACCTAGAGAGGTCACCAATTCCAGCCTTCTGTGATGAGGCAGGACCATGTAAATCAAGGCCATCCCTGATGTGTGCTTGTCCAACATGTTCTTAAAATCTCTATTGATGGGGATTCCACAACTTCCCTTGAAAGCATATTCCAGAACTTAACTATTGTCATTATTAGATAGTTTTCCCTAATATCTAACCTAGATCTCCCTTACTGCAGATCAAGCCCGTTACTTCTTGACACACCTTCCATGGAATGGAGAACAATTGATCACCATCCTCTTTATAACAGTCCTTAACATATTTGAAGATTGTTAGCAGGTCCCCTGCCTTTCCCTCCCCTCAATATTTTCTCAAGACTAAATATGTTTTTTTAAATTTTCCTCATAGGCCTGGTTTTCTAAATCTTTTTTCATTTTTGTTGCTCTCCTCCGGGCTCTCCAATTTGTCCACATCTTTCAAAATGTAGCACTTAAAATCGGACAAAGTACTTCAGCTGAGGCTCACTAGTGCTTAGTAGAGTGGGACAGTTTCCTCTGATGTCTTTTACAAGACTCTCCTGTTAGAATACCGCAGAATGATATTAGCCTTTTTCACAACTGCACCACATCATTCACATTCAATTTGTGATCCACTATTATCTCCAGACCCATTTCAGCAACATTACCCCATAGCCATCTATCCTCCCTTTTGTAGTTGTGCATTTGATTTTTCCTTTGCAAGTGTAGTCCTTTCAGCTTGGAATTGAATTTTGTCTCGTTGATTTCAGACCAATTCTTCAATTTGTCAAGGTTGCTTTGAATTCTAAACTTGTCCTCCAAAGTGCTCACAACCCCTCCCAGTATGGTGTTATCTGCAGATTTTATAAGCACACTCTCCACTCCATTATCTGAGTCACCGATGAAAATATTGTATAGGACTGATCCCAATGGGATCCCAACATACATCCTCCACTGAACCATAGATGATGAATTAAAATTTCTTATTTGTTAGATGGAAATGTCCACAGGTTACATATTTAACAGTAATAAGCCATCCAAGCATTAGGCATCTATCTCCACAGCACCAACTGACGTTATCCTTTTGGTATACAAAAGGGATATCTTTCACAAAGCAGAAAACCTGCTTGCATATATCTCATACAGCTTCTAATCAAAAGCATTCTGCTCACAAATCAAACTTTTATCAACTATAAGTCCAAAAAATGACCCCTCTTCTCTCATTCCTCTGGCTTTAGTCATAGGACATTTAAAGGTTCAGGCTATTTTGATGAAGTTGCAGTTGAAGTTACCCAATTATCCTTTTTAAACAACAAAACTGAACTTACTCAGTTTTCAGAGACATATAGAGTCATTTATTTGGTTCACACATTTTAGTTAGGCTTTCCTTGTGAGAGTCATCCGTATTCTGCCGATATCCTTTAAGTTTTTACAATCTTTAATCTCTGTTTTTCATAAAACAGGGCAGCTCTAAAGGGAACATGTACTGTAGTTCTTTGTTTATATGACTACAGATCCTTTGTTACCTGCAAGTAGCATTTTGATAATATAGTAACTACATAATGATTTCTGTTTTCTAGCATCACCTACAATACAGAGACCGCAGTATGTGGAAAAACATAGTTATATGGATCTTTGTTAAACTTGTGCCATCTTGGGTCGGCAAAGACGTTTGTGCAGATACAGCATTTACCTCCAATTTTGGTCCTTTGTCCAGAAGAGGCAGATGAGGTGGCACCTGGTATAGGAGTTACTTGGTGCTGCTACATCATAGAAAAGGAATAGGTCATCTGGCCACTTCATTTACAGGTGACTGGGGTTCTTGAGGTGGCTTGGGGATGAGGGAAGATAGTCAGAGGCCTGCCACTAACAAGCAAGAGAGTCGCCAGGTGGTGGAATAGAGGGTAGCAAACCACCAGCCTGTCCCAACAAAGACCACATAAACAGTTAGAGAAAGGGCTGGAAAGGGATGAATACTGATCTTGATATGGGGAGTGGCTCAAAACTAAGGTCATATAATTGACATTTCCTTCCTAATTGCTCCCTCTATTCAGCAGACCAACCAATCCTCTCCAAGGCTGCATGCTTCTGATATACATAATTTCTTATTGTTTTTATACTGTGGCAAGGTGGGGCGGGGGGGGGAGAGAGATATTCCGCCCTCGTGGGTCTTGCGCTCTCCCGGCCTGGCCGGTGGTGCAGCTGGGGAAGGGTTAGGGGACAGTCGGGGCCCGCTCTGTCCCTGTGTATTGCTACCTTCCTTTCAGGATAGCCCGTGGTCCGTTCCCTGCTTCTCCAGCCAGGTGCTCCGCTCTCCGGGGCTGCGGTAGCAATAGTGGAAGTTGCAAGCCTCTGTAGGCCGCAGGCTGCAGCCTGCCAGCTCCAAGCCGCCAACTCTAACTGCAGGCTTTCAAGCTGCAAGCCTCCAAAGCTGTAAACTGTAATCTGTGAACTGTAACTCCCAATGATAACTATAACTCCAACCTCCGTCCTCCACACCTCCTCTCTCCAAGCTCCAACACCCACACCTGCCTTCCAGTACTCTGGCAAAGCCGTCAGGCCTGGCCCTGTCACAATACTTTTAGCTGTTTGCTCTTCAAATTCTACTCCTATTTCCAGTTTACATTTTACTTACCTACTTTGTGTTCCTTTCAATCACATTCACTTACATTATATTTCCATTTTCTGAAGCACACTCATGAGGGACCATAGTTCAGGATACATAAAGTCTATGACTCTTATGGTATGTTTTCCTTGCAGCTATATTGAAGCTATGTACACATTGATGACAGCAAATTTGCCGCCATCAGATCGATCTTTCTGGATTAATTGAGTGGTCAGCAAAGACCTGCTCAATCGATCTGGAAGTCAACACACTAAAACCAAGAGGTGTAGCACTGTGTCGAGGGGAACACATTTCTCATCAGTACAGTGCAGTGAAGACGCCATGCACAACAGAAGTTAAGAAGTCAATGGGAGTTATGCAAGCTCCTCTGTATAGCTTGCGTGACTCCTGTTGACTACCGCCGAATTCTCAGGTAAGTGTAGACATTGGGGTCTTTTTAACTAGCTCCATCATAATTTTTAAACCCTTCTTTCCCAAGTTTCCCAAGATGTCACAGTGCTAATTTTTGTCTTGATCCCTCTTCTAATGATGATAAAGTAGGCATTAGTTATTTAGAACTTAATCCTACGATTTTTGTTGTTGTTTTATAATTGTGTGGAAAGTGAGGGGAAGAAACCCCTGGAAATTATACTTATCTTTCTTTTTGAAATTAAGTGCAAGAACGAAAGAGGGTTTTTTTTTGTTTTTTGTTTTAAAAAAGCTACATTAGAGTCCCCTAATAAAATGGTTTATATTGTTCCACAATGTATTTTTAGAATATCAGAAAATTTTCACAATACATATGTTCTGACAACATTGGAATAAAATGAGTAAGGAACAACAATCTCACTTGAAGCTTTTGGGAGCACAAAACTCCATTAAAGCGGATGGGTTTTTTTTTATTGTGTCACTTGTTTGAAAAGAGACGAACAAATGGACAATCTCCCACATCAGTATCTGTGTTCCCCATGCCTGCCTGACCCTGACAGCCTGCAGCTACTGAGGAACTTCTGCAGCCTAAGAGAAGGAAGCCGCCTTCTGGAGAAATGCAGTTCTCTCTCTTCTGCTCTCCGCAGCTCAGAAGCACATCTCCTTGGCATGTAGCAAAAGCTTCTCATGCTTAGAAGCGTATGTGCAGCCAGACGCAGTTAGCACATTCGCATTGCATGGCATAACCTGCTAGAGCTTTGCACGGCTCCCTTCAAAACAAGCTTGTGAGACCAGCTGATAAACAAGCAGGATATAGAAATGCGTCGTGGCGCTCTATGCGCTTTACTTGCATATTAAACTGGAATAACCTGTGTCTCACTGGAACCATCATCTATCCCGCTGGCAGATGTCTCAGTGTCAGGGTTCAGCTTTCCTGTCAGAGCAAAGGAACTATTAGGACAATCCACCCTCAGAGGCTAATGGAATCAGATGAGTTTCAAACAGCTCTGAGGAAATTATTGTGCAGCCAACAGACTATGCTGTCTCTGACCTAATATGATGTGAGGAATTTTTACTGAGATTTACCTATATGGTGGCTCCTAAGACACTCCTGTGGCTTTGTCCATGCAAGTCACCTTTGTATACAGAGGCCCTGAGACAGATGAGGTAAGACAGCTAAGGCATCAGTAGCAGTGGTGCTGATCTGGGGTACCCAACTAATGGAAAGGCTGTTCGAAACCTTATCATATAGCTGTGAAAGGAGCTTATATCCCAGGTTCCTCAAAGTTACAGTCAGCACAGGGGGTAGCTTGGGGTATTCTTGCTGTTTCTCTCCTGTGGCAGACTCGAGTATTTTTCACTGTGAAGAGCTTTCATCGTAACTGGCAAATTACACCATCATTTTCACGATTGCCGAGTCTCAGGGCTTGTCTTCACTGTGCGGCTCTGTTGGTGGAAGTTATGCTAGTTATGGAAGTAATGTAACTGAAGTCGATGTACCTTACATCGACTAGCTGCACTGTCTTCACTACGCTGTGCCTACGGGAGACGTTATCCCATCAACTGAGCGTGTCTTCACCAGACTCACTAAATCAATGCTGTTGCAGCCATGGCTGTGGTGCCAATTTAACGACATAGTGAAGACAAGCCCTCAGTAATGTCTAGGAAGTAAGCTGTAACATTTTTGCTACCTCTTCCTTAATGTTTCACCCCATACTATTGCTTCTAGTCTTTCCTAGCCTTTCACCCTTCTGTCTACTCAGTAGCAAGCCTGACTAGTTTTGGAATTGAATCAACTTCATTATGCCACTACTCTAATTGGAATGGCAGGATGAAGCAGCATGAGCAGCCCTCTCCTGATGTGACAGAGATTTCGTGGGGAAGAAACCACAGCAAGTCAGCCAGATGTCAACACAGCCCAGAGTAGTGAGCTAGGAGCCAGAGGCAGAGAGAGGGAACTGACCATGTGACCTCTATTCCTTTCTATTTTCGCTTTTCCTCCTGTCCGTGGTTTTTATCTCTGTCCTAAAAGCAGGACAAATTTTAACAAAAAACAATGGTTGAGACAATATTCAAACATTTGACTGACTCTTGCTCTCTCCCATGGCAGATATTTGATGTCACCAGGAAATTGTGAGTGAAAACCAGGCTTAAAAGACTATGTGAATGTAAAAGGAAGGAATGGAATTTTTCACAGCATAAATTTACATTTAATGCTATCTGTTATTCCAGTTTTCGCTTTATACTAACGTTTCTTTGCCTCTCTCAAATTCTTTTTTCAAAAGGGCAGATTTTAACTCTAGAATTTGACATCAAGGGCCCAATGCAGAGGTGTATGGCGTATAAGCAACAACTTGGAGATTTAGTTTATTTCAAATAGTCTGAAGTCAATACCTCAGCCTGTATGATGGCACCCATACATAAATTTTCCACTATCAAAGGTGACACAGAATTAAATGGATTCCAGATGGGATGGACTTTATGTAAAGAGAAAAAGTCAGAAGCCTAACCATATGACAGACCTAGAGGCAACTCCAAAGCTGACAGTAACTCTCTATGGAGTCTGCCAAGGAGACAGCTGTCGATGCCAACAGTACATAGATTGGCATCATTTATATCACATCATATCTCATGCTGTTCTGGTGCCACGATGCAAAGTACCATGTCAGACAGCTAATACTTAGAAGAGAGCGCTCAACTGTGTGTATTTAGATCACTTGCCCACTATTTGTTCCCACACTGCGCTCATTCCTACCTTTGGATTGCGTTTTAAAATGCAATGTCTAATCAATGCAGATGCAAGAATTTTCTACCTAAAGTAGAAGTAGAATTTTTAGTCTGTTTTATTATAAATTGGATCTATAAAGTTTGGCTAACGTTTTAAATGTGCTTTATTACATATAAAACCATTTGGGAACAGCTCTAAGCCTTCATTTTATATAGCTATATTAAACAGACTATATTATTATTATATATATATATATAGAGAGAGAGAGACTAGTGTTTGTATGGATATAATCTGTATCTAATCTGTAGAGACATAATATTTCATATTTTAAAAAAGAATAGATCATTACAATTAAAAAATAATAAATATTAGTTCAGAACTAGTTGGGGAAATTTCAGCTCCTCTACAGTCAGGTCAGAACCACTGAAAACATCTTGACAGCTGCCATCCTGCAGGTCAGACACCAAACTAAGCACTACTTCAGTCTCTCCTCTACCTTCCCACTGTGCTAAATTCAAGGAGTTTCTCTACTGAACAGAGAGTTGGAAGGACTAGAAGGAAGGTTCTGAGCAGTGGATTGGCTGTGGGGGTTTTGGAAGGGAGTGTCACGAAAATATCAGTGGTTAACTCACCCTGTTGGGGGGCACAGCTAGGCTTTTTGTTTGCATTTTATCTGCACAGAGACCGGGCATTTTAAGAATTTGTTCTGGGCTTTAAATGTTTTTAAAAGGTTTAGCAAAAATAATATGGTTTTTGAAATGGCTACGGTAGGCGTCTCAGATACAGATCACCATACGATAGTCATGCTTCTTTGCATGATTCTATTGCTCTCCAGGAATATTCTTCTAAATATTATTATTAATAATAATAAATAACCAACACTCATCTGAATGAATGCTAACAGTAAGAACTGAAAGGTTTTATTTACAAGCTTAACTGGCGATTATTTTATCATATTCATTCCAGCTCTAAACAGCAGCTTCACACATGCAACCTAGTGCAACAAGGAAGAAGAGATTATACCCCTTTAATCACTAAATCAATAGCGCTCAACTTTTGTCCTTGACCAGAAGACTAGATAGAGCAAAAACTCCCTGCGAAACAGGGGTATGGTCTCGCTTTGGTTTTTATACACACTTCTGATTAGATTTTCAAAAATTACATGTGAAATACATTTTTTGCAGTTGAACAAAGGGGCTTCCATGATACTTTAAAAAAGCAATTCTCCTTCTGTTCTTGCACTTATTGTTCCTAACTTCATGCCCTGGCCTAATCATTAGAATGTCTTTCCATCTGACCCTACTTTGCTCTCCATATGCAGCACCAAGGCTAACTGTAAGTACCTACTGACACAAAACTGTACAGATGTGTTAAACTAAATATAGCATCTTCATTACATACTCTGTCATGGCACCAAAAATAATCTTAACCAGGTTCATGCAACTGTAGATGCAAAGTAATTTAGATGTGCCTGGTTAGTGGCCTTTATGCTTTGAGTCCTCGGATCCTGACTGCATCTTCTATTAAGAGTGCACAGATACTGTTTTTCTAGGCATGCCTCCTTTTAACACTCTGGCCCTTAATCTAAACGCAATATTCATGCAAAACATGTGCACAAAGTGAGGTGAAGAGTTAGTGGCCACTATTCCAGCACACAGAGTGGATTAGTAGCCTCTGATGTGTACGGCTGCAGTTCAACCTAACGTGCACAGCTAGAAAGATGAAACTTATTTGCCATAAAGATCCCAACACAAACTCAGTTTACTTGGGGTTGCTTTGCGGGGAGGTGAATTTAACCCCTATGTGTATTTAACAGCTGTGTTTGCCAGGTCTAAGATACAGTAGCATATTTGAATTTCCTGAGTCCGTTATCAATCAAATGCTTTCATTTCATTAAGATTTGCCCCTAACAAGCTGTGAGCTGAGGAGTTCAAAGAACCCTAAAGTCCCTTGTTGAGTCCAGCAGTGATATTCATTTATTGTGCTTCACAATTCCCAAACCCAGTAACACAAGAGTAAGGGGCACGATAAAGCAGAGCTGGGCTGATCTGGGACAGGTGAATGCAACAATGCAGATAAGTCCTAAAATGGCAGACTATCAATTTGGAAAAACCATTTGAGCCTGGAAAAAGCATAGAAGAAAACTCCCACACGTCATCATCCATCTCCTAAACAAAAATATCATTGTTCAAGCTGCATATGTTGTGATACATTCCTACTGCCTGCTGCTATTTTCCGTCCTTTCTACTGCAATCCATGACCTTTTCTGTCAACTGCCCAGATTCTCTGCAAACCAGAGTTTCTATCCAACTAGCTTTATATTCACAGGATTTCTGTATTTAAAATGTAACCCACATGATAAAGAATTATTTGAACCAACACATTCCTTACAAACACTAGAAATGTCAGCAAATGGTTTTTAAATTATAACTGTGATGTAATACTCTTATTTATTTTAAAAGAATTTCACAATTCATCTTTAATCCAATTTGCTTACATTCTCTCTCATAATGTAGCCTAAGTAATAAATGAGTGATTTCATCCTTCCAGAGTTAATACTTTCTTCCCTCTATATAGTACAATCTGAAAGAACCACAGGATTATTTCAAATGAGAACATCTTAGCTACACCCATTATCTGTACTATTTTTTGTGCAAAAATCCTTTTTTTTTTTTGGCATTTTATTTTGCATTTTAGAAAGTATATACTGTCTAATCCTATCCACACTTGCTGAAGTGATTTATTTTGTTGCTGAATAATAGGATTTAGAACTAGAAGGACCAATGATGTATGGGTTTTTATATTTAAACATTTTGCAAATTATAGTCTATTTAAAATGAATACGGTATCAGCTAAAAACTGGTAGACTAGAGAGCTGAAATAAAAGATGCAATGCATAGCAGAAACCATGATAGGAGTATACAAAATAATGGTAAAGTAAATTGGGTGCTCCAATTTATCCTCCCTCATAATGCAAGACCAACAAAATGGTAAATAGAACTGATTTCAATTTCAAACTAATTAAAATCCATATTTTGTTATACAAAGCCTAACCAACCCATGGAACTCATCACAAGACCTCATTGAGTCCAAGTGCTTAATATGATAGAAAATGAGATTTTACACACACATACACACACCCTTCACAGTTTTATCAGGTACGAAAGTAATTATGTTAATATAAACTCAAGTCTCAAGGCAAAAGTCAATCACTAACTGACATGAGGAAACTTCACTATGAGCAAGTTATTTCATAATAGTCCCCTGTGGCATACTGGCCCTGGTAGACAGCATGTGGAACCAGATGGATCACTAGTGTAGCAATATCTATGTTAGCTATACCAAGAAAAACATTTAAATGAGAGCCACTGAGATCCAGAACTTCTTGTGCTCTTCAGCTAAATACAAGCTCATACAGTTGTTCACTAGTTCAGGGTTCATCCGATAGCATGTCCATCATTTAACTATGTTCTCCATAAGGGATAGTTTTGACAATTACAATATAATCATTTAAAAAAGGGGGTTTCGTTATTACCTCTTTCATTAGACCAGATTAGACTGGAGTATGACATCTACAACCCAAATTTAAGTTAGTATTACATTGTACCTTGCCAGGGTCACAAAGCATCCCCTCCAGCATTTGTAGAGATGGTATTACAGGTCCTATGTCATCTTCCCTCACTACAGACAGTGTAGGAAGGGCATGGCCCCCAGAAATTCTGGGCTGCTAGAATGGTCTGTTGAGACTATTGGCAGCTGCTGTAAATTAGACCAGCCCTCATGCTGCCCTGATTTGTCTGAACAGTCACCTGGCACCCAGGTAGCTCAGAGTCAGGAACAGAAAGCCACCTTTGCACCAGCCCCTCCAGAAGTATCATGTGCTACTCAGCCACAGAACAGTCAGGGGCCAAGGCCATGTGTTTACTATGGGTAATTAGAACCAAGCCACCCAGCTCACAGTTTTTAAGGAAGTAATGAAACAATGTCCTCCTCTTACTCCTTTCCTCTGCCCGCCACCACAATCCTACATGTCTGTAAGCATGCTCATACTTACGGAGGGGAAGTTCAGAAATTTGCAATTTTGCACAGTTGTTCCCATTTCATGAACCACTTGCAGTCACCAAAATCCACCCATACTGAGAAACCATTAATTGAATACATCAATCTGTCCTAAGTGCTATGTTGGACTCCTCAAGGTAGTAGATTCCATACTTAGTCATCACCATGTTCATGGTGTATGCATTAATATTTGTACAGCACCTAGCACAATGGGGTCCTCACTCTGACTAGAGCTCCTACACACTCTGACTAGAGCTCCTACGCACTCTGAGAATACACATAACAACCCTGTTTGTGTGCCTTTTAGATTTAAGGCCTCCAGGACTAAGGCTCTCTCTTTATCTGTGTTTATACAGTCCCCAGCATAAGATCTTGCTCCTTAGGCCTGTACTGTAAGTGTAAAATAAATAATAAAATACAATAAAAATAAACATATTTTGCAAGTACCTAACCTCAAATGGAAACATGATAAAATATCTTGTTATAATAATTATAATCAAAACTAATTTAGAACCTAATTTAATTTGATGGCAATTTCCAAAACTTATTTTTTTGGACTTATTTTCCTACTGGGAAAAAGTAACATAACAGTAAAATTCACTAGTATATGACTTTAGATCATGTACTATTTGTATTAGATAAGTTAATTTCCCATGGATTCCTATGGGGTATAAAAAGGAAGAAAACCAAGACTGTCTAATCAAAAAATGATATTGCCAGTAGGAGAAGGAGGTTCAACTTTCCAGATTTAAATCATATTACTTGGCATTCACATTTGAACAACTGATTGGGGAGCAGTCAGCAGAGTGGTTAACCTTGAGTATGTAAAATTTCTGTCCCTCCAGATATTTATTCATTTGCTGAAACTGTAGGGGCAAAGATCCACAACTTCATACCATTAAGACTACAAAGGAAATATGACTAGTTCAATGCAGAAAACTTAAATCAAATTCATATTTCCTTAGAAATGTTGCATTGTGGAAAAATCTGATCTTTATAATTTCTAGTGAAAAAAATACTGGTGTTTCCTAGGTCATCCAAGGTACTACGGCAATCAATCAGGAACCATGTGACATATCTTTTTATTTGAAAGAACAATATGGTCTTGGTCGAGAGAGTCATTGGCGATTATTTTGTGTTGCGTGCATATTTGGGACCTTATCCGAAGACAATGACGTCAATGGGAATCATTCTGTTTAGTCCAATATCATATGGATCAGGCCTTTACTGAGACTGAAGTGCAATTGAATTCTAGTACATCTAAACATTTTGTAATTTATCAACCAGTCAGCTAAAACTAAGACTTCAGCTATGAGCCGAGGGTTTTCTATGGTCCTCTGTTAATGTAATCTCAGTGGGAACTACTGTAATAGGAATGCAGGATTTCATTATAATTTACCGCAAATGTGGGTCAGGAATATGCTGCAGCACTTTTGTTATGGACACAAACAGATTAATAAAGGAAAAATTAATATGTATATCACCCATGGCTCCTTATTGGATATAAAAACTGTCTGGTAAAACATGCTGGAACTCTGGGAATTATACAGTGGACCATCATTTGAGGAATACTGTCATGTTTCTTTTCAGCTTTGATATCTGGTAAAGGACAGGCATGAAGACAAGATCCTCTGTGTGCTATACAGTAAATGCTCCAGGAGGCACAGAGATGTCACACTTTGTGTGCAATCTGTATAGGACATACTTTCTGCTGGGCAGAAACAAAGACACCCAGGACAGAGTTGTCACAGGTTGCAGCTACACAGAATAATAGAAATTTTGTTATCTCATTTCTGTACAGAGTTCCTTTTCATAATAAAGATATAACAGAAGGCACAGTGTGCTGGATGACCCAATGAAAGGCAACATTGAAATTGATGCTATGGAGCTTGTGCAACTTTAACTAACTCCCCCTTCAGCCCTGAGAATCAGAGAACGTTGAGTATGCCTGGAAATTATTCAAATAATATATATATGAGCTGTAATATATGCCACGAGCGCAAATAAACTGGAGGATAAGCAAAAATTGCTCTGCTCTTAACAATGGCAGACACAGACATCAACGATTACTTGACACGAATAGTGGAGGAAGGGAGAGAAAAGCCTTCCAGAAATAAGGAAAATATTGGCGGAGCATCCTGTCGCTAGGGGAAAAAAATGTTACTTTTGAAAGGTAAACATTCAGAGCGAGAATAAGGAACAAAGAAGAAACAATGGAAGGGTTTGTTAGAGTTAAAACTAACACGTCAGTCCTGAGAGTACCGAATATTAAAAGACTCTCTCAGATTATCCTGGAATGTAACAATAAAAGATATGTGAACAGTTAACAGTGAACACTCAGGTGAGGGATCAGACACTAGAAAGGGCAATATGTATATACCAAGCAGCAGAACAAACACAAATAAAAAAGCCTAGAGAAAGGCACAGAGCATATGACCATGAGTACCATAACTAAACCAACAAGAGAAGAGTTCACAGAAATTAAATTGACCAGAGACAGAAAAATGGAAAGCAGGAAAGAATGTTAATCATTCTGCAAGAAGCATGATTATAGAAAATGCCCAGTAGTTGGGCAAATATGTAAGAAACACAACCCTTGTGCTAAAGTGTGCAGAGAAAGCAGAAAAGTGAATGTATTAAGTGCAACAATGTATCCCTCAAGAGAAGAGAACAACCTGTTCATAAGCACAATTATTTAGGAAGCTGAAAACCAACAAGGTTAACTAATTTAAATGTTCACAAATAGCACTTATGAGACATACCAGAAATATATTGGAGCACAGATAAATGTAATAACAAAACCTGAAATAGAGAGACGTAAGGAGCATATAAAAGTGGACAAGTCAAAAGTATCTGTGAAAGATGGTCATGGGAAAACAATCCCAATGCTGGGAGTGAGCACACAGACACTTACATGCAAAAAGGAAAATGATTAAACAAGAGTTGGTGGCCATATACAGAGACAAGCAACCTGCCTTGGGCCATGTGAGGTGCTTGGTCTCAGTAAGATGTATGCCATAGAGAGAGAGACAGAAAGACAATACAGGATGAGATATGAAATTATTAGCCTCATATGAAGATGTAGTCATGGAAAAGGGGTGCCTCCTAATAACATATGAGATACAGTTACAGAAGATAAAGAATCTGTTGAACATCCTACATGACAAGTTCCCCATGCCTTTAGAAAGAGGCTAGAAGAAGAGCTACAGCAAAATGTATCACGGAGAGAATAGAAGAACCAACACACTGGGCTCACTCTTTAGTAATTGCAGAGAAAAGAGGAGAGAGCTACGCCTGTGTATTGATCCTAAGAAGCTGATAAAAAATATAAAGAGAACACTTTCACTTTCCTACAAGAAGTAATCTATTGTCTGAGATGGCAGGAGCCACATTTTTCAGCAAATTGGATGTGTCAGAAGGATTTTGGCAGATCTCCTTGGACAAAGAGCTCCAAGATCAACACCTTCAACACACCATTGGGCAGAAAGACTGCCTTTCAGAATACGTTTGGCTGCCAAAGGATTTTGCTGTACAATGAGCCAGATACTGAAGAGTCTAGCAGGCATAAAGGTTTGCATTGACCACGTAAATTGGGGAACCTCTGCCTTTGAACATCAGGAACGTCTGAGGAGAGTTCTGGAAATTGCAAGAGTTAATAACCTTAACATGAATAAGGCCAACCGTCATTTCAAACAACAGAAATAACATATGTGGGAGAGAGACTGACCTCAAAGGGAATCTTGCAGATAAATACTGAGCGTGCAATCCTGAATAGGCCAACTCATGAAGCTAAAAGAGGAATTCAGAGACTGCTAGATATGTTGAGTTATGTCAGCAAGCTCATACTTAATTATATAGCATGCACAGCTCACTGAAGACATTCTCTCCACAAGGTCACCAGATGGGCTTGTGTGCCTATGAAGCAGTCTACAGACAGCAAGCAGAACAAGGACAAGTTATAGAGCAATACTAGGCTAGGGAGCGTCACCCCCGCAGCAGGTGCTGGACATGCTCCCGATAGAAGTGTAGTTTAGAAGGACACTGGTAGCCCAGGAAAAGTGGGTAAGATACTGCAGGCTGTACCAGGAACCTGATGCTGGGAACAGGAATAGAAGCTACGGCTTTGTTAAGGCTCCTCTAGGAGCAGGGATCTGGATTCTTCCCCCAATCCTGCCCACACCCCCTTTGGGAGATGAAAACCCTAATAAGAGAGAGATTTGAATAGGGCATTAATAGACCAAGAAGAGTCTTCTAAGCCACTGACTATGCTCTAAGCAGAAGAGATCCAGTCTAGTAGGAAGTAACCCAGGCTTAAGTGTAATTTAGGATAGATTAGGACACTTTGACAAAACTCTAGGGCCCTGGGTCAGTACCTGGAGGAGTAGCAGAACCCCCTACCTTCTCCCCTTCCTCCTTGGAGTGATTGAGGCCCAGCATGTACATGTTGGCTGGTGCCCACTCCAGGATGACTAGGCAAACAGAAATAATAAGGCCACTGCCTAACCACTAGGCCAGCAGGTCATTGGACTGTCCCACTGTAATGCCAGAGCATAAAAAAAAGAGTTCAGTGATTTAAAGCACATTCCGGCATCAAATCCAGTGCTGCAAACTTTCTACAGGTATCTCGAAAGGAGTGCTAAGGGAAGTACTTATGAAACTGATGGGTTGCTAGTCTCATATGCATCTAGGGCTACAACTGCTGCAGAGAAGATGCATGCACAAATTGAAAGAGACATTAGGTCTACTGTATGTATGTACAAGATTTCATGACTCTCTATAATCTCATAGCTGCAAAGCAGAGACTGATCACGAAACACTGATTGCAATATCTAAAAGAGGGGCTTGGAGAAGTATCATCAAGTATACAGTGACTATTTCTGAAAATGCAGAAATATGATGTTACCCTGGGGTTCCAACCTGAATGCCACTTAGTAATGGCAAACATGCTCAAGAAGATATACTCCATCTGACAATACATAGCCTGATTATTGGGAACAAGCAATAAATATCCATGCTTACATGATAAAAACGTCATGTGTTGTATCTCCAGGCATATGGGATGAATTGGAGACCAAAACAGCTAAAGATGAAATACAGCAGTGATACAAGCAATAAGTAAAGGAGGAGGGGGAGGAGGAAGCAACACTTCCCACCTGCCTATTCCTATTATAAAAACAAGCTTTTTGTGATCTCAGGAGTGCAGTTGAAGGGAACACTAATCATGGTTCCCACAGTGATGAGAAGGAAAATATTGGAATAAAAACACAAAGGACATCTGGAAATGACCAAATCAAAAAGGAGTATTATGGCCATATATGAATAGTGACTTTGAAGAAGGAGTGGAACATTTTAGAAGTACTGAGATACCCAACAGAAAGAACCAGTGATATCACATGAACAACTTGCATTTCCATCAGACAAAGTCAGAATTAACATGTTCAACCAAGGAAGATAATCACCTGATTACAATGGACTGCTTTACCCATTTCCTACAAGTAATCACACTTGAAGATACCACAGCAGCAACAGTTGTCGGGCACTTTAAATCTGTATTTGCAAGTCATGAAATTCCAAGAAGACTACAATTCAAGAATAGGGAATGCGTGGACATTACTTAAGTATATTACTTTCATTACGAGACATATAATTCCAGATATCCTCAAAACAATGGATTATCTGAATGAGGAATATGTATAATGAAAAACTCGCCCAAAAAAGTAAAGGATGCAGAAAGGTACCACATTTAGCACTACTCAACCATAGGGCCACACTGCTGCAATGTGCAAAGTCATAGACTCATAGGTCAGAAGGGACCAATATGATCATCTAGTCTGACCTCCTGCACAAGGCAGGCCACAAAACCCTACCCATACACATATATAACAACCCCGAACCCATGACTGAGTTATTGAAATCCTCAAAAGTGAGATTTGAAGACCTCAAGCTGCAGAGAATCGATCAGCAAGCGACCCATGCCCCACACTGCGGAGGAAGGCGAAAGTCACCCTGATATGGAACAAAAACAAAGGATTACTAAGAAGTCTGTAATAGTGAGAAAAAGCCTGGGAAAATACAATCAAACAAAATATTACAATAAAGGAGCAAGATGGGCACTGGCCATGAAAGATAGTGATCGAAGAAGAGTCACTTTGCTCATTCTAATACAGAGAAGGCAAAATATTCCTCACACATATGAAGGAATCTGAAGGAGATCTGCTCAAGATACTGGACACCTTGGCTGAGACAAGCAAAGTGAGAGCAGACATAAGGTGAAAACAATTCACAAACTGAACCTGTTACTGACCAAGAGACTGAAGAGTCTGTTACACACAAGGACTTGCCTAATGAGGGCTTGAAAGACAGTAGATTGCACCCAAGTTCTTCATGACAACAAAGCTTTATATTTCTCTCTAGTTTAAATAGGGTTTAATACTCCTCTAAGTATTTTTCTTTCTTATGCTAAAAGAGAAGAACTACTCTTCCTCTCTATTGTTGTTGCCTTGACAGCAATATCCCCATTTGCATATCGAATGTATGTAAAGGGCTTTGAAGTTATAAATCAATAAATTAAGAGTGAAGAATATGGATAAAAAGATTTCCAAGGAAAAAAAATCATTATATAAAGTCAAGGCTTCTTGAACTCTTAAAATGTAAGTAGCAGGTCATTTCTATTCTTTGTTAACTGTAAAACTGCCTAAACAATAATTATTAGGTCACAAACACTTAAGTAATAAACAGTAAATATTTTTTACATCCAGTGTTTTCCCAAATAATATATGCATGCAATTGCAAAGATAGTTACTGAAAGCTGGGTGGGAATTCTGGCCCCACTGAAATGAATGGCAAAGCTCCCATTGACTTCAATAGGGCCCCTGCTCTATACCATCTGTCAGCCATTTTCAGGGCTTGATTTCCAGATGCGCAGAGCACCAGCAACTACCATTGACTTAATTTGATACTGTGAATGCTCAACACCTGGAAAATTAAGGCCCAAAGGACCAAATTCAATCTTCCGTTCACACATTATTATTAATACTTGTCATCTGAGGATCACAAAGCACTTTAAATAAATGGGTCAAATTATCTCAATTTTGCAGAGGAATGTAAGGCATAGGGAGGCTAGGGAACTTCCTTAAGATCACACATCAAGTCAAAGGAAGAATGGAAATAACTATCTAATAGGTCTTTGGCACGAAAATTTAGATAACGATTTCTGGTATGTTTCAACCTACCAAAGTCAGTGTCTTGGTTTGGTCATAACCAGAGCAGAAAATTCTCAAGGCCTATTTTTTCTTCACAAGGATTATTTTGGTTTTATTTTTTACTCAGTATACTACATGCAGAATTCCATCTTGTGTCTATATCCAAAGAGAGGTGGCCAACAGCAAGACTCATTTTTCCAGAAGCGTAAGGAGCGTGGACGCAGCAGTGGAGGAAGGTTTATAATAATTGACCAGCTTCTGGACAACTGAGAATATGCTTTGCAAGAAAACTTGTTTTGAATAAAGCTTCATTTAATATGAGTTTCAGAGTGTGAGTGAAGCATCCCAAACTGTGTGCTTTGCAGTCAAAGAAAATGTTCATCTTGTTCACAGCATTATCTGAAGAGCCATATGGATAGTAACTGGCACTCGGCCACTTAACAAGCATCTGATCTATCAGTTCTATGTCTCCTCTGTTGAAAGTCTTGAAATAAAGAATCACTGATTTCTTTTTAAAACTTTAGTGATCATGTGGCCTGTAAAACAAGAGTAGACTTGATTCCATTATTCTGAGTCCATATATCCAGAGTGAATGAATATATTCCATGTCTTTAGCATTACTATCACTTGCAAGAAACCTTATCATATAGATTAGGAATCAAGATATTTGGGACCTGAGTTGCTACTGACTTCCTAAATCTCATTACTCTCTCAAATCCTCTATAATAAAAGTTAGCTGATATTATATGTCATAATTCCCCCCAGGGTATAATATATCATATAAGCCTCCTTAGAATCAACCATCAGTGGTTCTCTGTATTGCTCTTTATGATCTGTGGCTAGATCAAAACTCAATATACATATAGCGTACTCTATTAGGGCTTGTTCTTGCATCCATTTGAAGTAAGAGGAATAATTCTCATTGATCTCACAAATACTGGGGAGGAATTCCAAGCTTTGTTGGCATGAAGAACTTGGGGACAGAGTTTCAGAATATGTTTTGCTCCTAAAAATGCAAATAGGTGGCTAGTGAGATTTTCAGAAGTGTCTAATCTCACAGAGGATCAGAGATATAGCCACTTCAGTGGTCTTGATATAAAGTTTCTGGATGTTTGATTGCAATATACTTGGTGGAAATGAAAATCTTCAGAAGCGCCTAAACAGATTAGGCACCTGGGCCCAGATTCTCAATATGAGTTAGGCACTTAAATATCTTTGGTGATCTGGACCCGAATTTCCATCTCTTCAGGTATTTTTGAAAATCACACTAGCTGCCTATCCGTAACTAAATACCTTTGAAAATCTGGCCCAGAGCACCCTAACTGGAATCAAGGAGAGGTAATTAAGCAGTGGAAAAAATGGATGTTTCACTCACCAATCTATATGGTAAGTAATGATTGAATCATCACTGAATTTTTTTAATATTTAAATATTTTAAATTCTATACAAAGTTGATCAAGATTATTTATTTATCTCAGCATATGCTTTCACTCAGATGTGGTATATTAAATATAAATGTTAATTCACCACTTTTTTAAAAAAACTAATTATTTTTGTTAGTAACTAATCCAAGTTATTTATTAATCCCGCAAATATGTCAAATGGGTTTTTAATTGGGAAGTAATTGCATTTTGCCTTACACAGCCTTTGTTGATTTCATAAACTTATCATCAATCCTTTGGTGATTTCTCACCTGATATAGAAATAACGTATCTAATTAATCAAGTTGTGTAATAACAAATCTCCTATTTAAAAGGTACAATAATTAGATAGGGAAAATGCTAGGAAATCAAGAAAATGATTCCCCAAGGTGGAGGGATTGTGGGTCTACTTGAAAGGAGGATATGCATTTTGTAAAGTTGATTAATTAGTTTAAGGTGGTCTCAGAAGGTTTGGTACTTTGAAGTATGCAATCAGTTTGTAAAAACATTTCTGAGCTACAAAGATACCTTGTACCAACTTTCAAAATATTATCTGTGACAAAACACAACATTTGCTTTGCTTTATGAAAAACCTGTTTTCACTTTTGGAGACACAGTATGATAAATTTTGGCAAACTCAATGATTTTCTATCTGTGATTCATTTGGCAAGGCAGAAATGCTATAGAAGTTTGTCTTGAATTTACATACCCCATCCACACAGTTTCAGCTGCAGCAGCTAAGAGTAAGGAAGATGCTATTTCAAGTGAGAAGTCTACTTGGAAGAGAGTCAGCAATAAATCACAGTTAAATGTGTGGTCACTCACCAGTGTATGTTTGAGTTTTATTAAGTGTCCTGAAAATGTGAAAATCTGCTTTATTAAGTGAGGATTTTAAAATCCCATTTTGACAGGTGTAGCAAAGATGGATAGGCCAGTTTTTCAATAAATTATTTGAAACTGACAACCACAGCCAACTATTGACAAGAAACCTGTGGGCAAAGCAGGAGTGGCATGATTCTGAAATCTGATGTTCCCATACCCTAGCAATTATGCAAAATGTCTACATTTCATGAATGAAAGGAAATCAGTTTCTCAGTTGGAGTGGGGGAGAGACGCTAAAATATTTACCCAGGTAAAAATGTAGCGATAAGTCCCTAAAGTACAGAATGCCTTGAAATGATTTTCCTCTTTAAAAGCCCAGAAAATAATGAAGAAAACTAGAATGAAACAGGGGCTGAGGATACTGGGTGGAATTTTCAGCCTCTCTTTTCTCAAGATACATGTATTAGCTTGCGAGTGCACGGAAGTCACATTCTTGACTGAATCATATAGTAAAGCAACACTTCCCCCCCCACATTTATTAAATCAAAGCATATTGAAAATAGAGTGACATTATACAATATCAATAACTGAAAGAGGAATAGGCCATTATGAAACAATGTACATTTATAGCAAGATGAATATTATCTCATTGTTTTCTTGTGCTCCCCACCTGCCTGTCTGCTTCTACTTGTCGGCACTTGTCTAATACTTAGATTGTAAGTTCTTTGGGGACAAGAACCATATTTTTTTTTCTTAGTTTGTACAGCACCTAGCGTGACGGAGTCTTGGTCTGTGACTGGAGCTCCTAGACTTACCACAATACAAATAATAAATAATAAGCCTCTATCTTCTCCCCAAGAGAACACACAGGCCTCTCTAATTAATGTTTAAACATACCACCCTTCCTAGGCTCTGGATGTACTGGTAACTTGATAAACAACAGAATCCTTATTCCTGAAGTTAACTATTTCTAGGATTTTTTCCCTACGGGACTTCATCTGTTTTAACTCCCCAAACACCTGTAACCAAAAGAGAAACTTCCTACCACTCTCCTCCACCCATGGGATCTACGTGGCCCCACCTGTTAATATCCCTCAGCAATAATTACCCAGAATATTAATGCAGGAACTTAGCACGTAATCTTAGAGTGACTCAACGGAAGAACCTTGCATCCCCATACAAGGTTTTATGGCTTATCTACACAATTTGGGTAGGATCCACGAAGGTACTTAGGTCCCCCCTGAAGGTACTTGGCTCCACTATGAGACACAAAATTCCTAACTTTATATGCACCTAAACTCATTTGGCACCTAAGTTTTTCAGAGTAAAACTTCCCTGTGCACCCATGTTCCTGCTTCTATGCATGTATACTGTTGCTTGCCTCTAGCCACCTCTCCCCCACCTAAGCCCCAGAGCTATTAACAAACCAGGGAAAGGTAGGCATTGAGCTCCCTAGGTCGTACT
Organism: Mesoclemmys tuberculata; assembly: GCA_007922155.1. Lineage (NCBI taxonomy): Eukaryota > Metazoa > Chordata > Testudines > Chelidae > Mesoclemmys > Mesoclemmys tuberculata. The sequence continues at coordinate 28,161,730 of ML675622.1, forward strand.
TAGAGCAAATAGGGGGAGAAAAGGTTTGAACAAGGGTTTCCCACCTCTCTCCTGTTGAAGCTGCTGCACTCTGAATAAATAAGGAGTGGTTGAAGTAGGGGAAAATCAGCTCTGGATTTCCCATGTGCCAGGTGGGTGCCTTAACCACTGAATTACAGACTCTTGCTTCTCTCTCTCTCTCTCTCGAGCCCAGTGACTCCATTGGAACAATTCCATCCATTGGTGGAGACTCTGGATCCATTCCTCCTGCACCAACCACTCTCTCATTATTTATCCACAATGCAACAGCTTGAACAGGAGACATTAATGAGCCCCACATCAAAATCTCTCATAGCTCAGTGATTCCCACATCCCATAACTCACTTCGGTGGGGGAAGACCTCCATTCAAATCATCTCTCCCTCTCCGCTGGGGGTAGGGAGATGGGAATTAAACGTCGGTCTCCCACACCCCAGGTAGGATGAAAGCTATAAGGTGGACACCTCCTCCTCTCCAGTGGCCATTTTGTGCAGGGCGAGACAGATGCCTAACTTTCTCTTAAAAGGTAGTTTAGGAGTCTAACTGCAGGCAGCAGGTTCCCAGTTGTCAATTGCTAAATTGACCTAGGCACCTAACTCCAAAAGATGGGCGGGACTTGGCGCACACACCCTTGTCTCCATCTCCCATTAGCCTAGCTTAGGCAGCTCCATGTCAAACAGGTAGGCTTTTGTAGATCGTATTCTTGGGTGCCTATTTCTCCCTATGTATTGTACTGGGAGCCTGGGCACCTACCATGACTTCTGTGCATCTCAGAGTTGTTCCTGTAATTTTGTAGGTGCCTAAAAGTTAAGCATCATGATGCTCAGTGTTGCAACACCTAAGTGCCTTTTGTATACCCCACCCTTTGTCCTCATCTATGGTTGTAACAACACTGGAGCTGCTTATCTCCAGTTCAGCTGCATCCATTCATGACAACTCTAGAGTAAAAGAGGTTTTGAATTTGCCAACCAGTTATTAATAGACATTTGGCATCATATTAGAATCTAGCAGTGTAATGGATACATTTTTGTTTGAAAAACAACATAGCCCAGTTCAGCACGCACCTGAACGAATACCTCATCTCTACAGCATCACTTTCAAATGCTAAATCTTCATTTCCTGCTAGTCTCTTTGAGAAAGCATCCTGTTTACTTAATCCATTTTCTCTTAACCCATCTGGCTATTTTTTGAACTTCATGCAGTTGCAAAGGTGTTTTCTTCTTAAATTTTATTCTTAAAAATCACTTTGTCCTCTTTTTCTCAATTTCCTCAGTGTCTAGGACATGTCTCTTAGAAAGAGGCCTAAGTCCAACCTCCCCTTTTGCACCATTTTAATTGTCCCTAGTATTTTCAATGCCACTTTTTAAAAGAGTATTGTCAGACACATATGAAAAACTATATATTCTTCTCAGCATGTCGTTATTGTGGATTCTTTATATGACACTCTATGGGTTTCTTTTTAATTGTGACCTCACCATCAGTCAGAACGTTCTGGCTCATCTACCCTGTCTTCAACTGTGGACTGAATTTACCCCATTTTAGTGACCCTATACTTCTACCAGGCTCTGTGTCTGTCACAATATGTATACAAACCCACTGTTGCAACCTTTTGTGATTTTACTGAGGGTCATGCAATATTTAGAGTGTGTTTCTAAAGCCCTAGGTCCTGGAGTAAAGTTACTGTGGAAAACTTTCATTATTTAAAAAAAGTAATTTTCTACCCTTGTGGTTGCAGAGAAAAAACTTGAAAATGTGACCCACTAAAGACTTCAAAAACCAGACGGCAAATTATACATATATATGTAAATTTCATGCTTCATAAGCCAATCTTACCATTATTTCAGGCCTGATTCATGATTTTTTGAATGCTTGCAATTAGCTGTACTGCAGCCCACTAGTTATAATAGGCAATATGCCTTATTATAAGTATTTGCAAGATCAAGCCCTATTTTGCATGTTCTACCCCACTTCATCTCTGCATGGATTTGCAGCCCTGAAAATATCTACCCTACATGCAATATGGGGCTTTAATTGCCATCCCTTTTGCCACTCCAACTCTGAACATGGCCCTTTCTCTGACAGTCAATGGTCAAAGAATTAACCATTATTAGTTCCAATATAGTGGCATTTTGTTCCTGATTATTTCATAATCCCTGTAAAAACCATGCATTCCTGCTACATCACTTCAGTTATCTTAATCAGCAAATTCTTGTGCTATTTTACCTCTAACAAGTAAATATTCCTTGACTTTACGTATCACATTGCATTTGAACAGCTGTGTCCTTGATAAATCTGGTTAGAAATTAGTTTAGATCTGATAATATTCATCTTGTTTGCTAATTTTAAACTTTCTCCTCTCAATTTAGACATTCTTTCATTCAGTTATTCATTATCCTCTCTTATTGGTAATTATTGTAACCACCAGCAGCTGGTACAATGAATTTATACCTATTTATTGTAGAAATGGATCCATGCTGCAGAATTTAGAGCCAAGTGAGAAATTTTGGTAAAATTGAGATCGAGAATGGGAGGTATTAAAAAAATGTGGGAGATGATAAATAAATAGTAATATATTTTTCAATTTCTAGGAAAAGAAATCAGTATATGTGATAAGTTAATACACTTATTCCCTTCCTGGGATTCTTTTTTGTTTGTTTGTTTTGTTTAACACAGTAATGAACAGTAACCAAAATAAAGTTCAATTCAAACTTTCTTCTCATGTTCGGCTATTCCTAGCATTCATCCTGACAGACTGATTGGCCCACATCTTATATCCTTTTCTCCAGAGTCATTGAGTCAGCAGGACCTAGACAACATTACCCACAGATTCCTCACAGCTAACAGGGTACTTTGTTTAGTCATACACTGCCAGCTTGTTACAATGCCTTTTATTTGCTAACAATATAACAATTCAGTAACAGAAATTGTATTTATTTTTCTTGTTCCCTAAACAATTTCACTGAAATAAAGAATGACTGATGACATGTTCTATATCATGGAATTAGATGTCATTGCCATATTTTTAAATGATTTATTTAAATGCATCTCCCAGTATTTGATCTAGGAATACAAGAAAAGACAAGGAGATGTTTGATATTTAGTACCAATTTTGAACATAGAATGCACGTGCACAAGCTCTTCTGAAGATCTCATATGGATCTATGTGACTCTTTATACAGATTTACATGATAGACAGTAAAAATGTGAAGGGAGATGGAAGGAGAGAAGAGCTGAAGAGACACCTATTGCTCACCTCTATCCAGTGCCCAGCAAGAACTTTGTTGAGAAAATAACAGTGCCAGACTATATCACATTTTCCATGGTTCCCTTCTGGTCAGTGGAACCCCACTGGGGACGGGCTGCCAATGTAACTTCAGTGGGACAGCACTGTCAAGGAGCTGAGAAGAACCAAAGCGGTTCACAGCATGTGGGCACAGGACTTTGTGATGGATGGCCCTGACCTACTATATGGTGGATGTCAAGATGAGACCCTTCTTGTAGGGAATAGGAGGGGACAAATCCCTCCTACTCAACTACCCCTAAGAGAAGAGTAGAGAGGACATTCTGTGCAGGATTTTACTGTGGGGAGATCAATCTGCTCTAGGCTGCTAATACTCCTTTTAAAATTCCCCAAGGATGTATGTATTTACCCAAAGGGCTGTTGTGGGTGTTAGAGTCCATGTGCATGCAGTATATTTATAAGACCAAGTCAATAATTTATCTTCCAGAAACTCCCAAAACACAGGTTTACACTGTGTAGCCTAGAATCCAGTGTTCAGCTGGATTTCCAAGAAATTTACAAATGTCTTACCGGCTGCTCCCTTTTTGTCTATCGTACAAGAAACAATACAAATAAAAAGCAGTGGTGCAGTAACATTTAAGATATGATGTAAACGGTGAGAAACAAGGGATTTCCTAATTCAGGGTGAAAGTTTGCCCACTGTTTAGTTCTTCCCAGGCTCTATATTTAACACATGCTGTGAAGAACCAGATTATATGATTGTATCTACACAGAACATGATGGCTTAATGGTAACACCACTTTAATAAAGTTTCACAAATCAAAAACAGCTCCCTGATATTCTATACAGAAATCTAGCTCAATCTGCTGACTAGTCTGTTGTATCAAACAGTCTGAAAAAATATTCATGTCAGTCGTTTATGGCCTGGGGAAAGACTCCGCTGGAGGGTTGTATAGGTTGTAACAATCTTCTCTGAAGATTTTTACACCCATGATTCACTAGAAACAGAAACCAGCTTGACGCTTCCGCAGGTGTGATCACACAGAGTTTAAGGAGGAGCAGCTATCATAAAACTATACATTTTCTCATTACTTCCATGCAACAAAATAAACCCATGTAATTTACGAACAATGGCTCCCTCCTGATGAGTGTTAAGTTTGAATATACTAGTAGTAGGCACGGTAGTTACCATAATTTTATTAAAACAAATGGAACTCAAGACCAAATTCTCTCCTGGTTTAATGACACTGAAGTCAGCAAGATACACCAGCAGAGAAGGCATGTTTGTCTTTTTTCAATGGCTGTTCATATTGAAATGATATAATTTGAAGACAACAATATAGAAAATGAAGTGTATACCTATATCACAGAGAAAGCATGTACAGACTTTATCTTGTTGTAATTTATTGGACCTTTTACTACATTTTGTACTAATTCTGAAATGAAAATCATTGCTATTTATCTGATTGCAAAAGGAGGCCTATTCTACACACACAACTAGGCAGATTAAGATATAAAGGGGAAGCAGATACCCTTAGCAAAATATTATTCAGTTCTTCCAATGCACATATTCATTGTAATACTTTGCAGGCTTTTTAATTGATCTACTAACATATATATTCTCTAATTACAACTCATCAACTTTCATATTAAAGAACTTCCTTGTAGCTTATTTATAGGAGCACATCAAGTAAGTACCTCTATTAAAACTGGGTCTTACGTTGAAGAGTATCAAAAACAATTTTGAAGCTATGAGCTTCTCCCATATTATTTCTCTCTCTCTCTCTCTCTCTCACTTAAAATAGGTAGAATTGCAATAATTATGGATGCAACACTGCAGGAAAATTGGCTAGGTTGCAGACATTTGCTTTGGGATCTATGTCAGCTTCAAGACATACATGGAATTCCCAGGGATATCAATTAGATTTTAAAGCACCAAAAAGAGGGCAAGGTCAACTGAGGTGGAACTCCTCCCTCCAAGGTAGATAAGTAGCTCCATGCAGTCTGCTCTGTGTGTGTGTGTGTAGAGGGGAATTTTTTGATGAAATCTTTATAACTGAGGTCTTTTGAGTTCTATGTGCTTATTATAGATTCCCTGCCACTTTTTCATTTTTTTAAAAAAACAACAGTAAGAATAGAATCTTGTTAAAAAATTATATCCCCGCTCCACTGTTGTTTAGCCCAGAAGTGGCTGAAAGTGTGTGTGTCTGCCTGAGCATGCAACACATACATTCTTTCTCTATGCTTTGTAAATGTATTTTACTATGATGTATAGTTCCTTCATGATATTTTTAGCAGATTTCCCAAAGGGATTATAGACAGGAGTCCCATTCTCATATATTTCAAGATGATTTTTTAAAATCTTTTTCTTCCCCTCATTAGCTTTGTAATATTCAGCTCCTCCACTGATTTTTTCATGGTATACAGAAATGCTAATCTAGCATTAATATAGACATCTAACACATGTGGCCTACACTACATCGATTTAGACAATCATTCATCATGAACTAATTAAAACTGTCTTTTTCTTTTTAATTATTGGTCTCTGATGATATTAGATGAAGACAATGTATTTCTCAAGAAGTTGACAAGCGCGTACTCTCTGGCAACAGCGATAGCTGTCATACACTTGGTTTCAATTTTCTTTCAAAATTATGCTAGAGGAAGCACTTCTGAAATGCCTTGAGAAATATAAAATAAAAAAAGTAAAGAACATCTGCTGATATTGATTCTGTGAATCTGAAACTTTATGAAACCAGAGATGGGATGCATTTGACAAGCATTTTTCTGGAACACTTTCAGACTTAAGCAAACAACATCTGTTAATATTGATTTTGGGGTTACATTGAAAGTTTCAGAAGAATTACAATCAGTGAGTGATTGAAAAGTGCATTGTGTTTCCATATAAATTAGATCAAATGCAAAAAGAGATTTAAAGAGTCTGCTTTCTTTTTCAGTTTAATTGACACGTGCAAACTATTCTTCACTTTAAACAGAAATGAAAAGAGAAAAACTAAATAAACAATGAAAGGAGGGCTTGGTTTTAAAGAAAATAAGCACAATAAACTATCAGGAAATACATTAAGGTTAATAACTACAATAAACACATCAAAGATTGCCAAAAAATGATCCTGACATAAGAATTATTTTCTTAAATTCTCACAAATGGATCCAAACTGTATTATATTTGAATAAATGCTTAGAACAGAAACCAGCCTTCTGAATGAAGAATCCAGTAAAAGACTGGTTTCAGATACATATACATATCGACTTTGCATTGGTGTAAATGATTACCCTATGTGCAGGGAACAGTGAAACCAGAACCTGTGTCTTAATATGGTAGTTTACCTACTTTCTCTATCTGCTCACTTTTTCTTTTTTTTTTTTTTTAAACAAAGAAACATTTTTGTAGCAGGGAACTTTAAAGGAGGATCACAGGTTGCAAGAGAGAGAAATGTGGAGGATGCCCCAGGAGGTCAAGCTTTATGCATGGCTGGAATGCTAGCTGTAGTTGCAGCATATCTAAATAGTTCTCCTAATAAAGTGCCTGTTTAGTTTTGGAAACATGGAGTCCTCCTTCCCCCATGGTATTACCCACCACACAGTACTTGAAAAAAACTTCCTGTCATTCTTTCCTTTAGTAGTGAATTCACAATGGAGTGAAAATCTTTCTCAGCACTATTTGGAATTTAAATAAAATCAAAATTATTGAAACGTAAATATATTTAATTACACATTACATGCATGTCAGTAACACATTTCCTCAATAATATCTTTTCTACAGAACTTGCAGCCTTAAGGTACTGCCTGCTTTCCCACAGTATTTAAGGTAGACTTTCATGCTATGCAATGTTATGCAGAGTATCAATACATAAACAACAACATCATTTAGTAATAATCATGTTTGAATAGAGAGAAAGAATCCTAGCTGCTTAGACTGAAATGTATCAATTTTGTTTGACCAGCAAAACCAGCCTTATAACAAAAATTTCCAGAAATTGTTTCTTCCTTGACATCAATTTCAAATGTCTGGCATTATCTCCTTTCACACCAACATGCACTATTTATGCATTACAGAAAGAGCATGAATATATATTTTTTACCACGATTAACCTAGAGCCTGATGGTACCTTCATGGCCTCCAGTGTGCTACCATTAAATTTAATACGCACCAATCCGCTTCAAGCAGTGAAGTTGGATAGTTTTCAGAAAAGTGGAAGCCAGGCATGAAATTCATTCCTAAATCTACCTCTGAGTATATCTTAAGGATATTATTTTTTTTGAAAATATGACTAATAGCTATGCATGTACCAGTTCCCATTTTTTAAATGTACGACCCAAATTAAGTTATCTAAAATGGACAGGATGGATAAAGTGACTGTTAACCAGACACAAAGCCTTTCCTTCTAGGTCACTAGTATGAACTCAGCCTAGGTAGAAAATGACAAAAAAAATTGTGTTGCCATCACGAACAACACTTCCTTCTGACAGAGACTGTTAGCACCTCATTCAAAGATGTAACTTATCTTCCCTTCCTAAAATACACTTTGGAATAGCTCATCCTAAAAAAACACCACACCACAACATTTGCTAGATGCTACTGGACTTGCAAACCATCACAGAGACTTAAATCTCCCTTTCATGAGCAAGCTAGCTAAGAAGATAGCTAAGTGGCATCATCAAGGACTTCTCTCCATATCCAATATTCTAGATTCATCCCAAACATATTTTAGTCCACAATATGAAATAGGAATGACAATGGCAAATGATCTCTTACTCCCATGGAGTACAAACATATCTCCACACTCATACTGTTAGGCTTTTCAGCTGCATTCAGATGAGATGCAAGGGAGTCAAAGGCAAAGCCATGAAATGATATCAGTCCTTTCAGATGGTAATGACTGGCAACTGCTTCTCTACCATCAGTATATTCCTCTGTGAATCTACATTTGAATCCACACCGGTTCTATGCAAAGTCTACATATAGCTGCTGGCAGAAATTTAACACTCTATGGACTCAAATCCCAACCTCATGAAGATAACACTCAATTCTAGTTATCCATCAAACCACATCCACCAGCTAGCCCTGTATCTGGCTGGTAATGTCAAGTAAGACATGCATAATAGTAGGAAAAGGAAAACACTTTGAAGACCTTTACTTTCCTGACTTTCCAGTCAAAGATATCTGACGCAAATCATGAAGGAGTCTGCAGTCTTTTAGCTTGAGATTTCTAGCTGATGTTGGCTGCCATCTAGTTCTGACCACAGAAATCACTTTTTACCATCTATCGCTGGCTAGGCAAATACGCCTCATTTGATGGCTACATAGCATAGTTTATTCATTCCTTTATTACCTTCTGATTGGTTTCTTGCAACACAGTATACCTCAACTTGTGAGCATCAAAGTTGAAAAAGCTGCAACAACATTCTTGCAGGATATTGAGAACATATTACTGCTCTGCTCACCCAACTTCACTCCTACAGAACATCAGGCCAAGTGTCAGGTCTTGGTCCTTCTTTTAAAAGTCCTCCATGAACTTGGCCAAGGATAGTCCCACCCCACACTGTTCTGTTCCTAAGGATAATGGAACCGTCTATTTTATTTGCTTAGGAGTCCGGGCTTTATTAACAGCTGGCTTGAGACGGCAGAATTTGCAACTGAAATCATCATGAATGGTCCCTGAACTCACCCCTTCCAGGATCTAAGGCAAAACAAACAATCAAAACTTACTCTCCTTCAAAGTAATTCATAACTTATTATATAAATGCCAGTAGGTTTTTGTTAAATTCAAAAAAATTGCAAATAAATATATTCAGTTTAGTCTGCATAGTGGAGGAGAATAGCAAAGAAACTGATTTCTCACAGCAAGTTAGCTTGTTGACAGTTTCTAAGAAAGACCATGACTAACTGGCTCTCAAGGCAGTCTCTCTACCTCAGGATTAAGTCTCAAAGGCATGAACACCTCAAAAAAGCCGTATTTTCTGTCACAAAACTGCAGAGGACACCATTTTTTAAACACACTGAGAATTTTTTCTGTACAACACAACTTAAGAAGGACTCAACAAGGGAAACATGTCTCTCAGGACTTCCAGCCACCATGCAAGTATACCAAAGGGACTCCCACCCCTGCACTGAAAATGTCAAAAAAAACCCAAGATCCATATCCCATAGAAATGCCTCTCTACATTCAAAAAGGGAGGAGATACTTCCAGTCAGAAAGACCTTCTTCTGTGGTTAAATGACTAATACGATGAGAAAATCAAAGTAAAGCCTTCCTGAGAGAGCCTCTCCTCTGCTACTGAGTTGCTAGAACAAGATGGCTGCTGATTTGAACATGGAGAGAATACATAGAAAATCAAAGGAGCAGCGCACTGAAAATACATACATACCCCGCTCTTCCCTTCCCTTCTTCTCTTTTGCTTTAGTCAGGATTTAAAGTATTTTACGATGAAGGGTTTGAAGCTAGTTTTTACATTTAAACTAAGATTGTACTTTTAAATGGGTGTTCTTATGATTCTACAATGGCCTTCGGAACATGAATCCCTTTAGTTTGCTGTAGGCATATTGTGGATCTTATCTCAAGGAAAGTGTATCTTGCCCCAGTAGGAAGCTTGATCAAATTAAGTTAAAGTTAAAAGGAAAAGAAGATTAAGCTGTTTACATATTTTATAATACTTCAGTATGTTTAATTATATTTGTTTAGTCTTTTATGGAAATGAATATAACAATTTGTCGAAAAAGTAAGACATCAAACTGTTGTGTGTACTTCATACTAAAGGGCTTCCTTTTAGCTAAGGAACAGTGAAAAGAACATTTTATGTCTAGTTAGGGTATAATTAAAACATTGTGTCTGCTGTCAAGGCTTTTATTTTCACAAACTACTCAAAGGGATTAGAGATGACATTTTTAAAAGCTAGTAGAAAACTTTAAGGTGAACACAGTGCATGTGCATTGAGTCTTTACATAACAGGAGCAGAGATGTCTTTCTCCCACCCTCTAGAGGCAAGGTTAAAAATTGTTTCAAAATAAGAGGAGGAAGATGATTAATGGACATGCAAAGAGAAACTATACAATAAGCTTCAGATCCGGCTCACAGCATTATCTATATACTGGTAATATGTGAAAGAGGTTGAGGTGAGGAATTATTGTTTGAGAGCATTTTGATATGAAAAAAATTGACTAAGAGCCAAATTCCATACAAATGCTGTCTGGCCTGTGCTCAAACCTGTGCAAAGCTGGCTAGATCCTGGAAAATGTAATGTTCTTTGGCACTGCATAGTGTGAAAGCCAGATGGACTTTTTATTAAATTCGGCCCATATTCTTTTAATGATGAAACATATTTGAAATTGTTGCACCAGGCTGCCATTTATTTAGCTAGCATAACCTAGTATATTGTGAGCAAAATATAATGCTGATAATAAGTCAAGAGGTACTGTACAGGTGGAGAAGTTATTTTTAGTTATCTGCAATTTCTACTAAACATGGTAGAACATTGGGAAGAAGAATCTGGTTTCATGATGAGTGTGGAAGTCAGAGTGTTCGTTGTTTGAATGCAATGCCTTAACAAATAAATAATGAACAAAAATAATAAGTGAAACAATAACTTTTTGCATATAGCTGGAACTTGGTTTCTGAGAAGTTCAAACTGACTTAACAAGCATTAACTAATGAAACTTCACAATAGCCCTATGAGGAAGGTTTTCTGCTCCCATTGAAATCAATAGCGACAAGTACATTGACTTCATTGTGACTAAGATTGGGCAATACATACAGCTGGTTAAAAAAATTAAAAGAAAAAAGGCTCGTGAACGTTGTTCCTGTTTTTCAGCCAGCTCTAGCTCTAAGTGGCAGGCTGAGCTGAGCTGATCTGCATGTGTGTTTGGCTCTCTTTTTCTTTGGGTATGTAGGGACCCATTTGCAGGATTGGGGCCTTATGTTCCATCTATCTCTCGAGCTCTTATAAGATGGTCTATTGGAGTTAAGCTTCTGGGAACTGTGATAATGGGAAGGGCTAGGACTTCTGTACTTCAATACTTCAATAATTATTTTAGTATGGTAAAGATGATACAAGGAGGAGACTCAAGTGGGTTCTTTGAAAATGCAGAATTTAAAATCCTTCCCTGGAGACTGAGCCTTGACCCAGTGGTAAGACTTGCGCGGTTCTAATAACCCTGAGACCTACAACAACAGGAGTTTTAACTCTGGGTAAGGGCACCTCAGCCTGATTGTTCAAAGTTTAGGGACCAGCAGCAAAGCAGCCCACTATTGGGCTACAAGTTAGGCATTAAGCAATAGGCCAACAACCCATCTTTGTGTAAAAGTTAAATTATAAACAATTAACAAGGTAGCCATTCCAACAAACAGACTGAGATGGTGGAGCCTTGTTTGTGCCCCAAGCAACATCTGATGGCACAGGAAGGATTCAGAGATTTAGACTCCAACCACCACATTACCTTACAAGAGCATTATGTTCTGTATTTTCTCTGCGGCAGAGGTCTGCAGGAATGGGGAAACTTGGGAAGACAGTTAACTTGTAGGTTTAAACTAGTGTAAATGGTGGATTACCTGTACTTGAAGCCTTTATTCCATGATTTGAGGACTTCAGTAACTCATCCAGAGGTTAGGCGTCTATTACAGAAGTAGGTAGGTGAGATTCTGTGGCCTACAATGTACAGCAAGTCCCACTAGATTATCATGATGGTCCCGTCAGACCTTAAAATCTATGAGTTCTCTGATCCTGAGGATGGGCTCCAGCCCAGATGCTAATTAAAGATGCCACTGGGCAGCACTAAGTTGCATTACTGGCATGAGGTCCTCGATGGAGCTCTCTCCTGCCGCCTGTCCACCCATGGTATGCCCACTACCCAAGGGATGGAGATACAGAGTCAGATGAAATACAGTTATTCCCAGCAAAGATTTCCTCTCTAACAAGGGAATAGTCTCTCTGCTAGGCACTTGCAGCCAGATTATGGTTGCTTAATGCCACTTGACTGACTCAGTGCAGCTGTATCTTGTTATTTACCTGCCTGTATGTATCCCTAACTAGCACACAACCTTTAAAGGTAAGCAGGGAAAATAGAACTGGTTTGCTTTGTGGGAGCAAATCCCCCTAGATTTCTCTTGCTGTGGTCTACACCCAACAGCAAGTACTATACAGGCATGACACACAGACAGTATCCCACAATGTCTTGAATGAACTTAATTGAATTAAGTTAAACAGCTTTAGAAACGTAACTGTGTGTGCTGTTGTGGTATTGTATGTGTGTACCTTCTCTAGGAGACTGACTAATGCAATCTCTGGAAGATATTATGAACTTTAGATGACTTTTTGGAACAAAACCCGTGAAGTGGATTTCATATGAAGTAACTTTGAAGCCTCCCTTTTTACACTATACTACTACGTCCTCCTGAAATTACAGATCAAAGACCTCTGAACTGCATGAAGGATAGACTAAACATGTTATAAGCGTGCTAGCTCTGAGCTGAAGCTGTGATGAATGTGTAACCACAAGAAATCTACCCTTGCTTAGGGGTTAGGATGCTGTTCCTGCCTATATCCATGCCAGGGGTGAGGCTAATTTGGATAATCTTATTAGCATGTGCACATGTTCTTTTGCTGTTTTTAATACATTTTCTCCATAATGCTTTTTACCTTAAGAATAACATAGGCTTTTATAGTAAGTGTTGGGTGGTACCTTATAAACAGTAGCAATTATGCCTGTTAATGGTCTCTAAAGAAAAAAGCAAGCAGGTTCTGCGTGGGCAGCCTGTCTCTTCTGGGAATAACACAGTGTAGATAGGGAAGTGTGCTGACTGGCAATACCCCAGTCAGAAGAGAGAGGGACACAGGTCTCCACCCAAGAGAGAAACATCTGTCGAGCTGGAACCCTGAGAGTAGATGCCCACACAGATGCTGGCCCACAAAGTGGAAATTCAGGTGCAGGGGCCCTGAACTGACAACCGTGGATCACTTGTTTTGTTAAATTTCAACCCTTCTCAAAGCTTCAATTTGGTTTGTATTCTGTTAAAAAAGGAGCAGAGAGAAGAAAAATGCAATGATAGGATAGGGTGGAAAATGGAACAGAAGGTAGCTAGGCCTTAAGAACATGACTTATCTGGCTTTAAGACTAAGTTTGATAAGTATATGGAGGGGATGTTATGATGGGATAGTTTAATTTGAGCAATTGATTTTGGATTATCGGCAGATAAGTCTGCTCAATGGTCTGTGGGAATGTTGGATGGGATGGGAACTGAGTTACTGCAGAGAATTCTCTTTTGGGTGCTGGCTGGTGAGTCTTGCCCACATGCTCAGGGTTTAGCTGATCTCCATATTTGGGGTCGGGAAGGAATTTTCCTGCGGGGCAGATTGGCAGGGGCCCCGGAGGTTTTTCGCCTTCCTCTGCAGCATGGGGCATGCGTCGCTTGCTGGTGTATTCCCTGCAGCTTGAGGTCTTCAAATCTCACTTTTGAGGATTTCAATAACTCAGTCATGGGTTCGGGGTTGTTATAAATGTGTATGGGTAGGGTTTTGTGGCCTGCCTTGTGCAGGAGGTCAGACTAGATGATCATATTGGTCCCTTCTGACCTATGAGTCTATGTTTCTATGTTTCTATGAAGGGTCTGTTTACATTGTAATCAGGGGGTGTGACTCCAGCAAGTACCCAAGACATACCTGAGCTAGCTTTAATGGAGCTAGTGCACGTACCAACAGCAGTGAAGCAGCGGCAGCATGGATTTCAGCATGGGCTAGCTGCCAAGTAAGTAATCTCAGTCCCAGGTGATCTTGTACAACCTGCATAGAGGCTTCACCGCTACCAGTACCCAAGCTACCTAGCTCAGGTATGCCTATACGAGGTCCAATCACACCCTACGACTGCAATGTCAACATGACCAGAGTGAACGAGAAAGGGAGAGAAAAATTACCAATGGAAAAAATACAGTGTCCACCTGTAGAATGCATAGCTTTGCAAGAGCCTGTCTGGGAGGAAGTATTCTTAATAAACAGCATTGGCTTTCCTCAGGCCAAGGTTTTATTTATTTATTTATTTAAGTCTGAACCATAGTTGGGAAGAGGGAAAAAATAGATGCCTTTACTTTAAAGGGAAAACACAGTTTGTGAACTAAGACTAATTCTGTGAATCCCAAAAATAAAAGGGAAGGGTTCACAACCTTGAACTCCATGACATTCACCAATGCTAACAAGTAAGGCTGTTTGAAAAAGCTTTGATGAAACCATTTTGCACTGGGGAATGCAGTTCTGCGAAACTCAAAATGCTTCACGAAGTCGTATCATTTTCGCCCCAATTTCATTTGGGAGAAAAAAATGAGGTAAAAGATTCCAAAGATGTTAAAATGTTTTGGGAATAAAATGTTCTGGGTTTTCATTTTGAAATGACTCCACTTTACATTGGTTTAAAATTTTGTATTGTGCTCTATATTACAATAATACAAAATAAAGGGTAAAACAGAAATGAAACATTTTGAATGGGCAAAAAATGTTTTAATTGACCCAAAACAAACTTTGGGAGACTTTTCTTTCACAGAGAATGTCTAAATTTAGGTTTCATTCCTAATTACAACAATTACAAATGGCAAAATCTTGAAATCCTTCACAAAATGGAATACCTATCCTTCACAGAGCTCTACTAACAAGTTTAGCTGGAAGCACATACAATTTGCATTTAGAACCATGCAGAGGGGATTGGGAATACCCGTGGCATGGTATATTAATCTACTGGGTTAGATATTATTATTATATATTAACATACCATGCCACGGGTATTCTGGTAGCTGCAGTTAGATTTATATAATGTCTTTAATGAAGATATGTTGGGTTTAAATTCTTTTGTACTGTTCTTTTTTAAATCTTCCCTTGAGGCTTACAGTAAAGTTAAGCCTCTTCTTCAGGAAAATGAAACAATTCTGACCCCAGCCTCTCCTGTTGTGTCTTGTTAAACCCTTACACAGCTTAATTTATAGGTCTTCACCTTTCACCCAACCAAGTGACTATTCTTTGTGTCTTATGCACTTTGGGAAATGCTGATCTACATAGACTCAGACTAAAAGGTCAGAAGAGACCAATATGATCATCTCCTCTGACCTCCTACACAACGCTGGCCATAGAACTTCATCCACCCACTCCTGTAATAGACCCCTAACCCAAGACTGAGTTGTCGAAGTCCTCAAATAGTGATTTAAAGACTTCTAGGTACAGAGAATCCACTAGCAAGTGACCTGTGCCCCACACTGCAGAGGAAGGTGAAAAACCGCCAGGGCCTCTGCCAACCTGCCCTGGGGGGAAATTCCTTCTACGTTCAACTTGATGACATGTCTCCATATAACACATTAACTTTGGAACACCACATACAATCAATTCTAATATTTCAGGTGATGTTCTGGGTATTAATGGGTGGAAATGACTGATTTTGGGGGAAACTGAAAGGAGGAAATAGACACACAAAGGCCCCCCCCCACGGTTCTGATGGAGTTTTAAATGCAGACTGCTTCTGAGATGGACTCGCAGAGCTCAGGCTTCAGGGCTGTAAAATTACAGTGCAGGTATTTGGATCTTAGGCAAAGTAAGTGGTCATGGGATAAGAAGGAAGGTCCTCTCCTGGACTAGTAACTGGTTAAAATATAGGAAACAAAGGGTAGGAATAAATGGTTTTCAGAATGGAAAGAGGTAAATAGTGGTAACCCACTATTCCAAAAACATTTCATCAGCTTGTTTTGACATTGCCAGATTTTTGTCTCCTTTTTTTCCCCCCCCTCACCTCTCTGAAACAAAGTGTTGGCAAAATCAAAAGGAGGTTTCAAAGCATTCCAGTTGCACTAGGTCTGCTTTCTCCAGAGGAAAACAGTACTCTCAAAGTTCCTTCTCCCTCCCCCAACGTCTTATCTTTTATAGCACTTTTCCACCATCAGTCATTGCTTCAGACAAAGACATTAACACTGGATACTGTGCTACTATGTAGAATCGTCCTGATCTATTCCCTTTGGATACAAACATTCCCATTAGAGCAGGACTTTGGGTTGAGACAGAATCTTCCTTTTGAATAGGCATGTACTCAAGCTTTTATTCCCCCGACAACCCCAATAACAAAGCCGTGTTCCCTCCCTCCCCTCCCACCACCAGGCGACAGATGGTGGGGAAATAGCTCAGGTGACTTGGAATATTGAGGTATGAGATTTTCGTTTAGAATTTTATCTTTCATTTTTATTTCTTCCTCAGTGCCCTTCTGATTAATCTCAGCTAATTTATGAGGCTGTTGAACTTACATTTGTATTTTGGTAAATAAGCATTTGTATCTATCTAGCTCAAGCCACCCAGCAAATGAAAACAGATGTATGTACAAGAAAAGCAGCAGGTTCATTAAGGACCAGCACTAATACTGTTAGAAAAAGATAAACAAATGCAATCAACAATGTGCAGCCTAGTCTTGCAACAAAAGATTTTATTGCAGCATGGTTATATACACGACAGTGTGTGAAGTACATTTATAGCAGCTGTTGGAAATAATTTTCTTTATATGAATCCCATCATTTTCATTGTTTTTTATAAATAGATTTATTCTATAAGTTCTGTCTGATTCACTCATTTAAAGATTCCTTCTTACACTGAAAGTATTTTCAGAGCTATTTCCCCCCATTCTATTATAACCAAAAGATGCATAATTAGTATTCTATTGAAGAGTTTGAAAATTTCTTTTCCCCCATAGACTCACTGTGTACTTTTCTGGCCAGTATTTTAGTGGACTCTTTACTTTTGAGGGAATATCATTTAACTCTACTATGAAACTTTGGTGTGTTACTGTTATCTTTAATGCAACTAATAGTTTCATGGCTGGTTATGACAGAAAGGCTTATCAGAATGTTATGTAAGTGCTACACACCCAGAGTACAATCTAGACTAGTGACTTGCTGTGTCACCCCTGCCCTCTAATTTAGGATGCCCTTTACACTGCTTTGATATTGTTGCTTCCACTCCTGGATTGCTCATAAACAGCCTCCAGCATGTACGTCAATCCTAGCCACGTCACTCCTAGCCACTTATGAAGTGCCAGTCACACTCAGGCTTTCATTAACCAAAATGACAGTGCAGGACAGTGCCGGTGCCAGCTCACTGTGGGCTCTAAGCAGAAATATTTTTGGGTCCCCCACATACACACACACTAATAATTGGGGGGCCCTTTGGGCTTCTCTGAGCCCTAAGCAATTGCTTAGTCTGCTTATGAGTAGGGTTTCCCCAGCATACTCCCAAGTCCCAGACTTCTCCCAGCAATGTGTGCCTTGTACTTCCCAGCCCTCTCCTGGACAATACAAACTCATATCAAGTATGCCATTTTATGTATAGAAATGCTATGCACAGATCTTATTATCCCAAATAGAGTTTCCCAAACAAACACACTCTCTCAGGTAAAACAACAAAGTAAGTTTATTACGAAGATAAAGGTCCTTTTTAAGTGGATACAAAGTAATGAGGCATAAGTCAGACACGGGTAAAAGAGAAATAAAGATAAAACACAACACTTAACTTAAATTATGTTAAATTCAAAGCAAAGTTTCTCTCACCACATGTTCAAAATAGTCTTGTTGGCCGAACATCTAGGCCAGGACCCCTTCTGTGTAATAGCTGTTTCCTTCATTCCTTCTGGTGCAGCCAATCAAAGGACAGAGTGAAAGGACAAGGAGGGGTGCTTTGGGGTCTTTGTCCCTCAATTTTATACTGTCAATCTCCCTCTTAGAAAGCATTTCCAGCTGAGATTCAGAAGACAAAAACTCTACAGGGGAGGATTTGTCGTGCTGATCATCTTATCTGTTGCAACTCCCTTTCTACTCAATGACTCTGTTAATACTAAAATGCAAATTAAGAATTGCACACATTCTTTTACTGGAGACAGACATGTTTGCCCACTTCTGTTTGGGCAAGGCTGTGGTTTGGAATGTGTGTTTATAAACACTATATAGTAGAATCTTATAACTTTGCATGCAACGTGGCCACACATACCTTACTAGGACAACACTGACCAGCAAATTATGAATTTTCAAATGATACCTCATAAGGCATCCTTTGCTCAAAGTTTATTACAATAGTGTGCAAGAGGTGAATATGGGGGTACAGACTGTCACAGTAACAACTCAGCAACATGAATATATATGAACATATAAAGAATGACAACAGTCATCTCTTGCCACATCCACTGTTCCTTGAAATGTTAGACAAACCCAGCACTATTCTCTCAGACATATGGAAGTATCCCATACACACAGATATCCATTTTCCATCCTTGTGCTTTACTGTCTATTGTTTGCTACTGAGAACACAGTTATTTAAGAAATAATGAAAACGCATAAATGACTGTAATGAAGCAAGAACAAGTGCACTCTCCCTCTAGCTAAGATGAACATTTCCCTTTCTTTTGGAAAGATTTTGTTTATATGACAGTAAGCAGCACAAGAAAATGCTGGCAATGTCTTTGTAAACGTAAAAGCCTTACAAATAGTAACAAAAAGTGCTACATTGCCTTCCAATAAAGATATTTGTAGCCTAGAAAAAAAAATAGCGTGGTTACATTATCCTACATATATTGTCTCAATACAGTCACACCTGGCTAATATTCAAGAGAATAGTATATGTTGCTTAGTTTATTATGGAGCAGTAGGAGCCAATACAGTAAAAATTGAGATTTTTCCTAGTTATAAACCATAATTCCTCCTCCTATCCTATAAAATTTCCAGTAAAAATCTTATTCAGCTTCAAATCTGGCATGTGTGTTATGTGGTTAGTGGACATTCTGTATTCCAACTGTAACCGTATTTGAGATTATTTGGACAAGATAGTTTTGAGATGTGACAGATTTTGTTTTTAAATGTAGTTTGAAAAATTGTATAACTTTTTTCATAAATAAAAAATGTCATACTACAGGTGAGCTTTATTGAAAAGAGCTCGGTGAAATCTAATTCACATAACCAAATAAATATGGGAGGATGAAAATCATATTTTAAAAAATTCTTCAGTGCTGAATTAGTATTTTCAGACTAACAAATTTACTAAAAGGTCATTGGTATCTTTGACGACCCTTCAGAATTTCAACAGGGTTCCTATAAGCTTCACAAAACTCACCCAAGCACAACAGTAGTGCCCTTCCTAAGGTCTATAATCACTCTCATGTTTGAGTGCCTTTAAAGTTTAACTCTGAATTACTTGTTTTTCTAATGTATAATTTCTGGAAACGCTAAGGCTCTTTACACCTAAGTTATTACTAAACCAAACTAAATTTATTGGATTGTCAATAATGAAAACAGTTTTGATGGTCACAGAACTATACACTTATGGTAAGGAAAGTTCTGGTTTCTTAAATTGAAGAATTTGAGCTGGGTGGAATTCCTTAAAATTACACAGTGAAATTACTGATGTGTGACTTTGTGTAACCAGCGACTCCACTAAAAGAAACCAACAATTTAGCCCAAGCATCTGAGTAAACCTAAAATTTAGATAAATGTCCAAAAGTCCTCTCGCACTCTTCGTATACTTAGGCCTGCTTTAAAGACATATCCTACAAATGATCTTTAATTCAAAACTCCCTGCATCAGTTTAGGCATGCATTGAGGAGGAAAAGCTGTGATGGTGAATTTTAGAGGGGAAAGGAGCTACATGAAATATTCCCCTGCCTCTTTTGCATACGTCCACAAAATACTATTCCAGATGGCAGAGGGACCATTTGAGTGGCATGCTCCCCTAGAAAATATATATATATATATACGCATGCCTTATGCAGCAAGTGTCACATAGAAATTGAATAAGCTCCTACTGAATCCTCAATGGTCCCATTCTGTCAAATGTATCAGAGGTGTCTCTTCAAGAGCTGGGTAGCCAATGGCAACATGTATTAGCAGAGTGGACCACAAAGGAAGAATCACTTCTTGGATGGGCTGGTGATCTGCTGAGATGGCATCTGCTTCCTTACAGCTCTCCACACTCTGTTTCTTTTGTTAGTGTACACCTACCACCCACATAATCCCACAGGTTTAGGGAGACTGGGGCATTACCTAAACCATGCAAATTCTAACATACCCATTGATTTCTATTGCTAATTAGATCCCCTCTGAATGTGTTTATGCAGAGGGGAACACATGGGATTACTCCCCCCCCCCATTTCAAACGTAAAACTCATTAAATCTTACCCTAAGCAAATAAAATCATCTGCAAACTGTCATAATTCTCTCACTCGCTTGCTCGCGCACGCACGCACACAACACACAGACACTTGTAATTCTCAGCAAGAACTTAGGTGTTTATTTGCAGCAAGGTTCCTAACAGAAATATAAATAAAAATCTGATGCTCTGAATGTGTTACAGATCTAAATCAGTACTGAATTTGAAACAAAAAATCTCTAAATATGATAAAAATGTATATCAACTATTCCTGAAATGTCTTGTGTCAACCATGTATTATTTTAATCTTAATTTATAATAGAATAATAGTGAATTAAAATTAAAAAGACAACCTAAATAATAATAGTGAAGAATAATAATAGTGAAGAATAGTGAATTAAAATTAAAAAGACAACCTAAAGGCACTAGCAGACTTAAGCGTCAGGCTAGTTATCTTTACTTTCAGCAAAGGTTATGATAAGGTCCTTAATACCTGAAGAAAACCATCTGTGAATAACCACAAGATGAATATCATGGATTTGGAGCAGTCTCCATTGAAGTCAATGGCCTTACTTCACTTTAATGGGAGAAGCTCTTAGAAAATGCATTTTGTTGATTCTCTTTTCTGCTACTGCTCATTGTTCTGACAAACACCTGATTATCCTGATTTCAACTGATTATCTTCTTCTCAATAGGAAATAGCACAGCTGCATATTCAAGTTCAGGAAAGGTAGCTTTTTCTTCAACTGGGGGGGGACCCCTGATTAAATGGTGGGTAATTTTGCCACCTCCACATCACTTCTCAGTTTGTCCAAAATGGGGCCAAACCCTGAAGTGATGACCTGGGAAGAATTCACAGTGAAGTCCAGTCACGTATCACATTTACTATAGGAGCTCAAATAAAGTTTATCTCAGAAGAAAATTTCCTTGTGAAATAATTTGTCTATGAAACCAGCAAATTAATGTTTGTGTGGTCGGATACATCATGAGAGAGAGAGAGAACAATCAAGTTATATTTTTTCCTCCTTTTTACCAGAGACTAGGAAACTTGGTGGACCATTCTATTTCAGAACAGAATATTTAGAATAACTAACATGCTGTCAGATGATTCCGACACAAATAATACATTAGGGTTCCTTAATATTTTTACATGGTTAATCTCTACAGAAAAGGTGAGCTTCAAAAATTACAAACACAGAACTACAGAGAGCAGCCAGAGGTGAACGAACAGCTGGCTGATTGATTTGCACTTGGATCAAAAGGCTGATCCACTACAAAGAAAACATGATGTACGTTGCATAAGCATGCCCCTTCTTGGAGTTCAACGGGTAAAATGAACATCAAAGAATATGCTGGATACAAAGCAAAACTGTTTAATTAGTGGCTTTGAGAAGACAGACTATTTCAATAATGAACAAACAACCAAGTTACCTAAATCTTGATCAAAGAGGTTTAGGATCTGAAAGGTCAGGGATTATGTATTATGTATCAGTCAATTATGTATTAACCCGTCAGTCTCATGCAAGAGTGTCAGTTATTTGCTCCTAGAAACACACTGTTTCCCCATTCGGTGAAGTTCAGAGACCTTTCACCATAATTGCCCCAGAAATGAGTTTGCTAGTTAAGGCAAGGCTCTGATGCAAGAAGGAGCCCCATTTAATTAAGGCAGTGGAAGCCAGAGTGTACGTTAGCACTTGTTGCTGACTTTTGTTTCTTGTCTCTGATTCTAAGGTATTTTGTGAAATATTATAGATCTTGGTTGAGAATTGTCCTGCTGTATGTGGTTTGGTTTATTTTCCTGAGTTTTCCAGCTTGTATGATTGCGTCACAAATAACGACTCAGTGCCTTATGGCCATAATTTTTAAAAATGGTCACATTTAGGATGTCTCAGCTTTTTGGGTGTCCAGTTTTTGTTCCCTTACCCTTGATAAGGTGTAAGATGTACATTAGTCTAAAAACAGGCATCTACAATCAGCTTTGAAAATTTGGCTGCATGTCTATACATTTTGAACTGAACAAGTGTAACTACTACAATTTTGGAATATGTCCAGTGAAAATTCATGTGAAACAGTAATGATTGTTTCAATGCTATGAAGATAGAAAAAGCTGTCTTGTATCATGTAATACAACCGTTAGAAAAAGAAAACTTGGAACTGGGTTTGTAGGCTGAAATACTGAACTATTTTGAAAAAATAGTGCAAAAAGTGGTTGAGAGAGGTGACAAAAGAAGATAGGAGGTTGGAGTATTACAAATACTAATGGTACAGTTATGCTTCACCCTACCTGCAATGAGTTTGATAGTTTCCACATTAGATCAAATATTATAATATATAAATAAAGGATCCCAATATATGAATAATCAATAAAACTGAACAATAGTTAAATAGTGTTTAGACAGCTCTTTGCATAAACTGTCATCAACATCTGTGGGACCGGCGTTTGATCATACTTTCTAGACTTTACGAGTATTGCTTTGCATTTATTGGCAAGAAGGGGGGGTAAATTGAAAAAAAAAATCAATTTTCAAATATTTGCTGTTTCTTTTTTAAACAGAAATAAAGCAAAAACTGTTTAATATTGTTTGGAAAAAAAGTTTAATTGTTTCTTTTTAAAGAGAAGTTTTTCAATAAAATCCCATTTTTTGGCTAGAAATATTTTGGCCCATAAATTCAACTACCTTTTGTATTTTCTCATGTAAATTAGCAGCATAGATCGTATACTTGCATCACACTTCAGTAATAGGTTAAAATAAACATGTATTTCCTGGCATGGGAAGCTGAGTAACTGGTTTATTAATGTTTCAGAAAAAACCTTCTTTCATGGAAACCTATGCTAACATTAACTCATTGTTATTCAACATATTATGATGAGGACTGATGTGAATGTCTCTTCTAAAAATAAAACTTTACAGAAAAAAAAACAAGCCAAAACAGAGTAACAGGCGCATGACAGGAAGAGTTGGCAAACTATTATTTTACTAACCATTTATCTCAGCAAAATAGGACTTATTTCATTCTCTGGGTTTCACACCAGCTGTAAATCCTATCCTGAACTGGAATAGTTCCAAGGAAGCTCTTATTTCATATTGGAGCTCTTGTATGTACAAGCCTTCTGTCTGATGACCAACAAACCTATTTTGATGAACCAGACAACAGCAGGATGCATTAATAATATTAAAAAGGTTGAACTTACCCAGAAAGAGGTTCCAGTAGACGCATTTGCATTGGACATGAACTCCAAAGGAAAGACTTTCTTTGGCCTGATTCTTCTCTCTATTTTAAGAGAGGAGTAAATTTAATAAAGTCCATAGTGCTACATGGTGTAAAATCATCATCAGAGCTAAATTTTAAGGAAAATTAATCTTTAGCAATGAAACTCACTGGAAAAGCAAGTGTTTGAAAAACATTTCAAAGCAGGGATGTACCCTCCTCATGTGAAAAGTCTGCCACCCACTTGGGATACCCTTAAAAGTGTAAGTCCTCTAGGATAAACATGTTTTCACACTCTTTTGCCACTTGAAGCTTTTATAGCATAGCAGTGAATTCAGGAGTAAATCCTGATAACATACAGTTCTGAATTGCAGAAAATAGCATCACCTTCATTGATTTAACTATCAATTCCCTACAATGTACGAGACTGGACTCAGTAGCACAGATTGGCTTAGCTCTTTGCATCCTCATCTTAGAAACATCATCCATTTGTGTGTGCAGTTTTCAGTAATTAAATAGCTTTCCATTTAGACAAGCCTAATGACCTTAATCTACACAAAAAGGAATATATTACGACGCTTAGGAAAATAGAGCAAATAAAATCCAGCTTTTCAAACAGTGACTTAAACAGTAATTTCATGATTTTACATAACTAGACATCACTCCGCAGAGAGAATTACATACTGATGTAAACCTGAAACTACAGAATTTCCTTATAACAGAACGTTTTGTCATAAAATCTTTGCATCCAATCTAAAGAATATTTTTTTTTATTATTAAAGTTGGAAAGAATAAAAATAGTCCCAGAGTTAAACATTTTACAGTGCATGATATCAGAGACTTTCAGTGCTTATGAAAGAGTAAGGACAAGAGGCCACATTCCCAGTATTAAGGCTGTAGGATAAAGTAACAAACTTCTTTATTGTGTAAACCAACCTACTTGTCTTCCCTTTCAAAGCACTTCAGGACCTCTCCCCCCCTACTCATCTCTTGCTCAGTATAGAAAGGTCAACTCTTTCCTTTTGATCAACCCATTATGTCAGTCTCCATCATCCACTTCTTACATTTTCAAAGACACATATGTGCTTTCCCTCTCATGAATGGGAGGTGCAATGATAATGCAAATGCTAAATAATATTTAATAAGGAACACTGACAGTACTAATCTATTTCATAAAGAATTCTCCCCTCCTCTTCTGTGATGGGTCAAAAGAAGGCAGGGATGTGGGGTGGGGAGGAGAAGCAGCATCTCTACTGCTTCTTTCCTCTTCTACTGGAGCCTGTGGAATCCACTGCATAGCAAGTAGGCCTAACATTTGCAAACAATCACGCCTTTGTTTGTCTACACTATGTACTAATGATCTGTTACAAGAGATGTTAATTAACGTGCATTAATTAAGACAATTCAGTTTCTCAGAGTAGACAAAGGTTGAGGCTGCCTCCGGACTATGAAAAAAGTTGAGTTAGCTAATGAGGTAAATTGCAGAGAAGGCGGTATGTCATTTTTACGTAATTTAGCAGGTCACGTTAAAAACTAAGCTCCCCTATAATCTTTATTTTGACCTTCTAACTCATCTGGAAACTACAAACTGCCTAGGATCCTTAACTTGAGTGAGTTAGTTAAGGTCAGAACCCCTCTTTGTCTCCTAGTTGTTACTGTCACAGTTCAGGACAACTGCACCTGTACTCCCCCTCTTTGGTCCAGGAAGGGCACCCACTTTAAGGGCTAGTCTACACCTAAAACTTACGGTGGCACAGTTGTATTGCTACAGCTGTAACAGTGCTTATGTGGCCTGAAATGGAGGCTTTTAACTGCTGGGGCAAGCTCCTTAATTGGCCTCAGCTGGCCTAATTAGCCCAACTGTCCTGGAGTAGCCCTAGCTGAATCACCAAGGGAAGAAGGATTTATTGAGCCTGGGGCTAATATACATGCCTTCCAGCATCCTTCTAGAGCCGTCCGGTCTGGCCCTGTCTCACCACCTACATGACCAGCAACAGCTACGTCAGTGGGAGAACATCTCCCACCAATGTGGCGCTATCCACACTGTGTCACTCAGGGGGCATGTTTGTTCACACCCCTAAGTGACAAAAGTTTTGCTGGCATAAGTGCTAGTGTAGACAAGGCCTAGGCTTCAGACTCCCCTGGCCATCACCTCTCTTGAGTGGAGACACACACACCTCACTTGCTTCTGACTGGGATATTTCCAGGCTGCACATCGTACCATCCCGAGTGTACTGTGATATTCCAGCAAGAAATTCTGCCTAAACAGGCCTGCTTACTCTGTGTTCAGGAACTAACAGCAAAGTAATTGCCCACAGTACCCACACACCTCTTCTTATGGAAGCCAATTTTATTCTTAAGGTAAAAGTACTGCAGAGAAAACATTAAAAATAACAAAAACACACACATGCCAATAACCTTACCAGAGATCACCCCAATCCCAACATGGGCTCTGGCAGAAGCAGTCCATCAAACCCTACCCAACGTTTTTCCTTGTTGTTTCAAGTTCATCACAGCTCCAGAGCAGTACGTGCACACATTATGGGGCCTCAGTGGGCCCAATCCTTCCCTAAAGACAGGGGTCCCGTCCATTTGCTGGCTCAGGAAGGCGGCCCTGGCCCTGTTTAAAACCAGGTTATTTATTCATTATATCCTTTGTCTGTTGATCCTCAGAGAATAGCTTGAACTAGTATATGCACAGCAGTCTAGGGTAGCTTCACAGGGAAGATAACTGGAGGAATTGCATTTGCATGTTCTAAGTTACATACAATCTCACAAACACAAACTGGACCCCCAAAGTATTACACTTTATTCAGTAACATTTCTCTTACTTCCATAAAGTTTGCCCAGGATATTGTCAGTCTGTCACAATGACAGTCTGAATGGCTGTTCTTCGGATTCCCACTATCCAGCCACACACCACTGGCTGTAGATAGAAAGCCTTGGGGCTGGTCTGCCTGGGGAAGTCCTACCAAGTGAATTTAAACCACTGAAGTTATAGTGGTACAACTCCACACATGATCACTCTTGTTCTGGCAGAGAAGTGGGTTTTTCTGGTTTAGTTCATGTCACTTAGGAAGTAGATTAAGCTAAACCAGAAAAAAAGTCACTCAAATTCTTGAACAAGAATGTCCAAATAGGGGAGTTGAACCCACTACAGTTATATCACTGTAACTATAGCTGGAAAAGTCCATTGTGCCAACAAACTCTTGGCCATGTAGAATTGCGGTGGATGGGAAGCCACACGTTCCCAGTGCTGATATCGGCTCACTTTGGCATGTTCCCATGGCAGCTGCTCAAAGCAGCATTAACTTGGCTTCAAACCGTCTCCCGCCTGCCAGGAGAGGAATTAACTGTACAGCCAAGAAGATTCAGTCAATGACAGTAATACCCCCTGAAGGACCAGTGTTGCAATAGAAGAGAGTGGACCTGGAACTGATGCAGACTGGCAGGTTATCCCCAGTGTGGCCAGGTATACACCTGGTTTCACTGTTTACCCTATGGATACATGGGATCCTACAACCTTTCCCACTCTGTGAAGTTCCTAAGAATCCCCAGGAGAGAAAAATGTGAGAAATTCTGAGAAAAGTTTCTCCCTCTTCTCCTCCTCCCTGCAGTAGGGGAACATTCAACTTAGTATTCTTTAATTCCTTACATACAGAGGGTCTGACTTATGCTAGCATAATTCTACTGAATTCTGTAACCCACAGGGCTAGGTTGCCTTTATTATAGTCACTGTCTTCCCTTTATTATATTTAGCAGCAATGCAAGGAACCTATAGGCCTGCATCCTGTAAGACACTGGCTTCAGCAGTTAGCATGAGGCTTATGAATCTTGGCGCAGATAAACGATCTAATGCTCACCCTTATGTTTTGGGGAACTGGAAGTAGAGCATGAGGAGGGAAGTTGGTCCATACTGACACCACCCCATCACCAAAACATGAGCTAACACCAGCTTTTGGAAAGAACATCCATGGATATTTGACCACCAGGGTGCTGTGGCAACAAACTGATGTATATGATAATAAGTTGAGATCATTAATATACTAGCCAATCGGACAAGGGCACCTCAACATTAGTAAGGTGAGGAAATACAAATAAGGCAGAAGGGGGAAACCCCTATTGAACAAAATATTTATTGCTGTGGTCACTAACAGTAAATAAATTTAAACAAGTAAACTAATGGGTCACTTTTCACTAAGATTACAAGTGTTAGCTGGACATCCTGGCAAATTTCCCAATAACTACATTCTGCTAAACTACCCGTAACAACTCATCTTCAATGTCAGTTGGATGAAAGACAGCCTTCACTCTCTCTCCTGAGCTGTTATGTAGTGTATGGTGATTATTTAAAGGCTGCCACACTGCACCCGAAGGGCTACTGCGTTTCAGTGATGGATGAATAACTGCTTCTTGGCTTTTAAGATTTATCGAGCATTTTGATAAATTTTGAAACAAAGCAAAGATGGACTTAAACCTGCAATGTCTGGATCTGCATCTGAATGCTTCCAGAATTTAGAGGTGTTCAGAGTTTAGTAGTTGTTTCTGACCCACCCCGCCCCCCCAACTCGATAGCACTAAATTCAAAACTTTCTCAGAGTTCATCTCAAGATGAAAGGTGCTATATAAATGACATTATACTTCAATATTAGAGATTTAGTTACACTGACAAGGAAAAAATAAATACTAAGCTTCTGCATCTTCCTATCATTACATCTCATGATCTAATTTACATTCCAGGACTTACTCCGAAATCTCACAGTACAATAGATGTTTCTTTCTGAAGCGTGCACACAGAACCAACTTCAGCCACAGAGGACAAAATGACTTTTTTTTTAAAACCACCTACTAGTGGAAGGATCCCCACTGGATTTGCAAATCATTTAAGCAAAGACACATTAATGCAAACCTGCAGAGTACAAACATTTCCCCAAATCCCATGCCAAGTTTATTACAAAGATAAGGAATGGAGAAGAAAAAAGGAGTGATATTCAGAGAGGGAGAAATGTATGAGTTGTTTCTGCTTGTACTGGGTGCAAAATGTCAGAGAAACTTCCCAGTACTATAAGATAGGTAGCCCTTAGCTGTCTTCTCAGCTGCACGTTTCTACATGCACTAAGTATGTTTACCTTTGATGTGCTGCTGTGCTAAAGAGCCAATAGAAACACACCAATGAAAGTGAGGTGAAGCAGGGAAAGTCAGTGTTTTACATTTCAGTGACTCCACAGAGAACACTGAGGACCAAATCCAGAGAGTTCCACATGGCCCCAGGGGAAGGGTGGGAGGAGCCCTTCCCCCAAGGTCACAGCATACCTGCATGTGAGTTCCACTGACATGAAGTGCAATCCCCTATGCAGGTTTTTGGCTACTCAGGCACATCCTTAGATCCAACCTACTCTGCTCGTAATAGCTGTGCATGATGGTATGGATCAAACTTTTGAGCATCAGCACTCCGCGTTGTACTGTTGGATGAT
The DNA here is from genome assembly GCA_007922155.1 of Mesoclemmys tuberculata. NCBI lineage: Eukaryota > Metazoa > Chordata > Testudines > Chelidae > Mesoclemmys > Mesoclemmys tuberculata. The sequence continues at coordinate 28,190,829 of ML675622.1, forward strand.
GCACATTCAAAAGCACTTGTAAAATCTGTTCCCATTCCCCAAGCACAGCATGACTCTGTTAATTCTAATACCTTTCAGGCATCTATCCATTATTCTATAGTGGGAAGCCAAGATTTGACCCTAAGAAAGTTAATGTGATATTCCACTCGCTGTTTCCCTGTAAACAATTATGGACACAATTGCCTGTCACTTAGTACACATCATTTCTAGTTTAAAACTAAACTCCTTAGCTGGCAAACAAAAATGGATGAATCCATGTGTTAGATATGGAAAACTAAAATATGACTAGAGCTGGACAAATACCTTTTTTCATTCTATTCAATCAAATTAGATTTCACTTAACTTTATGACCACAGCAAGTCTTCAAACGTCATCTGAGTCATGTCTACTCTGCTGGAACCCCCGGGCCAAGGCCAACGCTCTTGAATGGATGCATGGTTTTCCTTACTCACTAGGCTTTCTTGCCATAAGTTCCATTTTTCTCCATTGCCTTGCTAGAGCAGAGAGAACTTTAAGGGCCCCAAGCACATTTAAAGTCTCCATAGAGAGCAACCAAAAATCTGTTATATCTAACAGTAGCACATCCCTAGATTGAAGCAATTAAAGTGCAAAGAATCATGGACAACACACCTGGATGTCTTTTTCCTGCTTCAAAAGGAAAGTGCTCAGGCAGTGAAACAAAAATCACAAGACAGTAAATGGTCTGTGCGAAGCGTATTAGACAATACAAAGCTCACTGACTCTGGTGCGGTTACCGAGACTGCTCCAAAGACTATACAGAGCAACCCCAAAGCACATCCCTTGGTTAACCAAAGTCTGGTTGTGTCCTCTGACAGCATCACTTGGCATGCATTGCATGTCTTTGTTATCCAAACCCTAGAAATTGTAGATGTCAAGACAGTCATGGCAAAATGCAGGAAGGCACAGACCCTCTGCACCTTTATCTGCTGGAACCCCAGTGGCATAAAAAAAGAACAGGAAAGTAGAGTTGTTGGCAATATGCTACCAGCAGTTTTGGTCTTCCAGTGTGTGACACAAAAAGTGCCCTTTCTTTTTTTTTAAATAAAACACAACGCACTTGCTATCCAGCTTGTCCCTCCCCAGTTGTGTTTGCTGGTTCAAGATCCTCTCCAAAAATAAAAATCCTGCTGTGGCAAACTGCCAGCTTCCCCCTGGTGGGTTTCACGCTTTACCTCTGCCTCATGCGGTCAGGACGCCACCAGCTACCTCGTCCCCCCTGGCTGTAGCGGAGCTCTGTCTCCTGACCAGGAGAGAACCTTCTCCTGCGTCTGCCCCAGACCTTCGGGGAGCTTTTCCTGCATTGGTTCCCTCCCCTTCCTTTAGGGGGAGGCAGGGTTTAAATACATTTGGCCCCGCCCTTCATTGGGCCCAGGTGCCGTTAATTGCCCTGCTGTGCTTTCCACTCTGCTTGCAAGGCAGAAGGTTTTTAACCCTTTCATGCCCTCATACCGGCCCTGACACACCCTTTTAAAGCCATCCACTGCCCATTGAATGATTATGAAAATCCATGTTTGTTCACATATTAACCAATCAATCGTTTTGCTTGCTACTCAGACTTACCGGTTAGCGGTTATACAGTACAGTGCACCTGCATACAGGGCTCTTTTTTTTTTTTTAAAGAGAGATTGAACTAATTTTTTGCTGTATCTGCCAGATTTTCCTCTCTCTTCTTCTAATTATATTGCTGTCTCCTCTTGCTCACAGAGTGCCAGAATCTCAACTGGTGTAAGCTAGCACCACTCTGTTGACTTCAATGGAGCTAGGCTAACTTAAAGCAAAGGAGGGTTTGTCCTCTTACTTATACCAATCCCAACTTCCCCTAGGCCTCATTCTTCTCTCACTTCATTGTAATCCTGAAGTCACACTATTGCCTGTGTGCCTCTTTGGTTCCCATCTGGATTGCCAAATCTGTAGCCTGATCTATAGATTACGTATTAATTATATGGATTGCTTAAGAATGCCCAGTTTTCACTTTGAGGATTGACAAATTCTTGTCCCATGATCAGACCCAATATCAAAAAAATTACTATATAATTGGGAACCCTGATGGGCACAATTGCAACACTCACACTACAGGAACTCTTATTTACAATAATTTATTAATACATTTAGCAAAGTCACAAACACTCCAAGGTAAATAGAGATAATACAGAAAGTACATCTGAGCATCCATACTCACCATCCCTTGTAGAACAACCTGAAATGTTAGTCACTATCTTCTTCATCACCACTGGCCATTATTCTGGCACCCCCAAAGCGCTCCATATCTCTCTCCCCCACGGCCTACAAGCTGGGATGCACCTTTTATAATATGTTTCACTGATGCTACTACATCTAATGCATATTTTTCAGCATCTTCAGTAACACTGTGACTCATATCATTATACTAGAGCACTGTGATAGTTGTTGACGTGCTGGAGAATTGCTGCCTGCTGAATCACCACCAAAAATTTTGAAGGACCTGGGTTTCCTTGAAGGTCTCCCATCCAATAATGGCCAAATCCAACTGTTTCAGAGATCACATTATGAGATGGCACAGTGGAAGTTGCTAATCACATTAGCAGATCCAGATATTGTTATAGCTGCTCCTAATATGAACAAGCATGCATCTTAGGCACCTTAGCTAATGCTCATACATCTGTGGAATCTGTTGGGAACATGCAATGGAACAGAATAATGCCTCGCTGTTTTTTTCCTCTCCAAACCTCTCCCTATTTCTTAACACCCATAAAACCCCACATCTGCCAAGCTGCCTTGGTGGTATCTCTCCAAGTTCTGAGAGAGAGAGAGAGAGAGAGAGAGAGAGAGAGAGAGAGAGAATTTGCTGAAAAATCAAGTCATCAATCTGAGAAGTGGTAAGTGTCCTGAACCCCCACTAAAGCCAATATAAATTGAATGCACACCCTGTGAGAAAAGGGCCCAAGCATAAGTTTTTCAGGCCCAGTAAAAACTTGTAACATGAGCCCCCTCCCACACACACCACAATCCCTCATCTCATATATATCTCATGAGCCATGACTTATTTTTTTCCTCATGATAATGGTGGGTAGAGCCTGGACCGGGCCACCCAAAGCCTCTGGGCCCCGATAAAGTGTACTGTTTCCCTCTCCCCCCACATGTGGGGCCCTGCTTAAGTCACAAGGAGTGTAACATGTTTCAGTACAGTATTAAGAAAACATGCATTGAGTAAATAAATGAATAATATAACTTCCTATCAAAGAGCAAACTGAACTTCTCATCAATTACATAGGCAGCTGAGATAGCAATCTGACTCCTTTCAACAAGGCATAGGAATTGACCATGCATAAACTATATTGTATTAATTTAATTACATTGCAGAGACTAACAATAAAATGGAAAATTAGAATTTTTTCCCCATATGGAAGATATCTTTGGTGTCACTGTCATGTTCTCTGTAATCTATAATCAAATTTGTATTTGGATTGGCATTTCTTTTATTTATGTTATTTTTGTGGTATTTCTAATCTGCCCAAAATCAATCAAATACTGAAAATTTCGTGAGAGTCTGTTCTTATGAGATTTCCAGCCTGATTTCCAGACTAATGAGTTCATCTGAGCATCCACGCTTTTGAAAGCTTATCCATAGCACGAGTTTTGAGGTTGATATATCACTTCTATTCTGTAATAAAGTATTTTGTGTCTATGTCTGAACGGCTGGAGGAGTTATACAAAGCCACAGTATAGTGTAATATGCTATACTGTCTTGGTTTAAACTATGCAGTAAAATAGTGTTTCTTCCATGCAAACTGCATCCCTAGCACTTTACAGAGTTAAAAATACTGTTACAATAGATAGTAATATATGAGAGAAAGAAAAATAGACCAGGAACAAGAGAAATGTTTTCAGATGAAAGCAAATGGAAAGCTGATGAGGCAGAGAGATGCCATCCTGAGGCTTTTTCAAGTCGCACAGGTGTTAAGGCCCTATGTTACAAAATGTTGAGCACTTCCTGTAATGTTAAGATTTCACCTCCAGGGAATTTGGGGAACAACGGTTAAGTCTCTTCATTTATACCTTCCCCTGTATCTCATTTGATTGGTAGAAGGACATGCTAAAATACAAGAAAACTTTTAAAAACGGTGGATTTTGCTGCAGTACCTTTGGTGGCACTTTTCAGAAACTCTATAAAAAGGAGCTTTGCCTTTGAAACATGCAAGGAACAGAGGAGTATGGCACATCCATTCTACATTTCTATAGCCCTGATTTGTAAATATCATGCTAACTTCCCTTCCAAGAGGCAAAGTTCTAACACTATAGATTGTCAGTAATAAGGGTGCTGAGTGCATGTCTTAGATGACTAGAAAGAAAGGGAAGAGGACCCTTTCCATTCTGATAAACTGGAATTCATCAAAAAATACCTTGGGGTCTGATGCATGTCATCTTTAAATGTATGTATTTTTGTTCAGGATGGCACCAAGGTAACCATCTGTTTCTTGAGCATCAATGTTCATTCTCCTTCATTCTGACCTACTGCATATGCCTCTTTATTTATTCCTGCCCAACCACATCTAGAGATGTCTGACAGATTGTAACCTGGTTGTATTTCAAAGCATAGCCCATGAAGCATTTTGTAAGTTTCGTACAGATAACCTTTGTCATCATTATGCTTATTGTTCTCGTCATTTTTCGGAGAATGATTTGAAGACAGAAGTTTATACAGGTTGACTGTGCAATGAGAACCAATCTCTCTGAATGCAATATAACCCTTCCTTGCGATACAGTGACCAGTGCAGAAGGGAGGAAGGAAAGCCAGCTTTCATTCAAAGGCGTATATTCTCCTTTTCGCCTTACAACTCTTGTAAGATGAAAAGAACAAATGGAAGATGATAGTGCTTAAAAGATAAATACAAGGCCACCTACATATCATGACGTGTAGGGTTTTTGAATATTTTGAATATTATTCAGACCATAAAATATATTTTAGGACACAGGTAAGAAATACAGTTGGAAAAATGAATAAACATATTTTCAACCTGTCATCATGCAGCTTTCACTGAAACCAGCGGGACACCTGTGTAAAAATCAATAGTAAAATATGGCACTGAAAGCCTGACTGTCAGGTGCTGAGTGCCTCCTGCAATCTACTGCAAACCCACAGCAGTGCTCCTCAGCTTGACAGGATATAGGGCTTTGATCTCCAAATTCAAAAATTTGCACAGTATTGAAATTAGTAGTTTTACTTCTTATACTCACTGACAAAAGGCTCCCTGTCATCTTTATACTTTACAATTAAGAACATCAGAATGGCTATACTGTGTCAGACCAATGGTCCATCTAGCCCATTTCTTGTCCTCAGCTGGTGGCCAATACCAGGTGTTTCAGAGGGAATGAATAGAACAGATCCTTACCCTGTCGCCTATTCCCAGTTTCTGGTAAATAGAGGCTATGGACACTACAGAGTATGGTTTTGCATTCGTGCACAATCCTGGCTAATAGCCATTGATGGACCTATCCTCCATTAACTTACTTAGCTCTTTTTTTGAACGCTCTTATCATTTTGGTCCTCACGACATCCTTTGGCAAAGAGTTTCCCAGGTTGACTGCGTGTTGTGTAAAGAAATACTTCCTTTCGTTTGGTTAAACCTGTTGCCAATTTATTTCATTTGGTGGCCCCCTCGTTCTTGGTTTATGAGGAGGAGTAAATAACACGTCCTTATTTACTTTCTCCACATAAGTCATGACTTTAGAGACCTCTATCATATGCCCCCATTTGGGTTTAATACAACCCCTTATCGTTTGTATTTAGGTTTAATTCTAAAGCAACAGGACAAGCTGACATTTTTGACAATTTTGTTTCATTTTCTCTTTTCCCCCCAATCCATGCTGATGTCTCCTGAGAAACATGTGTTCATTAGCAGTGTAACTGAAGTACCAGCACAGTGCCACCAGCTGTCTCTCAGTTATCCCCTGAGAAGGCCTGAATTGTGTTGCCTTTTCTCCCAGGAGGCTGAGGAAGTACATAGGAAAATATCTAAGGGATATAATAAAAAGGTACCACTGACATATTGTACCAAAATTACAAGCTGATGGAAATAAACTGACAAAAATGACCAGGGTGGAAATACATGCTTAAAAGCTGACCTATTTTTAAATGGAATAAACATTAATTTTCTAGCATTCACGTGCCATTTTAGAGCCATTTCTGCCACTTACTCTGAAGCAACGCATTTCTGTCTTTCAGTGAAAAAAGGGTTTGAGACATTACTGCCACAATTGAGATATGCTGCCATACTCAGCAAGAATACTCAGCATTATTCTGCAGATAATGAGCATCACCACTCACTCATGTTGCAATTAGTCACATTGACACGTTCCCATAAATTAGGCTCTGCAACCTTTTTCAACTGAGATGTTTTCCCAGCAGAAGACAGCCTTCTGCTCAGCAAGTGGCATTGAAGTTGGGCATTCACCACAATCAAAAGCAATTTCCATTATGGAAAGAGAAAGCTGCTTTCTGTGTACACTAACAGGAAAATAAAACAAGAATTAAATTATTGAGGAAAAGAATAAAGACATTTTCTATCAGAGAACAGAACACTTCATTTAGTTTAACACCTCTCCTGTGCTAATTGCTATTATTCTGTGTATCGCTTTCTAAACCAGGGGGAAAAACAAAACGAAATAAAACCCACTAATGAGTACAGTCCAGGTACTCAGCGGGTGTAAATTGGCATAGCTCTATTAAGGACACTGGAACTACATCCATTTACACCAGCTAAGCATCTGACACTACAGATTCAAAACTAAAACAAAAAAAGAGTAAAAGGATAGTGGGGGGGTGGGAGAAAAATGCTTCTACTTCTCTATAAACCAATGAGCAATTTATTTCAACTGTTATATTATTAAATGATGGATCAACCTACAAATTTCCATTAAATATGAGATATTAGATGTTTATCCTTAATTGTCAAGTCCTTACTGTTATGTTTGTGAACCCTGGACACAAAGCTCTACAATGAAAGATATTACGAAGTATATAGAATCTGTCTTAATTATTTCTCTGTCTAAACAGAGATAAGGACAAGTTTCAGAAAGTATGGCTGACATCGCTTTTCAAGCAAATACATTTCACAATTTGTATATGTTTGGTGTTCATGAACATTCATCACAAATTGCAGTGTAACACCACACAGTACCAGAGATAACACCTTTGGGGAGGAAAAGAGGGAAGATAATTCCTGCAACCTAAAAGATCTATTTGAATTGCATGTTTTCAAATTTATGTTGTAATTAAGGTCTTTAATTTGGGAAGGGCTGACACACATTATTTGCATTATTTGAATTAGGTGCACCACAAAGAGCGGTTCTATCTGTTGGGCCTTCAGAGATGCTATAGCTTGTTATTATCCATCAGAGTGTTCTAAAAGGGCCCATACAGCAAAGGCTGGATTATCATCCAGGTTCCTGAGTCAGCAAAAAGGCTCTAGCCTGACTGCAGAAGCGATGGTGATGGGACCACCTGTGTCATGCCGCGTGGAATCTACCTCGAGTGGCATCTTACTCTGAGTAATCCGAATGAAGTAGTGGAGGAAAGTATTGATCAGCGTGAGTAAGAACGAACGAACAGAGCCCTTTGTGATTAGAGATGTGAGATACCAGACTGATTCAGTTTGCAGGAATTCTACAAACCTAGGCCAGGATGTTTTATTTATAGCTGTTCACCCCAGCATCAAATTTGGAATGTCAACTGGTTTCAAGTTTCTGTTGTGAAACTTTTGCAATCTTGTCTTAATGACTGCCAGTTTCTTGTTCTAACCACTGGCTCCCACTCCCAACGATGCATTTAACCCTGCTTGCCAATTTTATAAAAGTCTACCAATCATACCCTTGTATATTCAACAGACCAGAGGGTAACAAACAATAAAATGATCGGAGAACTTCATAATGCCTAACAACCTCATAAAGATACAATTGTGCAAATGTATCATTTCTTATTTTGAAAGGTTTTGCAAGTATGTCCATGAATTTGGCAAAAATGGCTATTTTTTCCATGGTGCCAGTAGCATAATTTTACAGGGGTTTGTGCCCTGTTAGTTTTGTCACTCCCATTAGACCCACCAGGAGCATTGTAGCAAATCCCCATGTCATTCTTGGAAAATAATGGGGTTGTTAGTGTAATTTTGCATTTTTTTGGTTTTATTTTGTTACCAACTCTCTTCTGTTCTTTTGGACACAAGAAAAAGTGTTGTGCTCCTTTAATTTCAGAGCAACAATTCATACTAATAAGGGGCAATGAGAGGAGCTGCTGGTTTTGTGATTACAAACCTTCTCAGAGACAAAAGCCAAGTGATTTTTGCCTTTAGAGCATGATTGCAGTGCCAGTGCACTCGGTGAGCTTTCTCTGGCTCCCTGATTCTCAGGCTGATTTTGCACAAGGAGGCCCCGCTAAACTTTGCCTGCTGGTTATGGCTTCCAACGAGCCACGTGCCAGCTGGGTGTAGCTGGAGAGCTGCATGTTCCGACCATGCTCCCTCCTCATTCCGAGGACATGCTTGCTATGCCTGTGCTGAGAATGGAAAGGTGTAAGAACCTGGGTACACCAGCTGGGGTCTCCCTCACATTGAGGAAATTCCAGGTGAGGAAAATGCAATGCTGCCTCTTTGCAATGCTGAAGGAGAACAAGCAGGAAATCTGACCCATTGCATTCAGGATACGACAGCCACGCTGGCATGAGAACTTGCTCAAAACAATGAAAATGGAGCAGTTCAACTTTTATTATGGGTGGAGGTGGTGAGGAAGACTGGTGGAACAGTCTGTTTATATATGGACTTGGAGCAAATCACTTCATGTTCTTTCCAGAAAATAGTCAAAGGTCAATGTATTAATGTTTGAACAAAACCCTCTCATATTTGGAGATGTCAGCTTCAAATATGTTTTCTCATTCGAAATACATTCCACGACATCCAGGAACCTGCAATGTACATCAGAAGTTCTGGGAAGGATTAAAAAAAGTTGTAGCTGACATGATGAAATGCCTGCTGGTTTTATTTTTTCACCTGTATAAAAATGCAATTCTGTCTATTTCAGAGGAAAATATGACCCCTGTACACGTATTACTTTAAGATTTGAATGAGAAGTTATCATCTGTGGGCTCATTAACAAGGAGTCTACTCTGAAAGCACATTCTAAGTGCAAGTACTTTGATTGTTACTGACAATATAATTAGCATTTTGAGCTAATTATAGGAAAACTGAAAAATGAGGAAAAAACATTTATGCTATAGTTTCCAAACAGCAGTACATACTACATTTGTACACTTGTGTGTTTGTATTTATAGAACATATATACACACACACACACCCATGTGTTTTATGTAGATATGTTTTAAAATATATTTATGAATGCATATATATACACACGCACACAAACTACACAAACACACTGACATCTACATGTTTATGGGATTTTAATACAATGTGAGTGTGAGAAAGATATAATGTTGATGGTGTGTGACAAATATTTTATCAGAATATGTATTATTGAGCGTATCTTATGCTGGAGTTGAAAAAGCTGCATCACCATTTTGCAGCAATGGTCATTGTATCTATAATGAAATAACTGGTGACGCCATCTTTTGAAACGAAACCTCAGCTGACCACAGTGTCTAGTCATGCAGTGGAAGTCACATCCCATTTCCTGACCGCACCGAAATGAAGAGATAAATCTGCATCAGAATTATGTTTAAATAGCAAAGGAATAGTTGTCTCTGATTTCCTGATCAATCAATTTGTGGTCATTTACTGGAAGAACATACAGAATAAAAATCAACTCTGGTGATTAGCTAAAGAGAAATATGGTAATACATATAAATGTACGTACAAGTGTTTGCACAATACAGCCATTATTACTGCACACAGTGTTACTACCCTCTAAGTTACAACCTTACTACCATGAGCATTTCAGCTTTCTGTCCCTGATTTTTTCAATTTTACTTCATCTCTTGGAAAATAAATGAAGCTAACTCTATTGTGCATGGCCGGTAATGCTCTTTTTTATGCTGCTCTTCTCTTTTGCCTACTTTGGTAATTGTCACTAGGCTCAAATTACTCCTCCACCACCTTCACATGGGAGCAGAATCACATGGGATGAATAAGTATGAAGAGTGGACTCCCAGAGGTGAGGATTTTGCCCCAAATTCAAGCTCTGCAAATGTGCTTCAACACAGAAGTTTTCTATTGTTCACCTTCACCTTCCTACGTTGCTGAATTCAAGTTTATTTGAATGGAAACAACTGACCATCTACAGCAAGGGATGGGTGGGGGGAGAACTGCACTAGAAAAAAGGGATACCACATTCACAGGCCAACTGAAATGCAAAACTGATCTACTTCTAAGCCTTCTTACATCACTTTACTGCCTTTGAAAATGCAAACACAAATTGGTATATAAATTTAGCTCACTGCCATTGAAGATGCAAGTTTAAAATATTTTAAAAAGGACAAAAATAAAGCATTGTGTCACATTATTCCTAATCATCTCCAGAAGTCATATATTCTTTATTAACAGCACAATATCACGAAGATGTAATTGTTAGTCAATGTTGATATGACAAGAATTAGTAAAATACGTCAAAATTATATTTTATAATTGGTGGCAGGCTCCCTTTTAGCCATGTGTATTATATTTCTGTGAAGTTACACTATTTCCTATTCTCTATTTACTTGTCCGTTAGTTCTTGCCTATTATATTATTGCCTCTCCTGATTTACTGCGTGTGAAACAATCCAAGAAAAATTATTTTAAAAGCTTTTAGAGGTACAAGGATGTTCAACATATACACAAAGATGCAACTTTTATCAGGTCCATAGCGTACAAGAACTAAAATTGTTTATTTGAGATGACTGATTACTTTATAAAGTCACCCTTATGACTACTGAAGTCTGAGGGCTTGTCTTCACTTATGTTGGAGATTCGGTGGCAGACCACCAGAGTTACGCAAGCTACACAATAAACTTGCGTAATTCGTCAACTTCTCTGCTTGTCCTACCCGCTATATCACTTGAGAAGGTGGTCTTAGTATGTCGATTTTTGGATCCACTGAGTGGGTCTTCACTGACCGCTCAGTCAATCCAGAGAAGTCAATCCGACGGTGGCGAATTTGCCACTGTCAGTGAAAACATAGCCTGAGAATTATATTAATCATGACACAGGGAGCATGGCACTTAGAAAAATCATCTGAAGACTTCAACAGAAGAGTTAATATCAGGGTCTATAATGCTTGATGTTCAAAATTTTCTTACTTTTTTTTTTTTTTTTTTTTTTTTACCAGAAATGATTCCTTTGAACACCATTCTACACTCACGTGCATGTATTTTTATCTGCTGCATTCCTAAAGCAAATGATTTTACAACATTATTGCATACAGTTAAGTTGTTCCTGAGGGTGTCTGATACTGGTATAGCCAGTGGTTTCTTCACTAACTGAATCTTACCTGCATATAAGAATAATATTTTTCTCAATTCATTCTGAAAAAGATAATGAACTTTTAGAGTTTTCAGACAGATTTTAAGTACACGGAGACCAGTCTCCTTAATCCTAGAGGTAGTAGAACAAATTTCTAAGTGACCTCAGTGTGAATGTACATGAGAGTCATTCATATACTGAAGCCAAATTCAGAACTGCTTTAAGCAGCTACAACTCATGATTAAAATCATCTCAGACTTTGGGCTGTTACCCTTAGTGGGGTGTGGTTCAGCCTCTATGTTCACCCCACTCTGAACTGTGTAGCAGGAAAAGCAGCCAGTGGAAGGTTATAGGGAAGGTATAAGTTAAACTAGGCACTGTCCTATAAGATGGATTTTAGGCCATTTCTTTATAAAGGAGCAAAAAAATACAAATTAAAAATTAATTAATACACACAACCCCTCACTCCTCAGCAGTGCTCAAACCTATTTGGAAATCATCCCTAGAAACACTTTTGTCCCTCTTCATAAATCCTTCCTGGCCTGTCTCCCCCTTTGGGTCCCCTTCCTGATTCTGGCGAACAACTATGGCTTCTTTTCTACTCATTGTTCTCATTTTCCCCCACCCCCATGCTTCCATCTTCCGTGCCTCTGAGTTCCTCTTCCACACTCCTCAGCTTCACAAGGAAAAATGCCCTTCTCCAAACCTGCCTCAGGGCCAGATACTCCTCAGCTTCAGTGGGAGGAGACAGGGTTGGGAGCTGCTGCTGCTGGAATGGCGGGGAGAATGATGAACAGGTGGGCGGGGTACTGCTGCATTCTGAGCATGACAGCTTGCTTACCACAGCCACCCGCTTTGGCAGTGCCAGGGCTGCAGTTGTTTGGACTAAGTTCACAAAACTCAGGATGGTCCCGGTCAAACTGGGACATTTGGCAGTCAGTGTAGGTTGGTGTTTTCAGGCAGCTCCAACATTGCCGCTGCATGCCAATCCTCCCTGCTTCATCCACCTCTATTCTCATTCACTGGTCACACAGATTTCTTAGTTAAAGGTCAGGAAAATAAAACTCATCTAAGGAGAGCAGTAGATGAAGATATTTCCCACTAGAACCCAATCAGCCCCGCAGTTTCTGAAGAATTTCAGACTTCCTTTAAAAAAAAAAAAGGAAAAGGTTTCTATTATTTGTAAGATGGCATATAGGAGTCCAACTGGTGCATCAGGTCCCATTGTGCTAGGCCAAACATGGAACTAAAAAGATGGCCCCTACCCCAAAGACAATCTATAAAATTAAAAGGCATTTGAGGGGATGCAACATACAAGTTAGCTGCCTACATGTCTTTTTAGTTCCTATGTATATATTAAAATACACTCATTTAAAGTTTAGGCCACTAACCCTTAAATGATCTAAAAATATGTAGACAGATACATAGATATTGTGCATACATAAAACCTATACAATAAAAGAATCAAGACTCCAAAACAAAAATCTTTTTCAATGCCCAACAGAACAAAAACCAAAAAACCCTCTCTCGGTTTCCACTCTCATTCACTCACCGCTATCCCTACCACCTCATCACAAAAGAGCTTGAGAAATCTGATTTTGCTGCATGACCTGGAAGTTTACAAAATCTGGGAAGCAGTAGGGGGAGCAAATGACCAAGTTAGGAAGGTGTCATTGAAAATATCCTTTACACCAAACCACAATGCTATTGATTTAAGCATCCCAGCTGATCTCAGCTTCCACAGCATCAAATGAGGAAAGAAGTGATTTCTGAAGTGTCTAGAGCCCAACACATGCATAGGTTGAAGACAACACTTTAAACAACATCTGAAATAAAATGAAAACTAGTTGAAGTCCCAAAACAGAACAAGAATACACACAAGAGACAGAGAGAGATATTTGTATGCCATGATATTTGGGTGTGTGTTGGTTTATTATATTAATAAAACACCCAAGTCAGCTTTTTAAAATAAGTTTGTCTAATCCAAAGTGGCTAAGTGTCACTCAGAACAAAAAAACAATATGCCATAAAAATATTAACAAGCTGAAGAACTTTGATCCAAGACAGACGCTTCAACTGTCAATCAAGTATAATACAGACCAAAATGGAATTGTAGTAATGTGTGTATTGTAAACTCATCAGCGCGCACGCGCGCGCGCACACACACACACACAAAGCAATAGAAGCTTTGTACAGACTTTTCTCATGGTGGAGTGGTTGTGAAACTTCACTTGGGTAAAGTGTTTTCACTCCCCCTCTGAAGGACCTACACAGGCTTAAAGGGATATATTTCAGCAAGATGCACAGGAATTTAGCTACATGACTCCCATTAACACCAATGGGAGTCCAGTGACAAAATCCCTAGAGCAGCACACTGAAGATGTACCTCTCAGTGTTAAATAAATGAAACCGGACTCTCCTTGACCTTGGGTGACTCTAATCTATACAACCCTAACAGTGCTATATTGTTGTTTATTTAAAGGAGAAAAGCAGTTTACAACACACACAGTGTGCCTAACATTGTTTAATGTTTTAAAGCTGGTCTTGAATGGCATCGGAATTATATACCAGCTAAACTTCTCTTTGCCAAAGGATTGTTCTCCAATATTTCATTTATTTAGTTAATGTTTCTTAATATATTTGTATGCTTCTACAGATGGAGCACCCCACTTTCATCCAAAAACTATCCATAATCCAAATCTAAGTCATAGGCCACTCTGCACAATTGTTTATCTGGAAAGTCGTTAATCCATCAGCCCTCTGAAATTTTTTGTTAATTTAAGTCACTTTACCCCCCAGAAACCTGATCCTTAATGTATGCTTCATTAAACTCCCATAAGCATGAACTAGAATTATGCTGCACTTGCACAAAGCAGCTCTAGTTTAGCAGGGTTGTACCTGGATGTTAAAAAGCAATTTCTCTCACATGGGTGGGGGAAAAAGTATTTCAAAACAAATTTCCCTAAATACAAATATATTCTTCCAGAGAAGACCCATCTTTCTTCACACATGCCCACCTTCCCCCCCCTCCAAAAAATAAAATCCATAAAAGAAAACATCTGAAACCTATGCCTAATTAGTTTAGGCTTAGACTTTAAAAATAAAAGGTTCTGTGAACCTTTGTTTCATCCCTAGTTCACCACAAAACTGCTTTAAGATGTCCAAGGATCTTGTCCTAAATCTTTGCCTTTCTTGCATGTACATGCTGACAGCATAATTACTAGAAAAAATAATGTCCGTTTGGTGCCTGGTGATAGTTTCAAAGTTCTGTCTCTAAAGCGTTTGGTACCTTAATCCTATTTTGGCTAATTTTTGCTAATAATTATGTGCATATTGTAAACTCGTCAGCACAGTGCTTTCCAGAAAAGACTATGTTTAAATACACATCTTCATCATCTTGGTGCCAGGGTTCTGGCAAGTAGCTGTGGGAAATGTCAAGCAATGTTCTGCAGCCTACATTTATGGACATGTAATTTTGTGTCATCCCCCCAGCTATTGACACAAAATGATTATATATACAGTCCTGTTGTGAATGGTGCAGACAGATCCTAGACTGGTTCATTTAAATACATCTTTGGCAGGTGTGTGGCAAAGTTTAGTGAAGAACTTTGGGAACCTTATGTCCCTGGAGTGTCGCACAGTTTATGCTACTTCTATCCACTGGCCTGATTCTCTTCTCACCAGTTCAATTCCACAGATTCCAGAGGCCTTCTTCCTGATTACACCAATATAAATGAGAGCAGAATCAAACCTACTATTGGCAGATACAAAAGTAAGTCAGAATAATGTTCACTTTCCCCAAGAATTCAAGCAAATAAAAACTTGCTTGCATTGACAAAATTAAAAACCAGCATGAAAGAATACTAGCATGGCTGATGCAAATTCATTTTGGAATTCAACTTAACTCCCCAACTTTTTTCTGTGATATTCATTCACCTCTAGAGAACATTATAGGGCAAGATCCTTAATTGGTGTAAATTAGCGTATCTTCATTGAGGTTGCGTTCTTCAGTAAGCTCTACATGGCCAGATGCTCAGCTAGTGTAATTATAACCCTTCTGACAGGTTTGCACCCACACCTGCAAAGGCCAGGTTCCATATCTAGTGCTCTTCTTAAAATTACAACGAACAACTGGATCGAACTTCCACCCAGAACTCTGGGAAACTAACCACCACCCATGGACGCCTTTAAAAGGAAATATTTCTTCACTCAAGCACCCAGTCTATGTATGACAAAACACAGTGTTTATGAAGAGCAGAAGGAAAAGACCACAAAAACCCAACGTAAGTAAACAAGAGTCAAGTAACAGTAAGTAAAACACGTGACCTGAAGAATCTTGGGCAGTGCCTTTGCTACAGTTTCCCCACCTTGTGGCGTGAAAGTCTAATCAGCTAATGTCCTTTTAACATGCCACTCCCCTGTTCCCTCTGCTGCACCCTGCTCACAATTGGTTGTCCCACATCAGCAAAGTCCCAGAATTGAAGAACGTATTCATGTCAGTTTGCCTTCCACTAGTGAAGGGGCAGGGAGTGTCAAGCAATGCCTCCACTGCTTACAGCTGTTGTTGCCACCTTTGCCATTGCTGGCTGCTGTCACCGCCGCTCACTGTCACCTCCGCTTTTAGCGTCAATGCCATGTTCTGAGGTTCCACCATCAAGTGCAGTTTAGTGATTTCGGCTCTTAGGGGTTTCGCTGGGTAGCGGAGAACCTCACTACTTCTACAGTTGCTCCCAACTCTGCATTGTCTTTCATCGAAACACTATTCCCATACAAGGTTTGATGTTCAGCCTCCTAGACCAACTTATCAGTCATTTCAGCTCTAGTGACCAGAAACAAGAGCTCTAAATTGAATCTTGTCAGCTCTGCCTTTCAGCACTGATGGAAAAGGACCAAAAGATATCTAGGAGTCTTTAAAGAGAGTCCACACCCCCAGACAGGAACACTTGTCTCCATCTCCCTTTGACGTCCATTTCACTTAGATTTGGAATCACTACCCCCTGCTTAGCAAGTGTCAGAAATAGTGGACTAGAACCTGGTCTGCAGAGCCTGGAATGGCTGATGTCCCCAGAGTGCCACCGGGAGGCCAGGCAGAGCCACAGACAGGGAGCACTGTGGAGTCCAGGCACCACAGAAAGTACTGCCCAAGGCACCCAGCTGCCCAAGGCACCAAGCACCACAGAAAGTACCACCCAAGGCACAGACTTCTTGCTGCTGCAACTCCAGACCTGGTCTCCGTCTACCTCTGATCCCCAATCTCTGACCCTCGCCTCCTGATTCCTGGTACTACCTCTGATTAATGGTCTCCGACTCCATCTTGGCTCTTACCCCAACTCTTCCTCACTAAAACATGGGAAGCCTGATTTGCAGATCAATAAGGTTTAATGTGTAAATATTTTTTAGATAATTTTTGGCTTTGATTTAAATTAACTACAACATATTTATACTTACTAGACCCAAGGAGTTATGTGTTCACTCCAGAGGCTGTGTAGAGGAACGGCTGTTTTTAGGAGCCCTGCCAGGTAATTAGCATCTTCCTTGGCATCAGGCAGCAATGAAAGCATGCCCCCCTGTGTGGGTAGAGGGTTTTTTAGACCTCTTTTCCCCACAGCATTTACTTAATTACTTATTTTAGGTGACATTTTTATGTTCTTTACTTTTTTTTAGATTTTTTATTGTTAGTAATAGCTAATATTTATGTTCTTACCATGATAAGTTGAAGCAAAACAACATCTGGCAGTGGGAGAAGCGGAGGGAAAACTTGCCCCAAACAATGGAAAACATCACTTTTTAACATAAAATGTATAAAACCGCATCCTTGTTCATTTTAATTAATGTGCAGTTGCAAACTAATAAGCTGTGTGTTATGTATTAAACCCTCATTAGTTATTATTTGCTGTAGTGTGCAGAAACTGAGGCACCACAGGTTACTCAGCAATCTATTGGTCTCTGTTAAATGTAAAAAGCAGTCAGGCTTCTGAGGCTTTAGTCCTCAAACAGTGGTCAAGCAACTTGGTCAAGGAACTCAGGCCAGGTTAGGCCTGCAACAGAACCCAGCTCTAGAGATTCCTTCAACTTCTACTCACCAACTACCATTCTTGACTTGTGGACCCCAGCCCAGCTGTGAGCACTAGGCCAAACTGCCCTACACCCTGGTTGTTCACAGCCAGTGTGGTTCACATTGGGGTGACCCCTCAATTACGGTTTATTAATTATAGTTCTGCTGCCCTTTAGTCATGCAACAAAGATAACACATTGTTACTCCTGCATCAAAGACTAAAGTGAATTTGATCACTCTGGCAAAAGCATGTCTGTCTGTTGATCACCTATGCAGAGTAGGTGTGTCTATGCAAATACGGTCTCCTCCTGAGGTCTCTTCCCCCCCAGTTCATCCATAGATGGCTGGAGAGTGCTCATTCAGAACCTGGTTTATACCAGTCAGTGCAGCTTCACTGAAGTCAATGATC
This sequence comes from Mesoclemmys tuberculata, assembly GCA_007922155.1. Taxonomy (NCBI): domain Eukaryota; kingdom Metazoa; phylum Chordata; order Testudines; family Chelidae; genus Mesoclemmys; species Mesoclemmys tuberculata. Next base: position 28,208,736 of record ML675622.1, read on the forward strand.
AAATATTGATAGGTGCAGCCAGACAGTTATTCTTTTCCCAATTCTGCATCAGATATTTTTCTTTTTATGTTAATGGCTAAGCGTAGATGATTTCGTTATGATTGCTTAATAATACTAACAGCAATAATAAAAAACAGTTCAAAATGTACTTTATTCATTTGGGATAGCACTTCAGTATTACATGAAGTGTTAAATTTGCAAGAACAACATGATGAGTTCATTACTGCAAATTCTTTGCAGGTGGAATCATATGTACTGTACTATGCGTGTGAGACAAGAGAATCAAGCTACATTTTGCTACTTTTTGAGAAATAAAGTTTCCATGTATTCAGTAAGCTTTAGGACAATGAAGAAAACTAGTTTTCAAGGGATAATATGGAAGGACCATTACAACAACCCTTTGCCTTTTTTCCTTGGTGTTCTGTTATAAGCATCTACAAATCAGTGCTAGATGCAATGGACTCTCACCCCTGTCCTGGCTCAGCTCTGCTGCCTTGCATCTTGAGTGTGAAACCAAAGCTCTGGCTATCGCACGTTCCCTTACCACCTACCTGCTGAGGAAGATCAGGCATGCAGCCCTTTTTCTTCTCTGCACACCTGAGCTGAGAGGCGGGCAAAACGGTTATTCCACTGTGCACTGTGTTAAGGCAGTCACAAGCAGGCCCATATTGATGTACAAATGGAGTAAAATACCAAAGAAATTGAAAAGGGAGGCTACGTTCTACACAGTATCAACACCGAGCCAGTACGAAACAGAGATAAATATGTACTAAACAGATAAATGCCACCAAAAAGTAATAAACCGCTACCGTTAAGGACAAATTCCGAGTTTACCATTGACTTCAATAGAAACTGGAAAAGAGCCTTCATTAACTCTTCAGAATAAATAGAGACTACCCACTCTAATTTAATCCATCAGTCATTTATTGCTTAAAGTACACATTTATAACCCAAACATTTACCTTTTTAATATACTGATCCTTATTCCAATCTTAGTCCAATGCAAATCAAGGAATCAGTCCATTGAAGTTACACTGGTATAAAATTGGCAGAAGAGATCACGTACATAAATATTACACAAATATATTCATATACCTGTTATTTCATCCTATCCTTTTCAAATAATCTTTATCCTCAGTGCTACTAAATAAATACAAAGCTGCATCTGATTTTTGTCTCTCTTTTCCTTTAACTGGTTTGAACCATTGAGGACAAGTAACACCAGTTTCATACCAGAGTAACTAACTTCAGAATTACATTGATGTAACGGAGAGCAGAATTAGCCTCAGTGCATTCATTTAATCACAGCTATTGTTTATGCTAAATAATAAATATGATCTACTTTACCTCAAATGCATTCGTCTCAAATTTCAACATTTGTTTCTAGTTGGATACAATTTATTTGTTTAATATTGCGTTCAAGTGCTGGAAAGAGGTAGCTATCTTTTCTTGGAATTTTAGATGTAAAAATAAAGAAGAAAATAATGACAGCGCAAAAAAAAAATCAGTAATGTATTAATTTGCTTGATGCGTTACTAGGGCTATAATATTTCCCAGGGAGCATCCAAATATGAAATTATGTTATATAGTTCTCAAAGTATGTGGTGGGGATAGAGTGTGCATGCGTGTGTTTTCGTGGAATCAAATTCCCTTGTGAAATGTTAATACCACAATATTCTCAGTTCAGTCACATGGCAGGCAGCATGTCTTACTTTGGTATGCACCGTACACATGCACTTCATAGACACATTCATCTTTCTTTTGTTAAGTATCTGTTTGCATATTTCACAGCTCCAAATCTAAATTTCCTTAAATTCCAATCAAGAACCTCATCACAGTAAAATTGTATTTGCCCCAATTAAAAATAAACATCACTGACTAACAAAGCAATAAGAGGTGTTTAATGGCAAAAGATGCTTTTATAAATTTTGTTGTACTCTAGTTTTTGTCTTGAAATTAGAGAATAAAAGAAGCTTTTAACCTTCCCGTTTGTGAGTTATGGGTAATTCCTTTTTACAAGTGGAAATAAACTCTGCTTTACTACTCTCTATTCAACAGTATAACATATATTCTCTCTTTCTTTCCTCCTCTTTATTGTATCCACACATTTTTAAATGGCTGATTGGATGTTAGACCCTAAGAACAGGTCATTCCTCCCATTCAAACAAAGACCAAACCAATACAAAATACTGCTCTTATTCACTTTTGATAAACAAACCAAAACAAAATTACTGAGAATTCAACACATGGTTGCTAAATATTCTGATGTGCTTAGTCATGGTGAGTGGCCTATTGTTAAACCAGTTTGAAATCAAATGGGTCTAGTGGTGGTGTCACATACTACTTAATATCAGTAATAGTATCAGGATCTTCAATAAACATGGACAGTTAAATAGCTGTATCACCCAGATATGCATCCCCTCTGGCTCTTCAATGAGCCAAAACTCTTATTGAATATAACACAACAAAAGACCTCCTGAGAGGGTCCACAGAAAAGAACATCTATGCAATACTCATAACACACAACCCAGTAGTTGCTGTGCACTAACTGTCACATGAACGTAACTATAACATGCTGTACCTCAGTTATTAATGATTGTGACCCTACCTCGGAGTTTCAATTATTTATCTTGAAAGCAAAGACATTAACTGGAAAAGTTCCCCATGTCTCCATTGACCTTCTTGGGGATGGAAATTTAGAACCTGTCAGAACATCTCTCCTCATTGGGACTATATCTGGTATAATGAAGGGCTGGTTAAGGAGCTCTCTGCCAGGAATCTGAATTCTCGTGCAAAGCTTGAATATTAACTCCCAAACCATAAAGGACTGTGAGCATTTTGAAATAGTGCATTCATCTGAGTTCAGGGAGAGAGGAGGAATGTATATTGTGGCCCTTGAGTGACCCTCCTTCCGGCAAAGTGTGGAATAATGTTGAAAGGCATCACATAAAGCCCTCGTGCATTAGAGAAAAGTTCATCACCATGATACCTAGCCTTTGAGAGAGAGGTGGGAGTGACATCTTCAGATCTGTACACCAGAGAAGTGCTTGCCCTTTGAGTAATTTCACAGTATGCACTGAGAACAGAAAATGCTTAAGAAAAATCCAGAAACAAGGCTGCAGTAATATTCTCTTGAAACAGTGGCTATTGTAAAGGTCTCTCCCTTGTTTCCTAGTTGAGATAGACAGACGCACACGATATTTCTCTTATAATTCATAGCCCTTTCACTTTGTAGCACAGCATGACTGCATAACTACTGATTAAAGCAAACTCCTATCCTTGTTCATTTGCAGTACACGTGTGACTACAGGAGTATTAGAATGACCAGTTGGAGAGTTTCTGAGATCCACCATAGGGCAGAATGACTAAGGAGATCATGGTGGTAGCTCTCTCAGTTTACTGCTCCTCCAAAAAAGAAGAAGAGTATGGTCCTCACAGTTCTCCCATCCATTCAGGATGCATTGGGGTGGGAAGGTACAGGACATGGCCTTATAGGAATGAAGTGTGCTGAGTAACTGCTTGGTAGGAACATTGGGGGCCATCCTATTCTGCTCATATGAGTGTACTGTGTAGGAGAGGAAGTAGGGGTGGAAAGATTTCCTGAATTTCTCTGCTCTTTCCCACACCACATACAACACAGGCAAAATTTTGCCTTAAAAGGGTTTATATGTATTCCCAGGCAAGTCACAATCTTCTAGTTCTCACCCCTGAACATTCCATAGACATTCTGTTTCCAGGTATAATTCATACAGAAATAGAAATATACTATGTAGATGTATGTTAAGGTGACCAGATGTCCTGATTTTATAGGGACAGTCCTGATATTCAGGACCTTTTTCTTATATAGGCCCCCGTTACTCCTCACCCCCTGTCCCAACCTCTCACACTTGCTATCTAGATACCCTAGTGTATGTTTACACTACCATTGGTTCAAAATACCATCATCGTTTCAGTCTTATGAAAAACGTAAGTAAATAAGTAAATCACAAAAACCAAACAATGAGTAAATCCTTGCTTTGTTTCAATAAGCAATACCTTTTCTTATTTTTTGAATTATTCTGCAGTTCTGTGGACAGGTATCAATTTTAAGGTAGGTGTTGAGGCTGGCTAGTTTACTGAATGAATGACAACCAATTTTTCTGTACATTGCACTAGTTTGGCAGGAATTGTCCTACTTGAAGTCCATTTCCTACTCACAGACCCTAAGAAAAATTGACTTCAGAAACCAGCATTAAATTTTATTGCATTTGCATGTCCTTTATAAACCACACTGCAGTGGTTACAGACACACAAGAAACAGCACTTTCCTGATACCCAAAATAAAACTAAATCCTTATTTCAAGTTGCATAGTAAACAAGATTTTTGTTTGTTTGTTTTTGACATATCTTGGCATTGTATAGTTCTTTAAACCCTGAAATGTTTGGAATTCTCTTAAGTTGTTTTATATTTTTTTAAATGTATAAATTGACAAGCAAAAATACTTGCCAAACTCCTGTAGGCGACTGAGTGACAACCAACACAATCTGAAATCAGATAAAAGGGGATTTTTGATGGGTCTGAAACTTATGAGCAAGGCAAAGAATAAATCTGGTTTTTGTAAGTTACTTTCTTTAAGGAAAAACATTTGGAGTGTATTTCATCTAGGACCTGTCAAAATAATAGCTTTGTGATGTGAATTCAGAACATAAAAAAAGAGTTCTATTAGCAATCAACAAGAGACAAGAGAGAAACCAATCTTTGCGTAGTACAGTTTTGTTATCAGACATACTTATTTTACTCCCTGAGATTGTTCTAAATCCATAAAATTTACATAAATAGGCAGCAGTCCTAATTTTGACTATGAAGGTATTCAAAGGGTTTCAGTTTTTGTGATTAGTGAAAAAACTTTGCAGCTTAGAAATGTAAGCCCATCTTCAGGTTAAGATGGTACAGTCATTCACACAAAACACGATAGACAAGAAAGTGAGCCCAGGTCCTATTGACAGAAACCTGGAAAGTCAAAGATAAGATAGAAACTACAATCTGAATGTAGCATATTGTATTCAGATTCTGCAGTTTAAGATTTAAAAATTAGGATGACTTGTCTGATGGTTGTATTACAGTAGTAACCCAATCAGGTTTTTAGTGTCTGTGTCTGGCTAGCAGGTTGAAACCTTTCCTTTCAGAAGCAGGCCTTGCCGGGTATTTGTTAGGATTGAATGATTGCAACGTGCTCATTGTGGGACTACACATAAAAAACATTCCAAGACTGAAGCTGGTATAGAACATGATGGTTCCCTTGTGCTCCCACAGTATGTTTACACAGCAATGTAAGTCCAGAGTTAGTGGGATTCAGGTCAGCTGACCCATGTTTGGGAACCCTAGGATTGAGCATTTACATTGTATTTTAACCTTGTGTTAAGACTTCTCTAACCCATGCTCAAACAGAACGCGGCTTCTGTCCACCACACAAAGTATGCGTCTCCACTGTCGTGTCAGTTCCGCTGACCTAAATCACAGTCAAATTTGACTTAATAAAACCATCTCCACAAACGGCATTGAATTGTATAGGTCAAATGAGTATCAGTGGAGGCAGAGTTCAACGTAAATCAATGTCATTGGCCTCTGGAAGTTATCCCATAATGCTTTGTTGTGACCACTCTGGACATTCTCACTCTGAGCTGAGGTCTTGGATCTCATTGATCTGTAGGGTGAAGAGTCTATTCTGAGCCAGGAAAAGGAATTTGGATATCTGTGAGAAGATATCTCGTGGCATGTTGGAGAAGGAGCACAACAGAGACGCACAGCAGTGCTGCGTTAAGATCAAAGAGCTGAGGCAGGCATATCAGAAAACAAGGGAAGCTAACAGTCATTCTGGTTCGTCTGGTTTTATGAGAATCTGCATGCCATTCTCCGAGGAGACCCCACCACTATGACACCCCGTAGCATAGACACCTTGGAGAAATCTGAGGCCAGGATTAACAAGGACAAGTCTGCAGACAAGGATGAAGACGAGAACGGTGCAGGCGAATGGGGTATCCCCTCTCCCTGAAAGCCCGGAGCTGTTTGCTACACAGGAGCAGCTCAGCTGGATGCAGGAAACTGTGACCAGCCAGGATGCCAGAGAAAGCACTTCTGTTGAGTACGCACTGCATTTCTTTGGTTATATCCCTAGTCCAGTATCTTGTACCAGCAGAAAAAAGTGGTGTGTGTGCAATGCTGGGGCTGTGCTTCCATGTGGTTGTTGTGCTTAAGCATTGGTTTCAACCCAGAAAAGATTATTTGTGTGCACAGGGATGCTCTGATATCCATGGATATCTCCAGGAAGCTTTCATGTAGGTACTCTGCAATCCTTTGCAGAAAGTTTCTTGGGAGGGCAGCCTTATTTCTTCCACTGCAACCCAACACTTTGCCCTGCCACTCTGTTATTAATTGTGCAGGCATCATCATGGAACACAACACTGTAGCATAAGGGCCAGGCTTGTAGCCAGATGCTTGCAGTAAATCCTCCCTTTCATCTGTGTGACCCTCAGTAGACTGATATCACTCATGGTTACCTAGGAAAGATGGTGCACTTTTACATTACTCGCCAGGACTTTTTTTTTGGTGTGTTATTCTGCCGGGGATGGTTTCTTGGTTCAGCACATAGCAAGTCCCGAAGCAGGACGTTGTTGCTACGGGCCTCGGGAATCCGCAAACGGGTGCCCATATTTTTCCTCCAGAGATGGTTAACCCCTACCCACCCCACACTCTTTCCTCCATTTCCTAAAAGCCTGATTTATGGAGAACTATAGGAACCCAAAATCCATGCTGCCCTGGGAAGCATGCACTCATGCAGCATGGGCACCAAGAATTTCCCTAAATACATTCACTATCACCTTACTTACCATGGAACAGCACTCCAACCCTGCAATAGTTAGACAATGGTATGTGGCTCTAGCCTTCCCTCGGGAATGTTCAGGGGAGTTATTTTACATTGTAACATTCCTTTTCATTCATGGGATGAGTTAATGGGTACTTTGTGCTTTTCTTCCCTTACAGTGGACAATGCATCCCTCAACACTATCTCATATTCTTGCGGAGCACCTGTCAGAGATAAGAGGGGGGGAAAAACTCAGGATGACATGTTCAATGCAATAATGAACGCCTCCACAGCTGCTGACACATAGCTAAGAGTGTGGAGGATTTCGTCATCAGACAAACTGAACCTGGACATTGACAACAGGAAGGCAATACAGGAGTATGAGCATTCAACACAAGATGAGGTGTGGTATATAATGCATGATCAATCAGACTTATTGAAGTGTCTGGTTGAGCTTCAGGAAGCTCAGTGGCTTCTGCTGGAGAGACGCCCTCTACAGCCCCTGCAAAACTCTGAGCTAATACTCTCTTGCTTAGCCCCTACACTCAAATGGTCTAGGAAGAGGTTGAGCAGGGTACAGTACATGCCCCAGTTGTCGCCGGGTCAGGGGAGCAGGAAGAGGTGATGGCCCCTTTATTATCTTAATTCCCCCCCCCATGAAGGGTCACCAACAACAAAATAATACTTACAGTTCATTACTGTTCATTTATTGCTAAGAAGGGAATAAAGAGAGTGGGGAGGGAGATGAAACTGTATTGATGGGGATGGGTAGGGGATGCGAAATGAAAGCACGGCACAGATAAGCAATACATATTAGTGTTGCACCTCGTTGCAAAAGCAGTTTTTCAATGCTTCCCTGAGGTGCAGCACTAAACAATTGGCTCTCGGCAATTGCAGCGTCATCCGGCTGCTTAAAATTGGCAGCCAGCCTATCTGCCTCAACAACCCAAAGGGAATTTCGCCCTTGTTGTGTCACATACATTATGGAGCACACAGCAGGCAGAGATTTTCTGTCAGCGAGGTCACTCACCAGCGCGCCTTTAAACGTCCAAATGCACATTTCACCACCATTCTGTACTTGCTGAGCCTATTATTGAAATGCTCCTTTTCACTGTTCATGTGCCAGATGTGGGGCTTCATTAGCCAGGGGAGCAAGGGGTAGGCAGGATCCCCCAGGATCACTATTGGCATTTCAACATCACCAATATTCATATTTTGGTCAGGGAAGAAATACCCTCCTGCATCTTTTTGTAACAGACCTGAGTTCCTAAAGATACACATTATGCACCTTTCCAAACCACCCAACACTGATGTCAGTGAAGCGTCCCCTGTGATCCACAAGGCCCTGCAACACCATTGAGAAGCATCCCTTTCAATTTATGTACTCTGTGGCAAGGTGGTCAGCTGCTAAGATAGGGATGTGCATGCCATCTATGTCCTGCCCCCCAGTTAAGGAACCCCACTATGGAGGACATAGTGGAAGGCTTTTCCAAGTTTCCCAAAGTCACTACCCTTCTTAGCAGAAGTCTATTAATGATCCGACACACTTGTATCACAGCTGCTCCCATGGTGGATTTACAGATGCTGAACTGATTTCCAGCTGACCAGTAACAATCTGGTGTTGCTAGGCACTCTCTTCTCCACTGTCTCAAGCAAGTATTCATGCATTTCAGAGCTGGGGAGAGCGCTCTGCAAAATTCCAAGAAAGTGGCCTTTCACATACAAAAGTTCTGCAGCCACTGCTCATCATCCCATGCCTTCATAACTATGCGATCCGACCATTCACTGCTTGTTTCCCGGGACCAGAAGCAGCACTCCACCGATTGCAGATGGTGCGTAACAGCCTGCAGCAATAGGGAATGGTTTCATTCTATGGCTTGCAGCAAGGCAGCCTCAGTAACATCACAATTTTCAGCACTGCGGCTCCTGGCTCTCCCCTGAAAATACTGTAAAAAGTCATGAGGTGTTCGTGATGCTCACAATCATAGTGCAGAGCTGAGCGGGCTCCATTTCTCTCAGTCAAATGGTGTGCATGTGGCAGAGTGAAGGGCTTTAAAAAATGGACTGGGGCAACAAGGGAGGGGGTAAGAAGGACGTTGAATCATGGGAGGACAAAAACCTTCACAAACTCCCCTATGGGTAGTTGCATTGTGGGATAGCTACCCATGGTGCACTGCTTTGATTGCCAACCTAAGTGCCAATGGGGGGGCTGCAATCCCCCGACACAATAATGTGGTGTTTCCATGCTCATTTGAATTCTGCAGCTCAGTGGGTGAAGGTTGATTTAAACTAAATTGCCTTCACTCCACAGTGTAGACATATCCTGGGCAACCAATTTCTAACTATTAACTACTGGCCCTGCTCTGGGAGAGACGTGTTACAGTCCTTGCAACTCATCCACTGAAGCAATCCAGCAGTTCCATAACTTCAGAGCACCACCCGGAATTCATAAGCTGGCTATAGAGAAATTCCCCAAATCAACACAGGGCCACAATGAGGGAAAGATTCCTCATACTAGGGCCAAGCAAATATGGCTGACAGCCTTCTGTTACCCTGAGGGGATCAGATCATCTGCAGGACCTGTCACGAGAGGACAACATTACAGCCAAAAATAATCTTTCAAGCACATGAGTTTTGTGTGAGGGACAGCAAATATCAGAACTATGTGGAACTTTGCTTTCACTCTACAAGAGTTCATGAGGATCATTTTCTTCAATCCTGCTCCAGGTGGCAACACACAGCTCAAGTTTAGCTCAGATTCAGATGCAAATGAACTGAAAACTCAATCAGAACCATGATCAGAACTTGTTTTCACTCTGAAACCAGTAAAGACTTACTCTTTCATGTTATTATGATGTAATAGTCTATGTTCATCCTAAACTGGAAACATTTGTTCAGAAACATTAGCGGGTATTTGCAACAAGATCTAAGTTTTAAACTTGTAAGAAAACCCCAAACTAGTAAGTTTCACATGGCTTGGAGATCCATTAGGAACATTTTGCAGAGCTCTGATGTATTTTCTGAAGTCAATCAAACTCACTCATTCACTCAATAAAGGCAAATTTGAAAGCAATTAGTTTACAAATGGAAACAAGTATGATGACCTCATCCTGGCTCTCAATGGATATTTATCTGTAACACATACCACACAAAATTTAGCATAATTAAACTGGCAGTGTCATGTCAAAAAGGAGAGAAAAAAAGAAGAGAGGCTGAAAAGAAAGATCGAGGTGATCTGTTAGAATTATCTGGGTTAGTTTGCACAGCAGCTAACTCCATCTTTCTTTGCTCCAATCAACAGTATTATCCCTTCACTGTCATGAACGCTGCACTCATTCACAATTATCCGTAAGAGAAACAAATAGAAATAAAACAATGGTTCAGTCAAACCTCTGTATCTCTCCAAAACACAGCATGATAAATCACAAATGCATAAATCACAAATAAGCACAACAATGAACGGCACTAATTTGTCATGACCACATATTAGTGTCTAATTAGAGCCACCTCGATTTCCAAATTGATACAAATGAAATGCACTGTTATTTAAAAATGCCACGCTATTGAATATGGAGTATCCTGGTTTAAACAAAAGGCAGCTAAAAACCTCATTTACTCTAGTGTGAAGCAACCCATTATGAAGAAGAGAAAAAAAAATCAGCCCATTGGTTTTACAGCTATGCTCCAGCATCTTTTTGACATTTGAGTGACTCTCTTGTAAAAAGCTGTGCATGCATCATTAAACAAAGCCCTTAATAAATCTCCCAAGCATCCCAACTTGAAGGAAATGACAAAAGGCCCAAACCTTTGACAGGGTTTCTAGCACTAAAACTTAAAATAAATGACAAATCATTGAGTCATTCTGATAAGGGATGTGACATCCATAAGAGGTAACCAACATAATTATTGGCAATGTCAATCATCTTGAATTTAGACAGGTGATCTTGGCTTTGAAGTGTCTGTGCAGCTTTCCGGATCCATTATCAATCACACCAACTTCAACAGTTGCTTGGTGATCTGTATTAGTCTCTAGCTTCTCATCATTGTCTGTCAAACTTAGCGCATTCAAAGGGACTGTTTTACCTTTTCCTTCTCTGATCTTTTAGGGAGAAATCCACCTAGGGAGCAGAGGGTCAGCGCAAAGTTCTCTGCTCTCTTAGTGACTGATCCTTTTCTCAGTGAAGTCAATAGCAAAGCTCCTATTTACTTAAAGGATGCAAGGTCAAGCATTTATGCCCCACATCAGAACTGTGCTGCAGATCTTCTGGTTGGGCAACGACAAAGAAGCTCTGACCGTCAAAAACAGTCTCTATGTTGGACCTCCATAAATCAATTTGGAAGGTTATAGCAGGGTTTAACTCCATATCCCCATTTATGCAGATTGAGGCATGGAGAGGCTGCACCCATGGGGCAAAGGGCCTGTGTAGCCAGCTCGCACCCTGGCCCAAGGTTGGGAGGTAAATTTAATGCCCCCTACCTTCTCCACACCTCATCTGCATAGTACCCAAATATTTGAGATCTGTGGGGGCAGGGTTGATGTTGCGTATGAGAGAGTAAATTCTGAGACAATATGAAAGATTGTACTAATCAAATTAGGTCTAAAAGAGTGTCAAACCTTACTGGATAATGTTTGCGACTAGCCCATGACACACTATTTTCAGGAAATATTCCAAGGGATTTCTCCTTGATTACTCAAACTGCAGAAATCTGTTACCAGGTGTAAGAATCCCCATACTGAGTTTAGCTGACAAATGGATTTTGTTATAACTCAGCTTCATTTAAAGTGGCTAATTGTGTGCAGCTGTCATCAATAGTAAGTTTTATGAGCTTTTATTAAAATTTGTTCTTTAAACCAATTGATATTTATTTCTCAAGTGAATAAAATAAAACAATACTTTTATTAATAGGAATTTATAACATTAAATTTACAACAGATACCTTGTATCTGTACTGTTGCTGAAAAGCCAGCAATAAATCACATAAATATTACACATTTTGAATTGCGAAAGACTAAAGACCAAATTTTGTCCTCAGTTACGCCCTTGAATCCCTTGAAAGTAAATAAGTATAAAAGAAGGAAGAATGCAGTATACACGCTGTTACTTAAAAATCTTTAGTGGCCAGCTAGAAAAAGGTTCACTATTGTGTAACAGAAATGCCTAATCAGGACTAACAAACTCATTACACAGACACACTGCTTTCACAGTATTTACCCAAAAAGGCTTGTGAGAGGTGACTTGTGGGTGCATACGTCATACCAATCCTCCTAATCACTGCAGTGCATGTGTACAGGTGATATTTAAGGAGTTGTACGTATGTACTGAAAATACGGTTAGAGTGTGAGTCCCAGACAGGGCTGACAAGCGAGTTTTGTCAGACAAAGGGAGGGGGATCCTGTGGAATAACCCATCCCCCTAGCTCTCTGATAGAAATTAGGCAATGTAACGCCAAGCACAAAGGAAGACCAAGTTACATGCGAAAAAGGGAACAGGAAAAAGCAGGTCTCCAGGTGGTGGGGTTGGGGGAGGGGGAATGTGAAACAAACAGGTTTATGAGAGACATCTTGTAGCCAACACCTCAGGAAGGAAACCAGGTAGTTATCCTGACAGTGGGGACAAGAACAATGGACTTGGGGTCTATAAAGGAGGCACCAGGGCCCCTCTTTTATCCAGCACTTTAGGAGATAACCGGACAGTGTGGTTATGGCCATGAAACCTCAGTCGTAATGCTGCAAGAAAGGACATAGGTGAGAATGTGCTGTAGACAACATTAGCTTGTTAGAGTTAAGATTTAGTCTAATAGAAGTGTATTATATTTTTTGTTTTATTTGTCTCTTTTTGTTCTTATTACCCTTCCACCCAAACTCTTACAATTTTAACCTTTGATAATAAGCCTATACTTGCTTTCACTCTAAATAAATAAATTAGAGTGCTATGTGGGAGCTGATATTCAGTTGTCTTAAACCAGGTGATGTCTGTATACTATTCCCTTGGGAGCAGTCAGCCTGGTGCTTACAGTGAATGTCCAGTGATTGGGACTGGACTCTACAGGGGAACACTTCTGTGGTATTTGGGATACACCACTTGTTCAACCACAAGGCAAGAGAGCTGGTAGAGCCCTGAGGACTTTAGGTGACTGATAGTGTCAGAGAGCTGACACAATTTAGCACAGCAAGTCTTTCTCCCCTTGAGGCAGGGGTGTAAGATGGCAATTCAGTCCTGAACACCCTGAAAAAGTGTCAGACACACATACACACAGGTCTTTATCCTGCAAATACTTAGGCCCATACATTACTCTACCACCATGAATAGTCTCTATTGGTATTTCCTGATTGAAAGTGTAATTTGGATTACCTCAATTAGGCACCAGTTTAAAAAAACACTTAAGCATAGACTTAAATTTATGCCCAGCTTAAATATCTTACTGCATATGTTTAGGCTTGCACACATGCTTAAATGCACTGCAGAATTAGTAGCTATTACAGATACTGCATTCCCTGTACTCACAGGGACTGCAACTGGGAGGGGATGGTTTGGAAACCACAATCACAGCAGGGCCAGGCACAAGCTGAGGTGTCTCATGCAGTTTAGGTTGTATGCATATTGTCAGAAGTTTTATTTACGTATTAGTTTTGTAGTGGGGGGGGAGGGGTTGACCTGGGCAAATTCCAGCTTGTGTACTTCAGGACTGACCTACTTAAATTCCCTAACAAACCAGGGGAAAATATCCGCTTCTCCCTAATAAGCATTTATTGTACCATTTATTAAAACTCATTTAAAGTGAAACTCCTTTCAAAACATTAAAGATATGTGTAGAAAGTTCCTATTGTTAATCCAGTTCAACAGACTGTGGAAAGTCTTTCGGAACTTCCTAGCATATTCCTTTCTGTAAAATAACTGTTGGTAATAGTCTCTTTAAAAATGTCTTGATGATAAGCAATGTAGGATTCTGAATCTTTTTAACATGAGTGCTAGTAACAATCTATCTATATTTTTAACAATATTAAAAAAGGCAAAAAAAAAAGAAGTACCACAACCTCAGACTTATTTCATATTTAGGAAAGGCCCAACAAATAAGCCACTGGTATGCAGAGGTAATAGAAAAGACACCAAATTAATTTTACAACAGATGGTAACATTTAATGTGAAGGCCAAGACAAATCAGTTGAACATTTAATTTCTGAGACATGAACAAGGATGGATGAGCCAACAGGAAAAGGTATATATGAAAGGAAACTTGCAAAATATTCTAATGATTCTAATTTTAAAAGCTGCCATCAAATCTTGATGGATAATGAAAGTGTGTCTAGTTAGATAAATTATAGGCATGGCACTTTGGAAATGTAGAAAGTACTTCCATTCATTAAAGAGGGAATAAGTGCTGGTACTGAGGTTCAACAGAGAAGTGTACTAATAAGTTCAGCTTTAACTGTATTCAGAGGGTGTATATTGAACAGTGGGGGGTTCCATTTTGTAACTACAAGTAAAGTCCAGAGAGATTTACTATTTCATTTAAGGATATTAGAAGTGTGTTTAATTTCATGGGCTCATGCCGGTAAAATATACAGCCTTGAAAGAATGAGATTGGGAACAATGGATTTTGAATTGCTTCTTTGGATGGATATACAGTTAAGTTGTATAGAAGAGACACTCTGAATGAACCTCTAATGCAGTCAATACTGCATGCAGCATTTTACATTAATGCTCAACCCATACGCTGTCAGTATTAAATATTATATATTTGTCAGGCCACAGAAAGCAAGGCTTAATTCTATCCGTAACCCAATTGGCTCTGTCTTGATGTTGCAATTTAAAAGGAATTGTTTTGGACTATTGTGTCCGTATAAACTATGTAATCTTCAAAAAGTGTATTACTAGGTTTTACACGCTATTATATATGTCTCCAGATAAGCATGTGGCTGAGGTGGAAGAGGGTGCCTATTGTATGAATTTATTAGACAGTGAACTGATCTAACCCAGACTTACAGGACTAGATTCTGAACTGTGCCCAGTTTCCACTGGGGGAAGCAGAGCAGATTTCAGCCTGATCAACTGATCCTATGTCCATTTCCACACCAGCCCCAGCCCCAATATACTTTACAACAGCCAAGAGCAAAGTACTGATAGCAGCTGACTCAACTATACTGGTCACATTGTCCAAGCCACATAGCAAAAAAGCCAATGACATATGAGATTTGGTTTCATTAGACTGCAACTGTGCAAATTTAGCTCATCTGGGAACTAACTGGCAATACAGTGTAGGTTATGATTCCTTCTTTAACCATTTCCACCTGGTGAAGGGCTGCCATCACCCCCCACCCCTTCACATCCAAACACAGCACCTTGATGGGACCATACTGTCCGCCCTCTCTTCACTGAGTACTAAGGAAAACTGGAAGGGAAATGGGAAGGTCTCAGACTTTAAGGTCAGAAGGGATCTATATGATCATCTAGTCTGACCTCCCACACAACACAGGCCACAGAACCTCACCCATCCACTCCTGTGATGGACCACTAACCTCTGGCTGTTATTTAAGTCCTCAGATCATGGTTTAAAGACTTCAAGATACAGAGAATCCACAAGCAAGTGACCCATGTCCCATGCCACAGAGGAAGGTGAAAACCCCCCAGAGCCTCTACCAATACGCCCTGGGGGAAATTCCTTCCCAACCCCAAATATGGCAATCAGCTAAATCCTGAGCATGTGGGCAAGACTGACCAAGACAGACACCCAAGAAAGAATTCTCTGTAGTAACTCAGAACCCCGCCCCCATCTACCATCCATCACAGGCCTTTGGCATAGTAACTACTAATAATCAAAGATCAGTTAATTGCCAAATTAGGCTGTCCCATCATGCCATCCACTCCATAAATTTATCAAGCTCAAGTTTGAAGCCAGGTAGTTTTTTTTTGTCCCCACTGCTTCCCTTGGAAGGCTATTCCAGAACTTCACTCCTCTGATGGTTAGAAACCTACATCTAATTTCATGTCTAAACTTCCTGATAGCCAGTTTATATCCATTTGTTCTTGTGTCCACATTGGAACTGAACTTAAATAATTCCTCTCCCTCCATCATTTATCCCTCTGATGTATTTATAGAGAGCAATCATCTCCCCTCAACCTTCTTTTGGTTAGGCTAAACAGGCCAAGCTCTGAGTCTCCTCCCATAAGGCAGGTTTTCCATTCCTCGGATCATCCTAGTAGCCCTTCTCTGCACCTGTTCCAGTTTGAATTAATTTTACTTCAACATGGAGGACCAGAACTGCATATGGTATTCCAGATGAGGTTTCACCATCACCCCGTATAATGGTACTAATACCTTCCTATACCTACTGGAAATACTTTGTCTGATACATCCTCGTCTCCTCCCTACATGAGATGCTAGGAATCAACCTCATTCCCCAACTTCTTCAGCAGATGCCTTCCCTTAAGTCCACTTCCAAGGACTCGGACCACCTATGGTACAAGTGCCTGCACTAGTCACATGACATCTAACTTGGCTGCCTCCTCCTTGCACGGGAATGGCTCACTGGCCATGTGGAATCTTGGCAGGCTTTTCTGCTGCCAATCATAGAATATTAAAGTTGGAAGGGACCTCAGGAGGTCATCTAGTCCAACCCCCTGCTCAAAGCAGGACTATCTTCAGCTAAAATCATCCCAGTGAGGGTTTTTGTCAAGCCTCAGCTTAAAAACCGCTAAAGATGGAGATGCCACCACCTCCCTAGGTAACCCATTCCAATGCTTCACCACCCTCCCAGTGAAAAACTTTTTCCTAATGTCCAACCTAGACCTCCCCCACTGCAACTTGAGACCGTTGCTCCTTGTTCTGTCATCTGCCACCACTGAACACAGCCTAGCTCCATCCTCCCTGGAACCCCCTTTCAGGTAGTTAAAGGCTGCTATCAAATCCCCCCTCATTCTTCTCTTCTGCAGACTAAACAGGCCTAATTCTTTCAGCCCCTCCTCATAAGTCTTGTGTTCCAGCCCCCTAATCATTTTTGTTGCCCTCCACTGGACTCTCTCCAACTTTTCCACATCCTTTTTGTAGTGGGGGACCCAGGTATGAGACGCTCTGGCCAGAGGGACAGATTTATGCAACCTGCTCCAGGTGCACAAGGGCCAATGAATTACCTCAGCCCCACAAGTCAGACAACCAGCTCAGGTAATACTTCCATCAACCAGCCACCTTCCTTCTGCCAACCCCAAGAGAGGGGGAAGAGACCCTTTAAAGGAGCTACTACCCATTTTTTCTTGCCAGTCCAAAGACCCCATGCCTTTAAGGTTGCAGCATCGAGCATTCT
Source organism: Mesoclemmys tuberculata (assembly GCA_007922155.1). Taxonomy (NCBI): domain Eukaryota; kingdom Metazoa; phylum Chordata; order Testudines; family Chelidae; genus Mesoclemmys; species Mesoclemmys tuberculata. Next base: position 28,225,878 of record ML675622.1, read on the forward strand.
TTCCTTGCCACCATCCCATACATATCCGATTGTGTGTTTAAATACCTGTCAAGTCAATGCCTGGTTATCACAATAAGATATAAGCTTATAAACATCAACAAAATGTTCACAAAATCCAATCTCTGTGCATACCTATTAGTTTAACATGTTCACTACTTCAGTTTGAATGTACAGGCATTCATTACCAGAAACATACTCCTGTTTCCAGGTGCAGCACGTTGATACCTTGGCCCCTATACAGTACTCACGCATTAGTGCTACCAAATTTATTCTCACATGGATTTCTTCTGTCTGTGTTTTCACTGAAAATGAAAGTTCCACAACTAAGAGGAACCCAGCTAGCTCACCCAGCATTCAAGAGTCCAGCACAGCCCATTGGTGTTTATATGACAAGAACCTGAACAACTCGGTTCAGAATAGGCCTCCCATGTCATTTAGCTGGATGCCCTGAATATTGCAAGACAATATCCTCTGGCTGAAATACTGACTGACTGTGAAAACCTGGAGTAAAAGGGCCTTGTTTCAAGATAAACCAGCAGTGGGATAAAATGATCCCCAACAATCACAGAACTGGAGAAAGACAGGCTGTAGCTACTGCTACAGTCCCCCACTACAGCTTACTACCCATACCCTTACTGTAATGACATAACTGATAAAGTACTAATGTAGACTATGGCTCAGATTTTAGGCAGTGCTGAGGCAGCTTTTTATGAATTCATTGTGCAAAACAGCCATTATGTCCGGTGAATCTAGCCAGTGGAAGATGCCCCCTGGGTAGAAGAATTATTTGGCAGCAGAGGAGCTCATGTAATGGTTCCTGTGCTACACAATTTCTCTCTCCCCATCCCTTCTACCACTTAGCACAGGGAGTCTGGCCAAGTATAGGAATCTCTCTTTAAGTAAGTGGAAGAGACGCACAAAGTTTCTGGCCAATGGATTTGCAAGTTGTAGGTCCACTGACCATGGATGTGCTGCAGAGGTCTCTGAGGGACCCCTTGTTAAAACTGAAGTTGAAGGGCTCTTTGAAGTGATCTTCCTGCCTCCAAGGGAATTAATTTCTTGTCTGTACATTTTTAAATCATTCCAGGCAGAGTTTATCCCTGTGATGCATAAAAAATACTTCTAAAAAACCCCCAACAACCCCCAAATGTACCAACTTGAACCCAGTATTAGGTATTCTGGAAATATTTCCAGGGGGAGGACACTTTTGAACATCACTGTATAAGGTTTGTGTACCTTCCTCCATCTCAGCCTCAATTTCCCCTCCAGAGCCATGAGTCAGTTTCCCCTTTTGGTCTTCAATCTCAGTCTGGGGGTATGGTTGTTTGTTGTGGTATAAGCATATGCTGAAGGGAGGCAGCAGGATGTGGTGCACGCACAGGGTTTTAGAAGGTTCATGGGTTTGCATGTCTTGCCTCACTCAGGATATACAAGTCAAGGCACAATGTTAAATAGCAGTTTTCAGTAGTTTACAACTAGGCCAACTCTGAATGGAATTTCATACAACCAGGAAAATGCATCTCTCCTGCGCCTTAATGAATTTTACATTCTTGCTCAAAACAATGGAGTCATTAGAGCATCTCAAAAAATGATCACAGGAATCTTTTATATCGGGCAAGTGTCAGGCAATCTAAACATAAGGATCATTGCCAGCTGCAACCATGCACATCCAAGAATGAACTGGCTGTTTTTTCTCAATCGTTTCGGACTGTGGGCCCATATTTTGTCTGCTATCTGCTAGTTATGTCTCAGAATGAAAGCTTTGCAATAGGGCACCTTCCAATTTTAATATGCACTGTTTATTTCCACTTTCCAGTTGTATTTTCTGTTGACGAGTAAGGTACTGAGCCTCATCTCAACACATATAGCCTACTGCTTTGGTCATTCCAGGTGACTTTGCAATTTGGGTCTAGCATCCTACAGGCTTGGTAACCCTCTACTTTTCACAGCTTTGGTAAGCGTTAACTTGGTTGCACTGACATTTCCCTCTAGATCATTAATTATATTTAAGATGAGTACCAATACTGACATGCTGTGGTGGACCTACTATTCATGATTAAATTCTGGTCCTTCTTTGTCACTCAATTTCTAATCCATGCAACCGTATTTTAGTGTTTTTGGTATTGATACATTTCCTTTGTAAGAATATCAAATGGCACTACATTGAATGCAGTGCTGTTATCTGAGGAATTTGTACTGTAACTAGCCCAGTCCACATGTAACTAGTACTTACATCACAGGAGAGATAAGAAGTATCTGCTTCGACTGCTGCTCACTGAGTTTGCAGGGGAGTAAAGCAGAGCACAGCAGGTCTGGTGGAGTAAGGGGCAGGATAAAGACGACGACCTACTGTGCACATCAGCATTCCCAAATGGTGGTGGGGGCGGGGGAGTGAACAGCCGACCTTCTGGTCTCTTCTTCCTCCTAATTGCAGGAGTGGAACTGCTGAGCTTAGCTGCAGAGGATCATAAAGTCCTTGAATACTTCCAGTTCAGCTCCAGACTTCAAGGAGTCTGCAGAATGTGCCTTTCGAGACCCCACGTGCTCTGCAATAGCCTGAGAAAAATGTATAAACTCTGAGCGCTCAGCGGTTCAATTATTCATAGCAATAGAGACTGCCGTGTGTGTGCGTGGCACTCAGGGTGCATCTCTCCACTTTCCTTGAATGGAAAGGCCGCCTTCATTCTTATGCTCATGTAGAAATGGCTTAGGTTGATGTTTAACATTAGATGCATAGATAGCAACACTTCCCCTACAACAGCATCAAAGGGGAATGTGAGCAGGTACCTGTAAACCTCACTGGCCTGCCTACCCCATTTTCAAAACGACTCAGAACCAGAAGAGAAGGATAAGATACAGTTGTCTGCAATGGCAGCAGACAAGACTCGATGACTCAGGAAGTCCCTTCCACACCTATGTAGTCAATGCTGCACCATTGATGGGTTTAATATCCAGTATCTTACAACTCATTAGGTCTTGAAATTTAAGCTTTAGATGAAGGGATACTTTCTCCTCGGCACTTGCTTCAAGCACTGGAAGGTTAAGATAGCAGGTCCTTAAAACGCAATATTATTATGGCTAGAAAAAACTATTTCTGTTATAACTTATGGAGAAATTTGTAAAATGTATTATCAATAGATATCTTTTCCCCATAATATCTCAACAACTGAACTTACAGAAGAAACCTATAGATAGAATTTAATAGCAGTAATTTAGAAATTACTCTAAAATATTTAGTATTTTCTATAGATTTTTTTAAACCTTCCTATAGATTTCAGTACTAATGGTTTTCTTTTCTTTTCTGTTAAAGTCTGTAGACAATCCCAAAAAATTTAAAGACATGTTTGATTTTTCTTTTAAGTAAGTAAAACATTTATAAAATAATTTTAAACTATGTAGCATTCATAAATATGGTATCTGAAGGTTTTACTTCTATTTGGCATATATTTGCCACCTGAAAGCAATATGCCCACCCCAAATTCTTATAATTGAAACTTTAAAAGTATCACACTATATGGCCATTCTACCACATGTATTCTGTCATTCTTTTATACAATGACAATATAATGTGGTTTTGGTTTGGTTTCTATGATTAGATTGGAGTTTTCTGGAGCAGTGACTGGATTTCTTTATTTGAATTACAGCACAATAGAGTCTTGATCCTTGATAAGAGTTCCTTGGCACTAATTTAACAAATAATAATGGATAGTTTAGAATTGTAAGCAGGGCTTACAATCATCAATCCTGGCTGTTTATTACTGGCCAAAATCATACCTATAATGTTTACCATTAAAGCATGGGTGAATTACAGAAAACTGGCTCTCATGAGGAAATAGCACTTTCTCCAGTTGCTACCTTTCATGGGTTGCAGAAGGCTAAACCATTAGGTTACAGTTTGGGCATTTTAAGCTTCATTATGATTTCTGCTTTAGGAAATCTGAGAGCTCTGAGCATTATGTTTTACAATTCTAAATACAAAGCAGTAGGGCCCAGACATGCAAGAGTATTTTGAGTTGGGTTGCATAAGGACAGGAGCTGACATGTTTACTACATACATTTTAAGGCTTAATGGTATAACTACTTTGTATTTTCTACAACAATTAATAGGAGAGCATCTTAGGTTTTTTTTTTAAAAATGTGAATGTAATTTAATAGTCACTATCACAACATTCACTTAAATGTGTTCATATTTTCATTGTCACGTTCCCTAGTGCTTTGGGGATATGTGTGTAATTACTATGTCTCAGTAATAAAGGCAATATTTTGAATCACTCAATTCAATTTTGAGAGAATCTTTCATATGTTGTACCTCAGAACAATTCAGTTAGTATTTCAATAGTCTGAAATCTTTAACTAAAGAATTCAGAACTAGCAAATGTATACTTAGCCCCACAAATCATGTTAGAATTTTTCTACCCTAATGGAAATAACAGCATTCTGAGCTTCCAGAAATTTGGCTCAGTTCTCGCTATAGCAGGTAACTATATGGTTAATAAGAAGAATGACAGATTTTAGTTTATATTGAAAAGCTCTAATGAAAAAGATTGAATATATTTTTTCTAAAATTCTGAAAAAAAAAGAACAAACTTCCAACAGAATTGGAATCTAAAAGAATACATAGACTTTAATTCCATTATGATCATGTAATCTAACATCCTGCATAACACAGGCCATAGAGTTTTCCCATGATTCCTGCATCTAGCCTACCATTCCACCAGAGAGAGCAAGCAAGTAAGCTAATGACTGTAGTCTTCTAGTTAAAGCACTCACTTAGGAGATGGGAAATCCAAGACCCAGTTCTCCTGCACCAGTGACTATTTATCCTGAGTGGAACAGAATCAACAGGAGAAACTGAGTAAACCCCACATCAAAATTCCCTTTAGCCCCATGGCTAGGGCAATCACATAAAAGGTGCCAGTTCCCACATCAAAAACCTTTTCCCCTTCAGATGGAGGGGATTTGAACTGGTTGTTTCCCCCCTTCCCAGCTAAGTACCCCAAACCACTGGGGTGAAAGTTATGAGAGTGGTCCTCCTCTATTCTCCCCATCATCTGTTTTGGTAAGCTCATAAGCAGAAGCCTGATCCAGTAGACAAGTTCTGTGCGTACTTAATGGATTGGGTCCCATAACTGAATCAGGCAGGTGAATGCCTATCTTCTCTCAGTTTGTGCATTACTCTGGGGCTTAGGCATCCAGACACCTGGAGTAGGGTTGCTCAGAGGGAGAAACATAGGGGCTTAGGTGCTAAGAAATGTTTAGATTCTACAGGCCTTTTGGGGGCCACTGAGCAGGTGTTTTGTGAATCTCAATGTGGGACTGGCACCTAGAGTGGAATTTAGATGCCTAAATTCCAAATTGATGCCAATCCATGAAGTTTTTCCCTGACAGACTTACGCTACTGGCTGAATGCTTTACCTACTACGTGTGTGGAGGGAGATATGGAAAGACTTATTCCTTCCACATGAAATAACTCAGTGCTGACCAGATTAATGTTCTCATATTCAATTTTAAAGAACTTTGTCCACTGCAAATACAACTGACAATATCTCCTGAGAAGCCGTTAATGCAAAACTCCATTAATTCAGTAATTATGTCATCTATTGGAAAGTTGCAAGTAATATCAAATCATAAGCAAATGTTTCCTTTCAGTCAAGGAACAGGTTCTCCATAGTATCACATAAATTTCTGGTTCCCATACGTATACAAATTAGACATTCCCAAAGAGGATGTCGTGAAGAACTATAACATTTGTCATGCTGGTATATCCCAAAGAATCTTTACTAGATACGCTGATTTGTCAGTAATCAGTGGTTGTGAGATGAGAGAACCACCTGCAGACTCTTTAAAGGATTATTTCATATAATTCTTGCGAAAGGTAATATTAGGTTTGTCTGACTCTTACCACACACAGAGTCAGCAAGTCTCTGTGTCCATGACGCTCAATTGGCTATGCACATAAGCAGTAAATACAGTTGTGAATTGGGAACTGCAGGGATTTGGGCATTAAGAACTCCACGCTGACAGGGGAATGTTCCCTTCAGGATTTTCATAGAGAAGAAAACTATAATTTCAACATCTTAAAAGTACAGAATGTTCGTTCCATTCTTTGTTAAGAGACAGAGCTGCTTTGTACAAAACCTTATGAGAGCTGTACTATGGAATACTGTGTGCCTTTCATTGGCCCTTGAAGTACTTGACAGAAGGGTGCTCACTTTCTCTGCTTTTATTTATTTTGTCATTGGGCCCATTGGCTTCGTCAGTCAGATTGACTCATGCCATCCAGAATACAAGAATAAATCAGACCTCTCAACCTCCTAGATTTCATAGTACATTTGGCATTTTGAATGCATAAGCCTCCTTTGTCTTGTTGCACTCAAAAGCTGGATGATATTCTTCAGGCACTGAAGTAGAGCGGGGATAGAGAGAGAGACAGAGAGAGAGAGAGAGTCTCTAAATATCTTTTAGGTTAAAGAAAGATGCACAAAGCTGGGAGTCAGCATAAAACTCACCACTGAGCTCCCACTGACCACAGTTCATATCTCTGTGTACAGCAAACCCTTACTATTGAGCATGGCCTCATACTCCATACCCAAGGGCAGAGCAAGTACTTCTCTCTCCCTACTTTAAGAGTTTGCATAATATCACATCTTATTACTTAATCTTGTCTTCAGGCAGGGGACTGGACTAGAAGACCTCTCGAGGTGCCTACCAGTCCTACAACTGTAGGATTCTCATGGAAGTCGGAATAAAACCAATTTCTGTAATATAGCAGACGCAGGTTTCCCTCACTCAGCCACACTGCTTTTCAGAACAAGAAATCTATGTACATGCCTATCTGTTTGTAATCATTGTTCTAACCCTTATACCATACTCTTCTCCCAATTCTAGAAAAAGAGCCTAGGAATTCTGACACCCAATTTCTTGCAAGGAGATCCTATTGTTGAAGGGCCAGAACAGAATCTAGAAAACCTGGTAATCAACATTCTACTGCTGTCTAGTAAATAGTTGCATAACTCACAGAAAAGTGTGTTACATCCCCACTAGTGAACCAACCACACGCTATGCACAATGTTTACTTCTTCAGTTGAAGTGGTAGAGGTCTGTGTTGTGTTAATTCCAGGGTTGAAGCTAACGAGACTTTGACTCCACGTGATGGAATTTGTTTTGCTATTTCTCTTTTTATGCAACTGTTTCAACTGATTCACACAACAAAATACATAAAAGCAGGTGGTATCGTTAAAACAATTATAATCCGTCAGTTATGGTGCAATGCATAACAAAACACAGGTGTTCCATGATTTGGTTATTTGTCACACATGATTGCATCTGTCATAGATTGGCATCTGTGAAGGTTGAACAGTACGGTATAGGCAACAAGATAAAAAACATGGTTTAGTTCACAAATACTATGTTGTTACTTACAGCACTGGAGCATTCAGCTGGGTCTTTTGAGGATCGACATTGTCATGACACAAAATCCACTGGGACAAATGAGAGACCATTAACACTGTGGCAGTTTCCACTTGAGACTGAGTGTGGATCTAGCTGAATACCAAGTTTAGACATGAAATATTAGCCTGATACTAGATACCACCGAAGAGGAAGCAACAAATATGATCCTCTTTGTAAGGAAACTTACTGCCAAGGCCCTGGAACTTGATTTATCAGAGGGTTCATATACTGGAAATAAAAATAAGGTTCACAGGGGTCTGGTTTTTACCATGCTGGCTACCTGTCACAGAGATAATATTATTAAAGGTATGTTGCATTTGCCAAGTGTATGAAGCTGCTGGTTATTTTCAGATCTCACCAGAGCATCTCAGATATAGAAGGAAGCTGACAAACTTTAAAAGCCAAGCAGTTGTAATTAGCTTTCTTTCTGTAACAATTTAGCAACTCCCAGGTGACCACGCTGCTCTACCTGCCAAAACTAAATCACTCCACCTGATGTGTACTCTTGTCAGGTCTGAAATTGTGGCCAAAATTGGAGATGAATCACTCATGACGCTTTCAATATACGGGAAAGCATATCTGCAGGTTTGAAGCAAAAGACAGCACAGCTGCTCTTCCTCTACTACAAGCAAGAGAAGACTGGTCCTTTCTCTCCTTCTCCCTGGATTAGGTGAGCCATGCTCCCACAGATCTCCTTCTCCCTGCCTGCAAAAAGAATGCCAGAGAGCACCTGAAATGGGAGAAGAAGAAGTGCCCGGCTGATGAATTTCTGGGACTCTTAGATATCCTGCCAGTAGGTGGAGCAGCAACCCTTGATGGAACAAGAAGTGTATTCTGGAAGAACTGTTTTGCTTTGAATACTACATCTCTTCCTATCCAGTGGGAAAGGAGAAGAAAAAAATACACAACTCAAAGCTTTGTATAGAAAACTTCTTGCAAGTATCTTAAAATCCTCCCAAACTCAGGAAATTGCATTAAGTATTTCTGAATTTCCTAGCAATCCCTCCACACAAGCACAATGCATACCTCCCAACGTTTCAAGTAGTTAAATTTAAGCAGGATGGGTCTTGCCTTCAGCAGGTGGGAGGCCGAGAGCAAGCTGAGAAAAGAGCACGGCCAATCCTATGGATCAGGAGCAGCTTCAGTTGGGACAGATGGATTTGGGGCTCAAAACAATGTCAGTCCCACAAAACTCAGGACCGTTGGGAAGGCTGCCACTGTCCCAGGCATTCCATTTTATTTGTTGTTTATATCAATACACAATTATTTGGTTTGGACTTCTGAACTCTTAAACAACACACTAAGGTCTACAGCAGCCTCTCCTAATTTTAAGGAGTTTCTTGCTATTCTTTGGGTTCTATGGCAAGGACAGAGTTAGCGGTATACAGACAACTTTAACTGCTTATCTTAACTTTTTTTAAAAATTTAACTAAATACGTAATACTGAACTTACCAATGTTTTTAAAATATCTAAAAAATGTATTAAAATGCATATTCAACAGTGATTTTGTTCTCAAATTATCCATAGACATAAACATTAACTCTGGATTAATGAATTGTTGTCCGAGAATTTTACTGATTAACCTCAGTAATTCCGAATATGTTTTATACGGAGAAAAAAATGTTCCCAAGGCTTTACAATATATGACAGAATAAAAACCGACAGCATAGCCATCATCAGCTACGTATGTGTAGCCGGTATCAACTCCAAGAGCACAGCTCCTCTAACCAGAATTCACTGGCTAGAGTTAAAGGCAGAAGCGTATCGATACACAGGGAACATTTCATTAGAGCAGCACTGTAATTCCAACAGAGTGCCTTTAGAGATACCTACCGTACAAGTGTACAGAACACTTCAACCCACATACTGTATGAACGTTCCCATGAACTGAGAACACCTTTAATTGTGGATCCAATTCTCAATGTCACAGAAAGTATTAAATCCAGATTTCGAGGAGCTATGTCAATAAATCAAATATCCTCTAAACAGAAGCATCCTGGATTACAGTGTGTGTATAATTATTTATGACTGGTGTTTGTGCTGTCATTGACACATAATACAGTTTGCATGTGCCAAATCAATTCACTTCTTTCATCCTGTTGAATTTAAAAGCAGAGAGAGGAGCTTGCGTTAATCTGTCTAATAATCTCTTTAATAATGGGACATCTACTTAAGACATCTGTTGAAAGCCCATAACAGAAATTTAACAAGGCAAATATATAGTACTAGAGTCCCCTTGGAATAGGTTATTTAAATTAACTATTTTACCTTACAACGGACTTCTTAGTAAAATCATTCTGAGAGATATTCTTTTTATCTAAATGGACGGTTTATTTAAAGACCTAAAGTCTGTTTGATTATCAATAATAAATTATTCCCAGCATGGTTAGTACTAACAAATAATTTGTGCCCTATATTAATATAGAAAGAAGTACCTGGAGCTTTTGCAATCACCTCTCCAGCCCACACGAACCATCTAAGGGCTCAAGGCAGAACGGGGTCTGTTCACACCCTACTCTCTCGGAGTCAGGAAGAAGGTTGGCCTATGGCCCTGCTGTCCTGCAAAGGCCAGGACTGGCCTAGGGCGTGAGCTGCTCCTCTTGACATGGGAAAGCAGCAGTCTCCTGCCTGAGCTCTCTTGGCATGGTGCAATTTCACAGGATCCCTCGCACTGGGACACTTGGCACAATTAAAAGTCCACACTGATTATTTCTGCAAAATCATTGAAGTAGGATTTACAAAAATCAGAAAACAAAAAGAGCTTACACCGTAAGAAGCTGTTTGTATTTTTAGTCACTTCATAGCTCCTGATATAGGCCATGTTACACAGTCACATGTATATGCAATATTACCAACACCCAGACATCAAAAAGGTATAACTGGTCACCCAAAAATAACGAGATTGGCCCAGAAAGCAAGATTCTAAAAAAACATCAAATCATGTTTTTCAGCTTGGCTTTTAAACTACCTTCTATTCCTCTGCCAATGTGTGCGTGATCATTTCAGGTTGATGTTTATGGAAATACATGCCTCTCCCTGGCTTCTCAGATGGAGAATCAAACCACCATCCCCTTGCCTCTAAGATAGGGGAACTGCCCCTCCATTTCCTACTTCTGCTTTGACTCTCACCACTAATAGTTTATTTTCTTTGATAAAAGATGGGCTGGATGGTAAAAAGATTGAGAACCACTGACCTAATTAATGCCTCATGATTCACACTTGCACGTACAGCTTCTCTTACTATTTTTAGGGTTGACGAGCTACAGAAGAGCTTTACACTAACGCCTGCTTTCTGAATTTAGCTGAACTGGGTGCAGAAGAATATGTCAGAAGAGGGAGTCAGCAAAAATGGGCATTGAACATTGTATGCAACAGCAGAAGAGAGATAGATGTATTTGTGATTACATATGTGCAAATTCATATATGTTTATGTATAATAATGTACAATAATGTACAATAAAGGAACAGAACTGCAGACAATCGCTAATAAGTATGGAATAACTAATCAATCTTAGCCAATACAGTAAGCAGCATCCTAAGGGACCAGTGTTATCTCTTCCTTTACTAAATATTTTTTGAAAATACTTTCAACATTATGGAACTTCAACATTCCAAATGTATCCCTTCCCCTGAGGTGTAGTCCAAGCCTTCTCTCCGTGCTTGCTACTTGGGGTGGGTCCTCTTTGGCTTGTTTGTTTTTGTAATACCTAGTACCGCCGCCCAAGGCAACTCCCCCCTATGCCTGAGGGAGAAAAATAACGCTACTCCCGCTGGCAAGGTCTGTAAAATCCAGTACATGAGAAATAATAAAGTACATTTACCCAGCAAAGAAACGAGATGCCCAAAGCAAGAACAGAACAAAAGTGAACTGAATTAGGAGCAGAAAACGGGGTCTGGGAAGGAAAGGGTTAGTGTTAAGTAAGAAGTACTAAAACATCAATGAATTTCCCAACTCCCAGCACTCCCAACTCTTCTCAACCCTCCCCTCTCTCTGGCACCTTTCCAGGCAGATAGCACAGAGAGGATGAGCCTGGAGACAAGCACTGCAGCAGTGGGAACACTAACCAGCTAAGCAATAGTTACTGCCTCTTCACCCTGGGTGCGCAGGATCCTCTCCTGTCTCCCTGGTCTGGTGTCCTGCAGAGCTCTTGGATGACTCTCAGTAGCAAACATCAGACCAGATCTCTGCCTGACCCACACATTAGATCCATCCCACAGCAGTCCAGACACTCCCTTTATGGGGAGGAGAAGTTAACCAGGGACCCACTGAGCTCAGGAGTAAAACCAACGAAAACTAGTCTATTCGGAGTCAGGCTGCTCCTTTCCACAGAGGGGCTGAGCAACCCTGGCTCATCAGTGGCTAGGCAAACTGCTTGTCCATATAACCTCATGCATATCACCTCTACTGACCTCAGCAGGAGTTTTCGAGTCCATTCTGTATTAACTAGCAATACAGGAACCTCTCCCCTTTCCTTGGAATATACAGCAGTTCTACCCAACCGAGTATTATCATACTTTCAGCGGTAAAATGAACTGTTAGATGATCGGAAAGAGATGTGTGAATAATTCACACAGAAAATATTGTCAACATGCAGGTGAGGATTTCCTCACCTGCATTCATTATTCAAATATACTGCACACGTTTTTTTCCCAGAGTTGTGATACTTTGTTTTGTTGGTTCATCTGGAGTTTGAGCATTTGAAATTCTAGCTGTATTGATTTGTTTTTAGTGGTGACATAAATCATATCACATTCTTTCTATTCACTTGATAAAAGTAACAGTTATAGTCAAGAGTAGTGTCTGAAGAAGATATCGGGGCTTTTTATTTCTCAGGGAGAGGCATCAGTTTAGGGAGAAGTAGCGAACAAACAAGACTAGGGATATTTACGAACATTATACCTCTTTCCTGAAATAAACAGAACTTTCCTGAGATACATTTCCCCAGGAAATGAGAGCTAGAAACCATATATAGCATTTTAATGTCATTTTTTTCCTCAGTGCATAAACAGACAGTAATTGGGTGAAGGCCATGAAATCTCATCTGGTTCATTTAATTGTGTCTGCTCTTGGGGTCCAGTGAAGGTGATGGGTACCCTGTTCCAATGCTGTATTCAGTTCTATATAAAAATAGAGGAAGTTACTGCTAAGAATAGCTAGCTTCATTCTTTACAATATTTCAGAACCAAATACAATTACCTAGACATAACTATCAATATTAGTAAAGTCATAGTTTTACAGGACAATAATTCATTAGTGTTTAGGAAATCCTAAAATTTGAAACTTTGTTCTGATCTGAATCAAAACTAACAGATTTGAAAATATTTATCTGGCTTATTTAATAGTAAAGTCTATTTGTTTATTAAGGCTTATTAACTTTCAAGTGTCCAGAACCCACACATTGTTAGCACATGTACACACACACACACACACACACTTTCTCTCTCTCTTTGCCTCCCCACCCCCCAACTCCACCCCAGGAAATGAATATCTATATTCCTGTAAACAATTATTCTGAATTGTGGGAAGAGTATGTTAACAGCCTTCTAAGTGACAAGTGCCATTGTTTGGGCACACAATATCAATTAATATGCAGAACCCGACAGAAATTGCATAGTATGGGCCACGTTGAAACTGATTTATACTGATGTCACAGTTCTGCTCCTTTAAACATATAATTGGGAATTATTTGGAAAAGACGCTGCTTTTTTTAGTCAACGCTACACGTCTATTATCCTTTGACAATGTTTGTCCCAGTTCTAAAATTGCTCAGCGCTTTTATTTCTTCTTGACTGGGGCACCTACAGATTGGTGTAAACCCAATGTTCCTTGCAGTAATACTTGGTTCAGCAGGGTCTGGCATATTCTTGCTACAGATAAAACTACTGCAAAGAAATACAAGATGAACAAAGAAAGTTTAAAATACTTGTATCTGTGCACCATTGATTCCGTATACCAAATCCACTTCCATATCCTTTTACCCTTATTGACATTGCCACTTGTTCTTTTAGTTCTCTCTTGCAACAGCAGAAGCTAACCTTGGCTTTTCTTTTAAATCTGTATTCTCCGGTAAAACATCATTGTCACGATGTTCCTATCTCTAATAGCTACTCTGTATCGAACATGTGCTCATTCTGTCCCAGATCGTGCCTGGCTGTTCCACAGTAGTGTAAGAGGAAGGTAGACCACAAGAAATACCTTCTTCTTTCATCTCCGTGCAGTGGTCAAGCACAACTGCAGGTCTTGGATTCCCCAAGTGAGGATTGCCCCACAGGCTCACTCTAATTCCAGCACCCCAAAGGCAGTTAAGTGGGGTTGCATTCATATTCATGGCAGACTAAGGCAGAAATTCAGCCCCTGCTGAATGGGAGATGCATCTCTCTAGTACCCCAATATAGGCTGCAAAGGAGCTCTATATTGTGTAATACAAGTGCGTGTGTATACACAGACAAACACACACATGTGCAATCCTAATTGCTAAGTCTTAGAATGTTGCCTGGCTCACTGTCGATAACACAACTCTGAAGAGAGGTTTGGGGGATATTTTTGCTATGGCTGAATCCAGCAGCATCCCATCCTATATAAAATACCATTCCCAGTACTAATAGTCAAGTCATTTGCTTTCATGCAAGTTAAACTCAATTGCGTTAATGTTCATGGCCAAAGTCAATTCATTTCTAACCTATCACAGCCGTTGTGATTTTCTTTTTCCCAAACTCCATTGAGAAAAATATTTTAAAAAGCCAGAGGGATGGGGAAATCACATCTCAGGGAAGGAGACTGATTAAAATTTTAAAAGATATTTGAGATTTAGATGCATAACCCATTTATTTACGTGGCAGTTGTGCATCTAAACTATTATGCACCTTAAAAAAAAAATCTGAGTCCACATGTATTCCTGAGGCATGTGTAGAATGTTATAGACCTTGAAAGAAAAATTTACAGCAGTCAGGCACTACTTTGAACTGTTGATCAGAATTAATTGGGTATATGTTGTCTAAAGGGGTTATTTTCACTGAAGGCTGCTCTTAATTCATATACAAACACCACATTTTATTTTAGTATGCCTCCAGTTTAAATTCAGTTACTGCAGTAAAAGCAATGTCCGATCCTATTTGCCCTAACAGCTGTCGTTAATCTTGTAGGAGACTGGCAGCTTTTACTGAAGGTTATGTTTCTTACAGGAAATAACGTGCCGCAGTGATATTCTGCAGTTCTTGGTCTGCATGTAATACTCCAGAAGAGCTAGGTTCTGACCTAGACTGTGCCTGCGGGGGCGTAAGAAGCAGTAAGCACTTCAACCTTACCTCCCTGTATGGGATACCCAGGCATTCGATCTGCATGCACAGGGCAAGAACCACCACTTCTCCCTCCCCCAGCAGAAGCTGGGTGAGGATTGGGCCAGGAGAAAGAGTGCACACAAGCAGCAGAACTGCCCTAGAAATCCACAAGTGGCACTGATACAGGCAACTGCACCCCGTCACTTCGTGGAGCTGCAGCAGAAGGACCCGGCAGACCCTTGGCTCGCCCTAGAAGGGCACGCTCAGGAGATTAGAGTCAAGATTCCATGGAAAGGAAAGTCAAGGGAAGCCTCCAGACCTAGCTGTGAGATGAAGGTTTCGGCTGACATTGGCTTCAAGAAAGGGGTCATAGTGGTTGTGGTAGCAACCTGCGGCTTGGAAGAAGCTGCACAGGTTGCAGGAGGAAAGAGTTGGAAAAGGCACCAGTCAGTCAGTCCGAAGGCACATGGCTTCAATGCTGGCTGCATCACCTCTGTAAACAGGTCTCTTAATAAATGGCTTGTACCTTGTACACAGTTGTACCAGAATGAGTGCTTTCCTGTCATCATCCAACGGGCGGAACATGAAACTACTGTCTTGCCACTTTGTGACCTGCTGTCCCTCGCCTTCTTCATTGCTTAAGAAGTTTTCAGATTGTCCCACTCATGGATGGCAATTAGAAAGACTTGGGATCTCTTCCCTGAAGGCAATCACCAAGGGAAGAGTGGGTTTGGCTTTTTCTTGAGACAATATATCTGTTTTGTTTTCTCCCAATGGACTCTAATTTAATAGCAGAAATGTGGCTAACTTGGATTTCTTTTCTTTAGATGCCATGTGCTATCAATCTTTTTACAGAAGTGTTCATCATTTTGGTTCATCATTTTATTAATCACAGAGGGTTTGGATGGGATTTACTCAGTAGTTGAGTCAATACCTAGTGACATAGTATTTGAACCAAACAGTTTAATGCTTCTGCACACATACTCTGTATGAATAGTAAATTACAAGCTCTCTGGAGCAAGTGGAAAGCAGGAGGGGAATTATGGGTCCTTGAGCCATAGTCCCTTACTGTGGGAACCACTTTAACCCTAAAGTATCATATATGAGCCCAACAACAAGTATAGTTACTCTTCCCAAAGAAATTATGACATGCATAAAATTATGCTGTAAAAAAAATTCTCCATGCTTCAGTACCAAAAGATATCCATTGCCATTTGGTTTAAGTAATTACAGATGCAATAATGCTGCCACTATTCAATTAACATGAAGTAAACCTTGTACAATTGTACACCATTTGGTGACTACTAAACAAAACATACATTTCCTTGCATCAATGGCACCATAAGTTTTGTGGAAATAAGCTTCTTTAGCTATAAATCCTCTAAAAACAAATCCTTTTATTGTCACTGTCTTTAATGATGATGTCATTTGCATGTAAATTATACAGTCTCAAAATAAATATTCCTGAAAGGTGTATGGCGGCTTCTTTTAATTTGCTTAATTACCAATTTCAATTTGATCCAATTTTCTTTGAATGAGTTCAAATTAAGTTTCTGAATCATCAGTATAACGCTTTTAAAAACAGTAACTTTAGTATATATTATGCTTCTAAAAAGGAAGGAAAGCAATTTACAAAGTTTTAAAAGCTTATCAACTAAATGTTACAGGAGAATTATTACTGAACAGTACTTTGTTCTGAATGTGCAGATTCCACCTTTCCTCCACTCCAGTAAATGAACCCAACATTTCTAAAGTGACTTCAAAGAAATGGGTCAAGATTCATTGAAGATGATGCACCTAGTGAGCCCTCACCACTCAACAGACGGATTCACCTTGAGGGAGGGCATGCAATGTTGTGATACACAGTGTTTTCTGATCTGAGGGTGAGGAGTCAGCTCGTGTGTGTGGCTAGACCTAAACTAGCTGAGATGCACTGAGGGCCTGGCTGAGTGCTCATTGAAGTCAATAGAAGCCTTTCTACTCAACTCAGCCGTCATTGGATCAGGCAGCGAATCAGAGCATTCCTCACCAGCCTGCCCAGACTCCTTGTCTTGCTCAATGCCATCTTTTCTAATGGTCATGCTAGCCTCCGTCTCTGCTTCCTGGTAAAGGGAGATTGCAGCAGGTTCCTGCCACTGCCACCTTCTTTCCCTAGTGAACCTCCCACCTCAGCAGCTATGCATTGCTCCATCCCAGCAGACTCTAAAGACTCCTGCTTCTTCATCCATGGGGCAGATATTTGGTTGGCAACACGGATATTGTTATGCTGGAAGAAACTAATGGCCCAGCATCAGAGGTCTTAGATGCAAGGCAATCATAGAATACAACATATATTAAAATAAATGGGTGGGCTGAAGCACCGTCCTTTATACTCAACAGCAGGAGCAACTGAAATCTTTTGTAATGCAGAACAGATCGACACACAGGATGAGGGTGACACCAGGAGCCAGTGGGGCAAGCCCAGGGGTGGATGAGAAAAGGAAGAGTGCTGTGGAGCTAGCAAGGTGTGGTTCCATGCTGTGTGAGTGAAGATAGCAATTGTGGCATGATCCTGTAATGAAGCAGAGACAATGAGACAGCTGTTTCTTGGGCACAGGGCTGGAGTGTCTGGTTCAAGATTTCCACCAACGCCTGTGCAGTGTATCTTCAGAAAAACAGGACTTAATGTCTATTTCTGTTCATCAATGCCTTGCCCTGACTCCATGTCATCAAGTTCTCATCCAAATAGAAGCAGCCCAAAATTCTGCTTTCCATTCAGCCAACACAGTCTAAGTCACCCAGGGCTTCAAAGAGCCTCATCATCCCTGAAAAGTAAGCAAGTGTGGGTGCACACATGCAGACTCACTTATTTAACAGCAAGTCAGGGCGCATGGGGTCTACAGCACAGAAGCTTGGTGTGTGGCAACGCCCTGTATAAGAAAGACTTGCCTTGCACTGTAGCAGCGTCCACATAGTGAGTTACTGCACAGCAACTTGGTGGGCTGGACATTCACAGTTCTAGTTTGCTGCATATTAACTTACTGTTTAGACAAGCCTTGACTCCAATGTCTGGATTCACCTCTGCAGAAATTGGCGCTAGGGCTAAATCTTGCATTAAGTAGAGCTATCCATCGGCAAATGGAACACCACATCTTGGGGACACTAAATTGTTTGTTTGGACACTCCAGAATTGGAGGGGGGGTGAATTTAAATTTACTTTACCCAAATATAATGACAGTCAAGTAGGCAATTCTTATTTACTCAAAAATATCTGCAATTCAAGCTATACTTCAATCTAATATTATGGAAATTTAGAAGTACAACAGCATTCATTGAGACAAGTACACCAAATCAATAAGGTCCCTTATGACTGTCCCTTACAGATTTATATACAGAAGAAGTAGTCTATGAAGGGATTTTTGTTTTTGAAGCCTCAAGAGAGAAATTACAGCTTTGATGTTGTGGACTTGTCTGATATGATTTATGGAACTGCATGATTAATGTGATGGTACACCTCAATGCACCTCTTCTTCACAAGTAGATAGATCTGGAATATTTTACATATGTTGCAACCAACCCTTTTATTCTATTTTTTCATAAGCAGTAGGTAGAGGAGAGGTGGTATAATAGTTTAGATCATAGCTGCATATTAGTATTTTAATTAAGTTTAATATAGAATTTTATATAGCAGTTTGATATGGTTTATCTTGTATTCATGTATCAGGGCAAGATATGTACAGTAACTTTAAATATTTTAATTTAAAAATCATTTTAAAAATATCTTGCATTAGGATCAACATATTCTTTATCAAAACCCTATCCTGATAATGTTACTGCCAAATACTCTTTGCATGTTCTAATGCTTCTCGCATGTGTCTGATGGAGCTCATAAAATGGGAGGCTAAGTAATCAATATTTTAAGAACCCTAAGCAATCAACCATCATATCTGTATGGGGGGGGGAGTCAGCCTGCTGTTTTCCCCTTCCCCCAAAGGATTTTGCACACCAAGCTGATGAACATGGTATAAAACTGGGATTTTTAGAAGATTTCAGCATTGTCTTCAATGGGATCAGTTAAGCCAAGAGTTTTATCATTGAAATCAATGTAGGCAGAGTTAGGTCAACATCCAACCCTTCTGAAAATGCAAAATCCTTACTTTAGACAGAAGAAATAATTAGATAATTTTAGATGACTTAATAAAGCAATTTTCCACTGTTTTATGCCACATATTGTCCACATCCCTTAATAGACCTTCCACACATCTTAGACGGCTTAGCTCTGCTGACTGAAAGATGTATATGGCCATAGTAATTATGAACTGTAAAACCTTTAAATATCTACTTTACAAAAACCTACACTCAACACAAAATTTAATTCAAAGCACGCCGATTAGAATGCAATATTTTTCAGGATGGTCACAGAAGCTGGAAAACTCACCTGCAACTAATTTGCATATATATATATTGCCTGCTTTAACCTCGTAATAAACTAATTTCTTTTCTTAGTTAATATAGCCTCACATAGTTTATTATAGGATTAGCTGCAAGTGCACTCGGTTTGAGGACTAAGGTGCAAAACAACCTGCAGTAAGTGAATGATCTCTTGGGAGTGGGAGAAAGCTGAATGTTTTGTAGTCTTTGGTGTATAGCAACTAACCCTTATTAAATCCAGCTCGTCTGGGTGGCAAGATAGACTGGAATTGTCTGCAACTCCATGATAAGATTGTGATAGTGCTTTAGGAGTTCCTACTTTTTCTTAGGTTGGTAAAATGTAATTATAGACCACAGTTTGGAGTCTCTGCCCTGCTTCTTGACAGTCTGCCCTGAGGCCGGCACTCAAGGTCACGAGCCATTCCAGACAGCGTGACAAGCACCACTCTGACTTCAATAGAATTACCCTTCTTTCCAGCAGCTGAGGATCTAGGTCCCGATCCACAAAAGGCACTTGGGTGCCTAAGTCTCAGTTTGGCTCCACTGCAATCTACAAAACTCCCACTTAACCCTGGAGGTGCCTAAATGCACTCAACAGGGTAAAAGTGCCCTAGATGCCTATGTTGCTGCCTCTGTGCACACACACAAAGTGGCTTCCCTCCTGGATGCCTATCTTATGCCTAAACTCCAGATGGAATCATGAACCAGGGCAAGTAGGCAATCAGACACTCAAGCCTTGTACAGCGCTCAGTTTGATAGGTATGTTCAATCGGTTTACTGGATTGGATCCCGTTCAAAACCCATCCAGAGGTGGTGCCCTCCTGATAACTTTTAGTCCACTGAGACAAAACTTGCCTGGGATGTGGGAGACCCGAGTTCAATTTCCCTTTCTCTGCTGGAAGAGGAGAAAAGATTTGAACAGGGGCCACCCACTGCAGGAGAATTCTCTTACCACTGGGCTCAAAAATTATAAGGGGGACACCGCCTCCTCCTCTTTGTTGAGAGAGACAGGCATGCAACTCATTCCCTAAAGAAATTCCTTAAGCACCCAAACCACCTGACTCCAGCCAGTGGGTTCCCATTTGTACCTTACTACCCAGAGCTAGGTGCTTCCCTGCAGCATGGATTTAGAGAGCTTAGCACACACCCTTCTTCCCCTCCTCATTGGCCAGCGTCATTGGCTAGTGTGCTGGCTTTTGTGGATCATGTTCTCACACACCTCTGTTCCCCCATTGATTATATACCTTCCTAGGCCTTGGACTCAACTTTGTGGATCACAGTGTTAATCCTAGGGTGATCAGATGTCCCAATTTTATAGTTACAGTCCCCATATTTGAGACTTTGTCTTATACAGGTGCCTATTAACTCTTAACCCCCGTCCCGATTTTTCACACTTGCTATCTGGTCCTGTGATTTTTGATCCTGTGATTTTTCTAGGTACATAAAGGCTAGGCACAATGACTCTCAGCATTGCAATGCCTAAGTTTGTTCGTGGATCCCACCCCAAGTCCATAAATTAGATAGGACAGAAAATCCAGATGCTACAATAGGATTGAAATTTAACATTGTAAAATATAGCAAGGAACTGTTACAATAAATATATGACCAAGTTATGATACATATATTGTAACCTACAGCCACCATAGTGATATGATTAGCAAACAAAACAAGATAATAGGAACCTAAGTCAGAATATAACTGTGAAATCAGGTTAGAGATGATAGCTCATCAGTTCAGGGTTTTTCATATTCATGTGTTCATATTGAGTATTGGTTCACACTATTTTATACCATAATTGCACACAACTACTTTTTGTATTATAGGCGTGCTTGGAAACACACACCTTACAAACAAGTCTTTCTGTTTATGCTCATGCCCATGGTATCTGAAATTACCACAGCAGTTATTCATAAATGAATTTAGCAGTAGATATCTCTCTACTTAATACAGAACAGAATATTGAAAGCAAAATGATCCATTCCCTGCTATTCTCATGTCAGCACAAACAAATTTCAACAAGGTAACAATAAGCCTTTCACCCTCTCTTGCCAGCCATGCCCATGTGTAAAATGGAATTCAACTCGTTATTCCTGGTCAGATTTTTAAATTAAGAAAACCCAATAACCTAGCATACTTTGAACTAAAAACATGAACAGCCAGAAAGTTGTTTGGACATGATAAAAAAAATTGACTTCACAGATCAGCTTCATATGTTTTATTCTTTTTCATAAAAAAAAGTCAAACAAATATAAAAATAGTATATCAAAACAGACAGTTCTACACAGAGAATAAAAACTAGTAAAAACATTGACTCATTCAAGAATGATAACAGATGTAATTTATAACATTTGTTATTTTTCACTAAGCAATATTGTGTTTAATTTTATTTTAATTGTAATTTTTAATTTCATATTTTTATATGCTGCATGACAATATATAAACATATTGAAACTTTTAACAGATCTTAACAGATCTTTTAACTGATATTGAAAGATTTGCCTTTGTTAGAAGAATAGAAAATATGCTATCATTTTAAAATGGTAACTAAATATACAAATAAAATGTATCTAAAATCACCATAGCAGACTGAAATTTCACAAAGCTATGGAATTTCCCCTCTTGTTATTTCCACGATCGTGTTGTAAAGAAATGTCACTCTCAGTGGAAGAGAATATTCTTGGCTAAGACCAGAGAAACATACATAAAAATGATTCCTTTTTGTTACTTTTCCTATTCATTAAGAAGATGGCCTGAATTAAGTGATCACAGCAAAATTTCAGTGCCATTTGCTTCCCAAACAACCACAGTGAAGACATGCTTTTTAAATAAAAGCCTTTTTAATAAATAACTGGTTATTTCGGATCTCTGCAGAAACACCACCACTAATATGCAGAACTCCCCAACACTTTGCAAGCATATATAAAATCACTTCAACGCTAGCAACAATCAAAATATTAAAAGACCAAAGCCTGAAGTCCTCGCTAAGTCAAATTTCCCTAAAGGACTGCTTGTTTCCTCAATCTCTGGGAGTTCCCCCAGACCGTCATGTTTCCAAGTCAAGCATCTGAAAGCCCTCCTGACTTCCATTTCTTTAGGTACTCCTCATTAATCAAGGTCAATGTCCTGTGATTTGCACGCTCATTGTTCTTTACTATAAGAGTGATATCACATCCTCCAGCTAAGCACATCCAGTCACTGACCACAGAAGCAGCATAAACTTTTTTCCTCCTGTCAATTTTCCCTTGCCATGAAATATAAATTATTGACAAAGTCCCATAAATTTTATAAGATTTAATGAAACAAGATCCAGTTTTTAAAAGAAAGCCACAAAAAAGCTACAGTTTCCCAGGTTAAATTGAAAATTTCCCCTACGAGTATTGATACAAATTAAAACATTAATTAGCTAGTGATGTTGTCAGTCTTGTACTTAAAATGTCTTAAAATAATTACTGTAGCAATTGAGCTCATAACCAATTGAAAGGGAATAAAATAGAGGAATAAATAATTTTATATGAATATTTGGCATATAAATTACATTGAACTCTTTTGGGGCAAAATCTCTAACACTAGAACATATTTTGTCTATAAAAATTCTTGTTCATTGCCCAAGTGGTAACAGGAACTCATTTTATCTGATGTGAACGTTTATGGCATAAGATGGAGTGTTACAGGGAATTGCGGCTGTTTGTTCTATGCTTAGGGCACTTTCTAACCAGTTCAATATTTTAAGAATCTTGGATGTTCACATCTAATGTGGGGGAAAGTGAACAAAAAAAGTAGGAAATATAATGAATCATAATGTGCTGAAGTCTGAAAGCTGAAAAGAGCAATATATTAATGCTCTCACATATCATTTCTGCATGTATTATATTATACCCATGTGGAATAACAGTTAGAAAATGAAATCATTGACATAAGCTTCTTGAAGAATAAGTGTGTAACCACTGCTTAGTGTGCCTGGTGTGGTCTTTGACCTATGTGCCTTGAGGAAGATGAAGCTTATTGTCAGATTATCTTCAGTTTAAAAGAAACATTGGAATCCCTTCTCTCTGTTTGGTAGTTATGATATATTGTAGCTACTAACATTTTTATTATATACCCCTGTTTTGGGGAGTTATATTATATATCAACTGCTAAAGATTGTTCCAAGATAAATTCTGTAGACTCAGTGGGAAGATAGGAGTGCAAGTACAGCAGTGTTGTGCATGTAAATGAAAATATGGGCTTTGGATGACCAAGTTAGAAGATTTGAAAAAGAATTTCTTCCAAGGGGGCCTAATTGTGGAGTCACTTACACTGAGGTAAGTGCACTAAAGGCAACGGAATAACTGGCGGAAGGCCAGGATTTGAGCCCATTCATAAAAAAACACTTTCACAAAACAGAAATTTGGCTGTTCATCCAGAAGATGCACATTTTTTTTTTTTTTGCATAAACTGACATAGAAAAATAAAATGGCAGAGCTGCACAGTTTTTAACAGGCTACTGCCTAGGCATAATGCTCCAGACCAAACAAACCAAAATCCAAGTCATATGCAAAAGACTTGGGTTTCTAAAACCCAGCAAAATAGACTTCCCCTGCAAAGCTCTTACTTTTGCAATCCTTTAAAGTTGTTTCTGTCCCTTCTAGCAGGGATTATCTTCAAAGTGTTTTCATACTAAAAAAGCAATTGCATAACAAATTACCAACAACAAAAAGATGAAGCCGACTACATCCTCAGACCTCGTGAGAAAGACCCCCTCAGTGATGATAGCTCCTTCAAACTCTCTCCCTGTTCTCTGAGAAAGGGAGCAGGAAGCACACCCTATCAGAAATCACTAGCACTCTAGACTATGCTCCATGCTGTGTTGGGGACTAAAATGCCCAGTTTACTTTGCTCTCACGGTCCTGTGAAAGACTGGCTAGACCTGTAAAGGGCAATACGATTCCTCACTGTTGAAGGGTCAAGGGAGTTCCACACCACCTTCTCATGGAACTCCAGAGTCAGATTAACACCAAAGATAGCAGTGTGGGTTCTCCCAAACAGTAGACTGAGGCCACTTCCTCTCATTGTGACTGTGTCCTTTGGCACACAGATATTGTTTCTGGAAAAGGTGATACCGGCTTAGCTGAGCCCCTCTATTTCTCTCCTCCCCCTCCCCACCGACCCCCAATAGGATTTTTATATTTTCATTGAACATTTCCCATGGAATTCTGGATTGCTGACCCAGACCAAGCCGTCACAGAAGACCGCTGAGTTAAATATCCAGCTATTTAAGACATGCTCAACTCCCTTCTCAATGAAATCAGTTTTACACTTTCACTTGACTTCAGTGGAATAACTCCTGATTTGAACTACAGTGAGTGGTGATTTACCAAATTTGTTCAATTTTAATTATTTTAAAAAGGCGTACAAAAAACCATTATAGGGTTTGTCACATTAGTGGTACCTGGCACCCAAGCTGACTCAACAAAATTTGGTACCAAAGGAACTGGTATTGTCTATTGGGTCATTGATCCACGAATGTTCCTTGAACATGTCTTGGCACGGTGTAGCAAAGCAAGCTGTTATGATCTCTTGCCAAGAACATGCATTTTAACTCCTAATTATGTATTTACTCAATACAGTGAATAATTTTGTTGGGTAAATATACATTAATTCCTTGACATATAAGTCATGGCAGCTCCACAGTGAGCTCTTTATGGCCTTTCAAGAAAACATACACTATGACTAATGAGTTTATCGTTAAACAGTTTACGACAAATACCTTATGAGATCCAATGTAAGCATATATATCCAGAATGACTATGATGGAGTGTGTAGACGTTAAGTCTTTAGCAAAGTCCCTAACCAAAGGCTATTAAGAAAACTTAATAGTAATGGGATGAGAGGTAGAGTTCTGTTATGAAATAGAAACTGGTTAGGAGACAAAAGAAAGTGAAGGATAAAGTATACACTTACAACAGGTTGACAGTTCAGTGTTCCAAAGGTCCATATTGGGCATGGGGCTGCATGAAAAATTTATCAGTGATCTATAAAAGCAGGTGAACAGTGAGGTTGCAAGATTTCTAAATGACACATTTTGGTTAATCAACATTAAATACAACTGTGAGGAATTCCACAGAAACCTAACAAAGCTTGGTGAACTGGCAACATGATGGCATGGAAAACTGAGTGTTGACAAATGCAAGTAAATGCACTAGACACAAGCAAGTTGACTGCATTATGTCAAAGGAAGTCCCGCCCCTTTGACCATGCTGGGCATGCTCCAGCTCCTGCCTCAATAGAAAAAGTAGCAGCCCAGCTCATTCAGGGATGACCAGCAAGAAGGAAGGAGTCCTGCGGGAAGCTCTCACCACGGAACCAGAATAACCAGAGACCGAGAGAAGTGAAGACCTGGTGAACCCAGAAGGAATCCCGGAGTCTGCGACCACCCACCCAAAGGCTGGACACACCGAAGGACAAAGAAGCCTGACCAGCTGACAAACCACCATCAGAGGAGATGGGGTAGGAAGTAGCCTAGGGAAGGGGACTAGCCCCCATCTGTGGGAAGATTCAATGTGTTGCAGGAGGATCCCTGCTGACTCAGTGGGGAATACCCCCAACACTATTAGGGCCCCGGGCTGGGGCTCAGAACATCAGGGAGGGCCTGAGCCCCCCTACCCTGGGCATCACACGCCCCTAGGTGGCGCTTCATTCCCACAATTGGGCGACACTATTGACTCAGGCCACTAGGCCACTCTGTCCTAATCCAGAAAGGCCACATAATGATTCTAACTGTTGGGCCTTACTGCCTCGCAACCCCCAGGCAGTGATACTGACTCTGGCCATTGGGCTATACTGCCTCATATCCCTGGACAATCTGAACCCCAAAAGGGAGTTGGGGGGGTACCTACCCCACAAACAACAAGTTAATACACCATTGAAGGAATTATTTGAACTACTCATAACACAACCATATGTATAAACAAACAATAACCACCTGGGAAGAAGAATTGGATGCCAAAACATGAATCAGAAAGCCCCAGATGACGCGTGGGAGGGCTAATGTCATGCTGCCTTGAGTGGTTTGTGACTGAGTGTGCCAACCTCAGGACAGATTGGCAAGAATTAGGGCACATACCCCAAAGTGGTGATCCAGTAACAAATGTGAACTCCCGCAGCACTATAATAGTCTTACCATGGAGTCACAGACTGCCCTCTTGGGCACTCCGGTCTATCTTGCCAACAAGGTAAGCTGGACTGAATGATAGTGGGTTGCCGTACACCAAAGATCACAAAAGCTAGCTCCAGCCCTGCGAGTCCAACTGGCAAAGAGGGATAGAAAATTTTCTTGTGTCTATGTTGTGTTGCCTTCTTCCAATAGTCAAAGCTGATGGAATGGGCTTTCTTGCACATAGTACGGACACATGCATGAGCGGGCCTGTGATGTTGTCTGGATTAGGGGGACCATTTATGGTATTATTTAACACCAATATTTCAAAATTACAATAATTCATTATATCCCATGTCAGCCACCATTAGAAAAGTTATATATAATTTGCTAAGTATGATGATGTTGTTTATGTGCGTGTGTCATATTTGTATTGGAAGTTATGGATATGTTTGATGTATCTGTATTTCAACTTGTGCTGTGTTTCTGTGCAACTCCCCAGACAGGATGGCAGCAGCAATAAGCTGCTTAACTGCCCATTAAGGGATCTTACAGGTACAACGGGCCCATGGAGAGAAGTCAGGGCTACACTTGAGTCAGCAGAACATGTAAGAACATGCCCTATGGACAAGGGACTCTCTTTGATTCTGAGGCTTTTCCATGCCGTGTATTGAGGGCTCGTGTTTGCAACAAGTCACATGGCAATCCACGATAAAAGGTTGCTGCATCACATATTGTCTTTAACCTTCATAGGTGCTTTTCTTACCTCTACATCAACTCATCTAAAACTGAAGCTGTAAAATGAAGGACCAACACATCCAGGTACTGGATATACACCAGAGGTACTAAATACAAGCCTGCAAACTCCACAATCTAATGAAAACCTGATATATAATATGGACATTCAAATAATTTGTATATAGCTGATTGCTTTAATCATATAACACCTCTCACCTTGTTTCTTTCCTGATATAATAAAACTTTAGCTTTAGTTACTGAAGGATTGGCTGGCAATATGGTATGTTGAGCAAGATCTAAACTTATACTGATCTGGTAATGTGGTTGACCCTTTGGGGCCAGGAGAACTTTTTCGTAAAGAGTAGAGTTGTAATAACTTCTCTCTTTACTGGACCTACTGGCAAACTGGGAGCCTGAGACTGAAATGCATTAAAGGGGCTGTTTACTTCTTGTTTTAGCTTCTTAACACCACTGGGAGGAATCAGAAGCATGGTTTGTGGCTGGTTGGGAAGTTTAACTTCATTGTTACCAACCAGTCCTGGGAGAATCTGCTCTCCTTCTACAGCCTGCCCTGACCTTGGCATTAATCAGGTGGTCTAATGTAGGCATGGATGGGTCACAGGGCCGTTAACCAAGACTTTGTATCGTGATGTTCAACAATGGCCAATTTAGTTTTCAATCCCCTTTGATGGCAGGGGAACTCCTCCTCCTGTCTAGGTTCACAATTTCAGAGCAGGCATTTTTTACCATTATAAAGAAAAATTTAGATCTTACTTTATAGCATGGAATACAGACATTGCAAGTGAGATTAATGCATGCAGAAACTTACAAGCACATTACAGGGTCTAAACACATCCTTACAAGTCTAATACTTATCCCAAACATTATCATAGAGGTGAGTTGGACGTCTGTTCTCGGCTGACATCTATGGTTTGGTAATAGTTAACACACGATCTACCAGCATTACAAAGCATTCTTGGTTGTGGGATGGGGCTGTGGACTCCAGAAGAGTTCAAAGCCAAGCTCATCATTTTTAGGAAAACCATCCCCTGCAAAGTAGACTTTCTGCCATAGCAAGTATTACACTCACACCAATGACAAACTCATCCATCCAAACATAGACCCCTACTCCTCAAATCATTAAAATTCTGTAGACAAGTCAACCAATCCAACAAACAGAAAAATAATTAAAACTCCAACTGAAACAGTCTAACGTCAAAAAAGGAAGTGAGCTAGGGACTTCACTATTTACTACTGGTTTTACACGGCAGACAATCCGATACTAAGGTGATGGGTGACAGTATAAATCTAATATAGGACTACATGGGCAACTTTTGCCAGTGATAGGAATATATTTATACCAATATATCGCTTTATGTGAAAACTCTTATTTTGGTATAGTTGTGTCTACAGGTGGGTGGAGGTTATATGTGTACAACGACGTTGGCTTAAATGTAGACTTCCTGTTAAATCCCAAGATCACTCCTGTATAGACAAGACGATAGATAGACTATGAGCAGCTCAGGAACAATATCTATTCTAGAAGCAAACTAAATGTTAGGATTTATATAAAACATGCATAGAAAAACACTGAGAATATTATAATGCCATTGCATAAATCAACAGTATGCCCTTTTTTCTGTGCTACAGAAACACTGCAATAATTCTTCGGTATTGCCTATGAGATTATTGAATGTGTAGCTTGAATTTTTTTCTTTTTATTTGCTCCACATGGGAGTAAAATATATTATAGTGAATGGTAAGTGCATAGAAAGCAAATACAACTAAGTGGTAGAGTTACACAAGACTATTTGGAAAAGGTAGACATTAAAAACTCCATCTCTATGTATGCATCTGAACTACATTAACTTTTCTCTCCAGCAACTAACATGCCAGACTCTCTGCTAGTGTAAAAGGGCATAGGTAAATTGAAGGCAATGGAGCTGTGTTGATTTACACTGGCTGAGGGTTTGGCCCATAATATTTTATTCTTGCACTACTACAAAAACAAAGGAAATCTGCCTTATTTACTTCTTCACTACAATTGTCATGCCAGAGAGAGGGCACACACACACACACACAAACTACTCATTTGATTTCAGGCTAGCAAAGGCTATATCAGTGTAGTGAAGATCATAAACAGATATTCTTCGACTAGCTCTGCGTTGCAGAGGTTTATTTTTGGTTTTTTTTTTTTTTTTTTTTTTGAGGTTGTATGGGATCCTGATCATTCTGGATTATCCCGCTCTGCAAGGAGTAACGTACTATAATGGAAATACCCATGATTTCTAGTGGCGTGGACCCACTCTGCAGGTCCGTCACTGTATGGAAATCGTATTTAAACAGATTTCACTGTATATCCAATTTAACAACTGGGCCACTATTAGACACAAAACCATTGTAAATTGAAGCACATCATTCAAACACACTAGCTTGGAACAAATTACAAATGCTCTGATTAGTGATTATTCCTTTTATCTACATCACACTGCATTGACAGCGAACAAGGGGCTCAATGACACTCCAGGTCTCTGAGTGACTGCACACAAAGCTATTCAATCACCTTTTCAACATAAATCATGTTGACGATGGCAGCATGGACTACTACTTAATTTGAAGCACATGGGGTGCAGCCACACTATTAATTTATATCTGCACTTCCCTCATGGACATGAAGGCTGCTTATTACCCCACACAGAACCCCTTTGGTGGGCTCTTTAATTGCCATTGAGTTCTGAAAGCAGAGTGAGGCTCTGGTGGGCAGCAGCTGCAGAAGTGGTGCAATCTTTCTAATGAGGAACTTCAAGCTATTATTCAAAACTATTTTACATTGTATTAAAGATTAGAGAGATTGGAGAGAATGTAGAGGGGCCAAAGTTTGGAAAACCTTGAGAAAAGCTTCTGGAGAAGCAGAGTTAAAGGAAAATAAAACACAAGAAAAAAGAACCAGCAACATGGTTAAAAACAAGGCGATAGATACAAAATATTAAATTCCCTTGACTGGCCTTGGCGCGCACACAAAAATATCAAATTTGAACATACAATACAAGAAATCTGTTGAGGCTCATGAACAACTTCAAAGAGATACTATTTCAAAATGTTATGATACAGTGTCAAAATTTGTTCGGTTTATTTTTAGCACCAAACGGTCTCTTCCTTCCCTCACTCTGACTCCTGTTCCTCCTGCCTTATCTGGGAACACATCCCAAACATCTAAAGAGGATATCACTTAAAAATTCTCTTTGGGGGGCTCAGAGACGTCTTCAAAAGATTATTATTTTGAAATGGCTATACTGATTTGTGGTGAAATATTAGGTTTACCTTATCAACACTTCTGCATTTGCAGCTAAGGTTGCCCTTGCTTTTCTATTTTAATTCTCATGGTCTCAGATAAGATAGTCACATAGTAGTGATAAACTCCTAGAATTCTAAATGTTACCTTTCTCCCTTATAATGGCAGGTGGCTCGCTGCCATTCTTTTATGGGAATTGGTTAGAATTTTATGTTTTTTACAATGTTTAAAGAAAAAAACGATGCACTGAATTATTCATTTCTCCCTCAAACCAAATGTGAGAGGATTTAAAAAAAAAGTAATTACTAAATGTAGATGTATTGCTATATATCTTGTCTCACCCTTCTCCCTCACAATAAATAATCTCTCTCTGTGAAAAACATAAGCAAGAACGATATCATGGCACTTGAGATGAACTCTAATCGATCCTGTTCATGATTACTTGGAATGGCACAGTATCCGGTGAACATCTGCAACCGAGGCTGAAGGGACAGATCCCTACACCCATTAAGACCGTGTCATCATAGGAAAATAAGTGGTTTTAAAAATGTTTAAAGTGTTAGATAATGAGTGTTAAAAATCTTACTGCAGATGACACAATTTGTATTTCAGCATGTACGGTGGGTCTTCTTTCTTTCTATTTTGGACACTGCAGTGCACGCTACACAAGGGCAGGGGGTCTGCCAGTGTGAAGCCAGTTGTGAGATCAAAGCAGTAAATTAGCAAAGCATGTAAAAGTTAAGCATGTGCTTAAGAACTATGCACTGTAGCGGTACCCTTAAACAACATGTAAACTTAAGCACACACTTAAGCACTTTCCTGAGCTGGAGACCAAGCAATTAAAGCTAGTTGATATATATATATATTATATATATATTTTAAATTAAAAAAGTATAAGTGCATCTGAATAAATCATTTGTCAATCCTCGGGGGAAAAATTATGTATAGTTTATGTGATGAAGTATTTGGCCCCCTACAGAGCTAGTTGAATAAGGGAAGAAAATTAATTGTCAATTAAGTCATTTGCAAGTAAAGTAGAAAATGTATCAAAGAAGATGCCTGTGAATATTATTCAACCAGCTGTTCTAATATTAACGTAGTCAAGAGTCATGTAAAGAGTGATTTACTTATTTATATTCATAACAACATGTTTTATAAAAGTGCAATCTTCTGCTATTGGTACCTTTGAGGGTACTGAAAAAAAAATAATGGTGCTATGAAAAATCAACATCAAAACTTAAAAAAAAAATTGCCACCAATAGAGTAAGAACAAGTTTCAGTGAGTGGTCTTCCCCTTTTAGGGCTTCATCTTCTTTAAGATCCCAGTCTAGAAATTAAGATCTTACAGCATGCCCTGAAAGTCAATCCTGGACTATTCCACACCACTGGAAGAAGCTTATCCCACAAGTTGAGTGGCCCTCACTGAGATCTCTCTACAACCAACCCCTTGGTTGTTCAGAGTGAAATACTCAACTACAGTTTCATAATGGCCATAATAAGGGCAGAAAGAAACATACAAACACACTCACTCACACACTCTAGTCAGGGAAAGATAACCTACAGCTCACAAATGCCAAGGGTAGATCACTTTATTTATCTCTGCTTGACCTGTTATACTAGCCTTCAGTGACATCTGATTTACTAGTGAAATCAGCAGAAGGAGAACATAGAGTCCCAGTGCTAAGAAAATTAAAGCAGTTCCCAAAGAGAGTAATTAGGGTTAAAGAGACCAATAACTACAGAATGACTAGCAAGGATGCTAAATAGCTAAGTATAATAGGAGAGGTAATTAAAGGAGGCACGGAATGATTCAAGACAGCAACATCTTGAGATTACAGTACCAGGAAGGATTAGAGGAGAGAAAGAGAGAGAGAAAACAAATTTTGTCATAAAGTACTGTATGCAGCACTGGATTACCAACAGGGAATAAGTCATTCCTGCAGTTGCTGTGTTCTTTATTACTGTATGAAATTGTCATGAATGATTGGAGGGCTGAGGGGAAGAGAGGGGGACAAAGGTAAGAAAAGCATTACTGAATACCATGAGGCCTTTGTACATGGGGCTCTGAACAAGTTCCTCCTGTTGTAAATGAATACTACTTAATGATAATGTTAATATCAAACACTTGTGTTGAGGAGGCTTCTTATCTTTAAACCACATTAGAAAAGTAATCAATTAAGAGCACCAATGGAAGAAATATCAAGGAAAACAAGCAATAGTTACGCAGGAGCAATCCTTTAT
Source organism: Mesoclemmys tuberculata (assembly GCA_007922155.1). NCBI lineage: Eukaryota > Metazoa > Chordata > Testudines > Chelidae > Mesoclemmys > Mesoclemmys tuberculata. Next base: position 28,258,422 of record ML675622.1, read on the forward strand.
TATGTCTCAGTCCCGCTGCAAAAACTGCAACTTCCATTTAAAAAAAAAAAAGGTTCCTTCATCCTGCAGGCAGGCTAAACAGGCATTTTGTCTAAGAGGGGCCTGGAGATTTCGGTCCCAAATGTTGATTCTTGACAGTGTTTAATTCCATTGCCATGGAATTTTCAAATGGAAAGAGTATACACAGCTGTGTGCACATGTCATTTCAATAGAGGATGCATACACATATCCAAGGTCAAAATCTGGCTAGCAAAATCCACCAAATGATGGTAAAGGTGCAAAATTTGGTGTAATTAGGCAAAACTGCACATGGGGGTCTTATGTTTCCCCAAACTTGGTAACACTAATATACCTTTTTAATAGCTTCCATTATGTTGGAGTGATGCCATCAGAGAACTGGTGTGGTGACCTAGAGCCAGTGACATTAGTTTGACTGGAACAACAAGAAGAAAGTAACACTAAGGAATCAAGTTGTCCCAGTGAAGGGGTCCTTATTTGCAGGTTACATCTACTGCCACCTAATTCTTGGACTCACTCTCCAATTTTAAAGCGAGCTATGTCTACTGACGAGCCTTTTGAACTCTGCTGCACAGAACGTTCAGAGTCACCACCCCCTCCTAAAGCTCATTCTCCAAATTTTTCGTTCACTTTCAACTTTTTCATAAAGTTTATACAGAGTGAAAACGGCTGTTTCACCTAATTTTCATACATATATGATATCCTATACAAACCTCCTTATGAATCTCATGGTGGAAATAATAAACACTGGGTACAAGGCAGAAAATAACTGCACCTAGATGTTGTTAGCAAGTACTTATAATTACTTGAATAATTGATTGTAGACTCACATTTTTCTACTGCTGTGAAGTTTAGGTACCAAATGATAGGCACAGTTTTGCGCCTACAAAAATGACAACTTAATTGTTGTTTATTTATTAATGCCTCCAGCATCCAGAGTAGATTTTCTTGGCTTCGGATAACAATTATTATAAGTTCCTTTGCAAATCTCATCCTACGGGAATTTCGGTTCAAACTTGGTGCCTAACTCCTCTAGGCTCCTTTGAAATCCAGTTTTAATTAAAATGTGGATTTTATTTTCTTTGATTTCCCTTCTTCTTTAGAGAAAGTCACCATATGGGCTTAAAGTATGTCCCATAGAGTAGCCAAGTAAGTATCATCTTTTAATCCATGCTGTTGCAATTGAACAGAAAAAATGCAAACAGAAATACACCTGCAATAGTAACTACTGCCAAGAGTCTCAAACAAAGCCAAATTCAAAGTTTGCTTCCCGAGCCATGTTATTCCCTGCAGCAGCACATTACAATCAATCAAAGGGTAAAAACTTCCTTTATTTATTATATGCTGCCTGAATATGTTTTGCCCATCTCCATTAGGAACAGAGACGATTTCAGGCTGGATTTGCAGACTCCTCTGTGTGCACCAACTTTGGATGCCATCTGCAATGACTTGTGCCCGCACTTCAGTTCACTCAGTGGCTGTGATACACAGGCACATTTCAGATCTTAGTGAGCTGGCTAAAATTTGCAACTTCAAATATTTTCGCTCAATTTTGCACCTGCAAAAATCAAGAGTAGCTTGAAGACCAGATAAAAAGTTACACCTAATTCACCTTTCACTTGGTTTAATTCAGAAATAACTCCATGGAAGTCAATGGGCTTAGACTGATGTAAGCGGTGAGAGGAGACAGATAATTTGTCGCCTATCTGTGACAGGAAAAAAAAACCAGTGAAATTACATTTTGCTGACGACTACTTCATTTAGTTCCTTCTTTTGTTTAATTTTCTAAATGTCTTCTCCCTATCACGAACGCAACTTATTTTACCAGATTCTTTGTCCTAGCTCCCCATCTCTTGTGAGACATAGAACTTGTAATGTGCAACATTTTAAGAAAGTGTTTATAATTAAAGTGAACAGGTGGCTCCAACCAGCAAGAGCTACTGAGAAAACAAACCCACTGAGAGCTGGGACTAGTTGTAGCAGATGGCGTGGTCTTTGTCCCACTTTAATGAAGACTGCGCCTGATCTCTCTACTGGGTTTAGTAGAACACATTCTTTGTCATTTGTGCAACTACATTTACACTACAATAAAAAGAAAACCCCATATTCATTTCTAAATTACAACACCATCAGATTCATTCTATGCAACCTTTCAACCATGTTCATTTTGGAGATAAGGGTATATGAAGCATAGAAACAGTTCAATGAGTAGGCTGATTCATGACTAAGCCCTCTATTATCTATATCCATCCACAAGGACTAGAGAATCATATTGTTGTACTTTTTGTATTGTGTTGGTGGCTGTTTTATGCATCAGCATTTAGAAATTAACAACCTTTAAACCACAAGCAGACATTTACACACTTGACACTCCCGTGCCTTCCCATGATTCCTCACATAAAACAAAAATAAAATGTTTTTAAAAAATACACTGATAAAAGCTGCAGGTTTTAATTAACCTTACAAACTTCGAGAAATGTGTTCCCCTGTGCAATCTTATATAGTCAGAAATAGAAATGGAAAAACTTGTTTTGCATGATTTATAATGTGCTTCAACAGTGTGGGTTCAAAAATCAAACTAGCTTATATGTTCATGTTCCCATTACAATAGTTACACAATTAAAAAATCTAATGGAAAAAGAATAAAGGCTAAAAAACAGAGCAGGGAGTGAACAGAATTTAACATGAACACAAGGAGTCTGAAAATATGCAACAGAATGAAAGAAACGTTCTAATAAAATTTAAATACAGAAAGTTTAATCATGTCTGAGTTACCCAGAAGTGCCGTCCTGGGGCTGAAGTAAGCTTATCTATCTTTAATAACTAGCATAGGTTGCTCTTTACCAAGTAAAACACTTTTTAAAATATGTCCCCCTTAGTAAAATCGTATTACAGGGAAATATTGCCAACTTTAGTTTTCGAAACTCAAGTAACAATTAGGAAGATTTGTTCATGAGGTGTGCTTCACTCCATAACCTTCAATTTTCCCAAAGTGGAAAGCTTCAAGCAAAGTGTCTTTTAAAGAAAATGTCCATATAAATATTGCCTTGAGGTTATACAGAAGTGATATGGAAAGGCAAGTTAGTGTCTTTGGAAAGGGAAAGGGTAACCATGCATCAGATTTTATTAAAAGGGTAACATCGCACTCACGTGAAACCAGACAACTTTTCAGCATTCCATAGCACAAATTGTGCACTCAAATATATCTATGGATTTGGAATTGAGGTGAATTTGATTGGGGCACAAAGCTGGAAGGAAATGATAACTGATGTGATTAAGAGCAACATGTGGTGGTTTGTTTAGTATTTATTTTCTTAAATTACATCCTACCACAAGAGAAATCAACACAGGTACTCCCTAATGCATAAATGTGCCTAAAGGCCAAAAATGAGGTCTACTATCCAATATACATCGAAGAATCATTTAGTGCTACAAACACTAAAGGGAACATGGATTTTGAGGGCAAGCAGCACCTAAACTAGCGCAACATTTTAATTCTCTTGTCACTGCAGTTTTGATATTCATTGAACTGGTCTCTATGCAGTACATCTGTATGTTGGCACTTGGGTGTGTACCAGGGTGGCTCAATTTTTGTGTGTGTCAATAAATAAAGTTTGGTTTTATAACAGCATTCCCAGAAAGAGCAGATACTCATTTCAGCTTGTCACGTTATATTTAAATAAACCTTCTACAAGGCTCAGAAATTTTACTTGTGTTGAAAGAGATTGGATGGCTTAGGGATTGGCAGTGGGCAATAGAGCCTTTCACCTCTACCATTTCAACTTTACATGCAGCTGTGAGGTTATAGGATTATAGCTGAAGTTATTTAGGGTCATATTCTACCGTTTCTTTGTGTAAAATCCCAACTGACACGAAAAGATTAGGTTATAACATGTCCTTAACTGTATCTAAATTCTCTACATGTAATAGTTTGATTGTTATATTACAAGGATCATAGTATATGCAATTCATTGCCCTTGCTGTTCACATCACTGAACTTATCTAGCTAGTACCATTTATTTTTCATTGGAGTCATTATTCTGGGAACTTCAAAGCAATTAGTTCAAGAGCACATGTTAAAGGGTGAAGAGTTTCAGTGTTTCAGCAGTGTAAGATAACTAAAGATCACAAAATCTGTCATGAAATAATGCAAAAATCAGGAACAAAGCAAACTGAAGCTTTGTTTTCAAAAGATTAGGATAAGATTAGGCATCACTAGTACCTCTGACTTCCTGTGCCGTCTATCTAAATGAGACTCCCTGCTTGCATATTTCTGAGTAACTGGTTAATTACCCTGTAGTAGAGCCACATTTTGCATGCTATGATTTGAACCTAATGTTGTGACTATACTATGAAAAAATTATAAGCAGTATAATAAGTATTATAAAAATAATCCAGTAACTAAAAATATAGTAAATAGTTTGGCAGAAATGTGGGCATCCACTGTATTTTGGAATGGGCTGGTAATTGCAATGTGCCATATCTACCCAAATTTACAGGACTGGGTGATGGCCCCAAATCAAGACCCAGTTGTAAAAAATTATATAATGTAAATGTCTTGCACAAAATTTGAAAACAATAAAGACTTCATTCTGTGATAAAAATTGCATGGGCTAATGCTGCTTCATCTAGGCTTTCAAAAGAAAAAAAGTAACAAGGAATTAAATATAGCAAATCTCTTGACCTGATAACTAACAACATGGGGAATGGTGCCGGATTTCCATCCCAACATCCTTGCCTATATGCCGACTTTACATGGTTAGCATAGGAGTACAATACAGGCAAGATGCCAGTTACATATACCATTATTCTGATGAATATTTCTTTTAAGAAAACACTATGAGATTCATCCTGTAAGGGTTTGGATGCCTGCTAGGAAGTCCACAGTTCTTAACTCCATTCACAGAAACCACACTTGTGCTGTGAAACATTTTATAAATCTGGACCTTTGTTTTCAATCTCTCCCAGATTCAATTTGCCCGTCCACCAAAGTTATGCCTGCTTTTCCACAATGCAAGCTTTACTCTTGGCACTACTAGAAACAAATCATCATCATCATCATGTGAGACTGCCCCTTTTATGCCCCTCAGCCCAAGTCCAAATTAAAATCATCAGTGTATTCGAGATCTCTAGTCTATCTAGTCTCTCATACTTCAAAGTGGAAAATATACCCATCTTCAAAAATATTCACTGCTTTCTTGTCTTTCCTTGAATCCAGTATGAAGTTTCCCTTCCTGCCTTAGAGCCCTATAGCTTATCTATAGCTCATCCTTTTCCCTAGCTCATGTTCTGTGATCCTTGAATACCTGACTTACATATGTCCTCTTTCCTACATGAAATTTTTTGAGATACCAAAGCCTAATGAGTAATTATCTTTTTCCTGTTAGACTTTTCTTCCTCTGTGTTCAGAATAGGAGCTAGTCTATGTAGGTAAACACTCAGAGCCAACAGCCCTCCAGGTAAAAAAGGAAGGATAGCACACAGCAGACATTAGTATAAAGCCATAACAAACATATTGAACACAATATCCCAGAACAACCCACTCAGGAAACTGACAGCCTTCCTTCTGTTTTTCTCATGGAGATGGGTTTTGTCCTGCTCCCCTGCTGAATGAACAGGGAGCAGTGTTTCCAAAGTCCATAGATCCCTCCCCCCCAAGATATGAATAGCTCTTGCTGGAGGCACAGGCTATCGACAAAGTCACAGAGATGCTGTACTGCTTTCAAGCTCTGTCTGCAGCTCTCTAGCAACAGGACCCTCACTGTCAAGAGCTCCTCCTTTGGGAGCTGGCCTCCTCTGCGCAAGGTCCAGCAGTGCAGAATGAGGGTGTACAAAATTTAAGACTAAGACTATGTCTTCACTGATGGCGGCAAATTCGCCTCCGTCAGATCGATTTCTCTGGACCAACTGAGTTGTGAGTGACGACCCACTCAGTCAATCCAAAAATCGACATATTAAGACCACCTTCTCAAGTGGTGTAGCATTGCATCGACGGGAACCACGTCGCATTGAAGACAGCGTGCAGAACAAAAGCAGAGACGTCAACTAGAATTACACAAGTTTTTTGCATAGCTTGTATAACTCCCGTCGACTGCTGCCAAATCGCGGAGCTACGTGTAGACAGGGCCTAACATGTTGTGGAACTCTAACTCTTAAATGCCACTCCATCCAGTTCCACTCACCTCCCAATCCAAGGATCCAGAGCCCCATGGAAGGGCTTCCACCTGGTCCAGGGCAAGGAGAGAATGCACAAGCAGCACTGCTTCCTCCTTGGCCACAGTATGGAGAGGGCACTTTTATTAATGTTCATTTATTCCACTGTTAAAAGATTAGATGTGTCTTTGTTCATAACTTCAGTCTCCCACATGAAGACCTGCTTGTTCTTCCCCTCCTCTGATGACAGTTACCGTATAAACAAACATCAGGCCTGTCTCCCCAGCTATTGACCAACATATGCTGGCTAGCATATCAACATAATATGATGTGTTATCCACAACATATATATTAGTATACATTCAGTACCAGTCGCATTAAGCACAAATATTATAGCACTTATGTAGCCTAACCTGGCCTATGCCTTTACCGTATTATTGTACACAAGCTAAATATCCCATAACACCTTACATTATCTGAAGTAATTTTCTGGCTTAAGCAGATAAGGAAGCTGTTAGGATCACGACATATGAGTGTTTTACTACAGCAACAGGTAGGGAGCTATTCTCATAGGTAAATACTGGAATGCCCCCAAAGGAAGAGGACCAAACATAGAATTTTTCTACCCTAATACAAACCTAGGGATGCCTTCACACTCCTTGGTATCTGCAATGCATGTGTTCAGAACCAAGAGATAACAGGTACAGCATGGTGCCAGAAAAACAAAGCATAAAGCTGATTGGTTAAATCTAATTTCAGATGACAACTATAACACCTTTTTCTTGTCAACAGAGAGGGTATAAAAATGCCTTTGGGGTGGGGAACACACATTGGCTTTGGGGTTGGGAGCACACCTTCTGTGTCAGGTGAATTTAACAGCAAGAGGGCTTCCTGGAGACTGGTATTGTATTGAACCTTTTCCCTGTACAATATTATTATTATTAGCTTAGAGCAACAAACCTGGCTGATATTCAAGATGCCAAATAATCAGTATTTTTCATAATGAACCAAAGTGCGGTCAGGCAATTGACTACACCAGTGATCCACACAACCCATGCATGATTGACACCATGTCCAGAGTAAAGCCCTTTTGAGGGCTTCATTTATGGAGGAGACACCATCAGCAAAAATTTCCTCTCACCCCACCCCAAAACAGTTAAACATATAACCAAACCTTTCCCCTGATTCCTTACCATAGCCTCCTCCCACTGAAGGTAGACGGCTTCCAGCAAATCTCCTCATCTGCTGAGCTCTATCAGGCTTTATAGCCAATCACTAATACCTTCCCAGCTGGGTTTCATAATTTCCTCTATCAGGCCCAACCATCTGTTTTAAAAGGAGCTGTACTTCCAAACTGGGTTAGCTGGCCCTTAAAAGGGCAGAATTCTTTGTTACAAGAACTTCACATATAAAAATATCTAGCTGTTCAAGACCAATGCTCAGATTACTGAAGATTCTGTTCAAGGTCAATGCTCATATACTGAATTATTGACATGAATGTCATATTGAGATCAGATCTGAGAACCTGGGAAATCTAGAGAAAGTTAGATCTTCACTCTCATTTCCATAAACAATCCACTGGAATATAGAGCTTCATAGCAGGTCACAACATGGTTTACATGTGGCAGTTTCACTACAGTCTTACCTATTTCAGTCATCTCTGCTCCAGCTATAAGAAGTGTGTGCAGTATCACTTTCAGCTTATGCAGAAGCAAATATTCTCTAAGGGAAAATGTTATCGTTTCTTATTTTTCTGGAGCTAGTGGAAACTGCTTCAGAACCAGCAATCAGGGGAAGGTTGGCCCTATTCATGTGACATTGAAATGACCAACTTCACGGCACAAGGATCTGCTTATCCTCACCTGAAATTGCTTCACACAGATAAGTGAAAGCATTTTGTACAAATCATGGGCTAGGCCCCAACCTAGTGTAAATCAGACATCTACTGACATAATTTGAACTCTGACAATTTATAACAATTGAAGATCTGGCTTAATATCTTTATTTCTCCCAATATATGGAATTGTACCTGTTTTTAAAATCAAGGGAAATCAGCTTTTAATCAGTGAGTGACAACAAAACACTAGAACATATTGCATCAGTCTAGCCTCTGAATTTGATACCTTGAGGCTTTAAAAAAGATCCCACCCTTCCCCATCATGAAAAAGCTCAAATGTTGACCTTCAGGGCATACTGCAAAACTCATATCCTTCCCTAGATGAGGATAAACTGAGGGCTGGCATAGGTATTGGGAGCTGAAATAGGGTCTTATCTTTCTGGTGGCAGAATCTGCTGGATTTCTTTCTGTTGTCCTAGTTAGTTTGCATTTTTAATTTGCATCTTTGGAATGGAGCATTTTCGTGTTTTATTTATTTAGATTACTTCAAGTCAATCTTATCTGAAGATAAGTCAGATAGTCATGCATAATTTTTCAGTTATTTAACTAATATTATTTTAGTAACTAATTATTTTACTAATTCCAGATCAAATACTATCTATTTGAATTCACCATTATCTGCAAAATAAAATGTATTTGCATGTATCTCTGCAGATATTACAATAGTAAATATCATCTGAAGATGAAATAAAACAATTATGGATACAAAGAAATGGAAAAGCTACCCAAGCAAGATAGCTGAAGAGAGTAATTTCAATAAAAATCAGTCATAAAAACATACATTTTTAAAGGCAAAATCGGATAATACCATTATTATATACACTGCATATTGATTAAAACTATCCATGCTGGTCATGAACTGGTTCATGCACCCGGATCGCTGACTAGTCAAAAAATTTCTGAATACTTCAGCATCTCTCTCTCACATAAAGGTTATTTTCCAGAGCAGAAAAAAAAATAATCACTGCTTAGTGGAAATTATCTTTCTGTATGTTCTGGGAAGGGGGGGATTTCATTCAAATTATTTTAAAATCTCTTCTAATATCAAATTTAATTCCAAAGTATGAGTTGGACCATGGCAGCCTATTGAAAGTACAGGAGGACAGTTATGGTAAAAAATCAAAACCTCTCTTGTGCCTAGCTCAATCTGACTTCACCTTCTGGGGGCTGCACTCCCCACCCCTTAAAAGAAAAGCCTGACAAGCCAAAACAGCTATAACCACCTATGAACAGAAAACAGTAACATCAATGAAGTTAATCTTGATGTACACCATGGAAGTCCAATAAAATTGAGGTCCTCAGTGTGCTTGACTTCATTGCAGAGAGAACTTGGGCTTTTATTTGGTTGTTGTTCCTAACACGGCTCTTGTCTACCCAATATGAAGATTCTTTACTCCCAGGCTAACTGGCCCACCCTGGGATACAGGCTAAAGCCTAGGTGCTACTTATATGCAGTCTGATACACCACCTATTTTCCTGTGTAGATGCAGGCTAAACCATTTGAGTGCAGTAAGTTCTCCAGTGCTTTCTTACAATTCCCCTCACGTGGCCATGTGGACAGACAAGTTCCCCTGCAATGCACTGGGAAAGAATCAGAGCATCTCAGCAAATTGCAGCACTAAGAATCATGGGATAATGACCCAGGAGTCATAGCACTTTACTCAATTGAGTGCAGTCCCAGTGAGGACACAATAATCGGATCAGGCTTTATAGCGTGGCTACGCACATCTGAGCTAGGCCAGTCCAGTATCAGACTCAAGTGCTGATAACCCAAGTTAATTCTGGACTGGAGATACCCAGATGTTGACATTTGGTATATCTGCAACAATGTGTTGAGTTATACAGTCCAAATTCAAGAAATGTATTTTCCCCACTGACGGGTTAATTCAATCAATAGCAAAACACATCCAAGTTGTACAGTTACTGGACAGTAAATAGCCTATTTACTGGTTATTTTACTTAATTTAAAATAGTTGGCCACATCTCACTGAACTAGTCATTGCAGCATAAAAGAGGAATGGCAGGAAGATGTCTGTCATGGTTACTAACAGCATAATGTACAGTAGTTCATTTTTCTTTTCTTTTGTTTGCAATGAATTGTGAGGGCACTTTGGCTGTTAGTGGAATTATTGTTCATGACAAGAAGATCTAGTAAAATAAAAATGTGAATCATATTATTAATTAAATGAAAGGCAAAAAGAAAGACGACAACATAAAGAGTCTTATTTTTAATTCTCTTTGTGAATTTCAGTAGTTAAAAGCCAGATGACTAGAAATCAGCTAAGGTTCATTTCAGTTACAATTCTTCCAGAGAGAAAAAAAGATAGATGTACTGGTACATTAACTTTTACACTTGTGACCCAGTAAATAATGTTCTAGTTAGAGCTATGACTTCTTGCAGCCCTAAGCTCATGTAACTTATAAAACAACATATTTGTGTTCAAATCTGATGTTATGTGCCACTAAGCGAAAGATTTAAAAAGACTTCAAATGAAATATACATCTCTTTAAAAATATATTCAGTTTTTGGTCTCAAACTTTTTGATCACACTGATGTTTAAATAAATGAAAAAAACAAGGACGTTTGTCAAATCGATAGCGAGACAACTGAAGAATTAAATTTATGATGAGGCTAATGCAGATGACATGGTCCCATTTTCTCTTCACACATGGGAGATACTAGATTTTGAGTTTGCTTGGATCATTTAACTAATACATCTGTAAATCAGAGGCAGGCATCGACTAGATTACCTGAACAGACAGCAAGAGAGGGAAGTTTGACATTGTGCTCGTCCTTCCCAAGGGTTTCTAATATATTGTGGGTTTTATTTCACTTCAATATCGATAATTCTGTAAATCAGAATTAGCCACTTCAGTTATTTTGGAATAGAAAAGATAAAATAAAAAAATTACATCAGGAAAAAAAATCATCTAATGCTTATGTATTTGTTCAGTGATATGCTCAAGTAATTAAAAAATGAATACTTGCTATAGTATAGATTGAGAGATTGCAGAGTCACATTTTTGGGGAAGTTCATTAGAATGATTTCTTATAAAAAATTAGTTGCATGTGATATAAAACTAAACAGGTGACTAAAAAAGGGGAACTGATATGCATCAGAATCCTTTCATCTCATTTAAGATCCAACATCTAAATAGTACAGGTGAAAGTCCAGCACCTAAGATGTCTAATCACAAGGTACATGAATAAGTTACAGAGCCCCAAGGATAGAACCAGAAAGTAAAGTAAGAAGATTGCTTCTCACCCTCTGAAGAGCAGCTTCTCCCCTCAGATACCTATCCCTGGCTTGGGGAGCCCTCAGCTGGCATCTGGCTAAGGGCTTTTGGGAAGCTCTTCCTGACAGGAGGAGGTGTTCCACCAGGGAGTTCTGTCTTCCACCTCTGTGATGACTGGGCAAAAACTGAAGATGCATTGCTAAGAATGTTTCTGATAGACTTCAGCGTGTGAGATATAGAAAGGACCTGATTCTAATCCAATTTCATCACGTACTCATGGGTACAGAAAAAAGACCCCATCTGTTTAGGAATATAGGGCATGTGAACACCATGTGCTTAGTGCTCTGCACTGACTCCACTTTGAATATATGGTCCCATTCTGTACTGATACTCAATACCCTCAATGGGATTATCCCTAGCTACCTGAGAGATCACCTCTTCCACCATAACCAAGACCACTGATGAAAGTGAAGGTCCACTAGAACAATGAAACTGTCGACCAATAGAGAACACTGTTTGTACAGGAGACACAATTTTCACAGGACTCAGACTTGGACTTTGCAACATATTCCATAAGCAGACTGAAGAATTACAAAGGACTCTCATGAAAAACTGAGTGACTGGGCAACAAAATAGCAGATGCAATTCAATGTTTATTCAAAGTAATGCACTCTTGAAAATGTAACCCCAATTATACAGATAAAATGGGGTCTAAATTAGCTGTTACCACTCAAAAAAGAGATCTTGCAGTCATTTTGGATAGTTCTTCAAAAACACCCACTCAACTAGCAGCAGCAGCAGTCAAAAAAGTGAACAGAAAGTTGGGAATCATTAGGAAAGGGATAGATAATAAGACAGAAAATATATTGTCTTTTTTTAAATCTCTAGTACCCGCACATCTTGAATGCCGCGTGCACATTTGGCACCCTACCACAAAAAAAAAAAAGATATAATGAACTGGAAAAGATACAGAAAAGGGCAGCTAAAACGATTAGCGTATAGAACAACTTCTGTATGAGAAGAGATTAATAAGACTGGGACTTTTCAGCTGGGAAAATAAACAATTAAGGGAAGATATGATAGAAGCCTATAAAATCATGCCTGTTGTGGAGAAAGTAAATAAGGAAGTGTTATTTACTCCTCACAACACAAGAACTGGAGGTCACCAATTGAAATTAATAGGCAGCAGATCTAAACTTAACAAAAGGAAGTATTTCTTCACACAGCCTACAGTCAACCTGTGAAACTCTTTGCCAGAGGATGTTGTCAAGGCCAAGACTACAACAGGGTTCAACAAAAAAAACTAGAGAGTGGAGGTTATCAATAGCTATTAGCCTGGATGGGCAGGGATGCAAAATCATGCCTATGTTTGCCAGAAGCTAGGAATGGGCGACAGGATAGATCACTTGATTACCTGTCCTGTTCATTTCCTCTGAACCATCTGGCATTAGTCACTGTCTGAAGACAGGATGCTGGGCTAGATGGACCATAGGCCTGACCCAGTATGGCCTTTCTTATGTTCTTATAAGATTCTTACATTCTTATAATGATGGATTTGCCATTTGCATAGCTAAAGGTCTGACTGAAAGTATATTGAAATACTGCCTTAGGTTTCTCAGAATAAGCTTTTCACACACATGTACATAAACATGCAGATTCATCCATTTATAATACAATCTGTTCATGTGGTATCTCATGGGAGGAGAAAGGAAAGAGCAAGGAAGTTTTCCTATACTATTGAGATTGGGACCAAATAGGTACACAAATAGGAATTGTAACTCTATTAACTTCAATAGAGTTTGTTCAGATTTACACCAGAAAAAAAATGAGGAGAATCAGGACCAATATATTTCCAATATGGCAATAAGTTAATAGAAAGTAGAAAAAATTAAATAACTATGTAAATATTCATGTAAGCAGTTCCACTGGCTTCAGTGGGATATATTATATGCACCAACATATTCACATGCTTGTTTGCAGGATTAAGTAATGCTTAGTAATCCAGTAACATTGTGTCAAGTTATGTCAGGGTGTAGCATGTCACCCAGTGCTTCATTATATAAAATCAAGCATATTGGAAGGATATAAAATTTGTCACAAGCTAACAGAAGGCAGAAAATCGAGAAGAACGCAATTACACACACAAATTTACACTGCATCTACTTATAGCCAGTTTTAAGAGTGTTTTCTCTAGTCTTCATTAGCTATCCGAATTAAGGGCCTTTAAGCAGTGCTAAGCCTGATTGTACTGATTCAGCTGATTTGCACCAGCCTAAAGAGGGGGAGAATTAGGTTTGTTACTCATCTCCATTTCATCTAGGAGGTATGCACATCACTTCACCAAAATGGTTCAGATTTATCAGTTCCAGAAAACTGATCAGCTTTTAGGCTGAAATAGCAACACTGGGGATTCCATGTTGATTGTATCACACTGCCGTCCATACCAAATGTTCTCAGTTTACAAGTTGAGCAATATATTTTCTGTCAGGCCTGCAAACTGAACCTGGGATTTGAAAATCAGGTTCGGTTCTTCCCTTCTCACCTATCACCAATATTAAAAGTTCCATGGGCCAGATTGTACCTCCATGACTCTGCATTCTGTTTGTACAGGTCTGATTGTAATGTAGCAAATAAACCTCTCGATGCACAGGCAGGAATAGAATCCAGCTCAACTGTCTCTTGGCTGTGTTGGCCTACAGTGCTAGAAATAGTATAATGCACTAGAAACTTCTACTCGGAATACACACAGGAAAAAGTTCTGTTGAGTATTACTATTACACTATACAGTGCCATTATTACAATAACGCGTGAGAGCAGAAATCTAATATCAACTTCCGTATAGTCTGAGATGATTCCCATTTTATCTAGCTCCTGTTATTGGTGATCCATACTCCCTGCTCAAATGTATTCTATGTTCTTTATCTCTATTACATGTTGTCTTTATGTAAACTGTAATATTGATTGCGTGCATGAAGGACTAAATCCTGTACTTCTTACTCAGTTAAAACTTCACTGGCTTCAAGGCTCCTTGTAGTCTCCTCCCACATGGCTCCTGTCCCTTCAAAGTAAATCTGTGCCTGTTGAGGCACTATGATGGTAGCCCACAGAATTTGAAGGGACATATACCACATACAAGCCTCACTAAATGCCCACTTAGCTCCAGGTTAGTCCTACCCAGACTGCTGAACAGAGCCAGGAAAACATTTCTCAAAGAACAATTTATTCAGCAAATTTGGCTCCTTTTCTGTTCACAAATTACCTGTGAAGGGCTTGTAACTTTTACTGAATTATTTGCCAGTGTAAATACCATTATGTCTGCATGTTAATACAGATCCTCACAAGTATTTGGGACATTTTTCTTGCTACAAACATTCTTTTGAATAAAAAATTTGCTCAAGAATAAAAAGGGTCAGAAGAACATCATGAATCTTTTCTTGCTGTATTCATCCCATTCTAGTGTTTTACTTGCCTTTGACAACCATAACTTTAGAGCAATGCTGACAGAGACACTCTTAGTCCCAGACACTGATAAAAAAGTGAAGATTCCAGAACACCAGAGTTCATGGAAGCTTCATCTCACCTATCATGCCTGTTTAAAACCCAGCTCTTCTTGACTTTTCCTACTACACCTACCAGCCATTGGGCCTTATTCTCATTTACACTAAGGCTGCTTTCTACTTCTCTGGCAATATAAAGGGACTTCTGTGTAGGTGTAAATGTTAAGGCCGTTTTAAGACACTTTACATTTCCAGGGCTATGAAAAGCAGTCTCGGTGTAAAAAATAATCAGGCCCATGCTCTTTAATATGGAGGATGGATAGGCTGAAATTTGCATCTGGGTGACTTGGATGTAGGAGTCTTTGTATTTATTTGCGTTCAGATGCACAAAACCAAATAATATCCAGCTAAGTTTCAACCTGGGAGCCCCACTATCCCAGTAACATTTAAAATTGTGTATGTTCTGGTGTGTTCCCCTCCTGCTGTGCCTGCCTTATAGCTTAAAGCATATGGCAGTCTGAGATTGGAGGATCTCTCCCCTTGTGTGAAGGTTCAAAAGAGCTGAATGTTGCAGTTCAGTGAGACTGCATCTAATCCTATTAATGTTGCATAAAAGCCAGCTCCTTCTAAAACTTTCTACTTCTTGCAAACATGCAGTTAAGATGCCACTGATGAACATAAATTACAGCGTTTCCTCCCATTTTTTAGCATTTCCTATTTTCACCCCCTTTTTTTTGCTGAAAACAGACTGACTGTGAAAGATTGAGTGCAATGTCACTCTCCCTTTAACAGCTAAGTCACTTTTTGTAAGATGGAGTAGCAGAGAGACCAAGATAATCACACCGTGACATTCTTATTCAGCAGAGGAGAAGAGAGGTGCGTCTTCTTCCACCCACCCCTTCCTATTTTACCTTCATGCTGGGAGGGAGGAAGTTTCATTCTCTCCCCTGTGGGCCAGCAAGAAAGGGGACTTCTTTTCTCCTCCTAGCTGTTGAAAGGGGGGCAGGGAATTAATTCCTTTTATTCCTTTTTCTAGGGAATCTAGTTCCTGTTAGCTTCCTTCTAGCTGGCTCATTTGGTCAATGTTCCTGAGACTGCCTTATGGGAGGCATTTCTGTGCCGAGGCAGAACAAGGGCAACATGTACCAGATTTGGGGAACTCAGCAAAGGCAAACAACCCTGGAGGGAGAAAGAGCGCAAGTCCTACAGCTAACAAGCCTTGGGTTGACTAGCAATATTATACATCTGACTCACATGTGGTTGCTAGCGTACATAAACAAACAATGCACTGAAAATGAATGCACTAATTAAAAAGTCACTATACTAGTCTCCTTGTCTCTAGTTTAGTGGCCTGTGAATGGCTGCTCCCTTTTTTCCTAGGTGCTGCGTCTTATCTAACAAAGATATTAGCATAGAGATAATCTGAATCAAGGCTTTTTCAAAGCTTGTTCTGTCCCATGAGTTTTGGCTGCCTAACTGCCTTGAGGATCAAAAATAATGTGAGTCATTGCATTTTAGGATCAGATTGGCTAAAGATAAGATAACTCTAGTTTATAATAACCAATAAACATTTATAAAGATTTATTCACCCTCCCTAGGTAACATTATATTATGGACTCAAAAAGCTCCTTCCCAATAAGAGGTCACTTATTCAACAGCTGTAAAAAGGTAGAAAATAAAATCACTAATCGGCACATCTCTAATAAAACTATCATGCCTACTGGGCCCAAGGGACATCAACTACTTACAATTTCACATCCCACATGGCAGGTTTCCTGTAAAGAAACAGCTAAATGGGTTTTTCATGCAGTACTCCAATAAATCACGGGTCATTAATCAGACATTGCTTTAAAAAAAAAAAAAAGAGAAAAAGAAAAAGTTCCCTTACAAAAACCGACCCTGTTAACTGTTCTAACTCCTACATTGTTTGGAATTCATCATCATGAGATAATTTCAGCATAAAAAAAAAGTAAAACTGGCACAGATCAATACAAAAAATATGGGAAATCTGCCAATGATTTGCTGTGACATCTCAGGCAAGTCATTGAAGTAGAGAAAGGCCCGGAGGACAAAGTTTGGCTTGAGATTCAGACCCAAAGCCGGGTTGATGTTTGGATCCCTGGATTTGATTCAGGTTCTTCTCCACACTTAGATGTAATTTTTAAAGGGGCCTAAAAAAGTTAGTTGGTCAACTCCTATTCAAAGTCCCTTGTAAGTCCTTTGAAAATGCCAGCCAACCTTTCTGTGCCTTAGTTTCTTCAATAAGTGAAATATCTATGATACTTATACCCTCCCATTGCAATAGTACTTGAGCACTTTACACAAACGATAATGTATGTTATTCTCACAGTGTGCCTGTGAGATAGGGGAGTGCTATTACACCCATTGTACAGATGGGACACTGAGGCAAAGAGAAATTAAGTTACTTGACCAAATCAGGAAGTCCGTGGCAGACCAGGGAATTGAACCCAGGCTGGTATCAATCACTGGATCATCTTTCCTCCTTTTATTTACCTCAATATTTCAAGGGGGCCCTTGGATTAGGATTTCAAATACCTTTTACCCAAACATTCAAAAGGGATCAGGATCCAAGATTTTCTGTCTCACAGCCGTGTGACTCAGCTTCATTAGCCTATGCTTATATAGTGCTTTCGGATCCCTGGAGGAAAGGCACTATGCAAATAGTATTTTCAAACCAGACCAATTTTTAAGGAGTATCATGAATCTGAATAAAATAACCAGCAGGTTTAGGTTTGTTTTGCTAACAGAGCACCAACAATTCTGAGAGAGAGATCAAAATTAGCTTGGAGGTCAGAGTACTTGTACATCTGTTCTACATTGACTATAGATTGCACTTGTCTCTTAGAAGTGCAGCACAGAATCGCACCCCTGGCTCCTATTTTGGACTTTCCCTCATGTCCCTTTCTGATCATGGACAGGTCACTTAAGCTTTCTGTGGCCCAGCTTCCCATTCTCTAAACTGGAGATAAACCCACCCATCTGACAGAGGTTCTGTGAATATAATACCTTAATATTTGGTGAAGCACTTTCAGGTCATCAGCTGTGCAACCGAAGTACAAAGTTTTACATATGATTACTTCTCCAGTGAAATTCCCAAGGATATAAGGGGAAAGTTGCCTAAGTAAAGTGCATTGTGTTAGCCCATGGGTTTGCTTCATATATGATAGTAGTTTGCCTGGAAATGAACTCAGTTGTTCCATTAGCTGTCATGGGGTGAAAATCATTTGGCTAGTTTGCAAACAGAACTAATCAGCGGAAGAGTGTGATGGTGTGTAGGGCTTGCATAACATTTTTCCAGCCAACTTGTATAGGAGAATGTAAAAATGACATTGATTAAAAGTTACAGTATTCAGTTATATTTAGAACTTAATTTAAAATCTTTAAAATAACCTAAGGCCACCTGTAGGTGGACAAATCGCTGTCTTCTAATTGCTCTAATGTGAGCACTTCCCAAACTTTGTTTTGCTGAAGAGCCATTGAATTTTGAATACTTTTTCTACTCTTTTAGAATAAGAAATGACTTTTGCCAAGCAAAACAGTTAACCTGAATGCTAGTTCACATCTATCACACTATACATTTCTACAGGAGAATCACAGACATACCTCTCCCATATATCAGTGGTAAAATCCATCCCTTCTCAAATCATAAAAGACATCTTTTCCAAAGGATTTGAAGAACAAGAATTTTTCATTTTAAACATTGAGGGAATAGAGTTGTGAAGCTATGAATTCTCAGACTTTTTACTTAAATGTTCAGGGAATGCCCAGTTATATGCTACATAAACAGATAGTCCTAGTAGATCCACTTTGGCCTGAAAGGAATGCAGTTAGGAATTCCTAAAGGAATTCCCACAGGTGGAGAATTCTCAATTGGGTGGAACAGCCAGCTTCAGGGCTGTTATGTGTCACTGGAATAGTACAAAGAAGTCGGATCCAGGTCCCAGGACCAGGCCATGTATTGTAAAAATTGTATTCAGCTAAGAGCCCTATTACAGAACAATTAACACTGGTGAACCACTTAATTGCAAAAGTATTTTCATTGAGGCCAATAGATCTATTCATGTGAATAAATGTTCACCAGTGTGAATGAGGGTTCTAAATACAATAAGCACAATTTAAAGTTTGCTATCTCTGAGCATTTCATCTCCAAAATTCTGCTGCGCTATTTCGCTTACTTCTTATTACTAGTGTAAGTACAGTTCAGAATTAGCCACATATGTAAATTGATATGCTTTGGCCATCCACATATCCTGTGGATGTTGCCTTTTCTTGTGAATATTCATACAATAGTGTTTTATTGTCACAAACATTCACACTAAATTAATTACAAAGAGATAGGTGCATGATTTACACATAAAAACTTTACATTTGCGCACACAAATATTTGTGCGCCAAGGTTACATCTACAAAGCCCCACTGCAAGCTGTGCCACCTCCTCCCCCCTAGTCAACTGACTTGGGCTCAGGGGGCTTGGGGCTAAAATTTTCTGTGTAGATGTTCAGATTCAGACCATACCTCAAGCTCTGGGACCTTCCACCCTCACAGGATCCCAGAGCTTGGGCTTCAGCCTGAGCCCGAACGACTATACAGCAATTTTTCAGCCCAATAGCCAGAGTCAGCTGACCCAGACCAGCTGCAGGATTTTCATACAGATGTAGACATACCTCAAGTGTCTGGATGCTCATCCATTCAGGAACTGAAATACTCCCATGTGACTTACTTGACCAATCACAACTAGATTAGGAAATATTAAATATAATCAGTTTTGATATATTCATTCATGCCACTAGCCTCATTCTGAATGAAGATGAACATTGAGCTAAATCTCATTTTTCTACCTGAAAGTTATTATGCAAGCTTAATTCAGAGCTATTCAAAAACCTTGCCAAATAATTCAATGCTGCTCTGTTGTGGTTCCCAATACTTAGATTCTTAACATATTTCAGGTTTGATAACACAATATCTGCAAAATAGAAAATTCAACACAATAGGAAAGAAATATATGGAGCAAATTATATGGCAGTACCCATTAAACTGTCCCCAGAAATATAACATTACCTATTTGAGATAACTATCTAAGTAATCAAAAACAGATAAAGGTGGTGGTTGGGATTTTCAGTAGGGCTTGTGCTTCTAAGTCGCCTAGCTGTTTTTGAAAATTTCACCCAATAGCTTAATCAATGTTAAAACAAGCTTCAAGAGATAGATAGCATTAAATACTCACACACACTGAATGAACAACATATAATTAATTTTGCTTACTGCAGTTTTCTATCTTATTATCACTACTCAAAATTTCAGAGCTACTTCCTACATCAAATTTAATTGAAACATTTAAACTATCAAAACCATACACAAAAAACATTCCTTTAATTTGCTCATCCTCCCACATGAAGAATTTTCTCAACAATCCAATCCTGAGGGTAAAAGTATTTATAGAAGTCTGATCTAAGAGCCCCCTCCATTAAACTTCAGGGAAGACTTGGAACATTATTAGTACTTATTTAATATCAGAAGATATTTGCCATCTGAGGAAGTTAATAAAACTTCATGCCATCTATTTTTATAAGATTTCTATTCAAGGTTTTGGTTTGATGTGGCCCTTCTAATCAGAAAAGAACAATTTAATCAGTTCAAATACATTTCAGAGATAGGATGTCAGCAATGTAAGTTAGAAGCATAATCGTAATGAACCAAAGGATACTCACAGCTGACTACCATTCACTAGTTCACATTGGAAACATTTATCATAAAACTTTTCTTTAAATGAAACTTTGAAAAGCAACAGCAGTATCTGTCAGCTAGAAGTAGGGGTGACAAAATTGTTCTCTCCAAGTCTTGTCCATTAGCACTGAGTGTTCCTTCACCTCACCCCGCCCTGTTCAAAAGGATGGATGTCTTATGATTAAAACATCATTATAAATGAAATGGTAACTTGTCATGTGGAAAATTGAGATTCTCTGGTTTTGGTGAACTGCCTTTCAGCCTGAGGGTTTTTAAACCAACCTAAGTGACAGCCCTTCTTGTTTCACTAGTTTACTTTTATAGTTTTACATTAAAATTGTAATAGGCACATCAGGGGTGAGGGGAAGGGGTTAATATGTGCCAATACAGTGAAAAATGCTTATTTCCCTCTGATTTTATGAATATATGGTTATTCAGGAAGTCTGACATTAATATGTTGTTTTGACCTTGTTGGGGGAAAAAATGAACTGATGGTCTGTGCATGAGACAGATCTCTAGACATCTGTGCTCACTGTTACAGGAGTTTCTAATTCTTGAATGATAGGAATGTAAAGGTTACACAGGGCAAGTTGGTGAGTTTTAGAAGCGCACAGTTTTGTGCAGTTATTCCATGATCTTTAGTGTCAGCATAATAGGTAATATGGACTAGATTGATGGTTTTCACATTTTTCTTTCAAGACCTAACTCTATGCCTTATTATTAAACCTTGAAGGGATAGCATCAATGGCTGACCTCAATTTTTTGGGGTCTGTTCTACTAAATACACTCCTATTACATTTGCCAATCAGTTAAAGAAGTTTGCCAATGCTGAGCTTTTCACCTCTATTGATTGGAGGATAAATCATCTATAACTAAAGATATGTTTAAATCAGGTCCTTCAATCTCACTATCTCCCCCCCTTCTTATGGAAAAATACAGGTCTTCTGTATTCAAGAACTGTATTCTTTGGTTATTCCAGGGGCAAATTCACAGCCATTTACTCTACCAAAGAGAGAGAAATCCTCACCCCAAAGGTATGGTGCAGCAATACAGTCACTCCAATGAAGATCCTCCACTCTAACAGACGGAGTAGTTTCCATAGCCATAATGCCTGCCCCAACTTCATCCTGCAACAGTACTTTAGAAGCACAAATGTGCCCACAAGAACTAGGGGTTACCAGATTAAATTAATAGGCAGAAGGCTTAAAACAAACAGAAGGAAATATTTCTACACACAATGCACAGTCAACCTGTGGAATGCTCTGCCAGAGGATGTTGTGAAGGCCAAGACTATAACAGGGCTCAAAAAAGAACCAGATAAGTTTGTGGAGGATAGGAACATCAATGGATATTAGCCAGATGGCCAGGGATTGCAATTTGGCAGATGTTGGGAATAGGCAACAGGATGGATCACTTGATGATTACCTTTTCTGTTCATTCCTTCTGAAGCACCTGGCATTGGCCATTGTCGGAAAACGGGATACTGGGCTAGATGGGCCATTGTTCTGACCCAGTACAGCCATTCTTATGTTCTTATATGCAGTGGGTATATGCAGTGGGTATATATACTGGGAACTAAAATTCTGCTGATCTCATCACACTTTCTATTATTAAGTCTGGCAAGAAAAGAACTTAGCCATGACTATCCACTGAAGTGTTTAAATGAATTTGCTTCAGCCATGCTCGCACCCTTTTGTGTTTACTCCTCTAAAGAATATTCATGGAATAGAGCGTTTTCATAGAACATGCGCTTCAAAGGTGCGAGTGCATGATCCAAAATAATCAAATGTTAAATTTGCATACGCAAGTATTTGCACAATAAAGGTCTAGAATCAGCAAGATACTTAAGCATCTGTCTAACTTTATGCACGTGAGTAAGCCCACTGAAGGATTAAGTGATTAAAATAAGGTGCATGCTTAAATAATGCTGAATCAGAGACCCGGCTCAGCAAAGCATTTAAGCATATACTTGTCCATATCTATTCAGCAGTGTATTTAAACATATCCTTAGCTTTAATTGAGTACCTAAGTGCTTTGCTGAATAAATAGGTACATTGTGTTGGCTCAGGGAACAAATGCTACTATCAAGTGACTTATCTGACCAATCATAAATAATCAGCAAGATTAGAGAGCATAAAATGTCCAGGCCTCATAGCTGCCCACCATCAACAAAAAATAAATTTGCTGAATATTTTAAAATAATTAATCAATCTGGTTCAATGGTGATCTTTTTGTGAATCTGACTCAAGCGGGATAAAGAGGCTAAAGTTACTGAGTCTGAATTAGTCACTCTCCTCTCCTAATTATCACGGCAAACATGGTGAAGGAATTCGGCAAATTTCAGTCACATAAAGGCACATACACATGCAAAGAGATGCATGGAGATGCACTACAGGCAGATGTGTATGGCTGAGAAATATAATTAAGGATGCTTTAATACATTGTCCAAGTTGCTAAGATACCAACAGGTATCCTAGCAATTCTTGGACAAACATATCTAAGAACAAGTTTTAAATATTCATTTCTTGATTGCTTTTGCGGTAATTGTAACCCCGTTCAGATAAAATGTCACCGTCTGACAGTCAGAGATGTTTGGACTTGGGATTAATTCAGTTCACTCAGCAGTGAATGACTTTTTATAGCCTTCCTGAATAACAGAGTACAACAGAAACAATAAGGACAAAGTTCTCTGGAAGAACATGCCTTGCAGTAAGACAGGTATCTGGAATGACCCTCTTGTATATTAATTTCCTATGCACTAAGGAAAGTTACAGCATAGAAATCTTGATTGTCTCCTGTCTGTTACAACAGTTTTATAGCAGGGGAACTCCATACTTCTCATCCACACTGCTGTAAATAAATAAGAGGAAAATGAGGACAATTGTGTCTAGGGGATGAATATAATGGTGGGAAAAGAAGGTAGACTAAAATAATTTTAAACTATTAGAACTTGAAAAAAAACTGCCTGGTGCTTTCTGTTCTGACTCCCGAGCATGCAGCTTTACAGTAACAGAGTTAGAAATGAGCACTCCGAGTACTACACGGAACAATAGTTGGACCCAATCTGGGGGCCACAGTTAGTTGAAGTCTAGGTGCTATTGTAACCTAAATAATAATGATGCTCTCAGACCCCCTTGGCAGACAATAGAAACTTCACCATTCCCATCCAGCCATCCTGGCCTCACTAGCTAAGAAAGATCAACAGTAATTTCACACATTTTAAAAGCCTTCTAGCTAGCTACACTTTCTCCACTCCAGGCCTTTGTTAAAGTAGTATCTTTTTCTTTTTTACTATTTGTCGAGACTCGCTTGAACTACTTGCACCATTTGTTTAGGTACGCACAACACTGTATAGAGAATCGGCTGTTTTCAATAGTGGACATAGCAATAACCTGCTACCGACCAGCACAGTGTATTCCACTTCCTTCCAGCATGCCTTGCCAACGCTGTCCTTTTGATTTCGTGACAGCTGATGGCAGTATTTATGTTATAACTGTTCAGTTCTTGCAGTAGTTTCCTACAATTACAATTTCCTTGATGAGAACTGGACTAGAAACTTGTTAGTAAACTTTGCTTTTCCAGCCTCCACTGCTAATATTTATTTGTTTTCTGCTGTCTAAGTGATTGTCCAGGTGCATTCCTGTCTCATGCTTAGCAATAAGTTGAGAAACAAGCCTTTGTTTGGCAAAAAGTACTGTTCATGCCTGCTTAACTCTTCTTTTTAAAAGTTAATACCCAAGATCAAAGACTAATTCAATTAACTATGATTTCTAAAGCTATTAGATTTAGACTTTTAATCCTTTATACCAGGATTTGTGAAGCCACATAACATCCCAAAAGATAATAAGTACATTGTGAATTCAGATAAAATTTTATCAGGCACAAATCATACATAATGCTGTCAATTTAGTTATTTTCTCTGTAGGGAACAAACAAGGAAACTTGCAAATGACATGAACAAGGATTATAAAAAGTACAGAAAAGAAACTATTATCTTGGCAAATAATTTAGACAATAATACATGGTCTTTTGTGATCAGAAATTGCTTCAGACAGACAGACATTGGGCCAGAGCCATGACACCCGATATGATCCATCTCAGCAACTCTCTAGCCCAAAGGCGACATAAAGCTTTTCTAACAGGCCAAAGGAGCACAAAGATGGTTTTCAGCTGCCTGCGCTCAGTCTTCACACATACAGCACCAAGCACAGGTTGGCCAGACCAAAGGATCTGAGCTTCTTAAGTGAAATCCTGACCCCACTGAAGGCAATGAGACTTTTGCAATTTACTCCAGGGGATCCAGAATTTCATGTCTGTTTTTTTCATGATTAGCTCATTAATTAAAATTATAGTGAGAAAAATTTAGCCATCTGCCTTTTTTTTTTTCTTTTTGAGTTTTTCATTAAAAAAAATCATTCAAATGTTGAAAAAAATAGTCAAAATTTGGAAATGTCACCAACTCTAATTTCAGCCATCATATTGCTTAGGAAAAAGTCTTCTTTCAGGTGTTTGTGTTATTCATTGTTCTATCACCATACTGAATGCTGACCTTAGTCCCATAGTCCTGTTACTGTTTCCAAACTAGAAGCCTGTCATTGTGATTAAGAGGGAAGAGTGTGATCACAATCTGAGTCTCTTAAATTGACAGAGAAAAGTTTTGGATTTAGAAGTACCTGGCCTGGAAGGATTATGGATTGTTTAGGACATTTTAACCTTTTTCTTTCCTCTTGAGGCAGGTTGTCTGAGAGATATCACTTCTACATAATTGTAATATTATGGAGTGGTGTCAGATTTAAATTAAATAAATTCTCATTGCATTCACAAAAAAAAAACCCATGCATAACATGTGAGAACATGATCCTAACCTCAAACGATGTAGCAAGATTCTTGTTTATTTTATTTCATTGCCACTGTGCCAGAGATTTTGTACAGGCCTAGGTGCAAAAGGTGCTCTGTCGATCTCTGCCCCCATCTTGTTTAACTGTGTTAGTGCCAAGGCTCTGGCCTGTTATTTTGAGAACAGACACTCTCTGTGGTGCTAAGTTGTTGTTAGTAACATACTATAATGTCTTATGTAACTACAGATAAAAAAAAAGATGATCTAGGCCAGAAAAAAATAATCAGCAGCCTATCAATGCTGGAAAATATATAATACTACAGATGTTTTACAAACATCTCATCTTTCTACAAAATCTAAGGATTCAACAAATACGATATGTCTATTCGGATTACTGGATTTCAGAGATGGGTCTCATTCAGAAATTTGGAGAATCTGAACTATGCAGATTCACAGTTAGGTACATCAGGTAGCGATGAAAGATCTGAAGTCTTGCTGGGTGTACCATAGCATAATTAAAGCATTTTATAAAAATATTCTTTTGCAGCAAATTAGCTTGTATTTTAGAGGAGGTCAAAAGTTTTCAAAAGAAGTTTTTCCATCACAATATTACCTTTTTATCCAACAAATCTTTTCTTCGAGGAGTTTTGACATGATTAAAGTCTTCAATTTTTTCCACAAAATGTTATGCTGTATTTTTTACCAGTTTATCAAAATTTTCCAAGTCAGTTTTTTACTTACTAAAATGTTTTACTTTACTTACAGAAAATGTCATGCAAGATTGTAATTTGTGCAAAAGATAGGAAAGTGAGAGGAAATATGAACATTTTATTTGACGATTTCTATTTTATGACAAATTCTACTTGTGATGATGGTGTACTACTCAAAACTAGAAAGAAAAAGAGTGATAAGACGACTGGATTTTTTCCCCCCAAGATTTGCTTCAGTTCAAATAAGAATTAATTCAGGGATGTCCTATGGATGGTGTTAGACAAGAGATCAGAATAGATGGATCACAGTGGTTTCTTCTGGCCTTATGAACTATGAATCTACATTGTGGCATCATTGAAGTGGGGCTACTTCACCAGTCATGTTTTGTTTTTTTTTATTTAATTTCTTAGGCTCTAAGAATTAGCTGTTAGCAGCTCATGTCTGAAATGAGATTTGTTCTGTTGATCAATATGAAATCTCAGAATTTACCATGGCTTGGGGTTAAATATTATAAATCATGTTTAGCTGCAGAGCAGAACAGATTGTTTATGTAGCCATATCACTTCCAGCTGTGATCTTTCTGGGTCTTACAAACTAAACAGAGTTAATCTCTGTTAGTGTTTACATGGGTGACATTCAGAGAACACCTTGTTGCAGGAAAAGACACTAGTGATTCATTAGACCATATTCTTCTTCAGGCAACAGAACAAGCTCCTCAACAAGCTGGGACACCATACTGGTGGAGTATCTCCCCACAAGTGAAAAGGATTTTAATGATTTTGGTTTCATAAGAAAAACTCCAATTTGGCTATTACAGCCCCCACTTCCTAAAATTTCCTCAGGTTTCAACTGCACATGATTCTTCTTTACTTCTAAGAGACTTAGGTAACATCCCACAGCTACATAGGACCTGAAGAGACCTATCTGCCACAGTATGGCTGTCTTTTAGTGATAAATTAGATAACTCCAACATGTAGCTTTTAAAGAATGGTTGGCCTGTTTTTCAGAATTGCTGAGCACCCCTGAGCTCCTCTGGAGCTGTACTTTTGAGTGCATAGGCCCTTTGTGATCCTTCTATGAGACGTGCACTGCTGTTATCATTCCTCATGATTTTCATGATTGATGAGCTTAGTCCTAAAAATCTTTAGCTAGGTCCTAAGCTCTGAGGAAGATGGGGAAGGCAATTCTTTTCCTGATACCAGACCATTTCCACTACTAGCATAACTTTAGAGGCCTGACCCCTACATCCCAGGAAGGGGGAAGTCTGTCATTTGAACCTGTGACTACTTTAAACCAGCCACTTCTCCCTTCCCCCACCGCCATCAATGGGGGAATCATCAGGTGCTTTTTTGGGACAGTTTAAAGTATCATTTGTGCCACTGGAACAGCACAAAGGGGACCTAGAGGCAGGGCCAAGAAACTGGCCCAATATTTCTCCATTTATACTGTAGATATTGTTCTGGCTCTTAAAAGTATATTAACCCCACACCTCACCTTTACAACCACCAGTAAAAAAGCCTTTTGTACATTCAATCCAGTCTACAAAAGGCTTCTAAATTACTCTTAGAATTAAGGGTCTAAAGTTCTTTGTGGACCTATACAGCGGTTATAGCTGCACCAAATAGTCTCTCTGGCACTGTGTCTGACTAAGACGTGTCTGCATTTTGCTCTTACTTGCTGCCTCTCCTCTTTTTAGTGGGAGCCATTCATTTGTGAATTGATTGTGCATTTATTGTAGAATATTTCCACATAGTCCGTCAAGTATCCAAAAAAAAAAAAAAAAAGCAAACTGCATATTGGAGTACAAAATAGAAAAAGCTGCCCTACTTAGCAGAGCACAAACACACTCTTCCTACATTTAGCAGAGCCAAACCTTGGTTTGCTTGTCCATAGATGAAGGAGAATGCAATAGGACATGGGGGTTTCATGTTGAGTGGGGCTAGAGGAAGAATACCACTATACCAAAAAAAAAAAAGGCAGTCAATATTCCTAGTTCATTTATTATAAAGCAAAACTTCCCTTTTTTGTGTAATTACTAATATTAACTACACTATCACTATTAATTAAAGGGACAATGCATACACATATTTACTAAAGAGGAACCATCAAGAGGGAAAATGTTCTACAAGCAAGCAACTTGTCTAACAAACACATTTGTATAAGCTTTTGGGAGAAAAGATTATAAAAGCACGCATAGTCATTGACTTAGGTCTCACATTAGGTACCTTGTGACCTGTTTGACTCCTGAGCAGGAGATATCTGTGTAGAAACACTAATTCTTAACTTTTCCCATCTGGTAACTGTGTAAGTTAAAACCCAGGGGAAATAGGATACAAAACCAAGATGCCACCTGGGTAAAATTTTTAGTTTCCACTGTGACAAAAAGAATTTGATCATCATGATGTCAACTGAAGAGCATGATATCGTCACAGGGAAAGATGGAATATCATACCAGATCAAACCATTGGTCAATCAGTTCTCATGCCCTGCCCAAAGCAGTTGTAAATACTTGAAGTTCAGTGAAAGCTGAAATCTCTTTTCACCCAACTCGTATCAGCTGTTCTGCATGCACAACTTTAGTGCAGACTTTCAAAAACATGCATTTAATCATTATGTGCATCAGTATTCCCATTTGTAAAGCATCCACCTTTACAAAAGCACTGAGGCACTACCTATGTGTGAAGCCATATAAGATGAATAGAGCACACAGAGCTGATATTTTACAAGTTATTATAGAAGAATGTTTGATCCAAATGCATTGCCATGCATGGTAACATAATGAATACTTCTCTATCAACAATATACACAATCTGGTAGATATCCACTATCAAATTATATTTAGGCAATTGGATACGTTTTCAGTGGATTCACTAGTGAACTTTTTTTATGCATTGTGGTTCTGCTTTCTTGGTCAGAGGTGTAGCCCAAGTTAATGTTTTAGATAAAAGACTGAGAAACAATACATCAAGAATGATAAAATGTTAAAATATGATTTACGTGTATCATTTCTTAAGTTAGTTTCTCCAATAAAATACTAGAGCTTGCAGGAAATTTGGACGCTATACAATGATACTTTTACGATTTTTTTTATTCAAATAACCAATATTCAGTGGATCATTTTGTCTTGTTCTGTTTTGAACAAAATTGTTTTCATTGTTGCTTAAAGAAAAATGGGCACTTGATGCAGCATGAAGCATGCCTTTAAAAAGAAAATCTAGACATTGACATTTCATTCACTTAGAAGTGAAAATACCGAAAGGAAAATGCTGCCAAGAGTAGCTGTGTTTACTGTAACACCTCTATGAACTATATACAATCACGTTCATATTATCCCTTCACTATCAACCCTTTTCATAATAAATAAGCACGTACTAATAATACTTTGACTCTCAATAGCATTTTTCATCTGAGGTTCTCAAAGTGCTTTGAAAACATTGAGAATCTCATCCAACTTCCACTGAAGTCAATAGAAAGACATGCTGATCCCACTGGGAGATGGATTGTATCTTACCTAACTAAGCCTCAAAACACCTTTGTGGGCAAGCAGGAAATTTAGTCATGGATCAGTTCACACCTCTGAAATGCAGCCACCTCTGCGGTGAAGTGCAGCATAGAAACAGTTGAGTTTTTTTTAAAGACAGGAAGCAAAGAATACTGAATCCATGCGTAACTCTTGCCTTCTTAAAATCCCCTCCAATGTATATTCCTGATCTAGAACTTGGCCAGGAACCCAGAATTATCATTCCTACTTTCCGATTCTTAGTTGCACTCAATTTATTGTCTAATTCAAAATGTATCACATCATTGGTTCAGTAACTTCAGAAGGAAAAAAAATATCTATCTAGCAAATCAATGTTTCCTGTAGCAACTACGTATTCCCTATTGGTCTCCCATCCAAGCACTTGCTTAGCCTTGCTCATGTTTGTGAGATCTGACAAAAGGACAGTACAATGTGTGTAACTTCCAGACATTATTAATTATTATTAGGGAGGTCTTTGAATCCTGAATTTTAATTTCTGGCCTAAGTAACATGGCCAGCAGTCATGCTATCTAAACCTCATTTAAAAATCTATCTAATTTTTTTTTTCGCTTTATGAATCAAGTAATACAACAAGCAAGAGTAGATTTTATTTTCCCTATTGAAACCTAGTAGTGCAGGTGAACAGGGCAAAACATTATTGATTAACTGTCTGGGTTCTTGTTAAATGGTCTGTATGTTTAATCAATAAGTTAGCATTCTATGTAGTGTGACCCTTGAAGTCCTTATATAATTCCTGTTAATTCAGAGGCTGATATCTTTGTGTTTTGTTTTCAGCGTAATAAACATGTTACACCCGAGATACAAACTCCAGAAAGAGAGAAAAAAGTACCTTTATCTTTGGCCTTTAAAAAAATAATCTAAAAATACAACCTCTGCTTCTGGATACACTATATATTTATAGCCACTACAATCATTTTATCCACAGAAATTAAGCCAACCACTGTCAAGTGACTGAGAATCATGTTCGTTTCAATAAATTCCGAGAAACGCTGTTGAACTGTCAACAAAAATTCAGTCAAGTGCTAACTTAAGCTACAAAGGAGGAAAGAAAGCTTCAGTTTTAGTGAATTCCCAAAAGTAATTTGGGCAACTTTATGTGAAGAAAAATTCCAGTAGAAAAGGTAATTCAAGTCCCATGGAGAAATGCTTAAATCTTTACATTGGTTTTTGGCCTGTAATCTTCTGTGCACTCTGGCATTTAAGAGGAGACATTGAGAGCTTCCCAAGGGCCAATCACTGCCTACTTAATGCATTGGGAGAATCATGGCACTCTGCTCGTTCTTCCGTGTATCATATTGAAAGGTTCTGGTTTTGGAATTTTCTTACTGCAACATGTTTTCCCCTTTAGGGTGGGAAAATCATTCATGTAAGGGGATGAAAAACTAGAGACAGACATTTCATGTTTCTCTATGTGGAAACGTAAAAGTGGAAGCCAAGAGTCAAGTGCTATTCAAACAGCAGCTGCAATGAATATCACAACTGAGTTCCTGGGCTGGGCTGTGACACTAAAGTCAGCACAGTGTAGGAGGATCCTCTGGTTGTGTTATACCTCTCACCCTTTTAATGGCCTGCATAGGGAGCGTGGCCAGGGGACACAGATATGGCTGGGAAATCTCTGCTCCCTGTTGTCTCCTGGCTGCTATATCAATCTCTTGGGGTCACTGGCACATTGTGCTTATTCTAGAGCAGTGTTTCTCACTCAGGGGCATGCGTACCACAGGTCTCCCAGGGGTGTACGCCAACCAGATATTTGCCTAGTTTTACAACAGGCTGCATAAAAAGCATTAGCGAAGTCAGTACAAACCAAAATTTCATACAGACAATGACTTGTTTATACTGCTTTAAGTATTATATTATATATTAGACATGATTTTATGTCATTTACTGATGTATGCAAGGATGTTAATGAGATTGAAGTTGTCATGGTATGTGTGCAGTTGTGATGCAAAAATAGATAGAGGTTTAAAATGAGGAGCTGGAAGCAGCGGTAGTGGCAATAGTGAAAATTGTAAGAAATTGAAAATGATTGGGGAAAAAAAACCCTGTCAGTTCTGCAAGGAATATATTGCTTTTGGATTCACATCTACAGTGTGAAGTTACCCGCCTCAAGCTTTTTGTTTCCTTGGTGGAGAAACTATCAGATAACAGTATGAAGCAACGACATTTGAAGACAAAACACCCTTTGCATTCCGGTAAGTCACTAGAATTTCTCTCAAAGAAAGCTCTGAGTACCAGACTTGCCAGCTTAAAATGAAAAAAGATTGTGTAAGCACAAAACCATGTGCAAGAAATGCAAATAGTTTTTAAGAGAGATGAAACATGGGGTACACAATACAAGTCAGGCTCCTGAAAAGGGTGCAGTAGGAAAAGTTGAGAACCATTTTCTAGAGGAGCGGCCTCAGCATGGCTGGCCGAAGTTTGTGAGGTACAGAGGTGGCTGAATGCCTTCTTGAATTGTGGGGAGTGCTTCTTAGACACAGCCAGGAATCTGGACCTGGGAACCGAAGTAAGTGAGAGTGAGCCTAGAGGAAATTTAAGTGCCTCAGTGGAGGTACCATAAGAAGGGCTATGCTACATCAACAGAGTCCTTTCTCTGGATGCACTTACTTCCGTCACTTCTGGATTTATCTTAAAAATATCTGGTCTCTGGATTTTTATGTTTCATGGCTCTTTTCAGTTACAAATTGAACATGAAGAAATGTAAATAACTGTTTTTCATTGAAGACCTACAAAAATATTTCCCATTCGTTTTGTACCTGAGGGCCCTGCTACTCAGAGGAATTAAATGCAACAATAGTGCACTGGCTGCCTTTATAATAAGAAAAAGGGCCTAACACCTTTTTTCTTCTGTCTTTTGACTACCACACCTACAATTTCTGTTATTTAAAACAAAAAGTGAGGTGGGGGGGAAGGAAGAAGAATTATCATGTAATGAGACTTGATCGGATGGCATATGCTTTAAAAATGTGAGACCTTTCACTTTAAAATGTTAACATGTGATTCACTTAATTTAAAAGAGTGGGAAGATGTTTCATAGTATCCCTAAGAGTTATGGCATTTTGCTGCAAGTAAATAGGATGCTATAAAAATATCTTTAGAGAAGTACTGAACTCTCATTTTTCCCCCTTCACATCAAACAAATGGTATTTTTTCCCCTCATCCGTCATCTCCACATAGGGGACTTTGACATAAAAGATTTTGTCAGATCACTGTTTAGGAATTGAGTGGGCCTTTTAGAGTACCAAATCACAGCTAAATTGTTTGGACCCAGCTGTGTGTTGTTCCACTCTGTGCTCCTCCTTTGTTCAAATATCCATCTTGTCAGCCTCTGCCCACCACACAGCATGGATGGTCTGAACTTGGTCTCAAAATGAAAACGGAAAGAATTGTTTAAGGAAAGGAAAACACAATATGAACTGGCATAAACACAATTTACCACAAAAGCAAAGCAGGTTTTGTCTCTTTCCTCCCATGAAGCAAGCAAAAAACCGAAACCCCAAAAGGCCCAATTCCCCCTTCCACCGCACCCCCTTCACACCGCTACTTTGGGTTTGTTAAAGTAATTTAGAAGAGCAAATACATTTTTTCCACAAAATCATGCTCCCTGTGAAAAAAACATTGTGTAAAAGTAATGCGACCAAACCTTTGCCGATTGGCAGTTAATGACTCTTGCTATCATACAGGGCAGTTTTTAAATTATCCGCAATATATAATGGGTGCAAGATATCATACCATCCATTTAACCTTCTTAGAACATACGTGTGTCTTTCATAGAACAACTTACAATAAGTAGCGATTCCCTACAACCCAAGCTGCAACAGGTACATGAATGTACAATATTGGGATATTTTGGGAACGGCACTCTACTTCCCTACAAACACATTTTCAATGCAGGTAAACCCTGATTATTTATCATCTGGTTAGCCCAAATTCTTAATAAGAAAAAAGTTAAATGTCCTCCTGAGAGTTGCTCGCAGAGCAGTTCTCCTGCTGCACTGGGCCTATGATTTGCAGAGCCCCAGTCCCACAAGAAGAAAGCTCTTCTTCTGCAGTCCCTCTAGGAACCACAAGTTTGCAAGTGAACCTGAAACCAGTGACTTACTGATGAGGACTCATCTTAGTGAGGACATGGCAATGAAGGAAGAAAATCCCACCCAGTCATTTCAAAACTAGCTCACTTAGAGTTATAGTTTAGTGTATGGGTAAAGCAACAATGCCTTACATATTTCATTGACCTTTCCATTTCACCAAGTACATTAACCAAGTTTTTTGTAAAAAACATTCAGCACAGCAATATCTAGCATGACTTTCAACATATGAATTAGTAAAATGTGTGGATTACATAATAAGCAATGTTAGCAGAAAACTCCCTTTTCATGCCTAGTAAATTAAATGCCTATCTTGGGGCAAAATTACATATCCAATAAATGTTAGTACTAATGGCCTGATCAAAACTCATTGAAGCCAATGGGAATCTTTCCATCCACTAAGGTGGTATTTGAATCCAGCCTTAAACACCATATATTGGCCTCACATTCCATGCACACAACCTTTATTAATACCCCACTCACTGATCAAGAATAGTGAAATGGACACAAAAGTTAGGCTTTGTCTGGGAATGTTAAATATTGTGTTTGAGATGTTGCATGTATTGTGTGACATGATGCATTATTTTAGATCACTGACTACGTTTCAGATCATTTTACATTGTGTCAAACTCACCTAGAAATTGGAAGAACATTACATGATATGACAGAGGATTAGTAATATAATGTGATGTGACTGTTAAAATCTAAGGGAAACAATAATGTTTTCCTGGTCCAATAACCACTATCATATCAGATTGAAGTTAGCCAATCCAAATTGAATCTGGCACAGAGAAGCAGTGTAAAAACTGAAGCACTTCTTGCATCTGTTGTATACACAACCCTGTGGATAAGATGGTCGTGATTTTTTTTAAATAAATACTGCTAAGCTTTCACAGTTGAAAAAAAATAATTTTTCCCTTTGTTTATTTTCATTTAATCAGGAATACAAATCTGCAATGGATGAAAAATACTTGTTTACTTAGGGCACAGTACTTGGAAAATGAGTCTTTTCTCTTTCTAATTACCAGATGTTCTTAAATAAAACATTCATAGCGATGCTAAAAAAACAAGCCTTTTAGCAAGAACAGCCCGAGAATACGCATCAGCAAACATACTGCAGTTTATGCAGGGCCACCTGTTACTCTTGGTGCTTCCAAAATGGTCTCCCCCTAGTGCACCTCTTTATATCCCTGTCCACTAATTACTAAATCAGTTACAATCAAACACGAACTCTAACACCACCTTAATTCGCTAGGCAAGATTCCAGCCATGGTGCTCTGGCCCAGCTGATTAATACCTCTATGCTGTACACAGTTGAACTAATCTCAAATGGAGTCTTCATACAACAACTCCACTAAATACAATGATGCCTACTTCAGAACCAACCCTTTGCTCTTCTGTTAAGTGCCACTTGATGCTGGAGAAGCACAAGTGAAGGTACTCTGACATCCATGTAAAAGTGCAAAACAACGTGATTTACACAAGTGAGTACCACCAAATGCATAAAACATTGCAAAGATCTGTCTACTGGAAAGATGGGTGTGATGCTTGGGATGAGAAACGTTAGTATCCAGGAGCAAAATAATGCAGTGCAGTCCAAGAAAAGTGCAGGGAAATGGTAATAGTGCTTGGAGATAGATTCCTTTGTTAAATAAGGGCAAACAATGAGTGCAACAAATGAATACTTGTCCACACCCATCTTCAACCTCAGGTGGGTATGGCAGGTGCTAGGTAAAATCAGAGGAGAAAGTAGACAACTACTACTGGATGACGTGCGTAGTAGTATTCTTTGCATATGTTAGGTGCACTCACAGCCATAAGCCACTACAGCAGTGCATTCTCAGGAAAACAGAGATGGGTGTATGTGAAGATTTGTTCCATATCTCCTGGTGTGTTGATCACCTGCACTGAATGAGCACTTCATAGATCACATTTATTTCACTGTGGCTGTGGTGGGTATGTAGTACTTGTACTTGGTGGTGAAAGTAGGCTACTGTGGTCCACCCAGTAGACCTCCACAACTGTGGCTGGACTTTTCCATAGGATCTTGTGTACTTTTATTCCCATACTTCCACGAGTGTTTACTCTGTAATAAGCTACTTATTCATCTTATGAAATTTGCTCCAATTGACTAATTTCCATAAATGGATAATTGCATGGCAACAAATCAGAAAATTAAACTATTACTTACTCTGTCTTGTGATGCCCTCAGAACTCCCTTTGCTTTGCATAGTTTTTCTTCTGTTAGAAAGCCCCAAAACGTATAACTGATAGTCTTCCATCATTCACCCTTCCTCCCCCCATAATAGAGACTGGAGAGAGCAAATGGATGATTCAAGGGATTGATAATGTTATATAAAGACTTCTACCTCTAGGTCTTTAGTTCAGATCTATTCTAGGTCAATAACAGAAATTCATGAACATCTGTTGGCTGTTCAGTGGCCTGTGTGAAACAAGATAGTTGTAAACATTCCCAGATACACCAAGGAGAAAAAAATGCACCCATCATTAGCAACACTAATCACCAAATTCATGACAATCTCAACAAAGGGGCTAAGGAATGAATGAGCACACAGGAAGATTGAATTACCCTCAGATTGAGAAGAAGTCAGCATTGGAACAATGGAAGCATAGTGTTGGGGAAGTTTGTGCAATTGTATCTCATCTGTGGATAAATCATCATAGAAATTAAGGTCTTAAAGGGACCCTGAGGGGTCATGTCACCCATCCCCCTGTGCTTAGACCAGACCAAGTACATCTAGACTCTCTCTGACAGATATTTGTCTAATATGATTTTTAAAAACCTCAAATGACAAGGATTCCACAACCTCCACTGGAAATCTGTTCCAGTGTTTAATCATTAAAGTTCAGAAGATTTTTCCTATTCTTAATCTCCATGTTCCTTGGCTGTAGATTAACCTGATTACCTTTTGTCTTATCTTCAGTAATACCCCCTAAGTCTTTTCTCAAGACTAAATATACTCAGCTTTTGGTTTTTGTTTTAATTTCCTTGTAGGTCAGATTTTATAAACCTTTTATTATTTTTGTTGCTCTTCTCTGGACTCTCTCCAATTTATCCACATCTTTCCTGTATCTTATATATAATGCTTCGGTTGATGCACCACAAAAAGCTATTAGCCTTATTTGTAACAGCACCATTTTGTTAACTCGTATTCAATTTGGGATCTACTATAACCCCCAGATCCTCTTCTGAAATACTACTCCCTAGCTAGTTATTCATCATTTTATATTTGTGCATTTGATTTTTCCTTCCTAAATACAGTACTTTGAACTTGTCTTTAGTGAACTTCATCTGGTTGATTTTACACCAGTTCTCCAGTGTGTCTAATTCTGTCCTCCAAAGTGCTTGCAACTCCTCCCAGTTTGGTGTAATCCTCAAATTTTATAAGCACCTTCCACTCCACTAGCCAATTCATTAATGAAAATATTAAGTAAAACTAGACCCAGGACAGAGCATTCCAGGACCCCCCAGGTACAACCTCCCACACTGACAGTGAACCATTGATAACTACTCTGAGTACAGTCTTTAAACCAATTGTGCATCCCTTACTGTAAATTCACTAGACCACATTTGCCTATGAGAATGTCAGGCAGGACTATGTCGAAAGTGTAACTAAAATCATGATAGATCATGTCTCCTGCTCCCCACCATCCACTAGAACAGTAACCATATCAAAGAAAGGAATTAAATTGGTTTGGCATGATTTGTTTTTGACCAGTCCATATACGGTAGTACTTATTATTCCATTAACCTCTAGGGGCTTACAAATTGATTATTTAGTAATTTCTTCCAGTATCTTTCCAGGTATCTAAATTAGGCTGACTAGTCTATAATTCCTCAGATCCTCTTTGTTCCCCTTTTTGAAGATCGGTATTATGTTTGCCCTGTTCCAGTCCTCTGGGACTTCACCTATAATCCATGAGTTCTCAAAGACAGTTGCTAACACTTCTGAGATTGCTCAGCTAGTTCCTTATGTACCCTAGGGTAAATGTCATCAGGCCCTGCCAACTTGATTACATCCAACTTATCTAAGCATTCTTTAGCATGTTTTCCCCCCATTTCTAGTTTGTGTTCCTTCCCTTTTGTTGTTAATACTAATTGTGTGGAGTATCTGTTCACAATTAACCTTTTTAGTGAAGGCTGAAGTAAAATAGACATTAACATCAAGAAGTCTAACATGTTTATCGTTTATTATTCTCCTGACCTGGTATGTGGAGGACCTACACTTTCCATCACCTTTCTCTTCCTCCTAATGTATTTTTAAAAATCCTCTAATTGTTTTTTATGTCCTCTGCTACACGTAACTCATTTTGTGCCTTAGCCTTTCTAATTTGGTCCCTTTATGCTTTTGCTTTCTTTTGTATTCACGCTTAGCCGTTTGTTGAGGTTTTCATCTTATGGAGGATTTTTCTCTTTTTTTTCCATTTTTAGGTCATTAAAGAACTCTTGATGTGTCCATATTGGTCTATTACTATTCTTCCTATCTTTCCTTCACATCAGGATAGTTTGCCGTTATGCCTTCCGGATGGTCTCTGAGAAACTGCTGGTTCTCTTGAATGCCTTTTTCCCTTTCAGATTTTCTTCCCCTTGGACCTGACATACCAGTTGTCTGAGTTTGTTGAAGTCTGCTTTCTTTCTTTTTTTTTTTTTTTAAGTCCATTGTCTTTATTCTGCTATTCTCACTCCTTCCTTTCCTCAGAATCATGAAATCTAACATTTCTTTATCACTTTTACCCAAATTGCCTTCAGCCTTCAGATTCACAATCAATTCCTCCTTCTTAGTCAGGATCTTCTTAACAGGCTGCTCCCCCTTCCCTCCACCAGTTACTTCCACCACCTTCTGACAAGAGTTGTCTCAATACATTCCAGAAACTTATTGGACATTTTGTGTTTTGTCACGTTACTTTTTCAAAAGATGCCTGAGTAGTTAAAATCTCCCATTAAAAGTGAGTCTTGTGTTTTGGATAGTTCTGTTTCTTCTAGAAATGTCTCCTCCACCTCCTCATTTGGTGGTCTATAATAGACCCCCACGGACTATTTTCCATAAGTATTAGTCTATCATCCTACATGAGAACGGCATTCCCATGAAAACAAATGCTTCCACTCTTTATCCAGGCCAATGCAGCCCATCAGCCAAGGTATGTCCCTAAAACAGATCATGTGGAAGAGAGGGCTGAAGTGAGTAAGGAAACAGAGTTCATTTTTAAATAACTTCAGGGAGATTATAATCAGTGACTTTTTGGTTTTGGTTTGTTTTTAAAATTATGAAAACCACATTAACCAACTGCTCTTATGTTTACTTCCTTGAAATATTTCAGTCTTGTGCCAAGTGGATAGATATTTGTATTACAGAGCTACAGCACACATTACATTTCAGAAGAACTGGCTGCCTCCAGGGTTGAAATGCGGCAGGTGTGGCAGGATGATATGGAGTAGCTAAAGGCAAAAAATCCAATTCACATCAGCAACTGCAGCACTGCCGAAGGAATAATAGTGACACTTTCACTCCTCTGTTTGACATGGGCTGGAACACCCCAGGAGTCTGTGCTGGGTCTTTCACGCAATGTTCAGCTCATATGTTAGTAACTCATTTGACCCATTGTGATAGTCATTCCAGGTAATTCTTCTTTAATTGGCTAACATTTTCTATGACTCACATCTTCAAATATAGCTTGAATGAGCTACCTGTTTCATTAAAACTGGCAACCAGTTTATCTTAGAAAGATTTTACTATAAAAAGAACTGACCTTTTGATGGTTCATTATGGTCTGCTATTTGAGAGATATTCCTTCATTACACGTTTCACTGATGTATGCTGAATTAAGGTTGTGTGATTGCTGCCTTTCAAAAAATAATACAGAATCCCCCAAAACAGAAGACAGTC
Source organism: Mesoclemmys tuberculata (assembly GCA_007922155.1). NCBI lineage: Eukaryota > Metazoa > Chordata > Testudines > Chelidae > Mesoclemmys > Mesoclemmys tuberculata. The sequence continues at coordinate 28,298,052 of ML675622.1, forward strand.
TCCCCCACCCCATCACCAAAGTGACTATGTGTCTTACTACACTATCCTGAATCAAGTAGGTACTTCTTCAACTGGAGTCTAACCAAGAACACAAAAAGAAACATATAATAGGTCAATATCTCAATCAAATGTGATTACAGCTCCCATTTTTTTATACCAGGTGTTGCAAGTTGTGGTCTATAGCGAAAAGCCACATAGCAAAACAAACATCTGAAAACCTTGCCTTGGTCAACATTAATGGAATTCAAGACATGCTGGCTTCTCATTTACTTTATATAGCAAAAAGAAAGATCCACTTTTTCACCATTTATTCCAAAAATAGAAAGAAAACTACCTTTTGCAACAAATCAAAATTGAATTTTAAAAAACAGGACTGTCAACTTTACACCTCTGTAATAGGAAATGCTATTGCTTCTTTGTGGTGGTCCATGTAGGTAGATTTTACTGACCAATTTGAAAAACTGTTTTTGAGTCAACATTAAGAAAAAATTCCCAGAAAATCTGTGAGAAACAGACACTCCTTTTTCTGCATGGAAGGAAACCATATGGCAAATTTAACTGCTTAATACAATTATGAACATTTAAGGCCCAGGAGAAGACCATATGGCCCATGTAGGCCTGGCCTTACCAACTGCTGGAAATACAAAATCAGCCTCTCTCTCTTCCACCTTCTTCCCTGGCATCTAACTGATAACAGTTAGATATCCCTTTTAACAGGAACCATTTCTGGTTTTCATATTACATATGTATCCTACTGTATATGAAGCAAAGCTCTTGGGATAGTTGACGGCTTAAGAGGACACTGTCAGTCTCATGATTAAGCCTCAAAAGTAAGAAATTTGCCTTCCCAAAAAACTGTAGAGTGTCCACATACGTGTGTATTACCCAGCAGTAAGAATAGAAGAGGGTCACTGTAGTTACCCTTGTGTCTGCAAGTATACAAAATATTGCAGATTCCTGGATAAAGAATTAATTCCATCCAAATTAGAGAGAGAGTATTTACAAGAATATACTCAGACATAGCACTGTCTACACGGGAGGGGTTAGGTCAGTGTAACTACATCACTCAGGAGTGTAGATTTTTCACACACCCAATATAGGTCTGTAGTGTAGACCAGGCTTAAGTGTTCGTATGATTAACCCAACCAACAGTAAGGCCTCAGTCCTGCAATTTCTTCTGTGTTGAACCCCATTTACTTTAAAACCTTTTTTTTTTTTTTTAAAGGCGACAACTGTTTTCTTGCAGTTTTACACAAGAGAATATAGTCTTCATAAAGGTGTTCTATACCCTCATAGCAATGGGTTCATACTATTGCAAAAGTACAAATGTGACATAACAGAACAAATCCACTCAACAGCATGATATAACATGGATTCTGTTTTGCTCTCATTGTAGGCTGAGAGGCAATGGGGCATAGGAGAACCATGTGGGAGTGGGAGCCATGAACCTCTCAATTTGTAGCCTTTTTTTTTTTTTTTTAAATACTAACTCAGTTTGTGGCTTTGGGCAAACTCTTTATGTTCTCTGCTTCTGTTTCCTCATCATTAGAAAGAGAATCACCACCACAACCAACCAAATAATTTGTTCTGAAAATATTTGGGCAGTTTTTCATAAAACTATTCATAAATACACAGTTCACCCAGCTCTAATAATAATATTTACCTACCTACCTCTGAGGGTTGTTGTATTAATCAGTTAATGTTTTCTGCAGTGCTTTGAAAACATAAAGGCCTATTACAATGACACAGCCGTAGTTAATACACGACGCTATTGTACTTAGATGAAAAACATCTTCATAAAGGGTACCCTCTGCAACAGAACAGGCAAGCCATTTGTGCAGTGTTACAATTGACAACAAAAATGTTATAATTAGACATTCTTTTGCTTTCAGTGCTCATTATAAAGTCACCTAAATTCATTTTCTTTTTCATTTAAAAGAATCAGAGTGATTACCCAGGAGAGAGAGAAGAGGAGAATAATACAGTAAGCTATGTGGCATGTCATATCACTTCTCTGCTACCATGAAGCTCCCTGCAAAATGAACATTATATTGTCAGGCACTCTGAAAATTCCAGCTGTGAACAGACATCCGGTCTTTTAATGTGTAAGAAAAGGGGTATTCCTCCCATTACATATCTGATTTTAGCACAAAACTAATATATGCCCTTCAATAACACCCAGTTGTCAAGCTGAAATGATTCTGTACAAGTCCCTCATTTTTCTTTCAGAATACTCCGTACAATATCATCGCATGCCCTGATTTGCAGAGCGATCTAAAGACAACCAGTGCACCTCCCACATTTTTTTAAAAAACATTTTGTTTATGAATCATTCCCATAATCACTCTAAACACTTGGAAATAAATGACGCCTTCTCAGGCTGATTAAATTGGCTGAATGCTTTGAACATGTGACTTTGGCCGATCTAATCATCCCAGGATAGTAGGTGAGTTAATCATGCAAATGTTTTTAGATATTTCAATTTGCAAAGCTGTGTTGTGTAGCCTACAGTTTCCCTAAACATTTGTTGAGGTTTATTTCCTTATAATTTACCAAAATCTGACAGTTCAGGTGACTGGGAAATAGGAGAATCTATTAACTAGCGATATGCCAAACCACATACATTACAAGCTAATATAGTGAACCAGTGTCTCAGAAGAACATACCGCATGACATAGCATTTGTTAAGAACAAATAAAAACCTGACTCTCTCAGATTACTAAATCTATTTCCAAGTCACTCTTAGACTGATTTCCTTACAATATTAATCCTTTCATGACAATGGATGGAATCTGTAGCACCGTATCACGGTAACATTTATTATTCTCTTTAAGGGACACCATCAGGTGAAACTTATCCCCAAATGTAGATTTTGTAAGATTCAGAACAACTTAAACCAACACAAAAATTTCCATGATACCTCTTCAAATTTCCAGCAGAAATTAAGCAAACATTCTCAACTGTATTAGCAAACCACACGTTATAACAATGTGCTAGCGCTTGAGACCTGATAGAGTGAATAAAACTGCCTAGTCGGTTTGCACTGTCTAAACTGAGAGTAACATGCATGTTACATAAATGGACAACAGCATAAATATAAACAGCAAATATTACAATTTTGTCAGTTCCGATGATGTGCAGCCAAACCATAGCCACACACTGCTCACTCACTTTGCAGGGTTTGGGGCCGGGCTCTGCTTATTCCAAGGGGGAGGGGAGCACACTCCATCTGCTACCTTCCTTGGAATGATTTGGGGCAACTCTAGAAAAGTGCTTTCATGGAGTTTCATGTCCCATCCCCCTTTCCCCAAACCCCATTTTCACAAGTACTTCTGCAGGAGAGAGCATGTTAGGCCAAATTAAGCAATTACACCTTTATGGTGTCATTGACAGGTGGAATAATTATGATAAATATGGTCGCTTCAGTTTAAGGAAGGATTACCAGCTCTTAAGAGAATCAGATCTTCCCCTTTCCCCCCGATTTCCTGGACTCTTATGAAAGAGCTCCATCTTTTGATGCTTCAGTTCAGCACTCTCTTTAAAACAGCTAGCTAGTCCAACTGTATTTTTAGGGCTTGTTCTCCAGTTATTCTCACTGGGAGGAAAAAAAAGATGAAAGGAGGAAGATAGAAATGGTCAGGAAACATTGGGTGAGAAGAGAGAGAGAATTACAAGCCACAAATACATACTTAAAAAGAAAACATGGTGTAGGAGGAGAAAAAAGAAAAATGAGAGAGGGCCAGTTGGAAGGGAGGGCTGTGGGAGGCATAGCATAGAATAACAGGAGGTGGGGAGGAAGGAAGGCATGAGCACATAAGCTGGAAAACAACAAGCAGTATCATTCTATAGGGTTATAACTGAGAAGTGAAATGATACTTATGTGATATGGTAGCCAATTATTTTTCTACAAATAATGAGAGTTGTAAGCAGCATTTAGCTCTTAGAAATGATTGTCCCAGAACCAATTTGGTCCCCTCTGTCCCTAGTTTCTATGGTCAGTGAGGCCCCGCTTCAATTGCATTAAAGTTATGATGAAAAAATGATTCCAATAGAGGTCTATAGAGATCTTCTTAATATGCCTTTATGATATGATATTATGATAGCAATTCAATTTCATTGCAGGCTTAATGAGACCCAGTTACAATGTCAAAATGAAAGGAAATTATATCAATCAAGTTATACTACCCTGAGAAAAAAAAAACCTAAAGAAATTAACCCCATTAAAAACTACTTTAAAACAACATTAAGATTTTGGGAACTCAGAATTGCTGTCTTGGTTTTTCTTCTGCAGGTAAAACCTTTAATTAATTGGCCACAAGGCTGATTCGAGCCACGGACTGGTAACTATCTTCTACCAGCTTGTAGAACTTTTAAGCAATAGCTTTTAAAGATCTATATATTTACAATAAACATGGCATACTGCTTTGTTCTCTGAACAGCATTCTGTAAGTCTTTCTTTTATAAGTGTAACATCCTGAGGTTTAGCAGTTTTCCACCACACAGAGGCTGGGTCTTAAACAGAGAATATAGATCTATGCATTTTATTCAAATAGGTTAAAATAATTTCAGATAAATATAAGTAAAAGTGAGGCTTCTTTCACTTGAGTATTTTAATGACAAAACCATTTATAACATGGCTAATTTTTAGAGCTATATATCAACTTGAAACAATCAACTTCTGAACATAGGAACATAGGTTTTCATATGGAAAATTATTCTGAACCCATTTATATCCTTAGAAAAAATGATAAAATTAATCTGAGTTCACGGCTACGGAAAAAGCCTATTCAGATTGTGAAAATACAACAGCAACCAACATGGGGGGAAATTATTGGGATTATTGGGACTCTGAGGAGTCAATTTAAACTATTATACTAACGCTGAGTCTACGACCCGCTCAGTTGATCCAGCAAACGACGCAGGAAAACCACCCTGGTAAGTGGCGTAGCTGTTCCCTTCGACACAGCGCAGTGTGGATGGCGCACAGAGGGGACGCCACAAAGTCGACGGGAGATACGCGAGTCATTTACGTCACTTGCGTATCTCCCGTCAACTTCCGCCAAATCCCAAAGGTAAGTGTAGACCGGGCCTCAGACACACCTATACAAACTGTAGTTAAATCCTACTCCCACTGCAGCCAGTGGAAAAACTCTTATTCACTTCAGTGGGGCCATAATTTTTCCTTCTTTCACCTCTGAATTTGGCCCCCTGAATCTGGGTCTAAGAGAGGTCACATTAATGCAATTTATCCACTGAAGGGTAGAGGGAAGATCTTAAATTATACTGGCATAAAGTATTTTAGATTCACTGAGAACCTCTCGACACAGGCATATACTCTGATATATATCTATTCCTGATTAACTCCATAGATGCTCTTATTCCAGAACTTGTAGCTGACAACCCAGGCTTTTGCACAGGTGTGGCAGTGGGGCCAAGAAATCCACCATCTGTGCAGTCTCTTGCACACAAATCAATGAAAGTGTTGCATGCAAAATAGCTGTACAGTAAAAAGGGGTGAATGGTTGAGTTTACTTCTGACATCTCAATGGCCTAGGACTTTGGGCATGGCATAGATACATGCCTTGCTGTGGCAGGGTTGTGACTGGTAAAGGCAATATGGCTGAGAAATTAAAAATTGCATGGTAACCGACCATGAATCCCACTGACAATTGAAACTGGTGATATTCTGAACAAAAAGAGCTCTCAGCCATGCTTGTAGTTGCTTCCATTGCTTCATATTGACGCCACAGACATAACAGGCTTCCTTATAAGAGTACCTTATTCCACTTGAATTAAACTAAACCCAAATAAGGCACTCATTTACAAATAGGAGCATCCACACATGGAGTTGAAGAATAGTTAATCCGCTTTGAATGCACACCTATCTTCTTCTGTATTAACTTTCATGTGTAGACAAGCCTTTAGACTCATCTCTGCATTTGCGACAATGTGAGTAAGCTGTAGGCTGAGATCCTTAAAATAAAAAATAGGAATTAGCTATAATACAACACTAAATACCTCCGGTAAGAGAATGAGGCACTAAAGGGTCTGATACAATACTGTTTGAAGTCACTTGGAGACTTTCCAATCGGCATTACAGTAGGCCTCAAATCCGGAAAACTAAGTTTGCTAGTGCACTTGATAATTGTTACAATAGTCTTTGTTATGTAGGTCTTTAACATTATGCATGACACTTAGTGTACTTCAAAAATTTATGAAAATATTCCAAATATATTAATATTAGTAAGTATTAGTATTTTCACACTTGAGCGACAGTTATAGCAATGTAAGTTTACAGAGTAGACCTGACCTCAGACCTCTTGTAACTTCCACAACGAAAATCTATCCAGTAGGCTATCAAATGCCTACTGAAAAAATATTCAAAATAATGTTTAAAAAAGGAAAAATACACCATACTTTAATATAATTTATTCTTCTTAGTACAGAGGTGTATTTATGAACTTTCTTTTTAATAGTCCCCAATTATTTCATCAAAAATTCCCTATTCAGGTTCCAATCAGATGTTGCTAATTAAGAGAAAGTGTAGTACGTGCCCCACTTTAAAGTTCTGATACCATTGAGAAATCTTTTAAATGCAGCAGGTGTTCTCTTTTTAAACTGTGTTTCCAAACATTGCCCTGATCACTCTCCCAAAAGACTGTTAACTATAGAACTACCACTTCTCTGAGAAGTTTAGAGACATTCTTCAGGAGCAGGAGGTGCAATATGTTTCGGTGAGTATGAGCTTGCTCCTAGGATCTGTACTGTCCAAAATCACTAGGCAGCTTGAAAAGGTTGGGATTTGGAATTTAGCCAGGGCATTTCAGTGAAACTACAGAGAAATATTGAGAAGAGTGGACAGGTACATAGCAGCTTAAGCTCTGTCTTCTTAATTCATCTTTTGTTTGTATCAAACACTTGGCGTTTCATGACATCTCATGAAAAGTTGGCAAAATGTGAAAATCTTATTGATTTTTCTCATTTTGCCATTGCACTCACAAGAGTGGTGCGTTCTGTCCACAACACCTTTTGTGCCTTCTGAAACAATCTTATTAGGAAAGCTTGGAACACTGGAAAGCGTGTTTGCACCTTTTTTACTGGTCCGTGATGTTTGTCATATATAAAAGATGTTTCTGACAATGGACAGACATCTCTCCACTAAACTATTACTTTAAGCAGCTTGCATTGCTGTCTCCAACTTCAATAACCTTTTTGTTTCCATTATTATTCTTTGAAGTACTTTAGCACTTAGAAGCTAAAGCTCCATTGTAGTAGGAACTGTTCAAACGCAGAACAAAGAGACAGGCATTGCCTTCCTAATAAGGCCCCTTAGGCTTTTGTTGTTGTTCGTCTCTTAGGATCCATGTTTGAGGCCTAAAAGACTTGGCCTTGCATAGTTGTTTTGAGCTGGCCTGGGCTTTAAAGAAAGAAATAGTTTTCTTTTTAAAAAGTGACTTTGGCCACAGAACAAAATCTAACTCCAGGCCTGATTTTATGAGATGTCGAGTGCCTTGACTCACCAGGGACTGCAGGCACATGGCATCTTTCAAGAGGTGTTCAGCAGACTGCAGGATCAAGACCTAGGTTGGAGTTGTCCCTGAGATAGAGTTGTGCTCCATTTCTCAAGCCGGTCAACACTTACAATGGGAGAGCTTCTTCCACCATTGGCATAGTTAATTCATCTCTACGAGAGGTAGCAGCTATTGTGAAGGGAGATGCTCTCTCATCGACATAGTACTGTCTAACCCAGAGGGTTAGGTCAGAAAAACTGTGGCACTCAGAGGTGTGTATTTTTTACTCTTGAGTGATGTAATTATACCAATGTAAGTTTACAGTGTAACCTGGCCTCAGACCTCCTGTGACTGCCACAACAGCAACAACAACAAAAAATCCATCATATAAGCTATCAAATGCCTACTGAAATAATAGCAGGTCTATGTCCACTGACACTGCAGTGTAAAGAGAGTGATGACATTGAGAATCTAACATTTTATATTAGCTTATAAAGAAAGATGACTTATTCTATCCAGCTCATCATGTGAGACAATCTCTAATCAGCAGGAGGATTAGTGAATACACCCTGAGCAATGCCCAATGTCATTGCAGAGATAATGCTTAATGCTGGAAATCCAATGCAGGGTAAGTCAAATCATCAAAAGGATCCCCCCGAGTAAGCAAATATTCATCAGCATAGACATAAAAATCAAAGTAGCTGGCCAGGAAACAGACTCAGATCTCATTGCTACACCATCACAAGGAAGAGAAAATTGTAGTCCAAGGGCATTTGTAGTACTTTTGTCAATTGGCTCCAGCTACTTTAACATGAACTGTAGCTTTCACGGTTTGGCACAATGAGAGAAAGGCGTCAGCAGAAAGATACTAGTTTCCCGTGGCCTGGCCTACAACTTTTTCAAGTACACCAATATAGTTGAAATGTTACTATCCTCTTAGTGGAGATGTAGTTATATTGATGTAAAGGTGCCTCATGGCAGTATAGCTATTCCTTTTTAGAGAAAGGGAGTAAGCTACACTAGCATAAGGTACTTTTACACCAATATAATGTGTCTACACTAGAAATTGTACTAATTCAACTATTTTAGCACGGAAAAAAGGTCACTTCCCTAAGCAAAATAGTTATACCAGTACAAAAACCTGTGAGTATACATGGCCTGCATAAAACCACTGTGCACGTATCTCAGATGCATAAGCACCTCTCTTTAAATCTGGTATTCTTATTTGCTTAGTAATGGGCAAACATTCTGATGGGATTCTATCCATTTATAGGGAGGTCTGCCTGACATTACATATTACTGGTTCTTTTTAATGCAGATGCAATTTATTACAGTTGTACAAACAAAAACATATTTCAGAGCAAGATAAAGCTTCACTTTATACCTAGGGAATCTAATCTGCTGTACCTAATCTAAATTATATAACCACACAGCAAATTTTATTCATTTTGCAGGTCTATTCCTTTTTTGGAAGCATCTCAAGATTTCATTGCATAGACTAGAAAAAGAAAAGTATCACCTTACTGCAGCTGCAGACTTCCATCATATTTACGGATTGTTCAGACATTTATTTAGTGGGTGTCTATGCATATAGGCAAAGATTTTACTAGAAACAGGTCTTTATACAAGAAAAAATAACCAGGATGAAGAATCTGAACGTAATTAGACCTCTGCCATACTTTTGTAATGTCAGACAAAAATCAGAAGAGTTGAAAAGGTTGGTTGAATAGTTTGGCAAAGTATGTGAATCACTGAAGTCACTGAATTCTTTCCTCATTCTAAGGAAGAGGTTTCTCCATGTTCAGAACCACTATATTCTATCAATAGGGGTTCTTTATGTGACTGTCTCTCTTCTATGGCAATGATTCAAGAAAAGGGCCAGATTTTTAAAGGTATTTAAGGCATCTAAAGATGCAGGTGAAATTAATTTGAATCAGGTCCTGGCAGCATTGAAAAGGCTTCTAGGCGTCTAAATACCTTAAGTACATGTTTAAAGCCATCCTCATTGTCAGCACATAATTGTGCACTTAACTTTAAATAGTCTACTGAATAGGGATGCTTTGCTGAATGGTCCTAGGTTTATACAATATGCAATGCAAGGATGCCCCAATCCCTGCTTGGATCTTTCAGCACTACCATGATATTACTATTACTAGTACCAAACCAATTAGACACCTAGTTAAATCCATCAGTTTCATGTGGGATCCAGCCAGTTTCAGCGACATTTTTATTAACATTTTTGGATACATATGTCCCTGAAACTCTGAGCAAACTCGGAGCTGCGAAAGGACAACCAAAGCTATCAGGGTATTTTTGAAGGAGAAACATTCCACACAGTTCTAGACACACAATTATTCACTTCCTGTACCTGCTGCCTTTGTCAACTGAGGTGCCCTGTCTCTCCTCTCCCCCCCCGCTAGATCATCTGACACAACTTGGACGTGAAAATCAGGCACTGTACATTGGTTATGAATGAAATCTTGTCTTCCCTGCCATGATGGTAACACATGGAGAATGACAGTGACACTCGCCTTGTAGTTCTAAAGTGCACACGCAAGTGTTTTAAAATAGCTATTTTAACAATTTATATTCATGGTATGTTTACATTTTTGTCATATTGGAAAATCAATTAAAACAATATAATGCTAATGGGAAAACATGATTTGCAAAATAATTATAGGCAATTTGGACCAGCTGTTCTATTTCTAAAAATTTGCATTTCAGTTCTATAATATTTATATTTTTCTTCTGGCAAAATGGTTATGTAATCATACCTCTAAAAACTAGAGTTGTTTTCTTTTTATAGCTTTAAGTTTTGTGATAATTGTACAGTGTGCATATCCACAGATGTTTGCCCCATTTTCATAAGATAGTTCAATTCTCTATAGTTTAAGTAGCAAGGCAAAGTTCAGAAAAAAATTACTGAAACATTTAATGATTATCACCCACACACAATACCGTATGTTTGAAAATATTTTACTCACTTTAGCTTCAACAGCATTCATCTAGATTTTTGGCAGCTCCCCTGGAAACAAAAAAGGATGGCAGATATCAACAGCCAATATCAGCAGGCTGAGGTAGCTCAAATGAGCTGGAATCAGGTCAGAGCTACTAGTTAAAAGGAAACTTACATTACATACATGGCTCACATATGGATGTCTCTGATATAAATTTCAAGTAGCTTGTTTTCTGTTTGTCTCTCTCTCTTTTTATCCACTCCCCCACACGCTTTGCCTAAGGAATTGAAAACTGCCACAGATGTCCCTAGCCCAAAGTTTGACTAACCAAAACTTCATTTTGATATGCAGGTGCACACACTGAAAAGCAGGTTTCTTGTAAATTTCAGTAACTTTCTGCCTGCCTGCCCTCATTAATGGTATGAAAGAGACAAGGAGAGTGAGGTAATGTCTTTTATTGGATAAACGTCTGTTGGCCTGAGAAACACGCTTTCAAGCTTACACAGTGCTCTTCCTCAGGTCAGTCGATGTGAACCTTTGATCACAAACCACCTCTGTGCCAGGGTTCTGAAGCTGAGTTTTTAACAGGATTGAAGTCTTTGTGTTGGAAAAATTAATAGATCATTCAGGATCAGAAGAAAATTTAAATAAACGTGATTCCATCTTTAGGTTTGGGGCTGTTAGTATATGCATGCACCACTAGAGCTCCTCCTCATGTCAGGAGGTGTGGTTGCAAGGATTCTTTCACTCTAGCCCCCATCTCCCTTGTCCATCTCAGCTTCACAACCGGCTGCTGTTTCTGTGGCCAAGCCCTCCAACCAATTCACCTCTCAATCCATTCCCCTTCTGACATTAACAGAAAAGTCCCAAAATAAGAAACCCAAAGTCTAGCGGCCTCTAACGTAGCCCTCTGACTCCAACGGGAACTCTTAGTTCTTGACTGGCTTCATCTTTGGCTTCTTTCCTCTCTAAATCTGGAGAAGAAATAGGGGAAGGCAGATTCTCCCTCTCCTCTGGGTTCTAGCCCCAGGGATCCTGTTTTAGGTAGTTAACTAGTGTTCCTCTGTCACTTCCTTGAGCGGATTCTGATCTGCTTGTCAGCATCTTCCTCACATCTGTGGACTCGGTTACTCTCACTTTGGATTTGTGGTTCCTCATACTTTCTCCTTAGCCAGCGATGGAGGTCCTCTGCCAAAGCTGCTCTCAGCTCTTCTCGCAGGAGCTGGGCTGTATTTCAAACAGCCCCTCCGCCTTCCCTCGCCTGAGGGCATTTAGCAACTCCTTCAAACAGGAGTCTCCCTCTCAGCCCTCTGTGTACCTGGGGTGTTGGTGTAGGCCTTCTACTCAAGCCTCAGGGCAGGGAGGCTCCCGTTCTCCTTGTGGTACAAGACTTCAGTCACTTTCACGTTCAGCTACACTCCTTTTCCCAATTATCCCCTGCCCCCCACCCCAATTTGGAGAGTTCCGCAGGTCAGAATTCTCTTGCCGGTATCTGCCTTTTGATGAGGGAGGAAGCAATAGATATACTGGTTTCCTTCTTGGAACTCACCCCAGTTAGCTGGGAGAAGCAGGGAGCACTGCCCCACCTGCTCTGCAAGAGGCCTGGTCCCAGACCCTTAAAGAGACAGTAACAGGATTCCTTCCAAACACTAGTTATTTCCAGGACCATTTCTTTTCTCCAAGGCTTCCTCAGTCTTTACCTAGCCTACCTCCCAAATCTTAACAGGGACACACTGTAGAGATGGGCTGACCCCTATGCACAATGACCCTTAAAGGGGTAGACCTATTGCAAGGACCACCAAATTTAGTTACGATTCATTCCAAAAAGAATCTCATGAAAGCATATTTTTTAAACTTTGCTTTTTGGTTCGTTAGAACAATATAGACTCCGTATTTCATGGGTTTTAAAGCCCTATCCCATTTCCATTTTAGACTTGCATTAACCAAACCAGCCTTCAGCTTTGGCTCCTATAAAACAAGGAAGACGGAAGTGGACTTGACAAGCACTGAAAGACACCATGGACCCAGACTGCCACCAAAGAACACATTTGGGAAATAAGAAATCTTTCAATGAACGATTTGAGCTAAGAGTGACTTTCTGTTCTTCATCTACAGACTTTCAACTCAGCCAACAAGATTAACATTAAGGAAGTCACTGATTCCTTGTTAAGATTCCCTAAACATCCATGTCTTATGTCAAATTAAGGTAAATAATTTACTAAGGTTGTAGAGCAGATTCTTGGACTTGAGCTGATGCCTTATGAGGGTTTAGTGGACACCTCTAGATCACTGTACTTTTGCTGGTGTTAACTGATAAATGTTTTCAGCTATATATTACTTGACAAAGGATGAACAGAAGGATTAAATTGTACTTGGAACACATACACAAGCTTATTACTATGTCTGCCAGCTTTGAAATGTTCTGAGTCTTACAAAAGCAAAGAAATTCAAATCTCAGATTTAAGAGCTTTCATTCTGTGCTGATTTCATTCAGTTGTGCTCAGTTAGTATAAAGGTTTCATAAGAATGGATTATTTTACATATTAGCTGTACAGCCACAGGAGGTCATAAATATTGAGTGGAGAAGACTTCATTACAGTATTTAGAACCACCCCCCCATATTAAAAACAAAATTCCTTTTCATTAATATTTTTGGATGGCCTGTTTTTTCTTTCCTGATTCCATGTTACCTGCCCAGACCTGTAACATTTGTGTCACAGGTAAGACCTAAAATTCTTTTTCTTATGGGTCAAGTTGGAAGCAGCACCAGTTCTTGAGGAAATTGTCTACTGCCTGCTCCAGTGGTAGGATCTGTTGATGGATGATGTCAGACATCATACTCTGCTCCTGGTGGCAGTAATTGAAATAGAAGGATACAGTAAGACTCTCTACTAGAGCTGGTCAGGAATTTTCAAATGGAAAATTTTTCCACCAGAAAAAAGGATCAAAAGTGAAACATTTTATGGAAGCATATCAATTCTGATGAGCCTCCATTAAAATAAATGTTAATTTTGATAATCCTGAACAATTCTATATCCGCACTTCACTTCAAACGAACTTTACATTTGGAAATTTCCTTTATTGTATGTAATAAAATATCAAACATTTCAATTTTCTGGGAATAAAATATTTAAAATCAACCTGAAATGGATTCTCCACCGCCACCCCTTCATTTCCTGCAAAAAATTGAAATTTGTTTTCATCCCATTCTGTAATGGAAACAATGTTAAAAGTCATGAAATTTCCCATGAAACAAAGTGTGTTTCCCACCCATTTTACACTCTTCTAATCACAACTGAAGTGTCTATTGCAAGCTTGCTGCACTCTTGGGGTGGTCTTAGAATATTTGCTGGAGCACACAAGATCCTTTTTCCTTCAGGAAAGGGGAAGGAGAACGCCACACCACAAAAAGTACTTTGCATTGGAGGGTAACCACCTGACTACCCTCCTCCATGAAAAAAGGTCTTCTGACAGACCAAAGGAAGTGAACAGTTTAAGGCAAATGGAATGGGAGACTGAAATACAAGTGAGAACATCTGTCAAACCTCTGAGTCTGAAAATAGTTTAGCTCATTTTTGGGTTCTGTTGAACTGAAGTGATGAAACAGGACTCAAACTATTTATTTTCTCCAAATCAGTTCAATTGCCCAAAGTGATCTGCCCATCCCCAGACCTGTGATTTCATGTGCAGGTGGCCTCATGCTTGGTTGACTCCTGGAGCAAGACCAGCTCCATATGAAAGGTGTTCAGTCCTCTCTTTACAATCAGAACAAGATTAGTATCCATCCCATCCTAGCCAAATGAAGTTATAAGTTGAGAGATTCTTCCCCAGTCTGCAGTACAGTACAGTATCATCATAAACAATCAGTGTGAAAAATGACTAGCATTGGACAAACCTTTAGTACATGTTTTGATGTGAGCCATAAGTAGCAGTAAATGTAACTAAAGTTACTACTAAAAGAATTATCTAAATAGCTTAACAAGATACAAAATAAGAACAGGAACAATAAGAAAAATAAATTAGCATTCTGACTTGTCATTGGCTCTACGATAAGCCATGCTTCCTAGATTTTGTTCTTCTATAAATAAAATTTGGTCAGAACTAGAGCTGGCTTTTTTTTTAAATGATTAGTGAATTCTCCAAAAAAATTAAATTTTTGGTGCACCAAAATTAGTTGAAAATTCTATTTTCTTTCTGCAAATAGTTTTTGCCAAAGAATTTTTTTTTTAAAGTCAAAAAAAATTTTGACCGTTTTAAAATGAAACATTTATGCTTCTCATTTTGAACTTTATTTTAATTGAAAAACTGTTTACCCATGTCTTTGCTAAATGGGGAGTGAAAAACACCCAAAACCTTTTTTAGTTGGATTTGTTTGCCCAGGGTCATCAGTACACCAGCAGAACTCAGGGGGCAGATATCTCAGCTGGTCCACAGATCTGTGGCTGGACTCCACAACCATGGAGCATGAGAGTCAAGATTTAGTCTATTGTTAGTGGGGGGTCATAGATTATGTGGGTGTAAATTCCCAGAGTTGGGGCACCCACTTACAGATCTGTTGTCATCTTGGAATTTGAGCCACCAGGATAGGAGACAAGCATGAGATAAATGCCTTTTAAAACCCCCCAGGTTTTATTGTTTTGTTGCTGTAAATCAGCTCAAATCATTCATAGACTCATAGACTCATAGGTCAGAAGGGACCAATATGATCATCTAGTCTGACCTCCCGCACAAGGCAGGCCACAAAACCCTACCCATACACATTTATAACAACCCCGAACCCATGACTGAGTTATTGAAATCCTCAAAAGTGAGATTTGAAGACCTCAAGCTGCAGGGAATTCAGCTTGGGGGAGAATCTGTGGAATGAAAAAGACTGTTTTCATTGATTATCTAAACTCCTTTATGGTCTCTCTCTTGTACGTGCGCGCGCACACTTTGTTTAAGCCAAACTGATCTTTTGTTGAAACCTGAAAGGACTGAATTTCTTAGGGTTTTGCTGTGTGAGACGCAAACATTTTTCTTCCTTCTCAATGCCAGGACTCTATTCATAACATCTTTTTAGTGCAGCTGGCATTCATGCCACTTACTGACAAACACGCCTATACATGGAGAATGACTGATACCCTTATAAGTAAACTATTTTTCTCTGGAAAATACTCATATCTTTTGTTTCTGCTACCACTGCTGATTTACAGCATCAGACACTGACTGTAAGGGGATATGCAAAAAGGGAGTTCAAGATGAGGCTTTGTTTTGTTTTGTTTTTTCAATAAAAGGAATATTACCCTCACAAATCCCCTGGCAACAGCATAGCTCCTGAAGTACACAACTCTCTGAAGGGCCAGATCCTGGAAGACAATTGTAATGGGATCAGATAGTGCTCAGCACTTGGCAAGAATGGATTCAATGGGAGAAATCTTGGCCCAGTGATGCCAGTGGGACTTTTGTCATTGATGTCAGTGGAGCCTGGATTTCACCCCAAATCCCTAACTTCCCAATTTGGGAGATTCTAATAAATTTTAGTGAGGTGAGATTATTGCACAGCTGTGGGAATGAAACAGAAATTCTTTTCCTTAAAATAATAGGAAAGAAAGTTGGAGAATAGAAATAATTGTAAGTACACTTGAAGAAGAGGGGCTAAGTGAGCTAACACTCCATGGACAATGTTCAGAGTATTTCTGCAGGATGTTCAAGTAGCAAGTGACTATACATACTTGACATCTATAACTGAGAACGGGGAGGTGAGGCCTTTATGGTATGTCGTCTCATTATATTTCACACAATAGACGACATTTCTATACTTGACATATCCTGCCCTTGAATCCTTGATGTCTGACTTCTCCCGCCTCGCATTTTTATTATTTCTCCCTGCCCTAATTATTTCTTACCTT
>ML675622.1:28317131-28346241 GCA_007922155.1 Mesoclemmys tuberculata
CCACAATGTGTTATTTGTTGTGAAGTTCTCTCAGCTGAATCTATGAATCCAAACAAACTAAAATGCCATTTTGATAGCAAGCACCCAAGCTTTGCTGGCAAGGATATCGACTATTTTAGAAGCAAAGCTGATGGACTCAAGAAATCTAGATTTGACACTGGTGGCCAGTACCACAAACACAATGTAGCAGCTGTTGAAGCGTCATATTTGGTGGCACTCAGAATCGCCAGAGCTATGAAACCTCACACCATTGCTGAGGATTTACTGTTGCCAGCTGCAAAAGACGTAGTTCGAGTGATAATTGGAAATGAATATGTTCAGAAATTGAATGCAATTTCCTTATCTAACGACACTGTCCGCAGAAGAATAGAGGACATGTCTGCCGATATTCTTGATCAGCTGCACCACTACCAATATTCAGTATCCAGCTTGATGAATCTACAGACGTGGCAAACTGTGCACAGTTATTGGTTTACGCGAGGTATATTAATGATGGCGACTTTAAAGATGAGTTTCTTTTTTGCAAACCGCTTGAAACAACAACAACTGCACATGATATTTTTGACGCAGTTGGTTCTTTTCTAAAAGCGCATAACATCTCCTGGGAAAAGGTTTGCGGTATTTGCACAGATGGTGCTCCTGCTATGCTAGGATGTCGCTCAGGATTTCAACGTTTGGTACAAAATGAATCGCCAAAAGCAATCGGAACACACTGTATGATACATCGCCAAATATTAGCGACTAAGACACTGCCGCAAGATTTACAAGAAGTAATGAAAAGCGTCATAACATGTGTCAATTTTGTTAAGTCGAGCGCCTTAAACAGTCGGCTGTTTTGGCAACTGTGCAACGAGCTAGATGCGCCAAACAATGCTCTGTTATTTCACACTGAAGTCAGATGGTTATCGAGAGGAAAAGTTTTAAAACGTGTCTTTGAGCTTCGTGATGAACTGAAAACATTTTTTAAACAGAAAGCAAGACCGCAATTCGAAGCACTTTTTAGCGATAAAACTGAGCTGCAGAAAATAGCTTACTTGGTGGACATCTTTGTCATCTTGAAAGACTTAAATTTATCACTGCAAGGACCAAATGCAACGTGCCTCGATTTGTCCGAAAAAATTAGATCATTCCAAATGAAACTTCAGCTTTGGAAAAATAAATTGGATAAAAATAAAATTTACATGTTTCCTACATTATCTGTCTTCTTTGAGGAACATGACATTGAGCCAGACAAAAAAATTATGATGATAACTTCTGTGAAAGAACACTTGCACATGCTTGCAGACGAAATTTCATCATACTTTCCTAATCTACCTGACACCCCATTTGCACTTGCCAGAAGTCCATTCACAGTGAAAGTTGAAGATGTTCCGGAGACAGCGCAAGAAGAGTTCATTGACCTAATTAACAATGATGCAGCGAGAACAGATTTCTCTACGATGCCACTGACAAAATTCTGGATTAAGTGTTTACAGTTATATCCTATTCTGTCTGAGACTAT
Organism: Mesoclemmys tuberculata; assembly: GCA_007922155.1. Taxonomy (NCBI): domain Eukaryota; kingdom Metazoa; phylum Chordata; order Testudines; family Chelidae; genus Mesoclemmys; species Mesoclemmys tuberculata. The sequence continues at coordinate 28,318,633 of ML675622.1, forward strand.
GCTGCGCCTTCTTCTTCCTTTTCCAACAACATATCTTTGCGAAAAAGGGTTTTCCAGCTTGCTGGTAATCAAGTCTAAATACCGAAGTAGACTTGTTGTGGAAAATGATATTCGCTGTGCCCTTGCAAAGACCGCCCCAAGAATTTCTGAATTGGTAAGCAAGAAGCAACCACAACCATCTCACTAAATTTGGCAGCATACTGTTGCAAAATATTGCACTGTTGTTTACTGTTATATTACTGTTATTATATTTAAACCCATGCTATGCTATGGTGAAATGTTATTTATTTGGAATTGTTGTTATATTTAAACCCATGCTATGCCATGGTGAAATGTTATTTATTTGGAATTGTTGTTATATTTAAACCTATGCTATGCCATGGTGAAATGTTATTTATTGGAATTAGTAATAAATATTTCTCAACATATAATTAAATATTGTTTTTGTGATTAATCACTATGTTTAAATTATGTTTGATTTGTAGCAATGAGAATACATAATGCATATCAGGTATTTACATTCCGAATCATAACTGTAGCAAAATTACAGTTTTGAAGTAGCCACCAAAATTATTTTTTGGTTTGGAGTCAGCGCAATATGAGGAACTGTATTGCGGGGTCACGGCATTAGAAAGGTTGAGAACCACTGTTCTAGAAACAGACAGGAATCCAAAAATCAGTTTGTGATTAAAACAGTTCTGTCCACTGGTTTAAATAGGAACAGTTCACTTCTCTGCTGTGGAGATGGCCTATAGGTTTGTATAGTTATCCTGAGCCCTTCATGCGAGGGCATCGGATATGGGGCTAGATACAGGTCATTAATGGGCTGTGTGGTTACTTCTGTATATACTGCTGAATAAATGATGCACCCAAGACTGATTCAGTCACATTCTCTGAGGCTTTACAACTTAATCTGCAGTTCCATTATAGGACAAGCTTCTGGTGCATAGCATGTATTGAGTGAATTTTTCAGCTTTTCACTTCTTGCTTTTTCCCTACCTTTTTCCCAGGATTTCTTCTTTCCTTCTGTTTAGTTAGAAACCACTCTGTTACAAACCACTCCCTTGTTTCTCACAAGATATCAGGAAAACAGCAAAAAACTGAAATAAATTTTTTAAAATCCATCTTTTTCCCAAGACCTTCCCCCCCGCCCATGAGAACTCAATGTAAATTAAGCAGTTTTCTCCTGGTTTCTCTCCCCCAGTTTTTCTGCTGTGCTTGTTGATTTGTTTTTAGCACTAACTCCACCCACTGTTTCCAAATTGTGTATGGGAGCTTCGCTGATCACATGGATAAAAATCATTAATGGAAATAAGTTTCATTCGTAGGTTAAACGTGCAATTTTACTTACTTCCTCTATATCCAGTAGGCTAGACCACAAGAACTCGCTAACCTATTGTCATCACATAAAGTGAACATTTTGGTGATTTTTACTAACTGGATTAGCAAATGCTATATTCACTTGAGGCAAGTAACACTTGTTGTGAGAAACTCATCCTTCTGTGTAAACATCTGGCCTCATATCGGTAAGCACAGTGAATGCTGACAACATTTATCTGTGCATTAGGCTAAGATGATCAGACATCATGAAATTATCAGGAGTGTCCTGATATTGGGGGCTGTCTCTTATATAGACAGCTATTAACCTTCCACCTCCCGGCCCCAATTTTTCCACACTTGCTATTTGGTCACTCTACATTAGGATAAGACAGTGCTCCTCAACGTACTGACTGGCAACCACTTTTTCAGCTAGACTCCCTCCTGTAGATCAACATATCAATCGCAATTCCATATCTGCTCTTCTTGGTGCCAGTGCATGTTTATATGAAAGGATGAGATGGAAATCAGCAAAATGATTTAAACACCGCCTGTCTGCTGAGAACTTCTGACAAGTGCCCCATTTATCCGCCTCAGAAAGGATTTTAAACTCTAATAGTTTTTGATCTCCAGGCTCCTACCTCTGGCAAAATTAGGTTTGCAACCTCGTGGAAAGGGGATTCTTGATGCCAACAGCTTGCCCATTGTCTTTCTAGTGTGCTCTTGTATGATTTTATCCAGGAAGCTCGTTTTCCCCACAGCCCCAATGTAAATTAGATCAATGCATTCACACAGGAATGTTTTATAATCCAGTATAGAATAACTTTCCTCCACTGACAGTCACATATGGTGTGAACACCATTATTAAATGTCAATATCCCTAGATTAATATACCGAAATTCTCCATTCACCACAATTGGTACCTGTGGTGAGACCCACTCACCTCTCATGAGTGCCCCTGATGGCTGGGTGTGTATCTGCACCTGAACTTCCTCTGTGTTGCTGCTTGCAATGACCCCTGCTGGCAGTTTACTTCTCAGGTGGGACGTCCAGTGACTCAGCCCTCTGGCCAAGTCACACACAGACCATATTAAAACGGACTCTTTATGGGGTACTCAATCCACACGGCCTATCACTCACTGGTCTCTTCCTGCAGCTCTCCCTGGGCTCAGATGTAGTCTAACAGGGCCCATCACAGTACCCTGGGTATTGGCCCTCCTGGGGTACCTTTCAAAGAGTCTTTTAGACCCTCCCAGGCTTGCTCAAGTATTGTCCCCTCTCTGATATGGAGCAGGGCCCCCAGGGCTTCCTCCCTGGAGACTCTTCACCTGGTGCACCAGCTCTCCATCTGAGTTATCTTTATAGTTCAGCCTTCTGGGGGAGAGGGGAAGCTGGGAAAAAGGGTTACAAAATTCAGCAACTGCTGACCTTCTTCTGGTTTTTGAACCCCCCTCTCTGGGCTACTCCCTTGCTCAGGATTTTAGCTATTCTGACTGTGGCTGGTGGGGAGGAGGGGACAGGACAGGAATCAGGCTCATCCACTACTCTGGTTCTCACCTAGGGACCCTGTATGTAGCAGCCACGTGCTGCTTTCCTTTAATTCTTTACTACTGAATTTCCCTGGGCTATTTCCCCAGTATCTTCCTTGCAGCCTGGCTGCAGCCAGCACTGATCTGCCCAGCCATGCAGTTCTTGCAGCCAGCCACAGCTAGTGCTCCTCTGGCGCCAACCCAAGCAGCAACAGAACTGATCTGGCCAGAAACTCCTTTTTATAGGAGTCGGGAGGTCTCTGATTGGCTAGTCTCTACAGCCTCTCTAGGAAACTTAGAAGATTCACCTCTACTGCTCTTTCCTGGGGCAGGATGAAGGAGGTCTGCATCAGGGCCCCTGGGCCTGGTACATCCTGTCATAGTACCAAACCTCTCAACTACAGCCCTCACTGCTTTAGTCTCTCAACGATCATTTTGCATTGTGTGTGTGTGGGCTTAATTCCACTTCGTCGTTTTATTTCCAGAAACAAAGAGACAGAAATGGGATGTGGCCACACAACACACAGATGAGAACTAACTAAACCCAGATAAATCAAAGAAGCCTCTAGATCCTGTAAAAGAACGCTGTACTGTGGTAAAATTATGAGGAAGCATCACTGCTTTAAGACTCACAGGGTACGTCTACACAGGGATAAAAGGCCCGCAGCATGGACACAGCGGTCCCAGTTCTGCTGGCTCAGGCTGCAGGGCTACAAATCACTGTAAAGGTGTTCAGGCTTGGGCTAGAGCTGGATCTCTTGGACCCTGTGAAGTTTGGAGGGTCCCAGAGTTCAGGGTTCAGCCTAAATTCAACATCTGTACAGTGATTTTTCAGCCCTGGAGCCTAAGCTCCCCAGCCCAAGTCAGGTGACCCAGGTCAGCCATCAGTTTTTTATTGCTGTGTAGACATAGCCATACAGTGACCGAAGTGCCTCTGCAGAGCACCTGGCAACATTCTCATGATTTACCACCATTTGAGCTCTCTGGAACAGGATACTCCTTTTCACTGGATGCTGAATCTGATCTAGCCCCACAGATTAGATACCATCAGTAATGCCCTACCACCAATAAAGCCTATTCCTAAACTTCCTTCATTGCCAGCTCTCCAACAGAGGTGTCATGAAAAAACCACCAGAAATTTCATATGTGCTAAACCAAAAGTAAAGGTATCTGATGCTAGAAAAAGATGGGGTCATTTCCTCATGCCTCTGCACTTCCAGCCAAGACCAAAAAGTCCCACCAATCTCACAAGAATAAACCTGCCCAGTCTTTCCAGACTCAATAGAGATTAAAGATTCAGAGAAGTATCTGGATTTGACGGTTTATTTAACAAAAGCCTTTGAAATTCCTTGACATCTGTCCAGATGTTCAGGCTGCTCAGTTTAGGTCTTAAGAGTGGTCTTCTAAATGGCAATATAACACAAACACTAATGCTGGTGAAGGCAACATTCAAGCTAATGTGAAATCAGCACAAGCCAGTGCAAAAGTGAACCCGTAACTGGCAGGTTATCTCATGGATTTCAATAGGAGCAGGATTGGGCCTTAAGTGTGTATGTGCTTGTTATCAGTATGTGTAAGAGGCTATGACCGCATGTTAATGGCAGAGGGAACTCTTTACAGAGTCAAGCACTAGTCACACAACTGTAATGTAATAAAAGCCCCAAGACTCAGCATGATGTCAGAAACAATTAGAATATCACAACTAACTTCCTTTTGACCTAGAATATGTTCTGTTCCAATGGGGACCGTTATGAGCAACAATTTTTAAGTAAAGTTGACATATCTGAGTCTGAATCATCACAAACTTTGATAGCAAGGACGGTAAGCGTACCATTAAATAACTCCTTGAGCCCTTCGCTCCCTTCTACCCAGTCAATTAATTTCCAGGGAAAGGATGATCACAACAAAAACCTTAAAATTGTAAATGCTATCATCAAAAATTTGTCAAGGGGGTGTAGACGTATCAAAAATAACCCAATGCCTTGGCACTGGAAATATTAACTCCTTAAGCACCATATTCCTTGTTGGCACAGAGGGCCTGATCCAATGGCCACTGAAGTTAATGAGAAAACTCCTATTGACATGAATCTGGATCCAGCCCCAAGAGATTAGCAATCACCACATGGCATTCAATATATTTATAACCCGTCATATTGACAGTTGTACATCAAGCATTCACAGCACGGCGCCAGATAAATCTTCTAAATTGTGGATACATCTAGTTTAAACCAATCAGCGTGGCTCAGATTTTATTTACACTAGCATAAATCCATTTAAATGAATGAAGCTATATCAATGTAAATGAGATTACAATCAGGCCTATCATCTCAATTTTCTTTCAATGATGAAACTGGCCTTGGTTTCGCAATGGCTTGTCTGGGGCTTCTCTATGTCTTGCTATATGCAATTGTCTGTCCGTCTATGAGGTAAGCACCAAAATATATATATATACATAGCAGATTTTAGTTAATTCAACCTTTTTGTGTTTTGAGCCTCTTTCTTTCTTAAGGGCAGCACCTTTACATGGTATTTGTTAAGCTATTCATTTGTTAGCATTATTATTAACTTAACTAATGCACACATGATCACATAAAAATTAAAGCCACCAACTGTTAAGTAAAGAAAAGACCCACAAATTAGCAATACCCAGTCTCCATTCTTTACCCCAGCCATTGACATTCTGCAAACTTTGTTTTTAAATAACTTCAGTGCCAGATTGTTAGTCCAAAGGAGAGAAGTATTTACCCTCAAAACACATGTAGCCCTGACAGCAGCAATTCAAGCCTCCTAATGCCACACAACCAATTTACTTCCACCCGGACAACAGTTAGGTATTACAGAGTATTTCAGCCATGACCCTCGCATTAATTGGCTCTCTACTGGAACTACCAAATAGGGTGCTCAGATGTGAAGGTAGTTTTTGTATAACTCACCACTAGAGACTGGAAAGAGTGAACCAACTCAGGTCACTTAGCCCACCACATGGTTCTCAAATAGGAGTGACTATAGATGGGCGAGTGACTCACGATAAGGAGTTAATTCTGTGAATTTCACCTTTTTTTGTGTCATTGAATTGTTTGCAAATGGGATTTTCTCAAGTTTATTCATTATTTGAAATCATTCAGTCAATCATTTCCATTAATAATTCCGGGTCTGTAGATTGATTATTCACAATGTCGCTGCTCACAAGTGGACTTCCATATCTGAGCTGGTTTTTTGGACCCCAGATCACATGGTTTGTTTTTGTCTTCTGACTGGGTAAACGTAACTCAACGTCAGGTTTTTGGTGCAAATATTCATGATTCCAAATACCATATTTGCTGCCCCATCATTCTATAGTATTCACTTAATTATAATTACTTACGTGAATATTTCTGACAGTAAAGTGACATACAAGAATATCTACATAATTAACAATTCTAGTGAATTAACTTAAAACTATGAAAATATTTACTAGAGTATTTTCCCCCAATATTTGCACCACTCTAGATATTTCCATCAAAGACTTGCATACTCAGAGTGGACTTTAACTGATGCTCTACAGGTGAAAGACTTCTATCTTTATTCTATAATTATACCATTGTAACTTTTTCAACTAAGACAAGAGGGTCAGTGAGGCTCATGGGAAGAAATTTGCTTAATAATACTGTAGTTTCCTCTTCTTGATATATGCTCAACGTCTCTTGCTCTGTTGATGATAGAGTTCAAAACCATTACACTTCTCTGGCTTCAGTTGTCCAGCAGGAATAAAGGGATTGGTTCTAATTCTAAAAATATCCCTGGAACTTTTTACTGAGACAAAGTTGGAACTTTTATTGGGCCAACTTCCATTGGTGGGAGAGTTTGTTTCTCTCACTAGCAGAAGGTGGTCCAATAAAAGATATTACCTCACCCACTTTGTGTCTCTAATAGCCTGGGACCAACACAGCTACAACTAGACTTTTCATTCACATGAATGGGTGACCACTAATTTATGTATCAAAAAAAAAAATATTAGCCAATTTTATTGGTTATTTTGTTGTGTGGGAGAAGGCAAAATGAAGTGGCTTGTATGACTGCTCAACTTCTCTCTGCTGCTACAGCCCTCTTGCCCCCATTTCATAAGAAATTGAACTCTTGATATGGTTTGGGTTTTTTGGGAGGAGGAGAAGTGGATTTTGTTAGTGCCGCTAGCAGGGTCACTAATGCTTTTCTCAAGTCTCTCCTCTGTCTGTATCTCCCCTTTTCCCTTGCTAGACTCTCACTGTCTCTCTGCAGATCTCCAAGGTGGGATTCTGGTTTGCACAACGCAGTGTAGATGCTAGAGTCCCAAACTGGGACCCAGGGTTCAACAATTCCTAATATGGGGTTACAAATGTGTAGGCACTCAAGCCCTAAATGAACAAACCTGGTAGCTCTAGTTTGACTAACTTTTCACATACACTGAGGGGTCCCAGAGCCCAGGCTTCAACCAGAGCCCAGATGTCTACAATTTTATAGCCCAGCAAATCCTCCCTGTGAGTCAGAGTCAGTTGACAGGCCAGCAGCAGGTGTTTTATTGCAGTGGAGACATACTTTGTGCTGTTTTTTCACTGGTGGTGCATGTGCCATGGCAGTGGGAGTCAACGTGCTATTTGTATTAGCCAGAGCTCGTCTTGGACAGGGGGTGGAAGGAAACAGGACTCCGAATGAAGCACGACACTTAACAACATCCAGGATACAGATCTACCACTATCAGATTGCAAACTGAAAGCATCCACAGAACCAGGCTGTCAAAATGTAAGGTCAACAGTCACCCAGCTTTCTCTCCAGGATATTGGTTACAATTCTGTAGTGTGCATGTCTGAGTTTGGCTCTGTTCAACAGCCTTTGTGGCAGCATAAATGGAATCTGAAGGATTAGGGCTTGTCTACACTGGGAAATTGCCACAGCTATAGCAATTGCAAAGCAGAGTAACTATTCCAGAATAAAGTCACTTTTTTTCCCTGGAGTAGTGTCCACAGGGGGTAGTTATACCAATAACCGTGCCAGTCAATCTCCCCACATAGACAAGCCCCTGTCACTCTCTACAGCATTTGGGACCTGATTCTTCAGTATAATTATTTAGACCTGTGCAAAGAAGGTGTAAGATGCTATAATTCTGCACTAGTAGCACTGAACAGTCACTTTGTATAGGTCTAAATGACTGTTCAGGTGCAAAGCTTTAGAGAATCAGGTCATTGCTATTTTCTCTGTTCAACTTTTTAAGGTCATCTTTTAGTATTGCATAATTCTACCTAGAGTAAATATGGCCAAAACTCTATAGGGGAGGCAGTTCCTATGGTAAAAGAGCATGAAGGGATAACTGCAGTTCTAGTTAACCTGAACTACACATCCCTGCTCTGCTCAGAGTAAGGTTACAGCCTTGCTATTACTTGCTCAGCAGCTTACATATAAAACACTCCAAACTGTTGTATAATAAGGAATTACCTGCATGTTTGCCACCAAATTACAGCAAACTTTTCACAGCAGATAGTCAGCAAAACCTGTGGATTTTGAAAGGACAACGCTAGGCTGCAGCAGTCTTCACCCTGCATGGGATTAGCCTGATCAATTCACAGTTGTCTAACAGCTCTGCCAAGGTTATCTGAAAGAGACATTAAACATTGGCTCAAATTAACTTTGCAGCAGCTTTTCTGCAGCACCAATCTCACCAAAATTAAGTTTGCAGCAGGTTTCTGTTAAGTGTCTTCTAGCATGCTTACTGAATGCCTACACCATGTGGATGCATCAATACTGGGGAAGCTTGCCATCAGCAGACAATTAAAACCGAGCAAACTTGCAAGATCAGCTTACTGTCGTCTTAGCATTTAAGAGAGATCTGGTTTTTGTGCTTGGTCAGTGCTTCGCTAATTAACTGTATTCTGACTATTCTGCAGAAATGATATGGGAGTCTGAAATATGAGATGAATATTACAGTCAACTGAACTTAAATTGCAAGAAGTGGGAGTCACTGTCTGTCCACTTCATCCTGTCCTTAAGGCTGTTCAGGGAGGCCAAAAGAGGCTGAGTATTTTAATATCGTGTGTGTCCTCAAGGTGGAGTTTAACACACACTTCAGTATCTGAACAGGGAGCTAAGGTGCACTCTGATGCACCAATGCGTGGGGTGGCCTCGTTGCCAACAGTATTGCTATGCAGATGCACTGTAACAGAAATGCCTATCATAGATAGCTACAGACCGAATTATCTGACCTACCCAGCTAACAGTTTGTCCCAAGCACTGGTCTGTTTCCTCACAGATACGGCTCCCTGTAATCATTCCCTAGAGCAACACCAATCAGATGCCATTGTCATGACAGCACCAGCCAGTCCACTTCACATCGTATTGCAATTGGCATTTGAGGCCGTGCTTTCAGGACCGCTGACATTAAACCCAATGCTTTTTGGTTCTGCAAGCCTTTCTAGTTTATTGGCTCAACCTCAGAGGTCAATAGACGCTGGAAGTCATGGTGCAGCAATATCTCTCTCCTTTTGTCTGATCTAGTCTCCTGACCGAGTCATTTTAATTGTAAACTAATTCTTTGTGTCTCACACCCATTGCCAGCTGTGTCACTCTGCTTATTTTTACAGTAAAGCTTTTTTTTTTTTTTTAACGTAAAGGTGAAAAGAAAATTTCCTAAGTTTTAAAAGTCAAAACAATCCTCTTTGTTGCAATCCATTGCCACATGCATTCACTGTAATCAAAAACAAAACTCAGGCATCACAAGGCAGAAGCTGGAAGCTGAATGTTAAAGGTAAATTGTGCTTGCTGTGTTTTTCTGAGCTGAATCCTACCCATCTGATCAGCAGCATTCAGACTCACGGCAGGGAAGTCTCAGAAAGGGAGAGACCTGGCGGGTGGCTTTGAGGAAAGCACAGAGAAATTCTGTAAATAAAAGTTCTGGTTGAGTAGTGAAATTGACTAAATTGCCTAAAGCATTTTTTGAGGAGGAAAAAGGATCTAAAAGAGTTCTTTGTTTTCTGAAAAAGGTGTAGCGAAGCTGGAGAAGCAGACAGTTCTTGAGTATGTTTGTTAATTACTGTGCTTATACAAAAGCGCTTGTTTTGGAGAAGCAAAGGGAGAGAGATTGAAGACAAGACAAAGGGGCAAAGGGAATGAATTTGATGGACTCCTGAAGATTTATCTCAACAGAAATTTGAGACAGCAGCAATAAGGCATCTAAACGTTACTTTCTTTCATTAAAGGGAAATTGTCCATGGTTTCCTTCTGATTTGTATTATGGGCGCACTTTGAAGCCCCAACAGAAATGGGCCCTATTGTGGTAAGTATGACACACACACTTCAGGTATGCAGACTCTTTAAGGTCAGAAGGGACCAATATGGTCACCTAGTCTAACTCCCTGCACAATGCAGGCTACAGAACCTCACCCACCCCTATTGTAATAGACTCCTAACCTATGACTGAGTTACTGAAGTCCTCAAATCATGGTTTAAAGACTTCAGAGTACAGGGAATCCACCAGCAAGTGAGCCATGCTACAGAGGAAGGTGAAAGGAAGTCTAGACTTCTGGCAACATGCAGATTACAGGCACCGCACCCCAGCAAGCTTACAAGTATAAGTAGATGAGGTGCATCTTAGACAAGTGGAGTACAGTACAGTGAGCTACATGCCTGGACCCTAGCATATATACCCTGCACAGCTCTCTACACACCCAGGCAGTGCCTCCCACCTCTACACAACTATTTTTACTGTTATTGTGTCCTACTGCTTCCTTGCTGTGGCGGCTCTGCCTCCTCACAGTGAAAGATTCCAGCAGCGGAAAAGACTGACGAGGAGACAGCAATCACAGCCCCTTGCCGTTCTGCAGCGAGCACGGACATGCCTGCTTTTTAGAGCAGCATGTAGCAACACGTGCCCTGCATGCTGCCATAAAAGCATAGGCAAGGTCATAGTGAGAGAGATCTTACCCCAAAGAGCTTACACACCAAACTGGGCTCTGAGGCACCCGCATGGGCTGTCTTCTGTCAGTCCTATTCTCCTTTCCTTGCACCATCACTTGAGGACTCCCTGAAGCAAACCACAACGTGTGCCAAGACCACTACTGTGTGGGGACTGCAGCAAGTACAGGGGTGGGGGAGCTGAGGACTAGCCAAGCCACACATCACCACTCCAAGAGCTTGCCACGTTAAAGGGGAATAAGGGAAAATAAGCTGCACTTTGAAAGACTGAGGTAGCTTATTCCCCACAGGAGGAGGAGAAACAGGGAAGGAACTGTTCTTTTCCAGTTCTTTCCAGGGACAGCAAAGCTGTGAGCTGCCCCCCCCACCTCGATTTAACAGCTCAGACTAGTCCTGATGTAACATTGCCAGTCAATTGAAGTTACAAAAAACACCCCACAATCTGATTAACTTTGCATTTTAATAAAGGTTAAAAATAATTTTATTGAGGGTGGAGGAATATCAAAATAGCTCCAGAAGAAAAAGGACAGCTGCTTTTCACAATTATTCAGAAAATGAAAATGGATTCTAAAACACAGCTGTCAGTTTGTGACTTAGATTCAATAGTCACTAAGTTTATCTGTTGCAGACATCGCTCCTGGAGTTCAATACCAAGTCCTTATCCATAAGATGAATTAAAACTGAGTATCCAAAACCTTGAAGCAGCTTTAAAAGTCTCAGCCTAAATCTCCATTGCACATGTGTACAATTGCCTGTCAGAGAGACAGCCTTTCTGGCTTGTTTTTTTAGTGAGAACGTTTGTTTCACCATGATCTGGGGTCTGTTTAAAAACAAACCAGCCTTTCCGGGCTTCCCTGTTACTGTGGTCAGAACAGCTCTGTCCATGGGCTACATAACTTCAAGGGATGCTCTGAGCAGTGTACTTCCTAGGTGCTCAGATACAAAAGCGATAGGGGCCTAGAAGTATCTACAGAGAGTGTAATATTTACCATTTAAATTTTGATTACACATTTTCATTGGAAAATGATAGTTTATCAAAACTGGGACTTTGTGCAGAAGTATAGTGGTGTGATGTTTGCAGATCAGATGCCAGCTCTTGCCAAGATCGCAGGCATTAGCAAAGAACTGACAAACTCATAGCTGGAGATCAGACCAGGTCACATGTATACTAGCTTTGCTCAAAATAGGTACTAATCCTTATAAGACTAATATTTAGATTCTATGACCATGTGTCAATTTTGCTTTATACTTTGGGTCCACAAGTTCAAAGCAAACATTTTCAGACTTGGGAATTGTTCCTTCATTTTCCCTGACTTTGATTTTCCTCCTGGATAGAAGGATCTCTCACTACAGGGAATTGGGTAGCGGACCTATCACACTTTGGAAATGCGATGTGCAAGAAAGCTCGTCCTGTGGACTTAGATACTGAATGAAGGAAATTAAACCATCATAGGAAAATTTTCCATCTCTTCACTCTTTGACCTAACAGAGCCACAGCCAAACTGAAGCCTGAGATTAACTCCTGAATCTACCCTGAAAGACACTTTGAATTGACCTATCACTACAACTCGGTCAGTCTTCGGAATTAGTTGATAATTCATTTGTGTGTATGTTTGCTTGCTGTCTTAAGCTGTAAATCAAACTCCTTTCTTTTTTGTATTTAAAAAACCTTTAGATAATTTATTACAGAATTGGCTACAGTTGTCATCTTGGTCTAAAATGCAAGGTACCAACTGGTCTGGGTTAAGTGACTGGGCTCTTGGGACTGGAAGCAACCTGAATATTTTTGGTTTAAGTGACCATTTTTCATTAAGCCCAGTTTGGCTGGGTGGCAAGATAGACTGCAGAGCCTATGGGGACTGTCCATAACTCCATGCTAAGACCGTGAGTGATGCAGGAGTTCACATTTGTTACGGGCTGGGTAAAATCTATGGAACACACCAGCTGTTTGGTGTGCCTGCCCTGTTTTTGACAAGCTGCCCTGAGATTAGTGCTCAGTCATGAGCCACTCCAGACATCAGGACAGCTGGTTTAGAAAGAGTTACAATGGGGAAGTTTCTGGTAAAAAATGAGACACCCAACATTGCATGATAGCCAGGGGGCCAGTGGTTAGGCATTGCCCTAGAATGGGCAAGTCCCTGCTCTGCTTCATTCAGAGCAGAGATTTGACCCTGGGTCTCCCACATCCCAGATTAGTGGCCCAGCCTTTGTCCTATTGCTTATTCTGGTAGCACAGTGTGTGAAAAACATTGAGAAGTCTAGCTTTTTTGTTCCAATGCAAAAGTGTCAAAACCTTGACCTATTTTGCAAATACTTGTTTTCCAATTGGCCCTAGTAGTCAGAATTATTCAACATATATTTATATAATACCACACACACACACCCCTAAAATGATCTTGTAGATTTTTCCCCGTTCTTCTGGAAAGCTTTATTGCAGACACAGATCAACAGCAGCTTAAAAATGAAGTGTTATTGGCAATTATGACTTCCGTCTCAGATACTCAGAGCCAAATGGGCCCTATTTCTACTCAGAACTAGTCCAACATGTAAAGTGTGCTCATCACTCAGGCTCCTTCCACTCCTACACAGCAACAGCCCTGTAACACCCCTGTTCTATTGTCATCTTGCTTAGAAGAAGCAAAAAAAAACAACTCATCTCTCATTCACAAATGAATCCTCCTTCTCCACCTACGTTGACCTCTATCTCCTCCCTCTTTGACTAGTCCAAAGTGTCACCACATCCTTTGTGCTCAGTGTCTTCGAAATACTTATAAATATATAAGTAAACAAAAGGCCACCTTTCCTGACTACTGTATGTGATATGGAGTATATACAGCAGATCTATGATATTTCTCCTCCCACTTGCTCTGGCAAGAGTCCTGGAACTTAAAGAGAGCTAAGGATAAGGAAATATGCAAACAATTACATTTTGTGACTATACATCTGGAAAGAAAAACTGGATGTAAAACTTGCTGAACAGTTAATTTATAGGGTTTATACATTTTTCTCTTCTCAGGAAGAAACCTGGGTTTTTAAAAATCTGTTGTCCTTGTACATGTCCAGATATGCTTTTTCTTGTGGACTGAATTTACTCCTTAAACAGAAGCACCAATAATTCATTCAGTTCATCTAGTCAAGGAAAATACAGTACACGTGACCAGTGAAGTACCAGGTGAGCAATCGAAACCCATATGCAGTGTGAATATCAACTACTCCGATTAATAGTTGCAGTGAATAGTTCATGAGCATTCCATAGCATGAAATCTCTCTGTATGAAAGGTTAATTAATATTCACCAAGTGCTGAAATTCATTTAAAAAAACCTTGGTGGACAATGCTCAAAAATACTGACTAAATTCAAGTTACTTATTGTGGCGTGTTCACTCAGCTCTATTGAGCAATAAAGTAAAACAGTCAAATAACCTTTTTCTGAGACATGCTAGTGTATTGTGAGATATAAGCTGACACGTTTCTGAATTCTAACTGACAACTACAGAAAATCAATTGTAAAACCTGAAGAATGAAGCACGACCAGTTTTGAATGCTAAGATGGAACATTTTACAGGAAACACTTACCTCTAAGGACTGATTTTGAAAGGCAAGATCATAGGGTTTCTTATGACCCAATTAATTTTACACCCAGTGTCTTTTGCAAATGTACGAAGTTAGACAGCAAATTGCTGTGTCTCTGCATTGGTAAGAAATGGTTGTCCCAAAACAGATCACTATCTCCAATGTACTGTAATTCAGGATGGCAGTTTATTCTAATTACAGCTGAATAGAATGGTTCTGCTGATATACAGAGATTGTCTGTGAATAGCATTTTAGTGGCCACAAAGTAAAGTAAAGTAAGAATTATAACTTCAAATTACTTTAGCTGAAGCCTCCTTTTTGTCTAAATGTGTAATCTTGTTGAGAGATTCATTATACCTGGTAATATTCACGGATACATTATAGAACACAAAGACAGTGTACTAGCTCAAATTCCATTAAAAAGCTGTAACATATGTTGTGTTTGTAGAAATGTACTTGCATAACAGTCTGACACAGAGAAGAGCTCTTGATTCAAAGTGTCCCAGTTTTTGTTTTTTTTTTAAACTGTATCAAAGTTCTGTCAAACAGTAACTGGAAATTATGGTCTCAGTTCAGAAATATTACCATCTAGCAACCAAAACTGAGACACACATGTACACAGGCTCTGTCATAATGACCTGGCTTCTGAGAGGTCAAGGAAGGTTGGCAAGGGTGGATTAATTCTTCATTGAGGCACAATTAAACAGCTTGAAACCCAGAATTTTTTTTTGTCCACGTTTATTTTATTCCCAGTATGTGCATAGATACTCCACACATACCTTAGTGACGCAAAGTGAATGCAGCACCGGTGAGGACACAGAAACTGAGGCATGGCTTGGCAGAGTCATTGCATACAGTATGTCTAGGTGCTGATCACGCTGCAATGAAGACATACAACTCTGCAAATTTACCCATTACAAATTCAAACGATCTTGCTCTATACTCATTCCCAGCTTTTATAGCTTTATGCCACAGAACCCCTCCACCCCCGCCAGCCACACAGTCTCCCTGTAAGGCTAAACTGTGCTCACTATGGTTTGAGCTGTTTTAAGGCAGCTCCAAAGCAAGTGACAATCAGCATTTCTTATTAAAAGAAATTTATGAGAATAATGCAAAGGAGTGTTGACACTTTTCCCTTTCTGCTGTGACTGTAAACATAATACTGTATCTGTCTGTTTTAATCAGTGTGTGATATTCTTGAGTGGTCCCCCCAGCCATACCCTTGCTGAAGTTCTAACCCTGATGAGAAGAAGGGGAAGAAGAGGACTCCAATGTGTTCAGTGATCGCCAATCATCTATGGCCTTGAACCATGAAAACAAGGCATGAAAGACTGATCAGAGCTGGAACAAGAATGGAAGGATTTCTGTATCAGAGCCAAAAGGACCAAGATGTTTATCAGGAAACACTACGACATCAAGCGACAAACAAAATGTCACAGAACAATGTTGACTTATCGGCTCAAAGAGCAACAACTCAGAAGCCTATATGGCCCTTGAAGAGCTCCATGGTCAGAGGTCCCTATGCCCCGCAACACACAGAGTTGGCCTCATGATGTGAATCTGTAGCCCTACCACTCTATGCGTGTGCGAAACCAGGAGAATTACAGCTACATGTACGCAGACATGGGGAAAAACCACATTACTTATTTCATCACATTTTGGGCTGTGGGTTTAAAATATGGTTCACCCTCTTCCAATGTTGTTGAACTGTTTTAAACCACCCCCCCCCCTTCTTCGGGGGTTCACTTTACTTCTTTGCACTCAGTGAAGTTCTATTTTTTGGAAACTACGTCTGTACTAGTTCACGGCAAACATCACAGAATTCATCAGTGGACATTAAAAACAAATATTCAAAACTTTAAATGAAGGATTATAGAAGTTATAGGGGGAGGCAACATACAACTCACATTCAACAACATGTACTAAGCACTGCAGAATTCATAGTGACATACAATAATCACCCCAATACACACATTGAATAGTTTACACCGAGCATTACAGATTTCAAAGAGGGAGGGCAACAGCCCATCCCTTAACAACTCCTGTGCCTCACTGTGAAAGTGGTCTTTCAAGGTCTTCTTCAGCCATACAGTTCCACGGTGACCTCTTTCAATAGTCCATGAGTCTGGCTATTCAAATTCTGCAGACAGTCCTATCCTCTCCTCACCCACCCCTTCAGTAGCAGTTTCCCCTTTGCCACACAACTATTGTGCAGTATAACAAGCAGCCATAGCCAGGGGAACATTCATCTAGCGAGCAAACATTGGCAATGACCCTTCAGTCTACCAACAGCACATTCAGTCATACTACACCTACTAGTCAGCAGCTAAATCTTTCCTTGGTTCTGTTGAGGTGACTGGGGTATAGCTTTATGGATCGGAGAAGCAGTAAGTGCAATGAGTCCTTCACAGTCACTATTGGCATTTCAACATCCGCAAAGTTAATATCAGATTGAGGGAAAATGTCCCTGTTCACACTTTAAGAAGTCCTGGGTTCTTAAAGAGATCAATGCCAGGTGCGTTCCCCGGCCAGCCCCCATGAATTTATCAGTTAAACGTCCCCAGTGATCAACTAGTGCTCACATGGAAAAGTATCCCTTTCTGTTGGTATACTTAGTGGCAAGATGGGTGGTACCAGAGTAGGGATATGCGTGCCATTTACATGTTGTTCCAACTCCACTACTGTTCATTCATCCACTATTCTAGTACATCACTGGAAATAATGTATATTTCCAGTACATTACTTGTCTAGCAGAAATGCTCAGTAGCCTTCCACACTTACAGCCCTCATTGTAGATTTTCAGCTCCAAACAGGTTGCCCACTGATCTATCCTAGAGTTGCAAACTGCCGGACCACGATCACCACTCGCTCACTTCTCTAGTGTCACATGCAGCTCTCAACTGCAGCAAACCCTGAGCTGAAGCTCTGGGATGTGCTTGGCACCTAGATCCAGCCACGGGGCCTTTTGCATCCAAAACTTCTGTAATGACTGTCACCCCAAAGCTGTATCATGATGTGATCCCACTCATCAGCACATGTTGCTTGGTCCCTGTAGTGGCAATCAGTGTATGCGTCTTCCTGCAGCAACTTGGCTACCCCCCCCCGCACTATGTTCACCACCATGCAGTTACTGTGTTTGAACATCTCTACACTGCCTCTTCATAACCCCATTGTAATAGCACTCCTTCAATCTCTGGAAATACAAGCGCATCATGCACCGTGTTAGCAATGCTCATGACAGTAGTGCTGAGCTCTGTGGAGACCATGCTCTGCCAGAGAGATGGTAGAAGCCAAACCGTTGTGCGGGACTGTGCGAATCTTAAATGAAAGGCATGAAGATTATTGGACGTGGAAAATACTGTGAAGTGAAGGAAGTGGCATGGTGGGAATTTGACCTCTAGCTCCCAGAAATCCCAGGGCATGCCACCGGGACCCCACAGAACACTGAGAAAAATGTCCCTTAAGGCATTAAAGCAGATGGATGCACAGAGTCCACTGGGATAGCTACCTGCGGTGCACCACATTTTACATTGATGCAGGCACTCCTGGGGAGCGTGCCAGCTCTGCACCAAGTGTACATGTGCTCAAGCGATATACCAACTTCAGCAACTTCATGCCAACAGTGGGTGATTCTCTCCCTACAAGCTTAATAGCTAAAGAAAATTCCAAGCAGTCATTTTAACACAGTTAAACCTATGCTATGTGGAAACCAGGCAAATGAGCTGAAGATCATGCAAGACCTTAATATGGAATGAATACTAAGACCTCCACATAAACTGCAACCATTTAAAATACAAAATTTGAAATTTACCCCTCTTCCCCCCTCCTGTGGGAAAAAACCCACCACTTATTTGCATTGCCACTTAGGCTGAGTTTACTAGCCAGGCCTGGTTTACTAGCCTCAATTCTTTCACTCACAAAAATACCAGGAATGCACTGTTCTTTTCCAAAGCTCTATATGCATTTGCTTGCTACTGTCTTAAACTGTGTCTGTTTCTTCAAGCATAAATGGTTCTGACAAGGACTGTGATGGTATCCATTCAGTTTGCAGACTCTTCAGGTGGATTTCTCCATCCCTTAAGGTTTTGTATTGTGTTGGTAAGGTTAAGTCTTCAAAAGGTTTATGCACATAGTCCCATCTGACCCTGCTCCATATTGTTATCCTCACAGCATCACCTGGAATACAAGGATTTCCATTTTCTATTGTCATTCCATGGGTACTTCTACTGCCTATTGATCTCTGTTCCCCCAGTCCCTGTGTCACAGCCCCTTTCGTTAAGCTAGCAGTTTAATAAAGATTCCATATAGTCAAGTGGAACCCCTTGCTGCCCATGTATTTTAAGGTGTTAGCAGTTTTTTATTTGTCTTTCACACCCGTCTGACTGTCTTCTATACTAGCAGCCATCTTCTCCTGATCACACACCAATGGGTAGGCTTCAATAACAAATAGATTTTATTGAAGACCTCAGACTGTTTTCAGTACATGGCAGTGCATCATGGCATTTTACCACTTGCAGCTTTCTCTAATCTATTGATGTGGCTTGTGTTTCACAATAGAATACGTAGTTTAGAAATCATTTAGGTATCAACAAATAAGCAAGGTGGCATCAGGGGGATTATGTTTCCATCCATGGAGATGACTGCTATTATAATTGCTTGACCAGTCTACCCTCTGGCTTATCTGTTTTGATAACACGGCGTACTACATGCTCATTTGACTAGCATGAAAGAAATCTGCAAAAGTAAGAGCTCTGATTCAATGATATTTATCCTCTTGCTTTTAGGAATTAATCTTTTGTAACAGGGGAGTAAGATCTATTTTAGTTTCTCTGAGTAGCATGCAACACCACAATGGGGCAGGATACCCTCCCTCATTACTGATATTCTTAACCCACTACAGATCTCAGCAGGTTTGGCAATTCTGTGCTAAACCCAGTCTGCTTCCTCTCGTCAGACGTACTGAGGTCCAAGTCGGATGTGGCCCACAAACATATTATTGACTTGGATGAGGTTTCTTTTAAATGCCTAAGATTTGAAAATAGCACAAGCTTTGAGGAATTTGGAATATCAGACACAGAAGATAGGCCTGAGATTAGAATATAATAGGGGAAGGGTGAGGCTATGATAGGGCCTCCAGGATGTATAAAGATGTGGATCTGGGGGAAAAAGGGAATTATCCAGAGATGGATGGTTTGAGATGAAGAATGTGGTCTAGTGTAGTTGCAGGAAGGATGAGGGTGGAGAAGAGAGAGTAGTCAGGGAGGGAAGAGGAAGCTGGCACAATAAGGAAGAGAATGAGTATAGGAAAAGATTAAAAGTTTCAGATAAGTCTTTAAGCAAGTGTGGGGCTATAAAGAGCTGCTAAATGAAGCCTTACCAATGTACAACTGCTAGTCTTATTAGCCCTATAAAATCCAGGCACTCCATGACATCTTCAATGCAATGTCCTGCCCCTGTTAAATACTTGTATAGTCAGATGTAGCATACACTTTCATCAGCACCCAATCAGTACCCTAATTAAATTGAACTTCAAATCCTTTTTTGGTTGAACCCATCTTTCTTCTGTATCCAGCTTCTGCTTGAGTCACTACTTTCCACCCTTTACTCCATATCCAACAGCATCTGTTGCAATAATAGCAGCAGGCGTAACGAGCAACTTGAGACATTGGTCTGGATTCTTCTCTAACCTACACTGGAGTTACTAGCCAGGTTTTGATCTCCGTCGACCTACTGGAGTTATTTCTTATGTGCAAAGGTGCAACTGGGGGGAGAATAAGGCTTCTTGTCTGGAGCACCTACGTTCCATGATAAAGACGCATTCAAGCAAACAATTAGAAGGTGAGGGAGAGAGGTGCAACACAATGATGCACCTTTGTATGGGGATAGGTGGGAGAACAACAATGCTTAGAGGCCAAAAGCATTTCAATTTTATGTTAATGTATCAAAATATGTAGCACAGCCTTATGGCTTTTTCTGCCAGCCACTAGTAGATGGTAAGTAATCTCTTTTTAAGCTATTTTCCCCCCCTCAGTGTGCCAAAGAAATTATTTGAAATAATTATGAAAGAGACATAGAATATAAATGTCAGAATAGATATAGAGGGGAAAATATTACCAGGAAGAGGTTTTGTAATATGTTGGAAATGTCATTTATGGTTCCGTTTAATGAATGGGTAATTAGTTAGCTATATATCAGCTCAGCTCCTAATGGAATCCATAGTGGATTAACTACATGTCTCATGCATATTATCATACAGAATTTTTATGTCTTCCTGTAATGAATAATCATCTGCACTGTGCCAATATGAAAGTGAAGGAACTATTGCAATGCAGGGAATTCCTGCTCCCATTCATTAGGAAACATGACTTTCTATTTCTATGTAATTATAACATTGAGTACAGGAAGTAGACAGTATTCCCACTCTTCTGTGAACTGCATCTTTCCACAGCATGTTTGACTAAACTCAGTCACCCTCCCTGGGATTTGGTTTTTCCAGGAATCCAAAACAAAAACAAAGATCTCACCCTCTTCTCCTCCCAAAGCATGGCTGTTCCTAGATTTCCATAATGATACCCACAGCCACCTTCCTTTTAGGTAGAATGTGGAAAAGGCTGTTCATTAACTACAGGTATCAGTCAGCATCCCATCATCTGGAAAAATGATGATCAACAGAATCCTACTGCTGTTGAATGTGCTTTTGGTAGAGAAAAGAGGTGCTGCACACTTCATGCACTAGGTTGGATATGGGTGAGGCAAACAGCTCCAGGGTTATAAATGCATATTATCGCAGATATGTAGGGGAGAAAGCTGACACCAGAACAGAGAGATGAGGTGGACCATCTGCTGAATTTGAACAGCCACACCCAATGATTATTAGAAAAGCCAACTGTGAAACTCTGCTGCTGACCAAGACAGTGGTCATCTTGAATAATCTCAATCCTGAGGTGACAAAGGAATAAAGAAACCAGATGCTACTGGGGTCCAGAAGCTGCCCAAGCTCATATGCCATTTGTCCAATACTGGAAGAGCACCAACCAACCAGGGTGGCATTGGAAAGTCTTCTATTGTGGTCAAGGCAACAAAGCTGCCGTCCCTCGAAACTCTTCAGAGACCATCGTATAATATCTCCACGACAGTTTCAGTGAGATCTCTGCAGAGGGTAAAAGGAACACTCCTAGTCAAATAAAGCAAACATTTTGCCTGGGCCCTCCCTGCCTTACCCAACAAACCGAAGAAGTGAAAAGCAGATGCTGAATCTACTTGTTTGTTCTACCTGCATCCGAATTCACGGCAATTGAGCAGATGTGGATTGTGATATTAGACTGCCCTGCTACCGTTTGTCTGTTTGGTCTCTACTATTTTGTTTTCTAATGTTATGCCAGTATTCGTAAATCAGATCAAGTTTCAATGCCTTTTTTTCTCCAAGTTTATGGAGGGGATGGGACAAATCAGCTTTCGGGGGGGGGGGGAAGCAAGAAGGAACAATACATGTTCACACCCATACACGCTCTTTCCCTTCAGCAGTGGGCTTATCTGTAAAGCCAGTTCATACAGGTGAATAATGCTACACTGTCAAAAAGTTCCTGGTTCCCAGCCTGGTTTGAAACCCCACAGCATCTCCCCCTTCTTCCCTGTTCATAGCAGGAAGCCTGTGTCTTGGCTCCTGCAAAGTGGCCAGAGCCATACATGGGGTGCTGATGGGGTCGAAGCCGCAGGTCATGCAGTTCATTGTAAAAGCAACAAGTCTATGGGACAGCACCAGATTTCTTGCCCTCTTTCAGCCATACCAGAAGGTGATGTTCCTTCACTTTCATACAGCACTGCTGCTCACCCAGGTCATGCCCCTCTTGCCATATCCTGGGTAATCTGCATGCAGATATTGCTGCAGTTCTGCTGTAGTTATGCTTTCACAGTTTCTTCTCCTTGCAGGGAGAGGAGAGCCATGATTTCTTTCCTCCTCCAGGAGGAGCACATCTAGCAGTTATGAGTGCATGAAGCCAGTGTAGTTGGATGCACAAAAACAAGGTGAGCTGATTGCCCACCAAAAAAAGGCATTTCAAAAAACACGAGGACTTAAAAGGGGTGAGTGGGTTTCTGAGGTCCTAGGACAATGGAGTTCAAACTGTGACCGGAGCAGTCACTATCACAGGAACAGTGGCATTGTGGGAATTATCTGCTGGAGGACTGTTAGGGTCGACACAACCAATGTGGCTTCTATACTCCTGCAGCATTGACTTAAGTTGACTGTGGTTCGGCATTCCCCACGGAAGTGGTGTTATCGCCTTGCTGTAGCAGGGTGCTTACATCAGCAAGAGAAATTTGGGTGTGCACCCCCTTATATTCCTTGACTGATACAAGTCAACCCAACTTTGTAGGTGTAGGCCAGAGTATAGTCTGGTGACAGAATCCTCAAGAAATTGAGAATATAGAGGGGGGTTCTGTACTGAAGCTTTTGGTACTGATAGTTCTCCTTGAATGTCAAGTTCCAAGACTAAAAATAGAGCCACTCTCACCACAAAGGGTACCTAAGAACTGGCCTTGGACTACAGTTGTGGAAAGAGCTACACTAAATAGCTCTTTCCAAAGGGGATTTTCCCCTCTCATTCATGCAATCACAAGTCATTGGCTTTATACATGACCACATATAGCAATATGACATTTGCTATATCTGAGAGAAAGGTCATTCTGATTGTACAGTCCAGATGCCTAACAGACTAATTGAAAAAGTGGAACACTTGAATAATCCCCCCAAAAAATCTGTAATAGCTGCAATATGTTTTCTATTTTTAATTTTCTTGACTATATTCATAAAGCAGCATATAGTCAGTAGATACTTCATTACAATACATTACAGGGTTTTTCTTAAGAAAAAAGGGAGTGATGCAATGTTTATAAAATGTTTTGAGCCTTATATATCCCTAATGTAATTCCACTAACTTCAAGGAAAGTCCTGTCTGAGTAAATACTGGGGGAGGGAAGGAAAGGAGGGGACAGTGGCTTGGGGGTGCAACACACCACAAACTTGTCTGGAAAAAAACAAAGTCTCAAGCACATTTTATTTTAATTTGACAAATTGTAAGATAATTCATTCAGATAAAATATTGTTAAATAAAAATTATGAAGCAAATGAACTTCTGCTGTTTACATTTCTAAAACTGTTTCATTAATATTAGGGACATGCTAAAAGGTTTCTAAAGAAAAGAAGTAGACTGACTGAAAAAAATCAAGGATTACAGTAGTTTCACTGGCTATACCATTTAGCAGCAATGCTTTCAAGACACTCTTCAAAACAACAGTCCACAGGCTGTAGGAATATAGCATAAAGAACACCCATCAGTGGCATAACATTTACTAGAAAAATAATTGACAAGTACCTAGGTACAGCTGATTATAAATTGCAGGATGCACACTGATTTCTGCCGCTGAGCAATGTAGATATTAGGAATATACAGTGTAAGACTGATTGCTATAATAGGGTAGCTGAATAACCCGGTAAAATGGAGGATTATTCGATTGAAGATGAAGACTAATTTCGGATAATATAGTTCATTACCTTACCAAAATTTCTTCTCTTTTCCTGTCAACCCACAGCAGGTATTAATTAGCCAATAATTATATGGCATAAAGACAACTATTTGGATATCTCACTTTAAGCCACTTCATTGGTGAATAAAATAAACCAAGCATGACTGAATTAAAGTCTAATGCTGAATTTTAAAGTTGTAACGTCCTTTATTCCTGCAGCAAGGACGCAGACGTAACAATTCTTAACTGACATAAGGTATCCGATGTAACGCAACTGCTCACAGAGCTTATCCTGATGCACAACACAGTAAAATTGGAAAGTAATACTTGTACTTCCAGATCAAGGCTTTAGCATCTAAAGGTCTCACACCCTGTCTGCTCCTTACTCTGGAGCTTCACGTGGGTGTTTTGACTTCAGTCCTGTGCCCGAAGTGTTGAAGACAGATAAGTTTGGCTCACAGAAGTCTTGATTCAGCACTCCACCTCACGTGGGAAATGACTGCCTAGGAAGGAGTACTGTGAAAAGGTATCGGGGGGTTAGTGGATCACAAGCTAGTTATGAGTCAGTGTAACACCGTTGCAAAAAGTGAATATTATTCTGGGATGTATTAGCAGGAATGTTGTAAGCAGACATGAGAAGTAATTCTTATGTTCTACTCTGCAATGATACGGCCTCAACTGGAGTATTGTGTCCAGTTCTGGGCATCACATTTCAGGAAAGATGTGGACGAACTGGAGAGAGTCCAGAGGAGAACAAAAATGACAAAGATAAAAACAACTGGGTTTGTTTAGTCTGGAGAAGACAAGATTAAGTGGGGACTCGATAACAGTTTTCAAATACATAAAAGGTTGTTACAAGGAGGAGGGAGAAAAATTATTCTGGTTAACCTCTGAAGGTAGGCCAAGCAGCAACGGGCTTAAATTGCAGCAAGCGTGGTTTAGATTGGACGTTAGGAAACGGTAGTTAAGCACTGGAATAAATTGCCTAGGGAGGTTTTGGAATCTGTCACTGGAGGTTTTTAAAAGTAGGTTACACAATCATCTGTCAGGGATGGCCTAGGTAATCCTTACTCCTGCCTTAAATGCAAGGGATTGGACTAGCCGATCTTTTGAGGTTCCTTCCAGTGCTACAATTCTACGATTCTATTCAGCATGTGCTGAAGCGTTTTGCACAATAGTGATCCGCTTAAGCACATGCTTAAACACTGGTTGAATTGGGGCCATCATAGTAATAAGACAAATTATTATATAGCATGTAATGCTTTTGCACAGTTAAGTAGCAAAAGGAGCCATCCACAAGACTGATTCAGGATCTGTTGGGTCTCCACAACTCTGCTAGTGACTCATTGCATGATTATAGGCTAGACACTGGTTTCCATTCTAATGCCTCACTTTGACAGCTGTTTAACTCCATTGGAGAGTCAGGCTCCATCTCAGTGCCTAAATTTCCCATTACAGGTCTCTCTACATGACTATAGTTACTCAAATGTACGCAAGAGTTTGCAGGATCAGGCCTAGATATTTCACTAACTCCACCTCAGTTGAACAAACCAAGTCACACTCAAAGACCATTTCACTTAAGCTTGAACTTGTGAAGAGTGGGATGTGCTTAATTTTTAGTCAACGGGAGTTAAAATGCTTCACTGCATCACGATGACTGCCCAGCCCCTTTCAGAATTGAGCTGTCAGACCAAAAAGTTCAATGGGACCACTCATATGGGTTTAAGTACTCTAAGTAAACTTTCTAGCCTCGGTCAGCCCACCATAGATCTTTTTGTTCAGGGATTAGTTCACCACTGCTGTTGCTCTCAGAGCTTCCAAACTGAAAGAAACAAAATTACATCTAGTCAGTTTCTCCAAACTTCAATTTATAATAAATGCCCCTTACTTTTTTTTTAATTCGGTTGGTTTTTTGGGCAGAGGGGGATAGGAGGGGACTTAAATGAAACATATAATCGGAAGAGAGTCATTTTTTTCCTGCATGCTGCGAACACGTTCTTTATACACAAAACAGTATACAGTACAATTATATAAAAATGAAATCTAACTGCTTCACATACAACTATCAAAAAATCTATTAGGCCTTCGCCCTCCTGCTGTGTCAATATTACTGCCCTCAGCTTACACGATAGCTCCCATGGGTATTTTTCCCCCTTAAATAAAGTGCTAGAGATATCCAGAATGATTAGAAATGCATAGAAATCAGAAGAGCTTTTACACACCTATTGTATTTTTAATTATGACGCTATGGGATTTTTCCTGTGGGGACAAAAGGTATCAAGCAATATTTAAAAGGGTTCTATTGTTGTAGAAAGAGCAATATCACAATGTTAGGAGTGCTGAAAGAAGAGAAAATCTTGAACAGAAAAGGAAAAGCAAAAGAAAGTCCAAATATATTTAGACATACAAGACAACTGCACCAGGTCACAGGAAAGACTAAAATGTAATGGCGCAAAATGCAATATGAAGGGTCTGAGGTATGAGGACCATAATCAGACAACATATTAAGACAGACAAAACAGTTCCAGTAAATTCTTGGCCAAGTATGTTTACTCATCATGGAGGAAATTCTACCAGCAGCTCTTTCCTTTTCATATTACAGTAGCATGTAAAGACCCCATTTTACTTCACACAGTACAAATATTCAGCAAGAAACAGTCTCTTCCCCAAAGAGTCTAAATTTGGCTTATTTTGATTTCAGCAGCACCACCTCAAAAATGAGACTGCCTAAAACGTGAGCATTCCAGCCTGGGCCATGCTGTCTCGAATTTCAAAGCAACTCAAACGCTAGAACACCTGAACAAATTTGGACTCTCAAACCCTATTAAATTTGTCATTGCTTTGAACTAATGCAGCATACTGTCTTCCATGGCCTAAATTGTTTCTGCTATTTGTATGTTTTTAAATAAAATAAATTTATGCTAGAATAAAGAAAACAAAAACTACTACACTTGAACATTTCCCACTGAGTAATCTTATAACCTGAAAAGCTACTGAACCAATTTTCTTCAAAACCTGGGGTTTCAGGTGATGCCTTATATCTCAATGGCATCTGTGAAATGAGCCAAGATTAGTAGTTCTGCCTTCAGCTGTCCAGTTAATGTGGCTTGCTACAAAATTTCTGATTGGAACATACGGGGTTTTCCCCCCCTTTACTTTAACATACGTAACTCAGAAGTGGCTAAACTAATTCCCCCGCACACCTTTTTTTTTTTTTTTTTTAAAGAACAAGAACAGAGAAATAAAATTAATCTCCAAGACAAGATTGAAATATTAATCCCCCAAAGGAATTATTTGTTAATGTTAAGGCATGGAAAAAGGAAGGTTAGAATGAAAGTCTGAACTCTCCCTTACCTGTAGCATTTACCATCTGCACTCCTAACACACACACATCAGAACTTACATTAAAGGATATTCAGCTCGTTAGCCCAAGAAAATTTACATTTAAGGGCTCTATTTCCCATATCTGCCCAAATGGGCAAAGCAAGGAAATGTGCTTGATGTGTGATATGCCTCATAACTTGAAGGAAAATTCCACTCCTTTTGATCATCTCAGGGATGAACACACGCAAGGATTTCTCACCATGAATAAACTCTGTAATATATTTTAAGCTAATGTTGTAAACCTATGACAGGTCATTTTGCCTGATCAGGAAATGAGCACTTGACCTGAAGTACCACTTTTTTTTTTTTTTTTAAAGTATAAAGCCTCCAGTTCTTGGGGAGCAATTATTTGTGGGTGCAAG
>ML675622.1:28351241-28424302 GCA_007922155.1 Mesoclemmys tuberculata
AGTATAAAGCCTCCAGTTCTTGGGGAGCAATTATTTGTGGGTGCAAGTATAAGCACATGGACATCAAGCATTTAGTTGTCTAACAACCATTAATCTGTAAACTGGGTTGGGAGCACTTTAAATATTCAGCCCTAAATATTTTCTTTATATTTCTTTTTAAGTCCGTCACACTGATAGTAAGGAGGAGCCCATTAATTCCACCCTGCATATCTGACTGCGTTAGCACATCTTTCCAAACGGAACCCCTAATTCAGTGGGTTCCTGTAATAGAAACAGATTGCTGAAGAACTGAAAACTGACTCTTTCATGACAATGAAACTATATGTACTGCACAAACGCTGCAGAAGTAGTTCTGCGACTTCCATAACTATGTCTGGAGCATGATAAGGCTGGCTAAGTGCCTCATAAAGTGTTAATTCACCAGCCATGGGAAATCTGAAGTCCAGCTATGAATTACAGTATTTAACTGAAAGAATCTCTGAAAGTAATTCTTTCACATGTGGATGAAAAAATGTGTACTTTAGTGAACCCAACGAAACATGCTTTTTCTGGATTTGCTGAGTAGTTTGACAACTTTTCACTATGATCAAAAGATTAGATTTTCATAATTTAAAATTAAAAAAAAGTTTCTTGAAGATTTGTTAAGTACAATAATGAGTAAATTCACTTGTCCACATGTATCAGTTTGGAACAAAGTTTAGAAAAGAAAATATAAAAGCCTTATGTAACTCCTACTTACCACAGCTGGAACACACAAGAGGTAAAGGCTACTCTTAATTCCATGTAACACACAGGAGCTGGTTTACACCATCGATACAAAAATCAACCAGAAAGTAATAACTATAGTAAAATTAAATTCAACATTCTTCTGAGGGATTGTGTGGGGAAAAAGAGTGTTGTTTTTATTGTATTTACAACTTTTTGTTCGGGTTGTTGGGTGTATAAGGGGTTAATTCAAGCAGGAGTTACTCACCCGGAAAGCACCAGGGCACCCAATTTCCCAACATGTAGAAGAACGCAGGAGTCATTAATTTGGGCGTTTTACCTTTAACCAGGCTGCGTTCAGCTCTTGGCTGGTAACCTAGGGACGTGGGAAAAGGAAGACATCTGGATGGGAAACACACAAAACCTTTGAGATAGATAAAAATATAGCCCCTGAAGAATTAGGGCGATTAAGGCAGTGATCAGTAAACTGTGCACAAAAGAAGCAGACTGCTACAAATACGGGCCCTGTGGGAAGTTTTGAAGGAGGGACTACCTAAACTTGAGGTCAAGAGATAGATGCATATGGATTATTGTGTTAAAACTAGAACTCATTGGGATGCTGGGGAGTCTGGGATTCCCGGGGCCAACCAGCCATGCAAACGCCAAGTCAAGGACTGTGGGACTTTTCCATTCAGAGAGAATTCTGAAGAGGTTTTGTTCTGATTCAGAACTAACCCCATTTCAAAACTATCAAAATCCTCTGTGGAGTAAAATCACCTTTCTCCACACAGCTCTAGTTAAAAAAAACCCTCTTCTCTTTTGTTATGCTGCATTCCCACTGTTGAGAATAAACAATACCTAGTTTTGGATCACTGGGTTATCCATGGGTCACAGAACCTGAAGGGAAGGCCTGAAGTAGTCCAATCCAGTCAGCCTAGGGAAGAACCACACTTGTGCTTGGGGGTCTGTACTTTGGGCAACAAGAGTGGGATTCCACTTCAAGATAACGGAAGGCAAGAGGCTTAAAACTGGGAGGGGTGTATGAGTCACCAGGAAGAGGGGTCAGCTAGCACTGACCCATGCTATGCTTTAAGAATGTGGATTTTAAAAAATGGAAGAAGTTAAGAGACCCTAAAGCCAAATACATGAAAAAATAAAACCCTTGAATTCAGGATAGAGGCAAATTCAGGATCTATAAGGAACACAGAAAGTATATACCCCCTTATACAAAAGGGAAGCTGGAAGATAGCTTAATGTCCATGTGGTGTTTTCAAATCAAATGCACAACAGCATGTGCATATTTGGTAGCACAAAATTGAGCTACAAGACATAAGCATCTTAAAAAAGCAAAAATCTATATATATTTTACGAATTTAAAAACGTATTTGCCAAGCTGAGTTTCATCTTAGAGCAAATTTTTATAGCCAAGTGATAAACTTCTGAAAATAGGGATTTCTAATGGACTTAACTCCTGGACAGAACACTACCATTGGCAGTGTTGATTCAACAGAACCACCTTTGGCTGCTTTGTCAGACTATTTGGGTAAAATTTCTGCAAAATGAAAGCTAGCCAGTGTTTTTAAATATATTTTTACACACATTACAATTCCGTCCTCCCAAAGCCCGAAGTTACTTAGCTGCTCTTCAGTAATCCAAAGCTTTCGGATGTCCTCCAGGTCATTAGAAGAAAAAGAAAAAGTGTACTGTATTTCAGTCAACCCCCTTCTAGTTGAAGGGCTTGTGCTCATTTTTATTATCAGGCATTTTAAGCACACTCAAACACGGCATGAAAATTTTGCCCCAAACTTATATTTGGTATTCAAACTCTCAAGAGTAATGTATGTATAATTTATATAGGAAAATGGTTTGCTTTTGGATGGGGGTACATTTAAAACAGAAGAGCTAGAGGGTGCACTAACATTAGAGATTTCCATACTGTGGGACTTGATGGTTTCAGTCTTACTGAAGAAGAACTACCCTCCTCTTGACCCAGGAATATTGAACACCCACTGCCCAGACACTTTGATTTTAAATGCATGGAGGTAGAAACCTAGCCTCCAGCTTTCTGTGCTTACAAATCATTGGCATTAACACCACCTCTGATGACCAGTTTAGCAAGGAGATACTATAGTTTTATTGGTGTCCTAAGTTCAAGTGGGGAAGAATCCAAAATTTGCTTGCCCTTCGTGAGTGAAAATGCTATTAAAGCTCGTTTCTGACCCAACAGGGGAATTTATTCATCTACTCTTGCACATGGCACTGCAATCTCTAACACAGAAAATTACCGATTACTAGAACTCATATGTTCTACTGTACAATGCAGGCAAGGTTTGAAGATTTCACTCAAGGTGAAATATGAAGGTTGTTAGCATACAAAAATCATAAAAGGTTAATATTAACTAACAATCCTTTGTATATTGACTATACTCAGAATCCTTGTTGTATTAGCTAAAATACATTTAGATTCTAAGGCCTCGGTGTTTGTTCTTAAACTGAATTTAGGTGTGACACCAGTACTCAGGAACATATATAACCAAGTAATGGGCACTACCTAATTATCCTCCGCATCTCTCAGTCTGAGGGTCCAGATGTCTGTGAAGGAAACCCCCCGCCCCCCAAATTAATAAAGGCTGTCTACAGAACTGTTAAACAAGACTGGGTAATTGATCAGGTCTAGGTGCTTGTGATCCAGTTATGTTCTGTGATTGATAAGGTATTTGTTATTGCAGATATTTTCTGTAATGAATGAAATAAAGACCCATAGATAAAGGTTTTAAATTCGTTAAGAGGCGCTTGTTGTGTCAGCTGTCAATAATACTAACTGGATTAGAAATTTTTCATTTGCCAGTCAGATAGACTAGATGCCATAAACAACTGAGGTATCAAAAACTGCCACTATCATCCCACTGTGTGCTAAGTAACTTTTCCCTTCCCACAAAGACATTTTTTTCATCTCACCTATTTTCAAAAGAAAAAAAAATTGGGCAGTTTCCACCACATTCCCCAAACAAACTCCCATGTTCCACTAATTATAGGAGGAAGGAAGCAGGGTGCGATCACTTCATCATTCACGAAGGGTGGTATGGTTTACCTTTTTTTTTTTTGATACTGCCGTATTCCACTTTGATTAAATAATTCTATTTGAGTTATTGACATCTTACATTGTTATTCCTGGTATTAAATTTGAACATGGAACAAGTTTATGGGATACAAGTGATTAATGACTGGTCGATTCTTGCTCATCTCCTACAGCAGGTAATTTGTTCAACGTCCCAGATTACTGGCAGGTCCAGGGATAGAGCTCAGGTTTCCTGGCTTTTGGTTCACTACCATAGGATAGCCACATTTCTGCACAGTAAGTGAAGTGGAAGGGCTTCCCAGGGCATGCACAAACCAATGAAAAACATGGTCTAGTACTTAGCTGCAGTGACCTGGTGTAACACCACTGCATTTGATTCATACAAGCTCATGTTCTGACCCAGTATATCGAAACCAGAATCATACTACAGTTCTTCCATTTTGGAATATTGACTAATAGAAATGTTTCAATTGGCATAACATACCAAACAGCGTTAGTGACTGTGTCAATTCCACATTTCTTCAGCTGTAATAAGGAATAATCCAACCTGTTTCAATTGCTCTCTAACTCACAGGAGGACTGAAAGTTTAACGTAATCTTATTTAAATGTTTAAACAATAAAAAGGCCAACTGGACTCAAATAACTGCACAAATAGAATTATGCTATGGAAGTACATATGGACTTCAAAGTGAATTGTATTTGCATGGCAATATTTAAATGCTGCAAGCCACAAAAGGAAAAATTCTGAATATCAAAGACTATTTTCAAAACAAGGCATGGTCAAGAAATATTGAAAATAAAATGAGAAGCATGTCTTAATGCATTTGATATATGTAACAGATGCTCATTGTCCTAATACAACACAACTCTTCTAGTCAATCTAATTTTATTTGCCATTCTGCCCTTTTAAGTTTATCAGATGAATACAATTGCTGTTTCATGTAGCTTATTAGGGAAAAATATATTGAATCTGTATCAAAGATGAAATATGTAATACCCATCATAGCTGGATTGAAATTTATTCTTTACCCCATTACCATGACAATGTCCTATTTGAATTGCTTTACTTCATCATTGAATACATTTAGTTTGGGACCGTTATCCACTCAACAATTCCAAACCAAAACAGAAAACCAGAATTAAATATGCTTGCTGTCCAATCAGTAGCTATTGTTAGCAGAACTTGAGCTCAGGGAAAAACTAATTGAAATGCCATCTTCAGTGCTTCTGTGGTGGTACAAGCCTCATTCATTAGTACAAAATGAACCCCACTTTGAACAATAACTGCAGTTCGAGTTGGACTAAAAGTATGAATGAATGAAAATATTTGAGAGAACAGATTTTTTTAAGAAGCACATAAAGACTGCAAAGTCTATATATATATAAATAAATATAAAAATAAAAAATATATATATATGATCCCAGACAATGTTTATTTCACCTTAATAACCAGTGTGGAAGTGTTGGGAACCCAACAAGTTTTATTTGCACAATGGAATGGAAAAATATGCTAATCCTCTCAATGTACTTGTGAGGGCCAGAATAAAACCAAGACATTTCATTAGCCAGGTAGCATGACATTGCTCATTAACAGGATTTGCAAGTCCTTATTCTGTGATGTAACTCTACATTAACTTTTTTTACATTAGAAGTACTCACCATGTTCCTGTAAACCATCATTATTTTGTTTCTCCCCATTTTAAATTAATTGTGTGATGTAAAAACAATCACTGCACAAGAGGAAACAGCAAGAGCTGCAATGCAAGTATGAAATGTTGCATATATAAGAAGGTAAAAAATTAGAAGCATGACGGAGAGCACAAAGGAACCCAGTACAGCAATAAAGAAGATAACTGATGTGCAACTTCCAAGTTAGTTCTGCTCAGAAAAAGAGAAATGCTTAACAGGAGACCATGTAGCCAAGTTGCTAATTTTCCACAGATTGCACTTCAATCTACGCCATCTCCTAATGTTTAGCCATTCTTCATTATACCCCAGACACTCATTTTGCTGCTTTACTCGCATGTAATCATCACTCAATACAAAGGACCACACCTAATATATGAAGCTGATTTGCAGCAGTGCATTGGCCTCCACATGTATTTGAACTGCAGTGCAACAACCTTGATCACCCACTTTTGTGGCTCAGAAAGGCACACACATTTAATCCTGGATGTGCAAATAAGTATCACTTTTTTATAGCTACGTGAAGCCACACAGTTTATCAGACTTACTCTTAAATTTCTAATCCACATAGATTAAGAAGAAACCTCAGATTTTAGACAGTGGTTGATTGGTCATAAAACTAGATCAAGAAAAATATAGAAAAAAATTAATAAAATCATTAAATTGGAATTAAATATGCAGTTTGAAGAACTGGAGGGAAGGGTTGGGACTCTCAGACAGGCATCTGTTGGAAAAATTTCACAATGAATGAAAGAATAGACTGGAGAAACCTGGAGGTGGACCAAAGACCAAGAGGAAGTTCAAGGAGAAGAAAAAAAAAGCCACATGTTTCAGATCCCAATGTTTCAGATATCTGTCATGGACTCATTGGTGCCTACATTTAGTATGAGAACATGAATGTTTCTATTACTTAAAGTTGTCAATGATTTTTAAGTCTCCTAAGCACTGAACTGATTGTGAACAGATAACATTGAATACTTGAGGTTCTCTATTGAAGTTGTGTTTTGTAGTGGTGCTCTTTCAGATGCACAGGGTACTACTGGTCCAACTGGAAGAGAGTGTATAAGCACTGGAAGTGCAAAATATTCTTGCATCCCAGCGTAACTTGATTGCATGGCTATTCACTTTCTGCCAACATAAGAGGGGGAAAAAGGAAAACAAATGCATATGTAAAATTCAAGTCAACATTTGCAGAAGTTATTTTGGAGTGATCATTGAAATGTTAGGAATAGCCCAATCTATACAGAACTGACCATCCAGGACCCAGTGAGAAGGGGTAGCAAGCCAAGCAATAACTTAAATGCACATGCACATCAAAGCAAAATTGGGTCAAAAAACACCACCTTTAAATCTCTGCTACAAAGAGCAACTTCAGTCCAATTGGACTTGGTTGATTTAACAAGAATAAGTAAAATTACATACAAAACTATACGATACTTTCAAGAATCTGACTCATTTTCATTTGTGCATTTAAATGCTATCATAGGATGCTGTTGTGAGGAATTCCAGGCCCGACAGTGACAATCAATTGTCTGTAACTTCTTCCCGTAATTCACAAAAAAAAATAAAAAAAAAATCTATTTTTAAGCTACAAATAGTGACAAGAGTGTTCCAACCATCATCTCCTCCTGGAGATTTTATCAGGATCACCACCATTGCCTACATTTCCTCAACAGTGCCACAAGAGGACATGGCTCAAATATTCTTCTAGTATACAGTTCTGCCACTAAAGATTCACTACATTAGTACAATAGATCTATAACCTATATATCAAACCAGCCATTAGGGAAAGTAACTATTTGAATCAGCACCATGAATATATATGAAACAAAGGAACTTTCAAAATAGAACAGAGAAATATTGTGTCCATTTGAGTGGTGATTTTTCCTGTCTGCTCCAAAAAGCCTCAGACTTGGCTATAATAATCACTCTTACATTGTTTCTCCCACCTGTTATTTACATAAGAATTTAAGGTCAAATTATGACAGTTGATGAAACAATCAAACAAGACAAGTTAAAAGCCCAGTAAAGAGAAAAGTCAAAGTCATTCCTCAAATTCTACCACAAAGATTACCAAAACCACTTTGACATTAACAGATTAAATCAATTACGCAGCACACTTTTTCCATAGTCTATTTTTATATGGTACTCATGTAAACAATAATGATAAAGATGCATGTATAACAAGTAAATCAGGCTTTATTCAGGTAAAATAGCTTTGGATCATTCTGAATGTGAATCACCCTGAACTTTCTGAAAAGGACTCCTCAGCAGCTTTATCAGAAAAAAATTTATACTTGTACCATAGGGTCCATATACACTTCTGACTGTGCCTGGTTACATGTGTGTTTTTTTCCCCTCACAATCATCCCCTTTCCCCTAGATGTCGACATCTGAAGTCCTAAGAACATTCCTGAAGGACAATCTAGTGTGCAAAAGCTAACATCCATGAGGGATGGGGGGTAGGTACATGTATCTGCTGTGGCATGTCCTCATAGCCATGCTACAGTGCAGCATGGATGGGGACAAAGGGTGCATACCAGGTGCTGGTGTCAATAGTTGTAGAGGTGCATCCTCAGAATGCATTGATCTCTTTGTTGTCTGACCCTTACCCAAAAGGTTCTTGGCACCTCTCCCCCTTGCCACCCACACTAAAGCACTTCAGAACAGTTTTCTGCTGAGATCTATTGATCATCATCTGAGAGCAGCTGCCTTGTCTCTGGAGCACACGCGGGTGATGATCAGCATATGGTCAATCTTCCCTGACTTAGCCCTGATCTGCAGGAAAATGTACATATACCAAGAGACTTCATGGAGGCTAGTATTCCCAGGACTCAATCCCAATCCCCCCTAACAGCCCTCACCACACACCACCTTGATTTGATCGCAGGGCTACACAAGGATGCAAATCCATTTTATTGAAATACCATCAACCATTGAAAAGCACTTAGAGGAAGCTAGAACAAGTTATCATCTAGCAGTCATTGCGCCTGTGTCCAGGCATTTCTCAGCCATCACTGACAAGGATTGTCCCCAGGCTATGCAAAACAGTGGTATAGGGTAGGGTTCATTTGTTCTTGTTACAAAACCGTTTTAGCTGTATGTGCAATCTATGTATGCAAATAAAAGTTGCACACAAGTGAAGTGAACAGTACCTTGTTTTCCCATTACAATCAATGGGATACTTCCCAGAGGTTTGAGAAGGGGTAGCAGAATTCACTTCACATGACTAATTTCTTACAAGTCTATTGCCATGGGAATGCAGACCAGTTCTATCCCTCCCACTACCCCTTCGCCCCAACCAATGAATTCACTAGTTTAAACTTTTTTTTAAAAAAAAAGTGTTCATGACAGTGAAGTAAGCTATAAAAGAAAACTGTTGCTCTGCAAAGCACTAGAATGAAAAACAGAAGACAAGTTAACTGAAATGTCTTTTATGGCTTTAACCGAAAATACTGGTAAAGGGAAACAAAACACTGAAGAGGTCTGTCATGGACCTTTTATGACCCTCTTCCCCAACTCCCACCAAACAGTCACCACTGGAAACCATGGGAATACTCATAAACAGAACCTGATAAGTGGTCTGAGTAAGAGATATCCGAAAACATTGTGAGGAGGTAATGTGTGAAATCCCTCCCAAATATCCTACAAGATTGTTAAAATTACATTAACAACGCTTAAGCAACCCAAATCCGTGTTAACGTCACAAAAAAACATTGCTCAGTGATGCCCTTAAAGTGCATTAAAACGCTTCTCGGCCCTAAACCACAGCCAAAAGTGTTAACCGTGAGGACCTTCCACCAATGGTCTTTTCAGTTAGCACATTAATGTTGGTCAGAGGGGATCAAAATCCACCAAGATGTCTCACAAGACAAGTACATGGCCGTGCTCTATTAAGCTTTCCCAGCAGCACCATCGCATGACAACAGAGTTCCTTGGCACAGTCTGAAGTCACTTTCTGGCTCACTGTTGTTCCATGATGTATGAGCCCAAAGCATCATGAATTTCCCTGGCCTCCTAGGAACCAGGAGACATGCACACAAGTGGGATCTGGCTACCGGTATAGGCTTTGAACAAGAGATCTGTCCTATGCCCACTCACTGTGGAAATATTTCCCTTTAGCCTCACATACATTGTGCAAGGCAAAGCACACCATGAAAATCTGATCCGTGCTTATCACATTTGTATCATTGGTTGGAAAGCACTGCCCACAGGCTCTTAACCATCTCAAAAAGGTACTCTCCACTACTATACTCCAGCTAGTCAGTGTGGTAGTTCAATTCCCTTTTACTTGGGCTGGAAATATTAGGATATTGTTTCATAAGCCAAGGTAAGCGGGTGTGAGGGGTTCTCCTCAATAAATGTTAGCACAACCACACAATGATTTCAGGGCAATAGTCCTTTTTCCCCCTGCGGTTCTTCCCTGATCTTCTAAGCACCCAGGCATCATAGTCCTTTCCTATTCGTACAACTTCATGTTGATAAGTGACCCCTGTGGTCCACTAAGCCGTCACTGGAGAACCAGTGAACAGTAATCTTCTTAGTTCACATATTCACTGGTCCCTTTTAGTGGGGAAAGTCAATGGGCCCCCACATGGCTCAGAAACCAGATACTCTGAAATCCCACAATAGTTTAGGGATTTGGGTTTGGCAACTACCTTTGGATCTACCACAGTACTGATGGCCTGGAAAATCTGTACAATTACCATCACCTCCCAACTCTTGACTTTCCAAACCCCAAGAAATCTGCAACAGAACTTTAGCAGTCAGGTGTTTCTAGCTTCCAAAGGGCTACAGCCATCTGCTGCTGCATTGTAGGAGTTAAACACCTCTCCAAAACACCCACCACCAAATAGTATGGCACTGGAGGGTTGGTGCAAGCAGCTTGCACAACTCCATAAAGGTCTGTTTCCTCATTCTGAAGTTTTGCAGCCAATTATCATCACAAGTTTCCAAGACTATGTAGTCCCACCACACCATGCTGGCACTCTGGGACTAGAAGTGGTGATCCATTCACAACACTGCCATCTTGGCACGTCACACATCTCTTTTTCATTCCCTCACCCCCAGGTCAGCCGTCTTTGCAGTCTCACCTTTTTATGGATCAATTCCACCCTGCATCTGGTATCGCACCACATGAATATTTGACAGCGAGTCGTGGCGAAACCACATCACTGACTTAGACTATAAAAGTCAGAAAGGACCATTATGATCATCTAGTCTGACCTCCTGCACAAACAAAGTCTACAGAATCTCACCCACAATAGACCCCTAACCTAAAACTGAATTACTAAAGTCCTCAAATACTGGTTGAAAGACTTCAAGGAACAGAGAATCCACCAGCTAGTGACCCGTGTCCCAGGCTACAGGTGAAAAACTCAAAGAGTCTCTTACCATCCGCCCTGGCGGAAAATTCCTTCCCAACCCCAAATATGGCAATCAGCTAAACCCGGACCATGTGGCAAGATTCACCAACCAGACACCCAGAAAAAATTCTCTGTAGCAACTGTGGCAAGGTGGGGGGCGGGGGAGGGAGAAGTACTCCGCCCTCGTGGGCCCTGCGCTCTTCCGGCTTGGCCGGCGGGCAGCTGGGGGGAGGCCTAGGGAGGGGACGGGGCCCGCTCTGCCCCTGGCTATCACTACCTTCCCTGGGAGTAGTCTGTGGTCCACTCTCAGCTTCCCCAGCTGGGTGTTCTGCCTCGGGTGCTGTGGCCACGCCTGTGGAAGCTTCAAGCCTCTGTAGATTGCAGGCCGCCGGCTGCAGGCCGCAGCCTGCCAGCTCCAAGCTACCAACTCCAAACTGCAGGCTTTGGAACTGCAAACCTCCAACCGTAACCGTAACCGTAAACTCCAACCTCCGTCCTCCTCACTCCAAACTCCTCACTCCACAACCCACACTGCCTGCTTGCACTGGAGGCTTTTAAGTGTTTGGGGCGGGGCTCCTTGATTGGCCCCAGGTGGCCTAATTGCCTAAGCAGCCCCAGCTGAATCACCCAGGGAATAAGGCTTTGCTGAGCCTGGGGCTAATATACCTGCCTTCCAGCACCCTTACGTAGCCATCTGGCCTGACCCTGTCACACAACTCACAACCATCCAATCTACATCCCATCATAGGCCATTGGGCATATTTACACTAGTAGTCACTTAATTGTCAAATTAGGCTGTTCCATCATACATGTGCTCCATATCTCCAAAATAGTTTGGCAGAAGGGCAATTCAACCAGAAACTGACCTCACCAAGTGTTTGAAGGTGGCATATAGTACCAGCAAGACAGTTCCCAGAATATCTCCTGGGATATCATTTGTGAAATGGTAGTGGTAATACTGTGAACCAAAAGGGGCAGTGTGGACATAGATGTTCACCCATGCCCCGCTTGTCAAATATGACACTGGGCTCAGGTACCTGTGCTAACAGGACCCGGGTAAGCACCCAGGGAAGTGCAAAAGTGTAGCTGTAGCATCTATCATAAAGTGAGAGCAACTGATGGTCTTTGATAAGACCTAATTTTGCAGGCTATCCTGTAGATAAACTAAGTCAACTCTAATTTATTTTCTAGAAGTAGCATTTCAGATCTTTTGATCTTAGTTTATTAGATCCAGATCTGAGAATACAATGATCTATTTATTTTTAAAAAGTAATATCCTTTTGTGTCATGTGTCATGGCTAAAAATCTTATTTTTCTTTCAAGTCTAAGACTAATGACAACAGTATTAAGAGTCTTGCAAAATTTGACAGTAGCTTATTATGTGATCACTGATGAAGATGGGGTGCTTTTCCTTACTCATTTGCAGTGTTTCTAGAAACAAGATCTTTAAAAATCTAAACCAAGTTGTCTTTCCCTCCCTCAGGCAGGACTATAATTCTGGAGCTATATTTTCTAACTGGGTCTTACAATAGCTCCATGTGTTTCTCAATATCTATAGGATTGCCAGGGAGGATAGCTTTCTATTTCACAAAGAGGGCACATCTATCTGCCTGAGCAATCATTCCAGCCTTTACCCATTGCACAGCTAGTTGAAGTTGCTGGTCATGTAAGTAGCAAATTTAACATTGCAATCAGAAACACACTTTGTTTACTGTTGCACAGCACCATTTAGTTAGTTGAAGATTTTGTTTAAACAAAGATACTCACCCATCACCAAAATACAGTGGCAGATCTAAACAGCTGTAAGTTATCGTAGTATGATTGACTAATGACAATTTATTTTAGGATTTGCTCCAGATTCTCTAGGAGGAAATGACAGCCAAATAGTTAAACAATGCTGCACAAGAGTTACAGGATGAGGAATAATAATTAACATGCATTTATTCAAACTGGATTTGGCCAGGATATTCACTTTGTCATTCATGTAAACAATACCACATGACATTTGAGGAGCAGGTCTAAATAGAAGCTTAGTTTTACATCTCATGCAAGCCTTTCAACAGTTCTAGAGTAGAGGTTGGGTGAAGCACATAGCAGTAAAGAGGAGTAGGCTTTTCTTCCACCTAGTCAAAATAGTTAGAGTGGTGGTTAGAAGCATTGATGCAAGAAGCTGCATCAAAGAATAGCTGTGAATCTTTCACCTGACTAACTTCAGCCAAAAAGAGTCATATGATGAGAAGTTACCCTACAAGTGGAGGGAACATTTTCAAGCTGTTTGAAATGATAGTCTATGTGAGTTCTCATCAGATGTAATCTTAGAGGGCAAGGTGCATAATGTGTTTTTATTCCCCCATATATATAGTTTCCCAAAAGAGGGTTGATGGATTAACTACACCAAACTGGAGAGCTCTCTCCCATGCTCTAAGCCGATCTTCATTAAAATGCTGCAGTGGTTCAACTGCAACAGTGTAACTGTGATGATGCAGTGTTTTAAGTGTAGACATGCCCTTAGAGTCTGACCAAGGAATGGTCTAAGCAAACTCAGCACCTTAATTGTGGATATCATTGGGGGAGGAGCTTGCTCACCACCTTGCATCAGGTGCCCAACAATTTTGAGCACAATCCAACTTCCACAGAGATCAATGGGAACCTCTTTAGACTTCAATACTTGGATTGGGACTTAACGCTTACAAAAATTAATCTGAAGGCAATTACTTTCTTTTCTTTCCATTGATTCCAAATATACACTGAGGTAGTGTCACATTCTTTAAAGCCTTTGATGCACATTTTATTCTAAATAAGTGTTGAGTTTTGCTTTACTACTGGAACCAAAGAACAAAGTATTTCCCTAACTTTCCCAACACTGCCGTCTTTTATTCAGGACATTTATCACAAATTCATAGTTTTGTTTTCTAGCTTCTCAGTAACTATTTCTACCTCTTCAAGGCCCACAACTGACAAAAAGTTATTGATGAAGGATAAATAATTTAAGTAGTAGGTTTATTTGCGTTAGCTGAATGTTTGATGCCGACTATTCAGCTAATGTAAGTATGTTGACCTTTAGCATGCAGTTATGAAAACCTTCCTCAGTGCACTTGCAATCTATTCACATTATAATGTAAAATATTTTCCCATATGTAGTGTTACTCTTGTCTTCAAAACAAAGCACTGAACACTTTGACTCTGACCCAACAAAGCATTCCAGCACATGAGTAACTAAGTCAATGTGACTACTCATGTGTTTACAGCATGCTTGGATGCTTTGCTGGATCACTGCCAGACCTCTCAGCACCTGCAGGATTGAACTCATGTATATACATGAAGGGAAGACTAGACCCATCATCCAATATGAAGAAAGTCTTCTACTGCATGACTCAGGGACCTTTTTTCTCACCAGGAATATAGTTAATGATGAACCAGTTGGTATTGCAGAAGGCACCTTGTTATTCTAGACTTGCTTAGTTGCTATTTTCCACTCCACAAGTGGAACAATTTCATTAACACCTTGATATTTTGTACTGACAGT
Source organism: Mesoclemmys tuberculata (assembly GCA_007922155.1). Taxonomy (NCBI): domain Eukaryota; kingdom Metazoa; phylum Chordata; order Testudines; family Chelidae; genus Mesoclemmys; species Mesoclemmys tuberculata. The sequence continues at coordinate 28,365,605 of ML675622.1, forward strand.
CCATTCCCTTGGAGGGGAACACCATGGGCCAAAACCTCCAATTGGGTGAACCAAGGTAGCTTCATTGAGTGACTGGCCCTATAGATGAAAGCTTTTTCATCTCAGGTGCAGTCTTACTTATTTTATAAGTCTGTTACTTCTCAAAGAGACACTTCTAGCATCTAAAGCTGTGCTTAAATTCACAGCCACCACGGGTGCTGCCTGCAGGTTCAATGAACTTTGTGCGTCCCAATGTTCCCTAACTGTTCCTAGGATGAAAGGCAAGTTTTCATGTGCAAATAACTGCCTTTAATGATACTGAAAAAAATGCAGGTTACAATGACACCTTGTGCTGGGCAGCTTTGATGCAACTCTAGGTACAGCCTTCATGATGGAAGAATCACATTTTAATTGGTTATTCAGGAACAGCTCAGCAACTAAACTACATCTCTGACTACTGGGGGGGGGTGGAGGAAAGGAGATGGGAATACATTACTATAGTTTTGATACTGCACAATCCTAATCAAACAATAGCTCTGAAATGGGTAGGGCCAGCATATTTCTCTAAAGCTTCAACATGGGCCATCTGCATGTTTTTCTCTGGAAACTAAGATATCCCTTGATTTACATCAAATGTGAGGAGGGAAAAAATGAAGGCCAAGGTAACACTTTTCTGCTCTGGTTGTTTCTCTTTAAAATCTTTATTTGTCACAACGTCCAAAGTGCCTCTGTTTTAGCAAACTCTGGAGGAAACAGAAAGCCATTATAAATGTAATCTACCACCTGCTCCTACCATGTAAAATTTAATTGTCTCTCAAATCAAAGATTTAGAAGAAAAAAATGTCTGGATTCAGTGTTCATTTGTCAAGGACAAATGAAAACTGAAAGAGGTGATTTGGACTTTGTCATTTTCGTTAGAAAAAAAAAGCAGGTGAAAAGCCACATACTGTAGGGGCTTTTGTTATTACTTTCTTAGTCTTGTGTAAACAAAAAGCTTCAATATTTTAAAGCATATGTGGTCTCTTACTCCACGCTATTGTCAGTATCTTATACTTTCAGTTAGCAATACATTGTCACTGACTTCCTGTCAATGGCACACGTTGATGAGTGTCAACTGACTAGATTTCATGGTCACCTTGGGGCCCTTGATTGTGCTAATGAAGCTGCTGTTGGACAGCTCAGTAAGCATGGCAAACACTAAAAAAAGTTAGCCTGACTAGATCTAGTTCAAGTTATTTGGGCTTGAATTTAATTAACCTTCATTCATTTGGATTATCGCGTAGCTGTTGTCAAGCTAGACGTGCCAGTCAGACAATGCTTTTCATTACCGACTTACCTGCTTGTGGATATTGATGTAAGTCGTATGAATGCTATTCTTGAAAAAAATTTAGACGAGTTTAAATTTAATGCAACACAGCTCTTCCACATGACTGCAAATGATTCATGGTGGTTTCCACAAAGCCATGAAACAGCTGATCCATGTAAGAGTGGAAAGAGATGAACCAGGGAGATTAAATTTCCTTTATTTTAAATAGCACCTTATTCCACTGAAATTAGTGGAATGATTAGATATGAGGGGGAATTGGATAGCAGCCTTTAACTACCTGAAAGGGGATTCCAGGGAAGATGGAGCTAGGCTGTTCTCAATGGTAGTAGTGGACAGAACAAGGAGCAATGGTCTCAAGTTGCAGTGGGGGAGGTATAGGGTGGACATTTGGAAAAGGTTTTTCACTAGGAGGGTAGTGAAGCACTGGAATGGGTTACCCAGGGAGGTGATGGAATCTCCATCTTTAGAGGTTTTTAAGCTGCAGCTTGACAAAGCCCTTGCTGGGGTAAATTAGCTGAGGTTAGTCCTGCTTTGAGCAGGGGCTTGGACTAGACCTTATGAGGTCCCTTCCAACTCTAATATTCTATGATTCTATGTAAGGGCTTAGTCCATGTTGGCGGTGGGGTGGCGTAGTCTTTGGTGCAAGGTGAGGCCAGAGTAATGAAAATTCTGAAGATTTGCAAAGAATACTAATTTTGTGAATAGATACCAGAACCTTTTCCGGAAGAAAAACGTAATCCTATGCTATAACTAGATTAGTCCTGGGGCAGTTCTAGGCCATGCAGCTACAAAGCCAACATACACATTGGCAACACTGCAGTGCAACATTTTTATGAGATGAACTGCAAATTAACTATTTTTCCTATATGTGAAGTACAAATGTGATATCTAACAGAGCCAAGATATACAGCTAAGAATAAATCCATTTGATATATTTTCCATTTAGAAATTGTTTACTATCCCATTGTAAGTTTTATATATGTATTATTGGAGAATTTCTTCTGCTAACGATTGTTTTGCAGATGATCAAATATTTACAATTGGATGGGATTTTTAAAATTAAATTTTCATCTGAATGACAGTGTTTGAAAATGAAAAAAGTTTTGAAAAACTTCACAATTCAGAATTCACACTGCTGACTAGTTGTGTTATGTAGTATTGTTTACATGTGGCATACAATAAAAACTAAGTTCACACAGATCAACCTTTAATATTACAATTTAAAATTTCCTTTGGGAAAAGGTTAGAATTTGAGCTTAAAGCTCACTGTACAAAACTCACCTTAGTGAAAACTCAAAACACTTATGTTTGAGGAAAGCCTGTATGTAGAGACAAAGCAAAGTTCCGTTCTGAATCCAAATGAGCATTTGAAAAGCAATTTTCCCATCATTTGCTTAACTCTATCTAAAAATTACTCAGTAGTTGAAACTCCCCTGTGTGTACATCACTAATTTTCAAACATATTTACTTTCATATTCTTTACGATTTATACTATGTGACAAACCCTTGAAAACTCTAGCTGTCTATGAATGACTAAGTAGTTCTCTTTCTGCTTTACGTCACAACAGGACCAGTGCATTAAGGCCCTCAAGATGCAAATGATTTAAATGGTGACGAGCGCCATCCTTGCCAAAAATGCTACTGTCAAGCGACTGAAATAAATTGTTTTAGTTTCCATACGTAAGGAAAGCACGTCCTTCGGCCCTCTCTCCTGGCATACAGTAGGACAGTTATGAAAGCAGTACCTCTGGGACAGCAGAAGTGACAGCATTAACAGTATATATTATGTGCAGGGTTGCCAACAGTAACTTTAGACAGTCAGTAAAAAAAAAAAAAAAAAAATTTAATAGTCTAAATAAATGAAAATGTCTATAAAATTGGTAGAAATAAGTGTATTTTGACACTCAGTTGCTCAGAATCATTTCTTGTATCATAAAACTCCTCTGACTATGACTAACAACTTCTGTTTTCTATTATTGCACAGGGCCAAAGAACCTGATTGATCAATTAAGTGCAGCTAAAACAATTCTGTAATTCCAAATTCCTGTATACAGAATGCCACGAGTGAGTACACACTTTGTGATATTGTCTTGTTTGTGGTATTTTTAGAGATGTCAGTAAAAGTTTAGTCAGTTTAAAACAAAAACTGACTTCAGATCTTCATGTCAGTAAAAACTAAAATACAAGGTTAGCAACCCTGCTTATGTGACATACTTCTGCCTTTACAATGAAATGCCAAGGGTTTGATTCTGATTTAACTGATACAGGTGCAAATTAAAAGTAACTGGACTGATGTCCACAGAGTTGCATTGACGCAAAACAGAGTGGAACAAGGTCCATAAAATTAAAGACCTGCACTGCACATTGCATAGTGGGATCATTACAGAAATTTTAAAATGAAAATCAGCTTGTCTTCTGGGGGATCTGATTCATTTTCCACTGTTTTCCACAGTGAACTATTGTCAGCTGTGAAACAAAACTTCTGTTTCACAAGCCTTAGCACAAGATTAACTATGAAGTCACGACAGAGTAAATCAGTGACAGAGTCAGGATTAGAAGACAAAAGGCCCAAATCTCATATTTGCTAGTGTGATTATACTCCATTAGATTTACCTGAGAGCCAATTTGAGAAGTCTTTGACAACAAGCCCCTACTTAACCAACAAACGTCATTGTGCTGCAACAGGTCACTATGTGGCTGAAACAACTTGTAAAAGAGCTTTAAAAAGATGCTGTTGCAAGATAGTTAAGGACATGCAATTAGAAGTTGTATATCACAATATCTAAGCTTTTTGGAAGAAAGGAGAATAGCAGGATACGGACCATGGACTTCAGAAAAGCAGACTAACTCCCTCAGGGAGCTGATGGGCAGGATCCCCTGGGAGCTAATATGAGAGGGAAAGGAATCCAAGAGGGCTCTCTGTATTTTAGAGAAACCTTATTGAGGGCACAGGAACAAGCCATCCCGATGTGCAGAAAGAATAGCAAGTGTGGTAGGCGGCCAGCTTGGCTTAACAAAGAAGTCATTGGTGAGCTTAAACGCACAAAAAGACACTTACAAGAAGTGGAAGCTTGGTCAGATGACTAGGGAGGATTATAAAAATACTGCTGGAACATGCAGGAATGAAATCAGGAAGGCCAAAGCACAATTGGAGTTGCAGCTAGCAAAGGATATGAAGGGGAACAAGAAGGGTTTCTACAGGTATGTTAGCAACAAGAGAAATTTAGGGAAAATGTGGGACATACGCAAGTCCATGGGGCCAGATGCAATGCACTTGAGGGCACTGAGGGAGTTAGCTGATGTGATTTCAGAGCCATTGGCTATTATCTTTGAAAGCTCGTGGCAACTGGGGGAGGTCCCTGATGACTGGAAAAAAGCAAATATAGTGCCCATCTTCAAGAAAGGGAAGAAAGAGGATCCAGGGAACTCACCTCAATCCCTGGAAAAATCATGGAGCAGATCCTCAAGGAATCTATTTTAAGGCACTCAGAGGAAGGTGATCAGGAGCAGTCCACATGGATTCACCAAGGGCAAGTCATGCCTGACCAACCTGATTGCTTTCTATGAAGAGGTGACTGGTTCTGTGGATGTGGGGAAAGCAGTGGACGTTATACACCTTGACTTTAGCAAAGCTTTTGATACAGTCTCCCACAGTATTCTTATCAGCAAGTTAAAAAAGTATGGGTTGGGTGAATGGACTATAAAATGGATAAAGAACTGGCTAGAGCAAAGGGCTCAACGAGTAGTGATCAATGATTCCATGTCTAGCTGGCAGCCGGTCACAAGTGGAGCGCCCCAGGGGTCGGTTCTGTTCCACATATTCATTAATGATCTGGAGGATGGGGTAGATCGCACCCTCAGCAAGTTTGCAGATGACACGAAGCTACGGGGAGTGGTAGATACCCTGGAAGGGAGGGATAGGATACAGAAGGACCTAAACAAACTGAAGGATTGAACCTCAGATTTCTTATGGCCCAACAAGGACAAGTGCAGAGTTCTGCACTTAGGACAGAAGAATCCCATGCACAGCTACAGACTGAGGACTGACAAGCTAGGCAGCAGTTCTGCAAAAAAGGATCTGAGCCTTACAGTGGATAAGAAGCTGGATGAGAGTCAGCAGTGTGCCCTGGTTGCCAAGAAGGCTAATGACATATTGGGCTGCATTAGTAAGAGCATTGCCAGCAGATCATGGGAAGTGATTATTCCCCTCTATTCAGCATTGGTGAGGCCGCATTTGGAGTATTGTGTCCAGTTTTGGGCCCCCCACTACAAAAAGGACGTAGACAAGTTGGAGAAAGCCCAGCGGAGGGCAACAAAAATAAGGGGGCTGGAGCACAAGACTTATGAGGAGAGGCTGAAAGAATTAGGCCCGTTTAGTCTGCAGAAGAGAAGAATGAGGGGGGATTTGATAGTAGCCTTTAACTACCTGAAAGCGGGTTCCAGGGAGGATGGAGTTAGACTGTTCTCAGTGGTGTTAGATGACAGAACAAGGAGCAACGGTCTCAAGTTGCAGTGGAGGAGGTCTAGGTTGGACATTAGGAAAAAGTTTTTCCACTAGGAGGGTGGTGAAGCATTGGAATGGGTTACCTAGGGAGGTGGTGGCATCTGCATCTTTAGAGGTTTTTAAGCTGCAGCTTGACAAAACCCTCGCTGGGATGATTTAGCTGAGGATAGTCCTGCTTTGAGCAGGTGGTTGGACTAGATGACCTCCTGAGATCCCTTCCAACTCTAACATTATGATTCTATGATTTGCACAGAAAACTGACAAAAAAGAAAAACTTCAGCTGCCAATAAAGACAGACCTGATTACAATACAAGTATTAATGTTTCTAGCTTATAACAAAGTTTATAAGTCAACAGTAGTACTGTGTTTGTGGCAAATCTCTAATGTAGTAGTTCACATTGATGATCTCTGGCAAGCTTTGTGCCTAGTGGTTTGTAGGAGGTCAGGGCAAGGGGCTTGCACTGGTGAAAATGTTCATCTGTCAGGTCATTGCAGTTTGTTTTCTATAATGTTCATGGTAGAGAAAACAGATTCACTGAGGTACATTGACTTTAACATCATTAAAAGTAGATGGCTAGAATCTGGCTATTTTGAAACTGGTCAGCATATTGAATCCAGAAATCAAAGTCCCACTTCTCTGAGTTTTACCTTCAAGATCTGATCTCTGGAGCCTTACAATTTCTAATGGAAAGGCACTTTCATCAATTGACCCAAGAATGTTCTTGTTCAGAAAGGCAAGGTCCATTGGCAAAGACAGCAAACTGATCATGAACAAATAAAAGCAAATCCTTTGGAATTTTAAAGAGTCTCAAATGGCATTTTAAAATTTTAGAGTAGATTGTTTAGGAATTCTTGCATCATTTTCATTGAAATGTCATCTGTAGGAACCACACACAATGTGGGAAGTGTGCATTTTTCCTGTTAAGTCTGAAAGATTTCAGGATTCCTCTGAAAGGCACACACTTACTAACAGATCCCCCAACATGGCTTGCACAGCCTTTGACCTGCAAGCTGAGAGAATTCAATTGACTAGTGATATCACATAGAAAAGTGATCTGTGACAGATGGGACATCATTCATAAATTCCAGGAACTCACAAGCCTTGTGGGTCTCAGACTTTGAAAAAAAGAGATTCTTTAACACGTGCCCCTAATTAACCAACGAATGTCGTTGTGCTGCAAGAGGTCACTAGTTGGCTGAAACAATTTGTAAAAGAGCTTTAAAAAGATGCTGTTGCAAAACAGTGAAGGACATGCAATTAGAAGTTGTATATCACAATACCCATTGTTTTTTTCAAGTTCCCAAGCAACTTATCACACAGGACAGGCTGGTGAATGAGACAGTGAAGCGTACTTAGCGAAGGGTGTATCACTGTCAAACGTGAAACAAAGCCTCTCTTTCCCTGTCATGGAGGGGGACCTCTGTTGGTAACAAACAAGTTTACTTTCTTCAGCTCTAAACCATTAAAAAAGCCTTGTAGATTTTCAAAAATGTTCTCTCCCATGGTGTAGGTTCCTAATGGTATGAAGCCCCCAAAAGTTCTTACTTCAAAATTTCACCATCAAAAAAATCTAACAAAGAATGATAGCTGGGCGGGGTCACTTAAATTGCTGGATTCATCCACTACAAGACATGTATTTGGAGATTTTTTGAATAGAAAAGCAGTTCTGACAAATCATCTTTGTAAATTACCTCCAAACTTCACACTGCCCTAGAATCAGAGAGGGGAACTTGCTTCTCATGGTTTACGACGTCACTTTGGTTTTTATCTCCAGCAAAAACTCCCCCAGCCTTTCTAACATGCACTTCTTCATAAGCTTAGCATCCAGCAAGGCTTTTTAGCTTTAGCTAGTCTCCACAGCTGAAGAGAAGCCGCTGATGTCAGGAGAATGATATTTGAATGGCAATACGAAGACGTCAGATTTTCAATTTTGTCACGTCTTGCAAAACTCCCAGGACAGGCCATGTTGAAGTTACTGTGCTTTGATTCAAAGTGGTGCCTCCCGTTGACGGCCTTACAGACAGATACGGTGGTTTAGCAGATTAAACAAAGATTTTGCATTTAAATGAGGTGGCATAAAGGAAGTCTACTGTCCAGTTTGGATGAAAAGCTCAGTTTCTGCTGTCCACTTTGTGACTTTACTCCTTGTATTCATTTTTGACACCATTTCCCTAACTAATGAAAAAAATCGGCAGTGTCCAAACTCAATTGGAGTTAATGCTATCATGTGAACTTAAAGCCCAGTAAGCAGTGCTTAACCTCTTTCATTAAGAATTAAACACACTGCTAGTAAGTTATTTACTAAGGAAGTCATCGGGAAAGGATAGGTAATGCCTCACAGTTTGTTAATTTAACTTTTAAAAAAACCTTTACGTTTATAAGGTGAGCTGATGGGCCATACAGGAAGCCTTGGCAGACCACATTTAGCCTGAAGCCAGCCTATTGAGTTTCACTGTACTAAGGAATCTTTGTGCTGCGCCCCCCCCACAGAGCAAGGTATCATAAAGCCACCAGATCTAGCCACCTCCGTATTCTCCCAGGGTACAGAGAACACCCAGGGATAGCAGAAATGAAGTAATAACTGATTTCCCCCCACCCTTTTTGAATGTTTTGATATTCCCGGGAGAAAGAGGATGCTGCTATAAAGACCCACTGGGCAATCAGGTGTAGATAAGAGCAGTCCTGAACTTACTCTAATGTATTCTAATGGTTGAAGCAGCCTCAAGCTAACCTCAAAATTGGAGAGTCACTTTAACCCTCACCTCGGGTCTTGTGCCAAGTTTGGCCAGACATGCGACTCAAGACTGATACATCTTGGGTCCTAGACCTAAGCTGCAGCTAATACACAATGCCTTTTCTCCAGTATGTAGTACATCTTTTTTCCAGAAAACCATTTACTATAGCCCATTTATGAAAGCCCCCCTTTTTTTTTTTTTTAATATTCCCACAACTATATTCCCTAAATTCTAAATTAGATGGCCACTTCCTAATGTGCACCAAAGCTAAATGGAGTGAGATTAATGTTGGAAGAGAGTTAAAAATGGACTTTTGCCACAGAGGGATGAACTTAAGTACTAGATAGGAGGGGGAACAAACTTACGTGTTTCACAAGGAATGTAGAACTGGATGCATAGAACAGCGAGTGACATTCAAGCACATGTCTGACAAGAATATGTGGAAGCTCTTTTGATACACTATTACTTTTCACTACACCCTCCCTCCCACCCCAATTTGTTTTATCTCTGTGCTTGCATTCCTTTCTGCAGCATTCTAGATAAGCAAGGGTGGTTCTTTAATTATTAGAATGGATTGATTTTCACTGTGTGAAGAGACTTAAAGATACTGCCTTATAAACACTATACCTGGATATGACAAGTCATAGGAATCGCAAATGTAACAATTCAGAGATAGGCTTTTCTGAAATTTTCCAACACACCTGTCACATTTTCATCCTTGAACAGTTTTAGTCAGGTAACAAGAAGCTACAGAAGAAGCTGGGATTGGAAGATTGTTCCAGCTTCTCAGATACCACAACTATCAGCTTGCTAAAAGTAACAAGGAAATGAAACACCAACTTTCTCTTTGATTATCTGCCACTCTTCTTGCAGACAGAAGGTAAGAGAGGAGAGAAATCCTTCCTGGTTCAACACGATTGCATCAAAATAATCAAATACACAGCTGATAATTCTAACCACGAGAAAACTTGATTGTTTTAGGCACATCTACAATAAATGTGCAGGGTGCCTAAAAATCACTTCGCTTTAGGAGGTATAAAAGCGCAGTGATTTTATAACAGGAATTCATAAGGTACCTAATCACATCAAGCTGGCGGGTGGTGCAGAAGAGCTCGGAAATAAAAAGGGGGTCAAAAACTCTAATCTAGAAGGACTATATTGTGTGGGTTTGAGGGTTTTAAAAAACATGGCATTTCAAAAGTTCTGCAGAGGCAAAATATCAAGAGTATCCCTCCTATGCTTCTGCCTACTCCATCTGTAATGCTGGCAGACCAGGCGCCAGCTCTTGCCAGGGTCCTTGTGCTCAGTGGAACACTGACAAATATGTAGCTGGAATCACTCGGCCTCACCTGTTTGTTACAAGAACTATTACAATTACAAAAATGCAGGCAGTGTTAAACTTGTCCTTTTTATACTGATTGTAAATGTATGGATTGTTGGCAACCCAAAATGCTTAGCCTGGGTTAACCTTAAAGGATGGAGAGCTCGCTTATTATACAAGCTTCTATTTTTTTTTAAATTTAAGATTATAACTCATTTATCTATGTTTACATACTTGAACTTTGTAAATAACTTGTTTCCTTTTCCTATTTAATAACTTTTATATAGTCTATTATAGGATTGGCTACAAGTACGGCCTTTGCTGTAGAATCTAAGGTGCAATTTATCTGGTGTAAATGGGACTAGGAGTAACCTGAGCACTGCTGGGACTCACCACCACAAGAAGGTATGTTCACCGGCTGGCAAGTCACATCAAAGTACCCAAAACAGGACTGTCTGTGTCAAAGGAAAAAATATTTTAACTTCAGATTAAACGTTTTCAAGCGTTTTGTTTCAAAGGATGCTTTATTTGTTTTTTTTAAAAAAAAGAAAGGAAAGGGTCTTGTCTCTCTCCCTCCTCTCCTTCCCATTAAAAAAAGTAATTTTTCATTAAAATATAAAATCTAATCAGTAAAACATGTGGAATTAAATTGTTTTCCCTGAAAATATAATTTGATATTTTGATCAGCACTATTAAATATTCCGCCAATCAACATTTCTATCATGCAGTTATCTTGAGGGGAGTGGGTCTTTTTTTTTTTTTTTTTTTTAAAAAGAGGACTATTTTGAGATTGTACAAAGTCTTGTTAAGTGCAGCCTTTATATCAGTCATCAAGATTGAGTGTGAATTTTAAACCATCTGTTTCTTTCTTCACAAGTCATAGTTTAGGTCCTATAAGAATTACAAAACTTTGCTGATAGTATAACAGATACATGAATGCTTATCCTGGCATAACATGACCGTTATACTCCAATTTCAAATGTTTTGCTACTTTATTTAAGGATCACAAAGTGCTTATGTAACAGATCAATGATACATATTTCAATATCCTGACTAGACAAGCTGATTACATGGAACATCAGAAAGATGATCTTTATACTTCTAACTCAACATTTTAAGGGTAAGGAACAGGTTTGGAAAAGACAGGCCATCATGATAAACAAAGCATTTCAAAAAAGTTAATGGCTTCAGCCTGGATTTTGGGGCTGCACATGAATATCGCTTGGAAACCTCAGTATCATGGGACATGGCTGCATATTTACTTAGACTTATGCAGGGTGTACATTATATTTAATTAATGACCTATCTACTAGGTTCTGACTCTAATCCAGGGGTTGGCAACCCGTGGCTCTGGAGCCACATGCGGCTCTTCAGCCGCGGTAAGCTATGTTTTGCGGCTCCAAAAATGGCTCTTTTGATATTAAAGGTCGCCGACCCCTGCTCTAATCCAATCACTGTGGAATCGCCGTACTTGAACTCTAATCTGTTCTGGCTCTCAGAGATAAAAATCTTGTCCCAGTGACTAAAACAGGGCCTTTTGCAATTGGATTTCATACCAGTTGTAATTAAAGATGTTGATTTTGATACTGAAAGCCTATCATGGACCTGACTAAGGTAGGGACCATCTCAGGTGATACTTTGGTAAGACATTTCAGAATTGAAGCTTGAAAGGGAATTATCTGAGAAGATAATGGAGTTCATTGTGTCTATTGGGCCCATATCCTCAGATCAAAGCCTATCTGTTTTCCCAGATTTTCTGAGAGAGTGGATTAGATGGTCTGAACAGGAGATTTTGTATTGTTGGATGGGAAATGAACATTGTTATAGCCATTGAACTAACCTCTGCATCAGTTTTGACACTATCCTGGACAAATCTTGAATTCAATTCAATATATTTGGAATCTATTGTACTAACTGAATGGTTTATGTATTCTTGTGCGTCAGGGATTGTATGTAATTCCATGAGTTAGGGATCCACTTCCCTCCAGGAAATAGCAGGAGGGGGTGATAAGGTAAAGTCATTCAATCTGTAACACCCCACAAGAGGTTCCAGCACCTGGAAAGATTTGCATATACTGGTTCAAGCTAGATTCTCCAGGCACTAACAGTCACAGAAAGTATTTTTGTTTAAACAGCCGGACTTAAAACTGAAGGAGGGCCTTCTTTGTGACCCAATAAATGGACAGAACCCCTGATCCATGTGGGGCCCCCCACCCTTAGTGAAGGATTGAAAGGTTCTTGTTCTAATCAAAGAGTGTGATCAATTTAAGACCACTCCCCATCTGGGGTTTTGAAGGACTGCTCACCTTCCAATGCCCATGTTGGAGTTGAGGTGATCTCTGGTAAGCTTATTTTTACCTTAAAGAATAAAATGTCCTTACTTAAAACACCGTACAGTAATTTGTAACTGTGGCCACTTCACCGTGGACCATCTCTGAAGAGATGGCAAGAGAGGCCACTTAGGGATATCACAGTATAATCAGGGAACTATGCAGCCTGGTGAGAGAGAGACATGCACATCTCCATCCAAGAGAAGCAATGGCTCTGAAGCTGATAGCCTCAAGTGTGTGCCTTTGCTGGACCATAGAGGGGCGAATACAAGTGCAGTTGCCCTCAACTGTGATAACTGCAAATGCACGTGTGTACAAATGCATATGGAATTTGAGGTGCAGAGAGGGGAGATAAGAATATTGATTAAAAAAAGTCTCCCATTACCAAAAGTGAGCCAGTCTAAGAAAATAAAAATCTGCAGAAAAAGCAAAACAAAAATAAACTTAGGAACTACATACTGCAGAAATTTGTTAAAAACAAGGAACAGTGATCCACTGGAGAGTAGGCAGGACATTATAAATACATAGAATGAAATTCACCCCTTACAGACAGACAAGGCTCTGAATGGAACTTAAGTAACTGGCCTTGAAAATGGGACCTATGTAATAAGTCGATCTTTTGCTGTATCTCTAGGGAATTTCATCCATGCAGAATCTTTCATTGTGTGTGTCACATCTTTCGCTGGAGAGCCAAATGCATAGATTTGGTTGGATGCTAAGAATTAGCCACGTCATATGGGTCCAATGCCTTGATGGCCATAAACAAAATCCATATCATACAAAAGGACAGCTCTCGAACATTAAAAGAAAGCTTGAAGATTGAAATTTGTTCCTGTTGAAACTCGCTGAGGTTCAGGACTTCAGGGACTGGGAATTAAGTCCATTAAGCTTCAAGTTCCTAATTAAGAATTTTAGATGCAGCATGCTCCAAAGTAGTTGAAATTCAGAGTCCCCCCACTGTATTCCCCCTCCCCACACTGCTCCTGCTGCGATAAGTGCTGCAAGCCACTTTCCATCCATGTAGCATAAAAGAAAACACATCCCTCAGACAGCTCATTCCAACTATGGTATTTCATTGTAACAGTGCTTGTACTTCCCTTTTTCAGATGTCTTTTCTTAAAGAAAATATCCCATGAAAGCCTCCATAAACCCAGTCTTCAAAAGTGCTACAGCTGGAAAGGGGAGGGCGAGATCACAGCATAATTGGTGCCTGTGACAGTTCTGTCGGGGAGTGCTGAAAGAGAAATTGCCCTGCCTGAGGCACTGGAGCGCCTTACAGGAACCCACCGTCTGCAGCCTGACCTTGTGCATCCCAGATGCGCTGTGGCACTTTCCAATATCAGCTTTATGACTGTTCTGTGGAGCAGCCCCAGCTTTTAATTGCTCTCATCTGTAACATACCAGTTTTTATAGCATTTATTATGTGCCATCTACAGTATCTAGGAATGTATTTTAAATGGGTGAACCTGTGTCTGGACGTTCTAGATACGATTTAATTCAGGCACATTTTCCACGTATCTTCAAAGTAGACATACCTCTGCTATTAAGCATCTTAAGTTTTGATAAGCAGTCCCAGTATCCTACTCTACCACATTTTAAGTTTCTATTTGTAGACATTAAAGGCTCTATAATAGACCACGTGTGTTTTAGACAATCCAAGAGAGGGAGCAAAGGTAACCACAAAGTTTTCTTTACTCCCCTAGGGTGAAATACACCATTCCGGAGGAAGGGAGCCAGCACAAGATCACGTAGCACTTCAATCTTGAAAGCAAGCTTTGAGAAGGACTTACACCGGGCATAAGACTCAGCTGGCCCTTCATTGCATGGTAGCGGAAGCTTAGTGGAGTACTGAATACCTTTAATTGGACATAAATGCTTCCACAACTCCAACCAAAAGGTTTGGCTAAAATTGTTTTTGGTGAAGCTCTCCTGGTTTTTTTTGACCAAGTATATAGGTGAACAGAGTTTTTCTTTTAATAAACTTCAGGGAGGGGAATGGAAGATGGGATTTTATTGTGTTTTCAAATGCTGTCCCCCACCAACTATCTCCATCAGCCATTCATGCCAAAAGGTATGAAGTGGCCCAGCTTTCAGACCCAAAGTTTAAAGATAGAAAAAGACTTGAGACTGAACATCTGATCGAACATCATCGTAGGTTATTTCCAGTCATTGCATTGCTATTTTACTCCTAAATAGAAGAAAAAGCAGGAGACTTAAGGGCACTCAAAGGCAGGTCCATTTAAAGCGATAATTTACAATGAGATGAGAGGTGGTTAAGCAACCATTAGCCATACCTGAAGCACTAATGTAGAGTACAAGTCCAAAGTCACAAAAGGAATAGATACATGGATTTGTAATTATATTAAGTGGAATTAGACTGAAATAGATCTCACTTGCTCTGTAAAGTAGTATAAAAACTAGTTTACGTGCGATCAATGTATTTCTCTTCAGCAAAGAAATAAATGTCTGTTGGCACCCACCAGACATCAGTTGCACAAATATTAGATAGCATTTAGCACTCTTTCCAAAACTAATGTTTTGATGTTATTTTTCTACTGCACACCTTTGAAAATTAAAATGTGTTCAATGTCAAACATTTACATTTCTCTCTGATCTATTAAGGTTATAAAGTGCCACTCTTCTCCCTGAATTCAGCATGAATATTAGTACTCAGATATACACATTCTTTCCTCAAACTATTCAAAAATAGACAGTGACATATAGAAGTTCACACTGCAAACATGGGTACTTTGTAAAATAAACCAATATTCTATGAGCATTACAGAGAAGTAATGTTTGATCGTTCATCTTGATTTTACCTTCCATTGGGAACTGAAAAGGGGATGTCTTTTGAAAGGTACCGAGGACTCTAATCCCACAGAAGCCATAGCATTGGCCTTTAAACAGAGGTCCTGATTCATTTAAAAAAAAATTTTTTTTGGTTTCCATTGCTCATGAACTACAGAAACAACCTCCTGAGCCAAGATTTTCTGAAGAGGATAATTTTAATCACCAGTGAGGAAAATTTAATAAGTTCCCCCTCTTTAGCAGCTGTGAAATGCCAAATACTGTATTGCCTTCTCTGGGTCTGGATTTCCTCCTAACCTGGTAAGTATGTTATCATTAGAAAGCTTTCAAAAACAGAGCTATGAAAAGTAGTCATAGCAGCATTTGAACATCCCTCAGTATCAAAGGGTTTCTTACTTTGCAGCATTACACCAATTTTCTGCAACACTTGCAAGATGTTATGGAACGCATGCACACACTCTTGCTCAACAATTAAAGTTCAAAATTCCATTTAAATACCAATACAGACATTCATATTAGGCAGAGTTATTCATATTTTTAGAACCATCATTTTAGGAAGCTTAAGTGTTATGGCAACAAAAAATTGTCCAGAACAAGATTATGAAAAGTCAATAAATTTTTTAAAAAATTATTCATTTAAAAATAAATATTTATCTCATCTGCCACTATCAATTTAATTTGGCATTAGGCACCCAGGAGCTTTTGAAAATCCAAGTAGGCAACTATCTGCATCTTTAGGCACTTAAATACGATGAAAAAAATATCTTGTGCTCACGTGGGGAAGTAAGCAATCCTCTAGTTAACAGCAGAAAAAGACCTGCCAGTCACCAGAGAAGAACTTTAGGCCCAAACACTTACTATGAAGCTTAATGCATACTACCTGAATCAACAGATTATTTGTTCTCTACTGCTACAAAGCAATAACCTCAGACTAATATTACTCTCCTTCAAACTAGTAAACTCTTTACTTCGCATAAACTAGATTACTCAAGTGGAAGAACAGGGCATTCTGTAATTTGTCATGTTCATACAGGCTGCAATACAGCATTGAACATTTGGGTTTTTTTATTCAGACAGTAATCATTCTTCCTCAGTTTTGTTCCCCAACATACCACTGAGCATAATTAAAACAGAAGCATTCTGGAAACAAAGAGAAACCCCTCATTTGATAAGAAAGGGAAGCAACTACTTCATTCCAAAAAGCCATTTTTTTTCTGCTTTTAGGCTCCCTCTTCCTTAAGGGCTCAATCCCACAGACACTACCAAGTACCCTACTTACCATAATGACTAGTCCTACTGAACAAAGAACACCAACCTTCTCCCTGTTCTTGCCAAACACTAGTATGTTCAATGGAGCAAACTCACAGGCCAGCTCATCCTCTCATGCCCGGGTATGGCCTTGCAATGACCTTTAGTTTCCCACCTGTCCCAAACAGTTCTTTAGCCCTGTGACAACTGGCCTTTTCCTCACAACTCGAGCCACATCATTTATAATCTCACCCATTCCAGGGCCACAAAGTCACAAGTCCCAGGACCCTTGTAAGTGGATTGTCAGCCCCAGCCTTTGTCTGGGTTGTAGAGTTCTTGCATCTTTTTCCTCAAAACAGGGGCAGGAGAGCCTCTCAGATTGGTAGGCCATCTCTGTCCTCTGGGGCCTGTGTTTAAGCAACTAAAACCTGCTTCTTACAAGTCCTTGCTGCTGCCTACCTCCATTTGTCTACAGGCACCTTTTCCAAGACTACTTCCTCCAGTCCTTTCTCTCATGCAGTTTGACGCTGGTATAGCTTCCCACCAGTTTGTTACTGAGGAGCTGCTCTGTCAGCTGCCTAGAGCCACTTCACCACTGCTGCCCTCTCCCTTTCATAGCCAGTCTCAGACTGTAATCTCCCTACTGCCATGTTGGGAATAAACGCTGGCAAGCCACGTGATCGTCCTTCACCTCTGTCCCTTGGCTGCACTCGCCGTGCTTAGGTACTAACAGCACATTTCCCAGGCCACCTTATCACTGCTTTGGCCTTCACAGAGGAAGTATAGGGCCCACGGGACCCTCTCGAGCATGTAAACAGGCTTGTAAATCATGGAACCATATTGTGTGTATACTATATAATAAAGGACCCCGAGAGGCCTCGGGACGCTTCTTTGCCGCACTCCCCGTCTTCGCCTGGTCTGTCGTCGCACTGCCACACTCCTCCCTTTACAGGAACTACCAAATCTGATTCTCCCCAGCTGGGTCTCATCTAATCCAGTCTTTCCTCAGGTGCCAAAGAATGGGTTCACTGAGCACTCCAGCTACCGTTCCCTCAGTCACTGCCACCACAGGATTCATACACCCCATCACACTGTGCTCTATTTTGCTGCTTGAAATAAACCCTGCCACCTGACTCTTTAATGAGCAGAGACCCAGCTCTTGCATTTTAGCAGTCACAGAAGTCAGCTGAAGTGATTTAACTACAAATAAGGTATAGAATATACCTTAGAATAGAGATCTAAAACATACACCATGTGGATAAAACACTTTAATTACTTTGGCTTTTTCTTTGCTTATTAATTTACCTTTTTCCACATGGAATTTGCTTTCCATCATTCTGATCAAAACCTGTGCATTTCTAGTAGCAGCACATACCTGTTGGAAACCCTTAAAATACATTTCACTGGAGGGTCATTTTAACTTTGAAGTGTCCCTTACAAAAGGCAGTATTGCTTTAAACTGGCAAGGCAATGAAGCATATGTACCAAGCTGCACCGGGTTACTTTAGGTCAAGTCATAGCATGTGATATGACCTAACCTGACATAACAGCACAAACCTCTGTGTGCATATAGCTCAACTATTGTGCATTTTCAGAAACATGCTCTATTGTCAACACCTTTTCTTCCTCCTTTTCAGTATTGCCCCTGGTTAGGGAAAATTTTTTTTAAAAAAACCTGTATATTTTCAAAGAGCACTTAAGTTTTTCTCTTTATTCAAAACTCCTACACATTTTGTTTTAACTCTTCATTACTCCCTTTTGAGAGACTGTACCTAATTTTGATCCCCTACCCTCTGTTTTTGTAGGCATGTTTTCTTATTCCTTTAAGAGACCATTGAGAATTATTGCAGGTGAAACAAAAAGCTTTTCTAAAATTATAAGGCATAAGAGCAAGTGCTAGGAAAGTGAAAGAGAGGAACTTCCCAGAGAGCATATTACACACCCCTGTATCAGAAAATGTTATAGAAATATGGAATGAAGTTTCCTACTTTGAGCGAAGGGAAGAGGTGGAAATCACATTCTTCCAGATCTCCTAGAGAAGCTTCAGGAAGTGGCACAAAATATGGAATATCAATTAGTTTTCAGCTATTCTGTTTCAGAATGTATTTAATTGTTGAATCTTACTCCTCCAGTTTCTGATGTAGGATTTTAACTTAGCAAGTTAGCCAATGCCAGATGAACAAGAGAACAACTGCTCCTACTCTGTCTAATTTACTCACTTGAAAGAAAAAAAACAAATCAAAGGGAACAAAAGGAATTTTCTCAAATTTTATCCTTTCTGTTGTACTGAATCCTGGCCATGCTCTTAAACACCCCCAGAAAAACAACACACACACATCTCCATTTTATAACCCACTCAGAGACCTCTAACTTCTCACACACCTTTTCCTTGGCAAATAAAAGGCTACATGATTGTATTTTAATGATAATTAGCCTGCAATTATCACTCATTCACCTGTTGCACTTGCAGCTCCCTGGAACTTCAAACTAGCCAATTAGCAGGTTCTGGCCAATCCCCAGCTGTCACAGAGTTGTCAAGCTGACTTTCTAATAAAGGCATTAACCCTTCCTTGTCAGAGTGTGAGGAAGCAGCCCTTCTATTAAAGGAATTAACCTATCACCCATCAAAATCATGATCCATCTTTTGGGGGAAAAAAACAAATAAAAAGAAATCTACATAATGCCAAAATGAACATTCTTCCATAGCTGAGGCAAGTGGGCTTTGGTCTTCTTGCCCCTTTGACACAACCAGTTAGCCAGTATTGGGGTCTTGCAGAATTGTTTCTCATTGGGAAAAATTATGAGTCAGATATAGTCTTTGGTGCAATCTGGCTTATTTACACGCAATGTACAAAAATTCCCATGCCCCTGAAATACAACAGAAACAAACAGCAAGCAGCTTCCTTGCTCAGAAATCCCCAAGACTGCCTCTCCATTGAGTTTGTTGCCCAGAAAGCCTTGACTCAGGGTCATTGTCACAACTGCTTCTTTCACTCTCTGCTGGCTTCCTCTGATTTTGTCCTCTAATATACACACAAACTCAAAGCACAATCCCTGCTTTTGCAACCAGGGAAACCCTTACTTATCTGTGTGAGCTAGCTTTCTTTCAAGCCTTACCAAGTAGTTAATTGCCTTGGATGGTAGCTTCTGTTTTTTCCAGCTCTCTCACTAAAGAAAGGGAATTAATTGCCCTTCTTTTTAGCCTGAAGGAAGAGTGCTTAACAAATGCCTCAGTCATAACCAGATCTCTGATTGTCTTTGAATCAAAGAGTCACTTTAACACCTTCCAGCATAACAATACATACACTTCATTACAGCTTCAAAGTTCACCTTTAAAAAACATCTGGACTCTCTTTCTCCCTGAGTGACGCCTTCTAAAAAAAGTGACACTCAGGATACATGATACTCAAATTGTGACATGTTTCAAAGAGATCACATTTTGCTTCTCATGAAGCCTTGTCCTCTTTTTTGTTCTGTCAGGAAGAGCTCCCCATTCCCTCCCCACACACCCCATGTCATTGAAGTCTGAAGCCAATCTGACTGTAATTTCCTATAATTGGATCCCCATTGCAAAGCAGTGAATAGCTGGCTGTGCAAGGATGTTCTTGCCTCTGGAGTATCCCTCTCTTAGGATAGGATGGATGTCCTTGGCCTCTGAGCTGAGCTCTCTCTCCCTTAGAGCAGAGGGAATACATGCATCCTTACAGCAGCCTGGGGTGGGATTTGTCATGAACCCTCCATTTCTTTAAGCATTCAAGGCTACATTTTCACACACACCCAAGAGAGCAGTAATGAGAGATGACAAGAACGGACAAGCCTAACCTGCCTCCGTCAGGGAGCCAAGAACTAACACTGACTATTATTGTTATTGACAATTTGTTTAATGTTTTATTATAGTAGCATCCGGAGGCTCCCAATCAAAACCTGGGCACCTTTGTGCTAGACAACAGACATCCACAAATACCTGTGAATCCCACCAGGTCTCAGGGCTGCAGAGGAAGATGAGAACTTGGCAGATCTGCATGCGGTCTTCTCGGCTTATGAAATGGCATCTGAATCCTGAGCTTCAGCCTCACCACTGAGAAGCCACTGCTATAATCTGAACTTCCTGCTGGTGAGGAAAGGTGGCTTCACTGACACGCATTCAGGAAGACTAGAGAGCTCCTGTGTGGCTTTGTCAGTCATTAGTAATACAGCTCCCAGGCCCATGCCAACAAAACATGCTCACAATACATGATCACATATTCACTCTCCTTATATTTATCAACATACCTCTTCTGCATGTAGCTCCGGAGCATTCTCTTCTATTAGGCCAAGAGAAGTTGAGACTAGTAGTGACAAATTCAGTGATTCTGTTGTCTTGTGAAGCTAGCTAGCCAATGGCTGATATATCAACAGAGATGCTTTTGTATATTATTTGATCATTGATATGCAAAGAGTTTGGTAGACATATGGTTATGAAAGAGGGGCTAATGGACTATCATTAGGGGTCTTGGAAGCGATGATCATAGACATTATTAAAATAAATGAGTGCTGGGCACTCAAATGATACTCCATTGAGTAGTAAAAACAGCTGCTGAAAAAGGAGGCGGCTGATGGGCCCAACCTACCTGGTGAGACTATGCAACTCAGAGGGGAGCATGAAGCTTAACAGGGTTTCCTACATTTCAAATACAGAGAGCTGGAATACAACTATTGTGTGGGATGCAGCAGAGGAGCCTGCACGCTCCGAGATCCTGTGTTTTGCTGTGAGTTTGTGTGGCTTCCTGGGGAAAACGTGAGACAAGACAGCTGTTTCTTGGGATAGGGCAGAAATGCCTGGCCTGCTTTGCTTTTGCCAGTGGTCAGTGAAACAGGATGTGTGCACATTTGGTAAATAAATGCATTAGACTGCAGAAGTTGTGCTGATTTCACGTCACTTGTTTCTCATCCATTATGCAACCACCCTCCAATAGCAGCTCGCCTACTCAGGCAAGTGTATCTCTACTCAAAAATTGAACACCTCATTGGGACCCTCATGCAACCCAGTTACTTTTCTTGCCTGTGATGTCCAGCAGGCTTCTTACTGAGGGGAACAAATTTCCTTGAAGCAGCTACTTATCCTAAAGAGAATTAAAGGAATTCTAGTTCTCTGACTACAAAATGACATTTGATAAGTTACTCCTCAGTGAAGCATAACTCACAGGGTTAGTCAGTCAGCAGCCAGGTCATTCCCTAATTGCACATGAGAGAAGGTTTATTGCCTCCATGATGACAACCTTGGCAGTTTCTCCAAGATACTACCCACGGGAATATCTAGTTCTAGTTTGTTAAAATCATACATAAAATTACAGTACCTGGTGTGGAGAAATTTAAGTTGATTAAACTGGACTAAAAGTAAAAGATTGACAGCCAATGCAATACTTTAACATGAGGCAACGTCTGTGAAATATTTGACAGTTGGAGTTCTTGTGTGTGGAATTTTCATTTAAAAACAATTCAGGCTTCTGTTCAAAATACATTCGTTTGGTATAACTTTGTCATGCTAAACCCACTGTCTCTAAGGAGGACTAATTTGTTATAGTGGGGATTCTGTCTTGTGTAGTGAGAGTCTCAGACTGTTCTTTCCTTACTAGCCAATGATCCCCTCCATTGTTGGCTGGATATCTGTCAGGCTCAATGTTAGAGTGACTTAGACCAGTGGAGGCGGCACCATTTGTCTAGGGTAATGACATGTCCCGTCTAATGATGTACAAAATGTAGTAAATCTAAATGAAAACTATTAGTCAGAGATAGAAAAGTAATTGTTGTAGTGATGAGCTGCAGCATGTCAAACCAGCAACTAAAGCTGACAAGGCAGGTGAGGTTGACTAGTGCTGCCTTGTCTGCTCCTAATTGACTGGAAATGGTACAACTAGGAAGTTTGCCAACCACGTTCAACAGAACAGAATCCATTGTATTGCAGCCTTTTCCATCCTTCCACTTACATTTTATTTTTATTAATAGTGTCATTTTGAAGATTAGAATTGTTCTATTTAAGTACAAAATAGATTATAAAGACAGAAAGGACCATTGTGATCATCTTGTCCAGGGGTAGTCTGTTCTTTTTTGTCAAGGTCAGATTTCTTGATCAAAGTATAGACTAGGTCCAGAGGAAAATTTTTCATACTACAACAACGATAAGTAAATGAAAAGATTTCACAGTCCATTCAAAAGCCCCTGGTGGTCTACATTTGGCCCATAGTCCACCCACTGACTACCCCTGATCTAGTCTGACTTCCTGTATAACACAAGCCACAGGACTTCCCTGAATAACTCCCTCTTTGAACAAGAGCAGATCTTTTAGAAAAGTGTCCAATCTTGATTTTAAAATTTCCATTTATGGAGAATGCATCACAACCCTTGGTAAAGTGTTCCACTGGTTAATTACCCTCAATATTAAAAATTCAAGCCTTATTTCCAGTCTTAGTTTGCCCAGCTAGCGGAGCTTGTTATACCACTGTCCACTAGATTGAGGAGCCTTCTATTATCAAATTTCTGTTCCCCATTTAGGTATTTATAGACAGTGATCAAGTCACCCCGAACTGTCTGTTAAATTAAATAGATTGATCTCTTTGAGTCTCTCTCTAAGGCCTGTATTCCAATCCTTTAATCTTTCTTGTGGCTTTTCTCTGAGCCCTCTCCAATTTATCAACATCGTTCTTGAATGGTGGACATGAGAGTTGGACATAGTATTCCAATAGTAGTTGCACGGTTCCAGAGATAGGTAACATAACTGTAGCTGGGCAAATATTGGATTTTTGGTTCTCTAGCAAATCTGAAAAAATCTAAAGGTTTCATTTCAGGTCAAATCAAAGCCTATTCTTCAAAAAAAATTTGGAAAACTTTTGGAGTCTGGTTGAAACAAAAGTTGTTGTTTTGTTCAGATTTTTCTTTTGATTTTCAGGCATTTTGACAAAAGCAAATAGATTCACAAAATGCTAGGTGGCACCAACCCTCTCATTATATTTAGTCCAGTGGTTAGGGTACTTGCCTGGGATGTGGGATTCCTCCCTGCACCTCAAGTAGATAGAGAGCTTGAACCTTCCTCATTATAGGAAAGTAGCCAGAGTAGGGAATCAAACCTGGGTGTCCCATTGTACCTGACAACTGTGGAATTGCTGTGCCCACTTAACCTTCCAACCTGGGCTGGCTCCCAACAATGCTTTGCTGGTGACAAACAGCATACCTCTCTGAGCACAGTTATCACCCAACACTCGAGCAGATTGCGCCGCACACCAACCTAGATAGCAGGAATGTTTATCTAGGCTGCCTCTTGCACTGTGATGCTGCCAGCAAGCAAACTTACACAGACATTCACGGGCAGGCACACCTCCAACTGAGGTACATGAATGCTTTCCCTGAACCAACAATAGATAGAGGCACCAACCAATTTCCCCCAATTTTTATGCACTGCATCCCACAATTATATCATCTTGCTCTGGTCAAAAATTTGGCCAAAAATTTGGCCAAAAGTAAGTTCAGTATTTAGTCCGCCCTCCCCTTAAGATGGAGAAGCCATGCACAAGACCTGGTCCACTGACCTGACATTTCCCAAATACTCCAATCAAGATAATCTACTTTTAGGTAAAATTATAAAACAGATTAACTACAGAAAGGTAGATTTTAAGTGAATAAAATGTGGTAGGCATAAAAGATCAGAGATAGTTATCAACGAAATAAAAATAACTTCACAATCTAAATTCTTATACACTAAACAAGAATTAAATCAAGTAATGTATGACCCTGACAGATGATTCAAACAGGCTACAGAAACTTCATATACAGGCACAGTCTGCTTTGCAGAGTGGGACACCCACCCTCCCCCGTTCAAAGTCCTTTGTCTTCCAGATGTTCCTTCAGGTGTTGAGTTGTGGGGGAGTAAAGACAAGTGACGATGTCACTCTCCCTCTTTTATACATTCTTCCAGCTTGGAAAATATCTATGCATGTCATGTGGGGGGCTGCCCCATTGGTCAAGCCATCTCCATTGTGTACATGCTTCCTTGGTGAAGTCTTTTGGGATGGCTGTTGGGAGAGTGGATTCCCCTAAATGGGAATCATCAGCATGTCTGTCAAGTCCATCTTTGTCTGGAAAGCTGGTTGAGGGTGTTTTCTACCTCATACCACCTTTTAGTAGCACACACACAGAAAAACTTCATAACTTCACACACGATAGCACATAAAATCCAACCTGATATTAATGTTCAACAGATCAAGATTTTTAAAATGATACCTCACAAGGCATACTTTTACAGACATATCATACTTACACAACAGTGGTGAATATGGGGTTCCAGGGTGATGTTTTTGAGACACAGTGTCACACCCATATCAGATCAGAGTACCCTTACTACTGGCCTAAAGTTTATAAAAAGAGGTATCCTGTTCCCTGGGAGGTCTACCACTTCTGAGATCATTTTCCACTCTCCCTTTCAAGAGGCAGGCCCATGCCTCCATTTCTCTTTGTGAGGAGATTGGACACTCCAACCACTCCCTGACTGGGTCTCTGGGTTAAAGCTTCCTGGGTGCCTATAGTTGGAGAAGGTCCAACTGGGCTTGGACACTGGAAAAGTTATTTTTGGGAGCCTGTGGTCCATAATTATCTGCAGTGACACAGGAGCAGTTTATCCAAAATGAAGTATGATGTATTTGCCTAAATGTTACACCAAGCTGAGAGAAGTAAATTTTAAAACAATGAAATCTACACACACACACACACACAGTTTTATTTATGATTGGCATTCCCATAAGCCCCTAGCTAAACATACCTTAGTTTTGGTGTGCTCTGTTCTTTCTGGGCACCATCTTGCTTGCTGCAGACCCTTACTCTCAGTGTGTGTGCGTGTGCGCGTGCGTGCATGCCTTGCTGCAAATTCTCTGTGGTCACTGACAGCTTCCAGCTAACGTGACGGTTTTCCCCTCCCTTTCTGCCAGGGACACCTTTTTAACTTCAGTGTCTTTTGATCTGAGCTCTATTGTTGGGAAGAAAAAAATATCCTAAATCAGATGGTGCCAGACAGGTAGGTTCTTCCCCCAACTCATGGTCCAGCCATTGTCATCTTAATCCTTTGAAGTGGGTACCAGAGAGGCTGCCTTATCTGTCTCCTGGTTTTAGCCTTCTTGGGTACCTTAATAGCTTCTCTTTACAAGCCTTCTTTGATTTGACTAAATACTTTCTGTTAAGCAGCAACAAAACTGAATAGGGAAAAAATATATATCCTTAAGAAATAACCATAGAATCATAGTACTGAAAGGGACCACGAGAGGTCTTCTAGTCCAGTCCCGGGCACTCATGGCAGGACTAAGTATTATCTAGACCATCCCTGACAGGTGTTCGTTTAACTTGCTCTTAAAAATCTCCAGTGAAGGAGATTCCACACCCTCCCTACACAATTTATTCCAGTGCTTAACTACCCTGACAGTTAGGAAGTAAAACGCCCATGCTGCAATTTAAGCCCATTGCTTCTTGTCCTAGCCTCAGAGGTTTATGAGAACAATTTTTCTCCCTCCTTCTTCTAACAACCTTTTATGTACTTGAAAACCAAGTTTTCCCTCCTTCCCCCATCTTCTCTAATTCCTAATATAGACAATTCCCATTTGTCACAAGAGTTTATCTTCTTTCCCCCACTCCCAAACACAGCCAGCTTTCTTTCTCTATCAAGTCACAGACTTGAAGTGGGTTACAGCCTTTGTCTTCCTTTGATTTTATCAGTATGCCTCAATAGAAATATTTTGCTTCTAAATTTAACATTTTGTTGCAACATTACTGAAATGTGGAGTTTTTTGGTTTTTTCCCCCCCAGTATTCAGTAAATGCAAATTTGAAAACGGCTTTGGGTTAACCAAAGCTCTTTGCCAAAAGTTTCGGTCAGCTTTAAATACAACCTACATCTATCTGATATTCCCCTTTGTTATACACCCAAGGATTTCATTGAGCTTTTGAACACAGCATCACGATGGGAGCTGTGGTCAACTGCCTATATGACCCTAAAGTCCTTTTCAGAATCATTGCTTCCCAAGAGGTAAGCCTACCTTCTGTGTTTGTAGATGGATGACTTTACATTTTGTTTACTTGTGCTAAATTTAGCAAGCCATGCAGATTGCTCTTGAGCGTTTTCTGTCTGCTTCATTATTTACCACTCCCTCAGTCTTTGTGCCATTTGCAAATTTTATCAGTAATCATATTGCATATTCTGGGTCACTGATAAAAGTGTTAGAGTGGAGAGCCAAGAACTGGTCCCTGTGGGACCCCAATAGAAACACACCCATTTAATGATTCCTCATTGACAGTGACGTTTTAAGAAGCATTATTAAATGGATTCAAAACCGGCTATGTGCCATGCTGATTGATTAAGAAACTAAAGCAATGAACAAAGTGTCATGTAGTACAGAAGTCTAAGAATATTGCATTGACATTATCATCTGTATCATCCAAACAGGTTTGTTTTTTAAATGGTTATCTTTAATATATTACTAGAAGGGCTTCACATTGTTGCGAACGTTCTTTTCTCTCTATTCATCACTCTTTTGTATACAGAATACTCTGTAGGTGGGAAAAAATATAGAGACACCTGCACGTTTTCATCAAATTCACTGGAAATGGTCAAACTGGAATCTGAGCTTGTTTTGGCTAACTTGAAATTTCTTCATTCGTATCAAGAATGACCACAGAAAAACATTTCTGTTTGACTGGGTCAAGCAACTGCACAAATATTTACTAAAACAAAAGTTTGCAATACATCCATAAACATGGAAAGTATCTCTGTGTTTGTGTATACAGTAAGGTAAGAGCAGGTCAGTTTCATATCGTAGGTCAACAAGGCAGCTCTGGTTTAGAGTCTGCTCATTCTGATACTTACAGGGCAATCTCTTCTGGTGCCTCTGCTTCCCTGGTGCCACTGAACATGCTTAGGTAAAGGGACCAAGTACCTATGGATATTTTGAAAAAAATTTCAATCCGCAAAGCTGGAACTATTGGTGTGGGAAGTCATTCAACAGTAATAGGTGCTCCATAGTGCCACAGGAAGAATGAAAGTGGGAGAAAGCAAAATACTGATTTACGAGTTGAAGGATCTCAGTTATTCTTCTCTTTCCTTTTCCCGTTCCTGAATTAACACTCAATAAACAAGCATCTAGAACCAAAAAACAGTGGTGGAAAAGCATTTGTGTGTGAATTTTCATTCAAATTGGAAAGCAAATTTTAATTCAACTGTATCATCAATATTTTCAATGAACACTGCACCACTTGGGCTATACTAGCCCAACGTTTGTTCAAAGCACAATTTAGAGTCAGTTGTTTGAATTCGTAAGTATAATTCTTGTCCAGTCCCTGCCCCCAAGAAGGGAAAGATTTCACAAAGGAACACATAATTTGAAATATTTGAGATTTTTATGACCTACTAGCAAACATTGCACCAGCTGAAGAATATAATAGATTAATGTTTTGCTGTATATGTTAAGGATTATTTGCACTGCTCTACATATACAACTTCCACTGCTAATATGTCTATTTGTGGCCAAATCCAATTTACACTGTACTGGGCCAATAACCAGCTGTCAGATAAAATGTTGTAGATTCGGTGCAATGGACTCTCTGGAGAACTACAGTAACAACAGTAAAGGTCTTAACATAAGAGTGAAAAAATCCTGTTCTCTGGCTCTGATGAGCCTTATCTCCAGCATAGAGTTTACCTTCCAGAGAGAGAGAGAGAGGTCTATGTTCCTTTCTAGAAGAACAGCAACACAGGGCAAATGAAGAACCCTTTGAATATGGAATAGCTCCCAGGCACAGCCATGAATACTGTAAGAGAGACACGAGCAATTCAGACTTAAACAGAAGGAGCAATTTGTGTTGCAATGGCCACAAAAGAAGTGTGTTCAAGAAAAAA
Organism: Mesoclemmys tuberculata; assembly: GCA_007922155.1. NCBI lineage: Eukaryota > Metazoa > Chordata > Testudines > Chelidae > Mesoclemmys > Mesoclemmys tuberculata. The sequence goes on from ML675622.1 coordinate 28,393,765, forward strand.
ACGAGTACAACAGGAAGACAAACATCTGATAAGAGAGGGAAGCTTGTTGCCCTTAATACATTGGAGACATTGTTCAAGAACAGTTAATCCTTGAGAAAATATTAGCCGTTTCAAGGTCAGTAATGGATTATCAATCTTCTAAGCACCAGTCTGCCTGTTTGACCTGCCATTTCTAGAGGAAAAAGAGTTGGTACACTGATGGCATCTCATTTATCCACCTACAAGACAATCTATTAACTAGGAACTGGACATTAGCTGCATTCAAGTGCAATAAATCCAGTCCTTTATGTTGCCTTCTTGTTATACAACAATAGACCTGGTTTCCTTCTATATGAGCAATGTTCCAAATAAATATCTGATATTTTTACAGTTTGATGCTTTAAGGCCCAGTCCCGCCCTTAAGACTCATCACTGAAATCAAGGAGAGTTTTTCCAGAGTAAGGAGAGCATAATCAAGCCATTAACATCCTCTATCATAGTTCAAAATATTATCAGCATTGACCCTTTGGGAATTAACACTACTGCAATTTTAGGTCCACAAACTCAGCGATAGATGTTGCCATAAAGATTATCTGCGTCCCAGATAATGACCTGTGACCTTCACCTATCCCCCACTCTGCCCCTAAAACTATGAAAAACCTTTGCGATCCCTCCAGGAAACTTCTATGGCAACCCAGGTAGGGCTAGGTCACCACAGAACTGAGTCTCTCACCTTCCAGACCTCTACTGACAGAAGTGAGAAAAGAGGTAAGATAGCTGGGGTCTCATCCAAGGTCTGGGGTCTCTGCTTGAGAGAAATAGGATAAGGACTGTATCCCCATCCTCTTACACATATCACACAAGAGCCAGTCAGAATTCCAGTCCTTCTCTACGTAATGTTGTAAAGCTTTACCAACCCTGACTATAGAGTCTGTACCATTTGCACAGTGTAGCACTAGCAGATTAGCCAGTGTCCTGAAAAAGTTGCAGAATCTCTAAAAAATAAAATGCTGTATCATTTGGTTTTTATTCTTACACTTTAATCAGAAAGTCTAAAACTAATACATATTGAATATTTATAGCTCGTTGTTGTAAACCTTGCACTGGGCTTGGTTAACATCCCAAATTTATACAAAGAATAACTATTGCACAAAAATGTGAATTATTTTTGTAATACACATCTGCTGAACCAGAAGAAAGACTTATTTTATAATGAGCAACATTTAATTTTACCTAATCATATTAAAGCAATCTTTGAATTACACACAAGAATTTGGAAGTATCTTAAATGAAGATCTGAGGCTCAATCAACACTTAAAAATTAGGCCTGGTCTGTACTAGAGAGTTTTGTCAACAAAAGTCACTTCTTTTGCACTCCATTTGCACTCTGCAGCTACCCGCCCCTCCCCCTTTGCAGTCACAGTAAATTTGAAATTTTTATTCCACTTCTCCATGGCCAGCATGGAGATCTTGCATCTTATCTTGCCAGCTGACCAGCAGCAATCACTCTCCCACTTGGAGCACACCGGAGCTGATCACCATTTGGGAGAGTCAGCTGTGTAGTTCCAGCTCAGCTTTAGCCGAAGGAACTTTGATATCTATGGCCAGATTTCTCATCCTATAGCAGAGAAGGGCTATGAGCAGGACATGCTGCAGTGTCGAGCTAAAATCAAGGAGCTGTGGTAGAGTTATCACAAGTCCAGAGAGGCAAACCATCACTCTGGTGAGGAGCCATTGAGTTGCCACTGCTACAAATCCATCCTCAGCTGTGCCACATCCACCCCCAAGACAGCCGTAGATCCCTCCGTGGCCCCAGGGCCACTAGATACAGGACTGAACCCCAACAAAGACGTCATTGATGAGGAAGTGGAGCTAGAGGATGATCCAGAGCCGGGGAATAGTCTGCTTGCTGAGGCTGGGAGTCAGGAGCTGTTCTCGACCCCAGAAGGCTACAGCCAGCTCAGGCATTCAGGAAGCAGGAGATGGGACTTCTGGTAAGTGCTTGGAAGCTAATTCTGCTTGTGTACTGGAGGCAGGGGGTCATTAGCTTGGCTAAAACATACAGTTCTTGAAGGGATAGAGCCGTACAGGAGTAGCTGTGTTTGCACGTGCTTTCCTGTGCCCTTGTGCATCTAGGCAGCACGGCTGAGAAGCTTGTTAATGCTGATATTTCATAGGTATCCTCTGGTGTGACCTCGAGGAAACTTTCTTGGATGTATTCCCTGATCCTCTGCTTCAGATTCCTAGGCAGAGTGGCTATGTTTCTGCCCCCATCATAGGTCATTTTCCCACACCAATTGGCAATCACTTGAGTGGAGACCAAAGCAGTGCACAGTTGTGTGGCCTAGGGACCGAGTTTGAAGCTGCTCACATGAAGGAGATGCATCCTAGCATCTTTGCTGACTCTAAGGAGGGAGATATATGCCTCTATGGCCCCCGCCTCTGGAGAATGGTGGAACAATTTGAAATTTGTTTTCCCTATGTACCTGTATTTATGTCCCAAGCAAGCACCCACCCAAAACCCGCAACCTAGATCTCCATGTCCCTCCTCCCCAACTTGCCCTTCTCAGGCTGATCAAGGAGCTCTGTGCAGGGGGACAGTGCAAATGAGGTATCTTTCACAGTGATTCATGTGTACTGTTAGGCACTCACAATAATGTTGTTCATTGTTACTTCTTCTTACACAGAAGTGACCTTCGCAACCAAGGCCCCAGTGCCAGTGGACTGCCTACAACTGATCAGGAAGCAACCCCAGAGAGGCAAGGAGGAGATGTTCCAGAAACTCCTCCTGTCCTCTGAGGTGTCCAAAAGAGAGAAGAGCATGGTGACAATCGATGTCAGAATCTCAGAAAATGGACAGACAGGAATGGAAGGAAAACCAGGAAAGAATGTTAGCTGGCCAAGAGTGAATGATCAAGGCCAAGGGGGAGCAGACAGAGCTTCTAAAGACAATAGTGTCATTGCAGACACAGTTCATGCCCCCCTTCAGTGGCAACAGAACTTCTTTCCCTGCACTCCACCAACGCCCCCTACACATTCCTACCAAAGTCAGACCCCTTCCTTCCACCCTCTCAGACAGCTATTAGAATGACAGCTGGACTTACTGTGGTGACAAAGGGTTAAAAAACATTTTAGTTCATCTATTTTCCACACCTTAGATGGGCGGGCGGTGGGGGAGGCTTGGAAAGGAGAGAAAGAGAGCACGCGCTTCTTATCTGGTTTACTTTCATTGATTTATGGCTTTATGTCAGTTTGTACAGCTTGTAGTGGTTCTTTTTATTCCTTGCTTAAGACAGCTGGTTTTTCTAAAGGGAGTGATTCTCAAAACAAACACATACTTATACAACTTAGGCTTGACTTACTGAGGGATCCATACCGCTTCAACTCAGCCCATAATACTGCCGAGGTGAATGAACCCGATAATGGAATGTTTATTTAGCGGGAGAGGGTGGAAAGGTACAGACAAACACATAGGGTGTCAGTCCCCTTGTCACAGAAGCTCTACTGAGCAACGGAGCTGCAGGAGCTCATGTTTGGAGGAAAAAGAAATTGACCTTTTGGCCACACACTCCACCTGTCTGTTGGGTCACTAGGTTCAGACAGGCCACCCTTGCTATTCACCCGACCAACTTGTGGACGGATGAGGGCAGTTAGAACCTGTCTTAGTCCAAAACCTGGTCAACGGTTCATAAATCTATCAATCATTCATTTATACAATAAACACATTCTATATCCAATCTAAATCCACTATTTATTGGGTTTTTTTACCTTACCACAAATTGTCTTCTCTTAGTCTTTTACAAATTCTTAATATAGAAATAAAACTTAAAAACCAACTGATTACAAAAACACAAGTACACAAAACAGTTAGAATTACTAGTTTTACAATCACACTCACTACTCACAACATATATGAATGAACTCAGCTGCAGCAAAAAACAAACATACAATGGCCAGGTTCTCCTTTCTTTTATGCTATATTTTCATCCAAGTGGAACCTCTATCGTATTCACACCCAGGTTATCATCCGCGGAATGGAGCCCCATGGGTTATCAGCTCTGACATCCAACCCTATTATTTTGAGCGATGGGCTGGACAGTTGATCAGACCTTCCATGCAGTGTGATTCTGGTGCACCCTTTGATTCATGGCTCTCTGAAAGGCCTTTGGTCTGAAAACCCATTTATATCTCTACTTCATCTAAAGCATCCACTAAGCCAATGATAGACCCTTCCTTTACCATCTTAGCAGTAGCCCCCTTCTCAAAAATTTACTGCTGACTTGCAAAGCTAATTTTTGCACCGACTGCAAAATTCTGATATCTGGGTCAGGAAGTGCTACACGTGCAAGTTCCTGTTATCATGGGTCGATTTCTTGGTCAAGGTTTTTTCTTTTTGCTGTCTCTGAGTCCCCCACACATGGGTTTGTAGCTTTTCTCAAGATGGACTCGGGGCATTTATTTTACAAACATGTTTTTACCCTATTACAACACTTACATGCAGCTGCCATAGCTGGCTCTGCCCTTCACTACTTCCTCCCCTCTAGGATTTGTTTGGGTTGTGTTTTGTTTTGTGTTTAATAATAAAAGTAAGCTCTCAAAACAAGGAACAAATTTTATTTGTTGAACATGATATGTGCACCTACTAGCAACACATGTACAGCTATAGAGCGGTCATAGAATGTCACAACACAGTTTCAAAAAACACCCGATGGGTTCCCATTGTCAACAGGGGCTCTCAATTACTCCCTTATGCATATGGTTCCCTGTTGTGCCCCTCTAATACCACTGGCATCCGCCTGTTCATATTCAGATGCAAGACTGTCTGCCTCTGCAACCCACCCAGGGGCAAACTTCTCGCCCTTAGCCTCACATAATTATGGAGCACACAGCAGGCAGCTATAACCCCAGGAATGTTGTCCTCATTTAAGTCCAGCCTGCCATAAAGGCCTCTCCAGTGTTCCTTAAACCTGCCAAATGCACATTCAGTACCTGCTCAGCCTCTTATTGAAGCACTCCTTGCTGCTGTCAAGGTAACTTGTGTAAGGCTTCATAAGCTATAGCATTAGTGGGTAGGCTGGGTCACCCAGGATCACTATGGGCATCTCAACATGCCCCTTTGGAATCTTTTCATCTGGGAAAAAAATCCCTGCTTGTAGCTTCCGGTACAGGCCAGTGATCCTGAAGATACGATCATCAAACACCTTTCCTGACCAACCCGCATTGATGTCAGTGAAATGCCCACAGTGATCCTCAAGCGCCTGGTCTACCATAGAGAAATAGCCCTTCCTATTGATGTACTCTGTTGCAAGATGGCCTGGTGCCAAAATTGGGATATCTGTGCCATCTATTGTCCAATCACACAGTTAGGGAATCCCATTGCTGCGAAGCCATCCACTATTTCACACACAACACCAAGAGTCACAGACCTTCGCGGCAGAATGTGATTAATGGCCCTGCACACTTGTAACAACACAGCTCCAATGATGGCCTTGCTGACTTCAAACTGATTAGTGGATGACTGTAGCAGGCTGGAGTTGCCAGCTACCACACAGCGATTGCCATGTGCTTCTCCACTGAGTGGGCAGCTCTCATTCTGGTGTCCTTGCATCACAGGGAAGGGACTATCTCCACACAGAGTTCCATGAAAGTGGCTTTGGGCATTCCAAAGTTCTGTAGCCACTGCTCGTTATCCCAGACGTGCAGAGCGATGCAATCCCACGCACCCAGAAGTGGCGTTCACTGTATGTAGATGGTTCGTGAATGACAACAGTAATGCGGTGCTGTTTGTCTGCCTGTCACTCAGCGGGTCAGATTCCTGTCCCGATTCAGAGCTCATGATGTACTGCATCATTGCCGCCATGTATTCAGAATGCTGAAAGCAGTAGTGGAGAGTAATGGGGATCCATCTTTTCAGATAGAGATGGCTGGCATGCAGTAAATGGCGGGGAACCATTGAAAATATGGGGTGAGTCACTGCTAGCAATGCAATGAATGATGGCATGGAAACACAATGCACCATGGGACATTGAGCCAGCACCCATGCTCCTCTGCACCCCTCTCCCCATCCCAGACGGATGGTGACGGAATTCCTAGTGACGGAAGCTGCTGAGTTGAACGGTGGGATAGCTGACCACAATGCACTGCTCTCACTGTTGATATGACAGCGCTAAGTGTGGATGTGTTTTTGTGACAAAATGAGTGCTGTGTGGATGGGCTTGAGTGCTGTAATTATAGTGCTTTTTATCACTGAAAAAACTACCAACAAAAATTTCTAGTGTAGACAAAGCCATAGATCAGCATAACTAAGCCGATCAGGGGTGTGGAAACCATACCCCTGACCAATGTAGCTATGATGATGGTATCATTCTTCTGGCAACATAGCCACATTTACATGAGGGGTTCCTCATTTCAGGGAGGTGGTGTTCTTACACCAACAAAAACCCCTTCCTTCGGAATAGGCTATGGGGTTATGCTGTCATAGCTATGCAGAGATAGCTAAACCTGCGTAATCTCTATAGTGTAGATACAACTGAAATAGAACTTTAGAGAACAAAAAGTATCACTTACTTCATTCAGCAGCAGAAAGGAAGAGAGAAAAATGAAACCTTCCATCACTTTTTTTTTTTTAAATTTTCATTCTAAATGTATCAAGGCTACCAAAGTGTCACAAATTGTTAAGAGTTTATAATAGTCCTAAACTTCACACAAACTATTATTGCAGGCACAGAAACCCCTTTTTAAATTTGTACTTCATTTATTAACAGTATTATCTGCAATCTATTTTTGATTGTATTCCAAGTTTTCTATCACAAGAGCCTTATATAGCTGAAACATGTATTATCAGCAGTTTAAGGACTCTTAGTTCCTTTTAATTCACAAGAAGAACATCAGCAGACATTCCCAACTAATTTTATGACATTTAGCCAATCATTTCACAATCACATTTCTTCTCTAAAAGTGGTGGAAGAAAATGATATTGAAAGGATGAGCATGCAAAGAAAAAGTTTAGGTGATCTTAATATGCAATAAAATTGAAACAAATCGGTGCCAACATGTACAGACAAGGAGGGATGAGACATTAAATTTCAAGATAGTGTGGAGAAAGTTAGAAGGAGAATTGAAGAATGTAACAGTGAAAGGAACAGAGAGAATTTCAAGGGGATTTGAGAAAACAATGGACTATTTTCCACCAAGGATTAAGCCTTCATACCCAATAAAAGGTAGCATGAGGTTTCCCAAACCAATATAAAGCTCCAATATAAACCATTATAAAGCTTGCTACCAGCTCCAACCAACTAAAAGTATGCATCCAGTCTGTGCTTGGGGTACAATCAGGAATTGAGTATCTTTGCTCACGAGATACAACTTGCTCATTTATCCACTCAATGGTCTTGACGAGAGTGGAGCATGCCTGAAAAAATCTCCTGAAATATATTCTCCTGAGAAAAAAAACCTATTAAGGGAGACCAAAGAAATATCTGTGCTGCCACAAACCTATGGCCATGTTTCCTGGGCCACTCAGCTTCTTCACTTCACTGACAATCCTGAAAAAGAACAAGCAGCTCCTCTTCTTCCCTGAAGAAAAGTTCTGTTTAAACTCAAAAGCTTGTCTCTTTCACCAACAAAAGTTAATCCACCATTTTTTTTTAACCTGATCCACCTTTTATCTCTAATGTCCTGGGAACCATACGCCTACAACACTGCATACATCAGTTCAAAATGGCTATTAAAAGGAGAGTAACACGCACTCTACCCATCTTTCTCATGGAGATTTTGTATTTGTCCTTTAGTCCCCTGCTGACCCCTCCCCTCTGATTTAAACGCAATCAGAGAGGAAAATTGTTTGTTCACAGAAAACTTAGTACTAGGGATATGGGAAGTTTGAGAGAAGGGAATGGAAGTGAGGCAGGTAGTAGGTAATAAAAATGGAGTAACCAGAGATTAATACACTCTGCGCTCCATTCCCTCAGTAAAGACCATTAACATGAGCCTCTCATCAGGGGCTAGAACTCTGGAACAATAATTATGGGCGATATTCCATTTATAGTGTGTTTCTGAAGACTACCTTTTACTGGATTCACAAAGAGAAACATCTTTCATTTTTACAGTTGGATTACTCTATGCCATAGTCAAACATGAAGTCTACAGTGATGTAGGAACATGAACCCAGTTTTCCTGAGCCAAGTCCAGTGCTTTAAGTACAAGCCCACTTTCCTTTCCATGATGCTTACATTTTACCTTTGGGAGTACAGGCATTCCCATTAGCACGCTATTCATTTCAGCGCCTGTCACTTAGCAAGCAAAAGAGATTATAGTTCATGAAGAGCACTCCATCTGTTTCTTCATTACCATATTTTCCTCTTACTGAAGATGAGTGTGGATTTCTTGGCTAGAAATTATTGTAGAAGGAAACCAGAGAGTACATAACTACTTATTGCAGGGGCTACTGATTTTCATAAAACAATACTGTTCATTGGCAGACCATTTGCCAGCCATGCCATGGTCCCCATGTCTCAGCTAAACACTGACAGATGCATATCTGGAATCTGTCTGGTTCACTTGTGGGTTAATATTGATAGAATAAGTATTAGAAGTATAATGTGTGTAGTGTTTGGACTCTATTGAATGTTGTGAGCTGCTGCATGCATTAATCTTACTTGTAAAATCTGTGTTTCATATTGTAATATAATATTTAAGTGGTTGTATTGTGAGCTTCTCTGACTGTATGCTTTACCATACGGAAGAGGGTTATTAATTAAGGTAAAATAATCTGCTCTTCTACAGAAAATTGTTATGCCCCTCTTGAAGGAGGAGACCCAGGGATAACATATGGGCTGTGGTTGTATCTTACAACTGGAAACACCATATATCTTCACTGAGAAACCATCAACAAAAAGACAGAAGACTCATATTGTTCTGCTCTCCGCCCTGTGAAGATGTCATGCAAATAGACTCTACCCATCCATTGAGTTTGCATCTCTGAGGACATTGCAGAAGGGAGATAAAAACTCCAAACCAAAGGAATTAAGCATCTCTGTGTTGCTTGGATTCTGAAGGAGGGGTTAGATGTTTCTAAGCATAAACAAGAGATTCCCCAGCTGCTTAGCCTGGGTTAGTCCTACAGGTCAAATAGATCTGGCTGATTATAGAAACCTATATTAACTTTTGAAATTTAAGACTGACTCATTGATGTATCTGTGATTGTTTGCATTAATCTCTTAACTCTCTAATGTCCCTTTCTTATTTAATACATCAGCAAAGTGTGCTTTAGGATTGACTACAAATCTTGTCATGAGACCTCAAGTGACTCAAGGGAAGTGACTGTTTCTTTGGGATTAGGAGTAACCTGACTACTTCTGTGATTCTTGATGTCAGGGGCCATCTAGAAAAGAGATACACAAACATGGGTGGCATGGCAGACTACAGTACCCCAGAAGACTATTTATGACTCTGTTAAGGATGTTGAAATGCCTAAGCAAATTGCACTTTGTGCAGATGGTTGGTGAAATATAACTTTAGAACTCACAGCTAAATTGGGGTTTTGCCCTGTTTTTTAAACACTTTGCTCTGAGGTTGGTACTTGTGCTCCTCCATCACTGTTGGGAGAGTTACCAGTATAGCCACAGAGAAAGCCTTTGTAGTTTTGCCTTACTGTGTCTGACTTAGATACATCTACTTTTTGGTCCAAGTTGATAATAAATATGAAAGACCCGAGGGCAAAGAAATCACAGCATTTGATTCTGGACAACTATCACCCCAGTCGACATGTAATCATTAACTTTATATTTATTGAGTGTCTGTGCTTCTTATATTTTTAATCACAAAAATATTCCATTATAATTCTGATTCTTTTGAACATTCTATTTGACAATGAATTTAGCTTGGCAGTTACTTTTGAATTTGTTTGTGATTGACACTGTCTTAGGTATTCTTTCAGACTAAATTTACTGGCCCTTTTCTTAATATTTTGAATAGGAGTGCTCTGACTTTACCAGCTTGAGAACCTAGCCTATATCAACAAATTAGGATGTTAAAGAGGGACTACACTGAGGCAAAATAAAGCAGCCATATGTTCTAGAGTGCAGTTCTTCATCTTGATCAGAAGCCTTTTCCGTAATATCACTGTAAAGTGGATTATCCTGAAATTATATATTACGCTTCTTGCAGACAATAGTGAAGGCTGTCAGGACATGAACAATACAAGATAGGACATGCTTTCTCGATGGGATGACCCTCACTATTTGGCCCAAAGAACATTTTTGGCCCTCACTAGCGTGTTCCAGACTGCCAGACAAATGAATGCTTAGCAAGTTGTCCAAACAGAAAATACAGCATCTCCATTTTCCTAAGGTTAATGTATGGAACAGGGATATGGTGCTCCTTTTATTTGTCTTCCATGAGCAATAAATTACTAGAGCTTCATGGACAATATATTGCTTCTTTTTCATAGTCTTATTACCAGTGAGGGCATGTGGATATTGATGGCTGGTTAATAAAACACACCAAACTAGTAAAAGTCAAACCTATTTTTTAAGTTGGTAAAGGCATGTGATAGATTCTATATAAATAGATATTCAGTGCTTCACAAATGTAGTTTCAGGTCTTTTTCAGCAGTTAGAAAATGACGTGCATACAATTAGGCCCATTTTAAAGCACTGCCCTTACACATCTAGAAGTGATGGATTGCTATTCTTCACAGAGCTGTGAGGGAGACCTGGGAACTTAATGCAGGGGGAAGTCTTCTGCCTTTCCAAGATTCGTTTACTAGCACCTGAATTTATATTGGCTTTATTCAGGGGCTAGTGAGTCTTAGCATTTTCAATATTCTTGAAACTGGTCTTGTGATTTCCAGCACAACATGCTGGTGTTGTCTCCATAAAGCTGTGACTGACTCTACTTAATTTTATAAGCCAGAAGATGCTCTTGAGACTACTGTTTTCTGCTATCATGTAAGCTTGTATGGAACAAGACAAGACAAGGCCAAAACTGGAAATCTGGGGTAAAATCCTGGCTCCAGCGGAGTCAATGGCAAAACTTGCATTGACTTCAGTAGGGCCAAAATTTCATTCTAGGAACTTGAGCTGATGCTTATCAGTGATGGACTTTCCTAAACTTGTCCTGAAAATAGTTTTATTTCATAGGTATTTGAAATGAATCCATTTTCAGTATTGACAGAAAAAGAGACCTTTGTACTTGTCTTGGAGATATTGCTGACTACTATCATCAGCAGGTGTTTGTGTGTAGCTGGGACTTAATCAGGTCCAAACAATTATCAGCTTGCTGTAGACTAACATAACAAAAATGCTCAGTGCTCAAAAATAATGAATTTCTTTCTGCAACGTTAACGACAACATTAAATGCACAGATGCCATGTCCAGCATGAACCAGGATTTTACAGGAGAAATTTAAACAGGTTGAGGTAAAACAAAAAAGCACAGACAAGAGAAATTCAGCTACAAAACTCCAATCAGAAGCAATTGGAACCCCTCAGATTTATATATCCACAGAAGCACCCAATCCCTATATGCCTTTCAGAGAAATGCCAAGTAGAATTTAACACAGCAGAAGCACCTTTATTTCACTAACAAACGTTAAATATATATTGTTATTTTATTATATCGGGTCAAGTCCTGACCCTGTAGTCCTTAGCCACATTTGTGATCATTTACCCACTTAAGCAGCTACACCAGTGTACATAAATGTTCACCACCACGAGTATAAACTGAGCAAAAGGATCCTAAGCAAAAGCTATTCTTAACAACTTGCACATAGGCTCATTTAAAACTAAATGGCCCCTGACAAAACACAATGGTAATTTTTAAACACAAGATTAAGAACAATAATCAGAACTTAAACTTTAGCCTCTTGTGAAAAATGTATGCAATTAAAAATGTTGACTTTGTAAGATTACGTACTAGTCTTCATAATGCTGGGTCTTAATGCTTTGTTTATGATAACTTCTCAGAGAAAGAAATAGAGTACCAAACACCAACATAATAATGGCACTGAGGTCTGTAGGAAAATGTGGTTTATTTTATTTTCTATAATATTCAGGCTCAAAAGTTGAGTTTTTTGTTTATAATTTGACTTTAGGAGAAATGTGTGGTGAAACCCATTTTTGGTACTCAGCCTGGTTGTTACCTGGAAAAGGTTCTCCTTATGAATAAGTCAAGGTCATCTTTGATTTTTGTACGTGCAACTTTGAAATATGTGATTATAGTGAGTTGTGTCGTATATCTAGCATCAGTTAAAATGGGACCTGTTTTTTAGGATAAAATGCACACAATCTCCATGACTGGAAAAGAAAACTGGTTACATGTCTTTAGCAATCACTAATTTTGGGCTGGATTAGATATTTACTTGTTGTGAGCACCTTTACGATAATTGCACATTCAAATGGGATTTGCATGCACAGCTCCATACCTCACTTCTTTAAAAAGCAGGTCAGCGTTTTTAAAAAACAAACAGTAAGAGACAACATAAGTTTGGGCTCAAATCTAGCTAAACACAGAGCAGTATTGAAAAATATTCTGCACCGTACTGTATTGTGTATGTAAAGAAGTTTGAAAAGTTCAGAGAAGCACCAGAAACCTCTGAAGAAGTCAGGCAGTAATTTGAAGTTATTAACAGAAAGTCTACAAGGAATGGAAGAAGGGATGGCTCACCAAGGTAAGCTACCTCTTGGAGGTCAGAAAGTGCAGGAAAAAAGTGAGGGAGAGTAATAAGGAGCTTGGGGGGGTAGAGGCAGGGTGGCAAATGGGAACAAGGTTATGGAGGTAGAAATACCACATCAGAGGTGGAAGTCAAACTCAAACAACTTAATAGGACTAAATCAGGGGGCCCAGATAATCTCTATCCAAGAATATTAAAGCAGCTGGCACATGAAATTGAAAGCCCAGTAACTTGGGGTCACACTCTATGACTGGAGAATTGCTAATATAGTACCTATATTTAAGAAAGGGGAAAAAAGTGACCCAGGAAACTACAGGCCTGTTAGTTTGACCTCAACTGTACGCAAGATCTTAGAACAAATTTTGAAAGAGAAAGTAATTAAAGACAGAGGTAAACAGTAATTGGGATAAAATACAACAGTTGTGCAAAAGGTAGATCATGCCAGACCAACCTGATCTCTTCCTTTGAAAAGATAACTGATTTTCAAGACAAAGGAAATGCAGCAGATCTAATCCATCTGGATTTCAGTAAAGCATTTGTTACAGTTCCACATGGGAAATTATTATTTAAACTGGAATATATGGAGATAGATATGAGAATCAAAAGGTGGATAAGGAACTGGTTCAAGGGAAAATATCAGTGAGTTATTCTGAAAGGTGAATTGTCAGGCTGGAGGGAGGTTACTAGCAGAGTTCCTCAAGGATTGGTTTTGGGACCAATCTTATTTAACATTTTCATTAATGACCTTGGCACAAAAAGTAGGAGTTTGTTGATAAAATTTGTGGATGACACAAAGTTGGGGGGGTATTGCCAATACAGAGAAGAACCAGATCACACAAGATTTGGATGACTTTGAAAACTGGAGTAATAGAAATGGGATGAAATTGAATAGTGCAAAGTACAAGGTCATGCAATTATGGAATAAGAATTTCACGAGTAAAATAAGAATTTTTGCTATAAACTGCGGATTTCTCAGTGGGAAATGGCAGAGGAGAAATACATGGATGTATTTGTTGATTTCAGGATGACTATGAGCTGCTGATGTGATGCAACTTTGAAAAAAGGCTAAGGCAACTTTAGGATGCATCAGGCAAGGAATTTCCAGCAGAGATAGGGAAGTATTATTACCATTGTACAAGGCACTTGTGAAATCTCATCTGGAATACTATGTGCATTTCTGGTCTCCCATATTTTAAAAAAGATGAATTCAAATTGGAACATGCACAGGGAAAGGCTAGTAGGATGATCAGAGGAACAGAGAACCTACTTTACAAGAGAAGACTTAAGGAACTTGCCTTGTTTATCTATCTAACCGAAGGCTGAGGAAGATAGAATTGTTCTCTATAAATACATCACAGGGATAAACACCAGGGAAGGTTAGGGATTATTTATTTTAAGACCTATATTAATACCCTAACCCTAATCCAATATTGACACAAGAACAAATGGATATAAACTGGCCATCAACAAGTTTAGGCCTGAAATTAGATGAAGGTTCCTAGCCATCAGAAGAGTGAAGTTCTGGAACAGTCTTCCAAGAGGAATAGTGGGAGGAAAAAGCTAACGTGTTTCAAGACTGAGCTTCATAAATTTATGGAGGAGATGGTAGGAAAAGGTTCAATAGCATAAGGCCCATCTACAACTGCTATTAACAAATACCTCCATTAGCTGGAGTTGAGGAAAGATCTGAGTTATTACAGATAATTCTTTCCAAATCATCTGGCTCGTGGCTCTTGCCCACATGCTTAAGGCATGATTTTTCACCGTATTTGGGGTTGGGAAGGAATTTTCTGTCAGGTCAGATTGGTAAAGACCCTGGAGGTTTTTTGCCTTCTATTGCAGCGTGGGTCACAGATCATTTGCTAGTTTAAACTAGAGGATTCTCTGTGACTTTAAATCAAGAGTGGAGGTCTTCAGTAACTCAGCTAGATGTTACGGGTCTATTACAGGAGGGGATGGGTGAGGCTCTGTGGCCTGCAATATGCAGAATTTCAGACTAGATGATCATGGCCCCTTCTGGTCTTGACGTATATGAGGTGTACTTTTATAGACAAGTCATGGAGGCATGTGTCTGACAAAGGCTTGTGTTGCTAGCATGGAGGAGGCAGAGTGACATGCCCATATCAGCAGGACCCTTCCCGGCCCAGATTTGCAGGCCGCACAAACAATGGCAGCAGATTTGCCTAATAGGGCTAAAACCTTCAAAGAAGTCTGAGTGAATTAGATGCTGAATTGCAATTGAAATCCAGTGGGATCTGGGCACCTACTTCCCCAAGTCTCCTTTGAAAATCCCAAATTGTCTGGAGCTGCTCAGATTGCAGAACACTGCACAATTGCCACTATTCTCCATGCTTGTCAATAGTGAATTGAACCAATTAAACTCTATTGGACCTAGAGAAAGGTAGTGTATGTGGGATGGAAGGGAGCTGTTTGTAACTGCATATTAGTATGGTATAATACCACATAATGCGGCTTTGCTATTTAGTGCGACCTTTGCTGGCCCTTTGAACTGTAGCTTATAACCAGCTGGATTTCCTCTGCTCCAACCAATGAAGGTAAGTTAATAGTGGCACGTATGCGTGTTTTCATAGTGCTATGTCTTGGTGGCTGCTGCAATGGGCAGAAGGCTTTAGATTCTTCAAGATCAAGGAGTTCTTTGTTATCTACCAATTAATCATCAACTCAGCATGTGCACAGATAAGCATTCAACTTTTACCCATGTTTGTTAATTATTACAGAATAAGCATGAATCAGGAGATCATTCTGTGACATATATAATCTCAGAGTGCTAGAAAATGCTTGATCCAAAAATATAGTGATGCAGATATTCTCCTATACTTCCTCTTCCCCCCTCCTATTAATGTTTATTTCTGAACATAAAATATTCAACATCTCACTTCTGAATGACATAAAATCAACCAGAATTTGTGAGCCCCAGTTTTGACTCCTTTCCAAAGATCTCTCAACCCCCTAGGGCCAACATCCCAGGATGCAAAACTGCAAACAGTGAAACAGCTGTCAACATCCCTACAACTTCAACCTGTAAAGCCAGTCTATCTTCAAAGATATATGAAAAATATGATCAGCATCCACATACACACACTATCATCTTTAAGGAGCCACTGTCTGAAAGAGAAGATGAAAAAACAAAGAGAGATTATCTCCTGGTATAAACTGCCCTAGTTTCACTGATTTCCAAGATGCTGTCTGTGCAGATTTACACCAGCTGAGGCTATGGCCCAAAGTCTGCCTCTGCCAGATTTGCATTAAAATATATGGTCCCACTTCAAAATGGGAATAAATGTTTCCCTCTCTCCCCCCTCTGACTCCAACCCTCCCTGAACTAATTTCCTCACTCCATATTAGTTCTCCAACCAATACCATCATCCCCTTTCTTATACCCCATTAGAACACCTCCCTTCTCCTGGGATCTGTCTGTCATTGGGTCTTCTCCTTTCTCAGGCCTCTTTCTCCCCCCTTCCCTTTCCCATGGGCCTCCCCTTGTTATCATGGACCCCTGCCTTGGGTCTAGTTCATATTTTTAATCCCCTTCTCCCAACCCCCACACAGTGGTCTCTACTTCTCCTCAGAGGGTTCTCTCTCCTCTCTTCCCAGTCTTCCTTATGGTGCCTCTCTCCATTTCTCCCTTAATTCTCTCTCTCCCCCTCCCACATCCAATGTCCTTGACAACTATTCATTGTTTCTGCTGGCTCATTCAACCCTTTCCTTCCTGCTCCTAGGACCCTCAGTAGTCCTCCATGAATACCCCACTCCTAGCCCCAGTAACCCCACAAACTGTGCCCCACCATCTGACCTTTTCCCATCAATCCCATATGTCATAGCACTTCATTATTCCTCAACCCCTCCAAACCGACCCCAGAAACTCTTCTGTCCCCTCTGCATCCAAACATTCTGCCCCTCATCATATCCCCCTAGTGACCCCTTTACCAAAGCACTTGTCATATCATCCCCCTAACCTTTGTCTCCCAGAAGTATCCCATCCTGATTTTGTGCACCCTGGGCTGGACAAAACTGGGCTAGTTGCTTATTCCCCCTCTTAGCTCTGTTCTGCAGTCACACACACGGAGCTGGAGGAGAAAGCAGCATCTGTTGGCTGCAATGAAGTTGTATCATAGTGCTCTTTGCTGACAGAAGGCGAAAGGAGCAGTGTTGGTTTTAAAAATAATTGCTCACAGTTGGGCCTAGATGGCTAGGTAAGAAGTGAAAGCATGGACATAGCACCTCCTACAGTCTCTCACAGCAACTGGTATAACAAACAATACGTGTAACAGTGGGCATCATTCACTGTGTCTGTGCATTGCATTCAGACGTCAAAATGGAGCATTTACCAATGCAAAAGAGAAACATGTCATTTCATTCTTTTTTTAAAAAAAGCAAAAAAGAGATGGAGAAGTTGCCAGACCTAACAACCCCGGTCTTGTATCATTTATTTTAGTTGACTATGTGTGAGAAAAAGGGGTGTACTTTTCATGCTCTTAGGAAAAATAAATTAAAACTATTGCATAAAAACAGACTTGTCAAATAAATCAGCATTAAAATAGCTTCTAGAAGCTAAATAATGTATAGATTTTTGCAGTTAACGATGAGCTTTCTGGAAATAAACTTCAGTTTACTATAAAATGATCAAAGAGGGATTAGGTAACTATTTAATTTATTCAAAGGCTGTTAAAGTATCTCTCTGAGATTGAGGACGTGACTAAGGACCTGAAAATACTACTGAAGGTTAAATGAATCTGAACAGCAATAGACATTAAGTAGTATGCAGTCATTAATTTGTTAATTTTGTGAATGTTAAAGTCACCTTTTAATATTAAAGGGAACAAATTTCATGGTATTAAAACTGATAATGATGAAATAATCAAAAGGATTTCATTTCATTTAAAAAAAGTTGATCAGTGTTGTCTCTTCCTTGAATTCTAGGGTTCCTCACCAAATGAAAACACATTTCACTATGGATTTCCTTTATTTACTGTACCTTCCTTGCTGTGTAGAAGTTACACCAATGGCTACTTGGTCTCCTTTCTTGGTATAAAGAATGCATGGAATTCTTGGAATGAATGTTATAAAGTTTAAAGGATAAAATGTGAACTGAAGACCTAGGGGTGGATTCTGAACTGATATCTGGCAGTTTTCCAACCCATTTACACCTGCTGAGTGATACAAACTGGCTGCAGGACTTCCCCTGACAGAGGAGAACTCTCTATTGATAGAAGTGGGCGTATTGTAGGTCCTATGGTTGCTTCTTTGCCCACTCCCTCCAGCCTTGAATAAGAGGTATGTTGGAACAGGAGAGAATTAAATCCTCATCCTTGATAACCTATGTAAGTTTGATATAGGAAAATTGCAATGGGTAGGGAAGGGTGGGGAGTGGTCAGAGCCCTGGCTTTATAGATTACCATTGTATCACAGCAGGTAAAGAATACGTGTGCAATCACTGGTTGTAAACAAACATAAAAGCATGACAGTTGGCAACTTTGGTTGTTGCTGGTCTTGTAATATTTGGTGTTTTTCATAAAGCCTCAGCTATTAGAGACAAGTAATTACTTGAGCTCAGCTTTCATTAAGGAAAAGTAGGTTTTTAATCCTCATGGTTCCAGAAGAAAGCTTGATAACATGAAACAAGTGCAGCATAAAGGTATAGAAACCAGATGGAAGAAAAAAGTATACACAATTATTTAAAAGTGTCTCAGGATTTTAAATAATTTTTGTGAAATTTGGGGAGTCTAATTAATTATTTTTGAATGTGTAGTGTTGGCAATTCTGTAACACACAGCAGGCTACATCATGATTATATGATACAACTATGCATATGATGAATAGCACTAATTACCTATCCAAATCCCAAATAGTAGCTACCGCTATTCAACAAACATAAATACAACTACAGCCCCATGAGACTTTGCAAATACAGAGAGATTTGATAGCTGAACTGTTGACAAAAATGGACCTTAGGAATTTTCCCTGAAGAAAGACATGCACCAGTAGTGCAGTTTCCTGATGGGAGTTATGGTAACATTGCCTTTTGATTTCTTAATTTAATGTCACTGACATGGCAATTGCCATGATGTAAAGTGAGCGTACACATGCTGCAGGATCTAATTTTAGATTATAGTCACAAACTGAAACTTAGAAGACCATTGCCAAATGGATTGCCGTGACCCAATTTTGTAAGAGTTGCTTGAGGTTAGAATTCATGAACTCAGGTATCCACAGGAATGGGTCTAAAGTCTCTACAAAACTCATCTCAAATAGTTCTAATCCTCCAATTCCCCCAACCAGTCTCCCCCTTCTATCTGTTATCATTAGCAAGCAAGGAATAGAGTAGGACTCCTAGACACTATGATAATACAAATAATAAATAATAATAACTGCATAGTCATTGTTATTTGTCTGAATTTAGGAAACTAAGAATTACCAATATAGTTTTATGTAACAAACTCACTGTTAAATATGACTGTACTTGGTAGCAATTAGGAAATTTCTTGGTAGATATTCTCTGTTTCAATATGGAAAAAAAATACCCTGTGTAGCTTCTTGTTAAAACCTAAAGTAAATTTATGCCACTGAATTGTCTGTCACCAATTAGTTTCTATTGTAATGAATGGTAAAGTTTATGGCAAATTATGAAATTGACATGCATAGAACAATATCAAGGATGTATAGGTTATAAAATGCAAATTATATGTATTTCATAAGTTTCCTCTGATTTTTATAACTGTTTTTTTTTCTTCTAAATCTTGAAGACTTCTGCTACCAGATCTCCTTTACCCTCTCAGCTATGCCTTGCGTACCTTCACAACTTGAGGATAACTTGGAAAAGGTATATAGAGACACTGAAATTCCGGAATTCTCTGATGGCCTGTGAGTAAACAATATCTTTGGTTCCTTAATATGGTTCTGTAAAGCTTTACTGACAAAGCCTTAAGGCATGAAAAATCCACATGGTTTCCGGTTTTGTTACTATAGGGGTAACCCACCAACTAACATGTTAAAATACAGCTTCCCCAGAGGAGGCTAGGATTTTAAAAATATATTAGTTGAACGTAGTTTAACTTTCAAAATAACACCTTTTATTCTAGTCTAGCCATACTCTTGAACACCATCTCACTTCCCTCCATGTTTCCTTCTAGCCTCTAGAGGGAAGCTATCTATTACTTGTTTATACCAGTAGCACATAACTGCCCCCTCCATGTAAGGTCACCTGTGCTAACTGGCAGAGCACTTGCCCCACAGCCCCCTATATGAGAGGGCCCCCAAATTGATGGAATGTAAGTGAGTGATGTTGGGACCTAGAGCACAGGGGCATAGTGCCACTCAGGTTTGGCCTGGTTGCTGTAGTTATTGAGTGGTGCTGCAACACTATGTACCAGGTCACTATGCCATTCATATACATTTGACCCATCTGCCCCACCTGTCCCCCATGCCATCATGACAGAATGGCAGCCAGGCCGAATGTGACCCTGTGCAGCAGGTTGCCGTGCCCCGGGTAGGGAGTCAAGCCCAGCTCCATGGAACATGGGTGAGTGCAGAGCAGGTTCACTCTGCAATTCATCCCCACATCTCCCCCAGGCCTCAGTTTCAGGGTGGGAGGAAGGGGATCCTGTTTCAGATTGTGTCCCAGGACTCCAAAAATGTCTGAGAAGTCCTACTGACTGGAGTATTGGAGGAGGGGGTAGTTAAGGTCCATCCATTCTTCACCCCCTACTCATCCTGCCAGAGGAAGAGAGAGAATGGGGACCCCATAAGGGTTACTTTGTGGCCTCCAATGTGGATAGCTTGTGCAGGGCAGTTAGGGTTATTCCTTCCTTATTCTCCTGCACAGGTGTGTCAAGCAAGACACGGTCCTTACCCATGGTTTTTTAAAAACAAGCATTTAACGCCATCTTCAGTGGAGCAGCAGTCTGAACCTCTCACATCAATTACCATTAGGGTCCATTCTCAGATTACAGCTACTGATATTCTGAGATACTACCAATATATCCACAGAGCACAGCCCACTCCTACTGCCATTGGGTAGTACTTTGTTACCTGGGTAGTCCTAGGTAATGGTATTATTTGTAGAGTAGAGTAAGCAAGAGGAGTAAATAGCCGTGAGTAAATAGAAGAAATTGTGAAAGTTTTTGCAAATGATTACCTTTTTTTCCTTCAAAAAAAGCTTCAAAACGGTTTATGGAAAGTTTGTCACATTTTTCTTAGAAAATATCTGAAACTTTTTTAACCATCTTTAGTATATATCTTTTTGACGGAAAACCAGTCCACTAATTGCCCACAGAATTTCAGCTGGAATATTTCTTTACTCAAATAAGTTTGTGACCCAAGAAAGATTGTTGACAGCTCTGCTGGAAGAAGTTGCTTCCAGCATACAAAAAGATTCAAAAGTGAGAAAAAAATATGAAGTGAAGAAACAAGAAAAAGCCATTTGGGTCTTAAAGTTACCATTTCATTATGTAAGTGTAGTCAGCTAAGCAAAGAGGAAGAAACATGTAAAAAAAAAAAAAAAAGAGGAGAGATTAACATGGAGGTTCGATGAGAAAACTCTACATCAAAGATCTCTGCTTTGTAATTTTCACATATAAAATTGAAAAACATTATGCTGCCGTTTATCTGAATTCCACCATTTTTTTTAATTATCAAAGATTTAGAAAGGGCCAGATTCATTGCATCAGTTTTATGTCACTTTAATTCTACAGAAATCAACAAAGTTACACCAGTGTAAACCTAGATCAATGGTGTAGGGAATCATTCCACTACTTACTCCTTAGTACAGTGAGGGGCATAGAACGCCTTGTTCAGAATAGTCTTGTGCTTGGGGTTGGGTGAAGCCTCATTGAAGCTGGTAGGTGGAACAGCCACCTTCATTCAGGATAAAAGTAAGAAGCAGGTGAGCTCCTTTTGGAGTAAGATAAATGAAACAATAGGGTCAACAGGCAGGCCACATGCAGTGCTGGTCAGAAGCTGAGCTACGTAAGCAGAGCTGGCTTCAAACGCAGTCACTGGGTATTGTTTTTGGTGGCCTGCTTGAGAGTGAACAGACATAATGCGAGACAGCACAGAAACAGGCAAAGATGACAGCAGGAAGCCAAAGGCAACCAGAGGAACACTGAAGAATGACTCAGAAGATGCCACAGTTCAGGACATCACCACCTGCATTCCTCCTCCATGGTCCACCAAGGGCACCTGCACTAGGCTCCCAGCTCTTCAGCAGTCATCTCCCTTGGGCAGAGACCTCCATCTCTCTACCTCTTGACTGGGGTTCCCTAGGCTGTACAGTTTCCTGCCTGTCCTGTGATGCTCTCAGCAAACCAGACTGTCTATAGGCCAGCATTAGCACTTTATTTCTCTCCAGAAGCTATACCTAATGCATTGCCCACAGTTACAAGTTACTATATGGCTTTTGCTAAGCAACTACATTTATTCTTAAGGTGAAAATATTACGGAGAAGACACATAAAAAACAATAAAATAAACATGATTAAAAAGCTTACCAGAGGTCACCTCAACTCCAACTTTCAGCTCTGGTAGGTGCCAGCCCTTCCAAACAACAGTCTTACCTCAATATCCAAACAACACTTGGGAAAAAAGAAACCTGGATGAAAATATAAACCAAAGCCTTGATTAACCCCAGAGCTCATAGCAATATCAGATTTTCTGTCACATCAGATCAAAAGGTAGCATTCAGATCTTAAGGTAGCATTATCCTTCTGGTAATAGCCAGCACCTCACACTTCAGAGGAAAAGGAAAATAAAACATAATGCACCTAGGCAATCAGGTGACATGAAAGATGAAATTTGATTATTCTTGTCATCTTAGTCTGAATAACTCATTACCCACTACTTAAACCCAGTTTTTAACCTTTTTCTTGTTTTTGACTTTGTAGACTATCCTTGTATACCTTAATCTGTTTCACCTTCCATAGACCCGAATTTTCAAAAATGGCATCAGAGTTTAGATCTTTCAGTTTTAAGATTCTCAACTTTATACATTTAGGTCAATATGTTCATAAGTGGCCCTGATTTTGGATTCCCATTCTGAAACACTATAAGGTTTCCAAACACTAAGGTGCCCAAAATCAGAAGCCAATTTTGAAAATTTGACCTTTACTCTATTTTCATCTGGCATACTCCAGTTTTCCACAATAGAAAGAGTCCATGAAATGAATAAGATTAAGAAGATCAGATAAGATGAAAAATTGTCCCTTATAAGTATCTAGGTCATTTTTAATTTGTACCCAGATCTTCTTTTAAAGATGGCTTTCAATGTCATAATAAGTAGTATTTTAATTATATCCAATATTGCTGTCTTGCTTATTCGCTAAAGCCCACATTAAAGAAGAAAACCTGTAGTCAGGGAAATTTTTAATGAGATTCTCAGTAGGCCTCAAAGTAAGTGGTGAGACTTCATTCAGCAATAAAGGGAATGTATGTTTGTTCTGTGTTTATATAGCATCTAGCACAATGGGGTCATAGTCAGTGACTGGACTACTAGGCATTACCAAAATATAAGAAACAAACAATAAGTTCTACAATGCTAAACACGTAGCTAAGTACATGTTGTATGGTAAAGGCTCGCAGGCAGACTTGAGGGCAAAAACTTTGCTGAAGTTGATGACAACTCCTGTTTCCTTTCCAAATGAAACTTTGCTTTCTTTATGTATTAGACAGGATTGATTTTTCAAAATGATACCGTTCTCTCAGTCTTTTAAGGGAACAGATTGTTTGTCTCCTGTGAATTAATACATTTTATTACTTCTGTTGTGTTACTATTTTCCAAGCCTCTTTCAAAATGAAAACTGTGCACTTAAAATTTCCCAGAATAATGTTCATATTTGATTCTGAATGGTAAGCAGCAGGTCTCCTAAAATGGGTGATAATTTAGTGGGTAGAGAAAGATAACGTGCAGTAGCTTTCATGATGGAGTAGAGAGATTAAAAAAATATGAAGCAAAAAAATTTTCTTTAACTTCTGATTGGTATCAGAAACTTTTGGAAGTAATGGCTCATATTTTTAAGGGGAAAATGTCAATAAGGCCAACAATTCAAAGGCAGGAAGGTTATTAGGTTAGGATATGTTACTTTAAGGCAATTGTATCACTTTGTTTAATAATGATGTATCTTTTGCCCAAAGTGAATTAGCCAGTGTTGCTCACTCTAGCAAACCAACCTTTTAAAGCTAAGTTTCCTGCTATTTTTCTTAAGCTCACTCTTCATCACATGATAAAATGTCACTACATACTAGCAGTGGGGAGTAGAAAGAAAGGGGATAAAAAGCTATAATGAAACTAATGGGGGAACTAGTGTTTTAAATGTGAGGGTGGAAGTTGAAATTTAAGATGCCATACCAGATTGTTTTTTATGATCCCATTGTAAGTTAAATGACTGCTAGCTGTCCAAAGTGAATAGGCCATGTAATAGCCATGCATCTGTCTTTCTAACACAATGGCAGTCAACGTGGTAAATAAAGACTGCAAAGAGTGAATTTCGGGGTGTAGTCAATGTTTCCAAGAAGAAATAAAAATGCGCAAAGTGAAAAAAATATTTGCCTGTGGAGGAGCACACGGTTACAAGAGAAGGTTATAACAAAATGGGCAAAGGTGTAATATTTATTATTCCCTTTAAAGACTTTGTCGTTCATAAGGGATGGGCTACGTTCTTTACTTACTACAGAAAGGATCAGAAGAATGAAATGTCAAAATATAATGCCTCATACTTTTAATTATCTTTCTGTACTACTTTGACCTTTTTAATATTCTGAATTTTGGTCATTTACTCCTCTCCAGTTAATAGCTTCACTTACCTTTGAGAAAGACAAGGCATTCACAATCCACAAAAATAGTCAACTGAAAAAGTTGGGGCACTATCATATTAAATACAGTGTATATGTTATTCTTTAAATTTAACAGGCAGACTCCTAACAGTTTTTGTAGCTCCATTAGACTTGCTATCCCATTTTAGCCCAGCTGAGGATCTAGCTTAATACATCTTTTGTCAGCCAAAAAAAGAACAAATCAAAATATGTCTTGGATTAGTACTTCAACAGGTATACCTATTTGACTAGTTATTATCTGGATCTTTGCTTATAGCGTGGTTGTGCACATCGATATACATACATACTCTTCATCCACTGTAAAAATTATGCCTATACAAAGAATAATTACATTGAATAAAAACACACCTGAATTTCAGTGTGAACTCCATTGTACGTTGTGTAATTGTACGTGGGCGGTTGTGCCGCCCGGTTGCGGCGGCCCGTCCGGTGGGCCCGACCGCTGGGGAAGGTCCTGGACTCTTCCGCCCTAGAAGGGGAATTCTTGACTAGTCCGCCCCTAGGCCCGGCCCTCTGGCAGGGCGGGCGTGCACCAGGCAGTCTAGTGGCCTGCTCCCTGGGCAGCAGGGCAGGCAAACAAGCAGTCTAGTGGCCTGCTCCCTGGGCAGCAGGGCAGGCAAACAAGCAGTCTAGTGGCCTGCGCCCTGAGCAGCAGGGCAGGCAAACAAGCAGTCTCCCGGTCGTCTGGCCAGAGGTGAGGAGTCTCTCCCTCTCCCTCTCTCGCTGGGGCAAGTGCGGGTAGAGGAGGGGTGAGGGGGATGCAGGCCCACCCGTCTCCACTGCGTCCCAGCCCAGGGCCCTACCAGTGGCACTGCGAGTACCACTGGTGCGGCGGGGATCCGGCCGCAACACGCCGCGGGGGCTCTGCCCCCTCTCTAACCAATAGGTCTGGTTGCCCCTGGGCTACTTCCTCCCCGTCCTCCCCGGAGCTGACCCCGAGCAACCCGGGGGCAGGGTGCGCGGTCCAGGGCAGGCTCACCCATCCATCGGCGTACGGAGGCGGCAGCGGGGGCAAGTCCTCAGCGTCCGGCAGCTCCTCGAGATCTATGGGTTCGTCGGGGGGGCCAGCCTCGGGCAGCTCCTCAAGGTCGGCCCCAGCTTCCGGGGGGTCCGCGGCCGGCAGCTCCTCAAGATCTAGCCCTGCCTCGGGCGGTGGGACCCACTGGGGCGGACCGAGCCCCTCCGGCCAGGCTTGGGGGTCGGGGGGCTTCTGCCCTCTCGGGGGTTTCGACGGCCAGTCCCAATCGCCGGCCGGCGGAGGCCCTATCCAGTCCTGCTCCCGGGGTTTCCGCTGGGAGCGTCGGGTGTTCGGCCCGGGGCCGTAGCCGTTGCCTTCGCCAGCAGGAGCCCTGGGTGGCAGGTCTGCTTCCCACTGCTGCCTGCCTCCCACTGAGCCCCGGGGCCTGGATTTTATACTTCCTGTTCCTGGGGAAGTCCCGCCCCTCGGCGCCTGGTGGGCCGTCCCCTGTGGTCCTATCCAGGCCGGCCTGAACGGTTGACGGGTGGCCCGGGGCGCTGGCCCAATCCCGGCCTGTTGCTGGGCAGGTTTACCTGGCCAGCTATTCGGCGGGCCTATTGGCTGGGGGCCTCCTTCGCCTCCCCACCCCGGGGCATACCGGGGTGCCTTCCTACAGTAATGAATTATGGAGTCATATTGTTTTGCTGTTTCTTTTAGTGGTTCACTTAGTCATACTAATGAAGATGTGATACTTTTTGACAGGATACTGGATTGTTTTTTCAGCTGTTGAATTTAACTGAAATATGGAGTAGCACCTGAGTATTAATAAATAATGCTAACTTTTATTGCAGTAGTGCTTCAAAAACACTGGGCCTGATGCACAGCTGGTATAAATCCATGGTATTTCATTAGAGCCAATGGATCTGTGCTGACTTGCACTGGGTGAGGACATGGACCAAAAGATTGTGCTGATAATATTCAGGCAGAAATCCACTGCTTCATGCAGCTTGAGAGCTCTGCTTCTAAAGTATGAGGAGGAAAACAGAAATTTGGCCTAGATGTAGCGTTGGGAATTTTTGTCCTTTTACATTTCCATAATTATTAAACACATGCAAAAAAACTCTTGTCCAGTTACAATGAAATATCTATAGAGAAGCTTATATTCAAGGGGTGAATGCATTTCAAGGGATATTATCTTCTGTGCAATGCATTTACCATACTAAGTTATTGGTGTTTGCAAATCAGAATGATTTCCTCAGACTCTTTTGTAAGGAGCTAGATAAAAAGCATGCATATGTTCTATAGTCACTTCTTCCAAACTAAGAGAAAGATCTCATCTTTTGCTGTAGACATAGATAATTCTGTAAATAATTGCATATTATTTGATGTTACAGGAGTCCCAACTGATGAAAACTGCTACTGTTTACAAGAAATTGCTCCTAAATAAAGTTACAAAAGCAGTAAATAATCCTCAGTGAGTTCATAATACAAAAGTTTTCATTTGATTTGAATTGAGAAAAATGTCAAACTCACCCAGTGTCATGATCAAGAATCTTATTGATATTATTCTGGGAGTCTATTGAACCTTCTAGCCAGAGATTTCAATGTTCTGAACAAAATAAATTAATAAAGACCCAGTCCTTTTAGATACTGAGCACCCCCAGTTCTAATTGCTTCAAGGACTCTAGAGCACTTTGCAGAATCAGCCCTTAAGCCTTACACAGCTGGAAAGTAGCTACCATAATTACCCCATTTTTAAAGATGGAGAAATTGAGGCACAGAGGTTAATGGTCTAATTCTGATTTTACTTGACTCGGCATGAATCAGGAATAAAACTAGTGTGAGATGAAAATCATTCTTACCCTGACTTATACACCTATCTGAAAGAGTTTGGTATCCCCATACCCTATTCCCACCACACAGGGAGTTTTCTAAAGAACCAAGGTATAGCTGTATGCCCTCATGCAGCTGGATTAACCTCACTGCTCACCCTACTAATGAGATGGAGCAGAGACTTAGATGCTTCTCAGTACATTTCTGTACTGCTTAGAGTAAGCCTCTCTGAAATATGATGTACAATAAAGTTAGTTTTTATTTAGCCTTGGTAATAGCTGTGACCTCTAACCTCTGTATGCAAGATGTTTATTAAAACATACTGCAGTTCGGAGCTAAGCAACATCAGTGTGCAACACTGTAGTTTGCGAGTATAGGGAAAGGCTGGATGGGGCCCTTTGGGTGGAAGCTTTCTGTCCTTGTCCTGATATTTCTAGGAGTTGAACAATCAGGCTTGCTTAGACATATTGACAGATTGCTGGGTGCCCTGTATCCCAGAGTTATCCAGAGTAATTTAAAAACAAAAGTAGTTTGTTGGTGCTGCTTGTGTTTTGATTTGGCTAAGATTGCTGAAAAGAATTTAGAAAGCACACTCTATATGTCTTGCATATGCTTAACATTGATTTTCTGCTGCTTAAAATAATGATTTTTTTAAAAATTCATATTTTTAACTATCACAGCACTGCTTTGAATTATGGAGAATGGAGCATTTCTGATATAAACCTAATTGTAAAAGCAATAGGAAAAATTCATCCCAGGTCTAATTCAACTGCAATCAATGGTGTTACACCAGACATGAATCTGGCCCAGTGAGACAAGTTCTGACTTTCTAGACAAAGAAACCAAGCTTTTAAAAGAAAAAAAATTCTCTGATCAGAAATTTATAGCAGATCCCACTTCCAACCCCCACCCCCACTTCTACTGTTCTTCCAATCTCTGTGAAACACTCATTAATAGTAATTAGGTCAAGATCCATTGTTGGTGTCTGATAGGAGTGTTGCACCCACCCTCCTGATACAGTACCAAATATACATGAGGTTAAAAATATAACATAATGGGCTAGATTTTGGCTGGCACTTGCAAAAGTTGATGTTGGTGAGGAAGGCACAGTTAAATCCCACACACACCTTTATCTTCCATGCTGGGGCCAAGGAGCTGCTGTTCTCTCTCTGAGGAGGTAGCCACCACAAAGGGGGCAAACAGGGCTAGAGAGGAGCTATGGATGTGGCAGAACAAGCCAAACACCAAGAAGAAAGCAGGCGGCACCCTCTTGACAGATAATCAACTGTATTTCAAGGAGCAATGGGAAATGTTGCGCCTTTCTGGGCACAGTCCGTCTATGAACTACACCTAGAAACCTGTGACTTACCAAAGAGGGCCAATCCCTACTAATTAGAGTCCGACCCATTAAGGTTTTCTGAGTAAAGCATGTGTGACAAATCATAGAAAAGATGTAAATGGCACATTTTAATGGGCATCCATTGTAGAGGTATACATCAGTTAAGATTATGAAGTATTTAATACACTACTCAGTCCCAAAGTCAAATTCTGATCCCAGTCACAACAGTGTAATATTAGAGTAGATATACTGTTTTTACACCATGGAGAACAATTTTTTTCTCTTCTATGTTTTGAGGCTCCAGGTGAAAAGACTAGCAAAATATACTTTAGATTGGAAAAGAATATTAGTTCCCAAGGGTAATATGGGTCAAACCAAAGTCTAAGATCCAAAGATCCCAGACTTTGAAGAAGGCTGGATCTGAATTTTGTAATTTGGACCCATCTCTAATATTCAGCAAAGAAACTAATAATGCTTATACATCTGAACTAAGAGCCAGAATGCATAACTCTTACTCACATTGAATACTACACTGAGGTCATTGGGACTTCTTCAGGCATAAGATACTATTTGGTTAAAGTAAGGGGATCATAACCTAAAAATTAGCAGGTTTGTTCCTGGCACTAATAACTGGACTAATAATCTTCATTGAAATTATTCAAGGAACTCACCCATCAAAGAAATTATATCCCCAGTCTGTGAGATTACTAGCTTAATTCCAACAAGTATGTATTTATTCACTAGCACCATTTTCACTAACTCCTTTAACAGCGGCACACTATATGGTATATTCACAACTGTCATATTCAAACTAGATAAAGATATTAATTGCAGACATTCAGCACACACAGAGGGACTCAATTCCTTCAAAATTATAAGATTATGAAAGAGAACAGAAAAATATAGCCACTACTCTGGATTTACACCTCTACAATAATAAAGTGGTGGACCTGGATTTAGCCATATGACTCATTGATGTAAACACTTAAAACCGCATGCAATGATTGAAAAGAAGGAACCAATATTGCAGACCAAAAGGGAACAATATTGCATTCAGATCCCACTGATACAGCTGCCTTCTTTTGAACTTGCCCACAGCTCCAGTTCAAGGACTGGATCTCTCTCTACGTTCTGCATTTCTCTAGTTATCTAAATAGGCCTGGAAGAAGTTAAACCACAATTTTCAGAGTTGTAATAATCCATTTTAAACTTACTTGTTGTTTTATTTTGATTCAGTGGCAAATATATATCAGACATCAATAGAATGCAACGGGCATCCATGGGTAATGTGCAGGTAAAAAAACCTAACACATTATACTGGTAGGTTATTCTGTGTCTAGACTAGATTAGTAGCAGTATTGTTTTGTAGTAATGTATGTGTAATCGTCAGCTTGCTTCACTGAGATGGCTTCAGTATACTTCTGTAACAGCAGTCTGTCCTAATGGGTCCCATCCTTTTTTTAATACCTTTTTCTAACATCTTTGTTTATCTTGATTGATGCTCAACCCTCCAGGCTGCTATTTTCCCCCACCAACAGGTGGTTAATGTGAAAGGGGGTAACTTCTATAAGCAACACAACTAAAATGAAAAGCGATGCATTGAAAAGACTTGCTTTGATTAAAAAGCAGGAAATGGAAGGAGAACAGATGTCTTCTTGAAAACAATTTACAAAATTGTCACTTTATAGGCAGAGGTAACACAAGGCAAAGTGGCCCAAAATTTCCTAACTTGAGTGCCTAAAGTTAGGGCTCTGAATGCATAATTAGGCATTGAAATAAAAATAGTCTGGTTTTCATAGATTCTTATCACCCACAACTCCCATTGACTCCATTATCATTATTTATTTACATTGCACTACCACTGGGGTATGTCTACACTGCAAAAACAATCCAAGGTAGCAAGGGTCAACTGAC
>ML675622.1:28424702-28489210 GCA_007922155.1 Mesoclemmys tuberculata
GGTGTCTGTGTAAGAAAAAGCTGCAAATATCAGGACCTTCCCTATAAAATCAGGACATCTAGTCACTCTAGTACTCAGCAGCTTTGAAAAAAAATCATTGTTCTTATACCAGTGCCTAAATAATGGTTTTAGATGCCTAACTTCAAGCATCCAAGTTCACAAAGTTATGCCTAATGTACCTCTAATATAGAACATAATGTGGATGTAATTCAATCAGTAGATCATGGTGACAGAAGGGCAAAATTCAAGCAGTTGGTTAATATTACCTGAACTTCAAGATAAAATTATCACCTTAATTTAGATACACTTAAAGCGTACTGTAACACCATACATGGGGATAATTGCCTTTCTTGGAGCCAAGATAATAGGTTCACTGGAATTCTATGGAGACACTTGCCGCTGTTTAAAGCCTTGTCATTTTCATAGTATGCTCTCTGCTGTTCTCCATTTTCTCGCTCCCTCGCCCCTGATGACTTTGGTGACATTTCAGTTTTATTATATATTTTTCTAACCTCAGAAAAAGAACATAACACGCAAACAACCATTGGTAATCATCCATTTACAGGCTTACATACAAGAGTTCCCCTGTGGGGCCTCTGATTATGTGTACACATACCATCTGAACCAAAAACAATCATTTTCTGCACTTGCATAGCGTGCCTTACACAGTAAAGTCTCAGGCTCTGAAAACGTTTCTCTACATAGACACCTCCTCTATCTCACTGGACTTTGCACTGTCCCCTCTCATGGTGGCAGGGCCTAGGTTAAGTTAGCTGCCCCACTGTAGACACTGTTTGTCTTCACCCTCTGTATTCTTTTATCAGTACTTTCAAGGCAGGCCTCAGGGCCTGGAGGGTTCCTCCAGCAAACCCAAAGAAACCAATTTACAAACACAGAACAAAAGGGGAATATCTTTCCCCTACCTTCTTTGCTTGGATAGTGTTGTCCGGCTGTTGGCCCACAGGTGTTGGTCCCGTCCCTTAAAGGGGACCTCCACTTTGCAGGGCTTCATGCTGCAGGGAGGAGACCAGCGTCTCACCCTGGGAAAAGCCTGTCTCTCCCCTTCCCTTGTAACTAGAGGAGGGGGGCTTTTAAACTAGAGGAGGAGGGCTCAGGCAGCCCTTAATTGGACTCAGGTGTCCCTAATTGACCTGAGGTAATCCCTTCTCAATTTATAGGAAAAGGGCCTTTATCATTCTAGGGATAACATACCAATCTTTGATACATCTTTTGCAGCCATCCAGCCTGACTTTGCCACAATAGGTAAGTGTCCTTATCATACGGTATGTA
Source organism: Mesoclemmys tuberculata (assembly GCA_007922155.1). Taxonomy (NCBI): domain Eukaryota; kingdom Metazoa; phylum Chordata; order Testudines; family Chelidae; genus Mesoclemmys; species Mesoclemmys tuberculata. The sequence continues at coordinate 28,425,993 of ML675622.1, forward strand.
TCTTTTTTTCTATCCCTTGCTTGCTAACAATGCTACAGTTCCTTAATTGGCTCTGGAGTGTATTGAAATTAGTACAGGGAAAGTGTAATAATAAGTGATTGCTCCACTAAAAAAACATCAGTAATATCAATCAGGAAGCGTAAAACAAATTGTCCTTTAATACAAGGGTAACATAAATTGATGGCTACATAATATTGGTAGTGAAAATTTACTAGCATAACTTTTTAACTAATTCCCTTCACGCTAAACAAAGAAACTCTTTTCATGAAGCTTGGGGATGCAAGTTGGGGGTTGCTGAAAATTTTACATGGAAATGATTTTTCAACACAATATTGGGTTTACAATGGAACAAAATGTTTGCTTTAAGTATTGACTTTCAGTATAAAATTTGAACTTTTCACTGAAAAACTCAACATTTGAAAACCAAAAAGTTTTCTGTTTTCAGCCAAAAAACAAAAAATCAGTGAGTTTCCTCAGCCAGACAACATTCTCACAATGCACCATCTCCAGGGACCCCCATGCTACCTGCAATAGACAGGCAAAAGTAGACAGTGCATCATGAGAGATGTTGTTAGACCAGGAAGCCCAGTCCATAAAGGAGACTGGTGACATGAAGCACCAATACCACAATCCCCACGAGGCACAATGGCAGCACATCTGAATTGAGATTTGTCATTTTTCAGACATAAGTTTGCTCTTTTATTTTTTTTCACCTAGAATTTTAAAGTTTTCCTTGGGGGGGGAAGGACCCACAACAGTTTCCAATCAGTGATAGACGTGAGGTACTTTATTTTATGGAAATGGAACAAGAGGTAAAATTCCCACATTAGGTATTTTGCTCTTGTAACTTGGAGGAGACAGCAGAGAATTCAAGCTGCTTCGGACTACGCTTTCCTCTAATGATCATTGTCAGTAACGTATAAGTATGCCCATGGTATTTTATCCAACAGTAACAAGTACATACTAAAAGAGTTCAGCTCTGAGGTTATTATCTCCTGTTTATACAACAGGAATTGACATCTTATTGCTTAATGCTGCCCTGGGAATATTAGTGTTCTTATACTGGGCAAGTGTGATGTACCACTGCCGCTGTCGTTGGAAACTGCCTTGTTAAGAAAAGAGAGAAAGAGAGATTGAGACAGATACATACACCGCCAGAAAAAGAGAATGAACAGCATGGCTGGGAAGGCTCACCCAGCAGCACAACAGGTGACACTAATGAATGTAATATAACTGACCAGACAATGTTATGGAGTACTGAACGCGAGATCTAAATATAGACTAGGGAATGGGGGCAATCAGGTTACAGACTTCACACACGTTAGCGCTGCCACATTAAAGTAGCACCTAAAAGTACCACTTCCACCCTTTATATCCTGGTTAGAGCTACTAGGATCCACTTGTCAGCATTACTCAACAACAGTTACCCTGACTCTTAAGGTAGGCTGTTAGTTCTTGAGTCTCAGTGGTTCAAGAGAAGACCTGGTGGAAGGATGGTGGAGTCTGCCAACCAGCTACAAAGCAGAGCAACACAAACAGGCAAACCACAGTATTAATTTAGTCCAACTACAAGGAGCGTGTTGGGCTGGGGACCTGGCTCCCCTGCAGTCTGAGAGAACCAGGGGCTGCAGATGTGGGAGTTGATTAGATCCTCGGGAACACTTAGTCTAAAACTCATGCTGATGTGAATGTGTGCAAATGTCTCCTTTCTTGAAGCAGCAGTAAGAGGCACCGTTTTACAAGTTATCCATCTCCCCTGGAGTCTTCTTACTGATCCTGGCAGAATAGCTTCTGAACTTCCCACTAGAGTGACTATCTCTGGTGTCCTTCCTCAACTGTTCATATTTATTTTTGTCAGTGGTAATTATTTCATTATCACAATTGTACTAAGATAAGCATTTGAAATGTGGTTGCCTCGAGATAGACAACTTATGTAGTACTCACATACATTCTTACAATAAACCACCTAATGATGCAGTGGGAAGAAAGGCCGATTCAAATGCAGTGAGAGTTTATAATTGTTAATTCCCACCCCCAAACATTCCCTAATGGACTGTGCTGTGTATTTCACAGGTGAAAGTACGGTGATAGGCTGGATAGAGTATGAAGTGTTTTCTTCTTTGGGTGGATTCCTCCAAGTGGAAATTCACCATGTTATTTTATGGCAGCAGTTCGATCTCAGTCACACTTAGTCTCATTGGTAGAAAATACATGGCCATTAAGATACTGGCTCTGCCACTAACAGCTCCTTCAAGTTGGACTACACATGCCTTTAAATCTGGTGCCCCAGACTTCTCCATCACAAAACAAGTAAAAATCCATGAGTCTGGACTTACTTACTGGCTTTATGGATTTAGTCATGGTTGTCCTCCCTTCATTGGCATGTTGAAGTCCAGTATACCCTCTGAGAAAGCACAATCATAAAGGAAAAGAGGCATTATATGAATTTATCTGCCATAACTTTGGTCCACAATGAGGTGATGGTTCCATGCTTTACCCATTTACTTTTAAATGGTGACACCCTGAGGTAATGACATAGATAAGGCAGATAATATTTTTTATTGGACCAATTTTTATGTGGCTCAAAAGCTTGTTTCTCTCACTAACAGTTTGTAAAGCACTTTTATATCTCCACATGAAAGGTGTATTGTATGTGTAACATATGATTATTGCTACAGAAAGGGAAAATACGTCTGCAATAGATCAGAAATATATTCACCTCACACAGGAAGCAAAAAGCTTTTCTGCTTAAGGAACGGATTGATTTAAGTAAAGAAAAAAGAGTCATCCCATTTCCATGACAAACATAATTTTTTATGCAAATGCTATTTCAAGCCAGAGAGGAATTGATTCTCAGACAGCATTTTGTTGTCTCTCATAGAATTTTAGAAGGTGTTAAATTGTTGTGCCCCTAGAATAATCCAACCTGTCCTTTTAGATTCTTCTTCATGACAAAAGGTGGGGAAAAAAATGTCAAGAAAACACATTATCAAAATCTGGGCGAACCTGAAATTCAAGGTTAAAGTTGATTTTTTCTGTTAAACATTCAATATGCAACAGACTACTGAGATCCCTTTAGGTGTTTTATTAAGAAACATCTTCCCCCTGCCCCAGTGACAGAACTTGCAATAACAGTGGCATTCATTTAAGGTAGTGTCAACAGCACACAGCCCCCCTGTTGCTGCCTATCCAGAATTGCGCACAGCCTGCAGGACACTGTTCACAAAATTCCTAACATTACTTTCAGGGTTCTAACTCCTATCAGCACCTACCCCCGCCATCCAAGAGTCATCACCCTGCAGGTCTGAAACTATTACTAATTTAGGGCTCGAGCCATCAAGCTGCTGAGCGCTCTGAGCGGATGCAGGAAAGCACTTAAGCACATGCTGAAATCTAAGGTAATAAATAGTCCGTTTGACTTCAGTGGGACTACTCCAATGCTTAGAGAGAAGTGATGCTCAAAGCCCTGATTCAAGAAAGCATCCCTATAAAAGAAAGCATTGACGTGCACGCTTAAATTTAAGCATGTACTGAAGTCTCACTGAAATCAGTGGGGCTTAAATGTGCTTTTTTAAGCACATGCTTAAGTGTGTTACTAAACTGGGGATTAAGCGCTTTGTTGGATCAGGGCCAGAGCGCTCAGCACTTTGAAGCATTTGTCTCTGCTATTCTCAGCCGTCTCAGGATGTATCACTAAGTAGGGGAGATTAAATTCAAGTATAAGGGTATAATTTTTCCTTGGTTACTACTTCAGCCTACAGACTGCCCTAGTATCCCCTGCCTCCCCACATCCATGTATAAGGATTTGTTACCACAGGATTCACGAAGTTGAAGGCTCCGTGACGTCCCTGCAACCCTAAGGCCTCACTGCACTGGCCACTTTGAGGTTGGCATAGATCTGCAGTGAGCGGGAGATACGAAGACTGTCCTGGCTGCTAGCCCATCTGCAGTCCCGCTTGCAGAATACAGTGCTTTTGTACGCAACACGACCTTTGAATTTCCCCCTTAGTGAAGTTTTTGGGTCTAAATGTGCTCTCACTTATACCCATGTATATCAGAAGTAACTTCGCTGCAGTTAACGGCATTCATCACTGCAAAACCAGCATAACTGAGAATAGTATCAGGCCTTCTGAGCAGTAACATTTTCATATTTGAATGTCTACCTCGGAATGAGCTGTAACATGAGGTCTGATCCAGCAACCACTGAAGTCAAAGGGCAGGAGGTGACTCAGTAGTAGAGCTGAATGAAAACCAGAGTTTCCATCCCATTGCAACTTTTGTTTGCCACATTTGTTTTCATCCCAAATTGGAACAAATTCAAAACAATGCTTTTCACAGAATGAACATTTTCAAATAAATTTAGGTTTGGAGATGTCAAAACATTTAATATTTGGATGTTTCCTATTGAGATGGACCATTCCGACATTCCTGAAATGAAACATTTTGTTTCAGGTCAGGATGATATTAATTTTTGTATTGGCCTAAGCCATTGCAGTGCCTCACGGAAGCTGTAGTTCCTGGTCCCTTATGGCCCCAGATCTCCGACTGGAATAAATCTTCCATGATATACCATGAGCTCTGTCTCAACCCAAAATAAAATTAGATTTTCCCAAAGGAACATTCTGCTGAAACAGATCTTTTCCAGTGGAAAATTTTAATGAAACTCTATTGCGTGATGGGACAATGTTTCATTTAGAAAGTTTCAACCAGCCTTACTCACTACCTTCTAGCAGCTACTCTACATTTCCCAAGATTGGGCCCTTAGCTCGTCTTTTAATGAAATCAGAGACAGCACGGTCAGGAAAGCAGACAAATGCTCAGCATTTTACTTTTTAAATAGAGGAATGTTTTATTTTCATTTTTGCTCTTTTAAGAAAAAGGTTTTGGAAGCGTTATGTCCTCAACACCATGAATACAAAATGTTGCACTTCCAAGTTAATTAGAAATAAAGATGCATAGATATTTTGATGCTTTGTATCGTTCCTTTGAACCCGGTGTTTTTCACCTTACTGAGTGGGTATTAATATTATATTTTCTAGGAATCATCTTAAAGTGTCGTTAAGTCACCATTTTTGTCTTGCAATAAAAGGTAAGAGCAGCTAAAAACAAAAGAGTTGTTTCTCCTTTATAGGCAATAGAAAGGACATCCAGGAACAAGCTCATAGCCTAATATCCTGAGGAATCTGGGTTGGTTAACTACCTACGCATATATGGATTCAGTCACAAGGTTAGGACTCCCTAAGAACATTACTGATGTACTTTTCTCAAATCACTATTTGAAACATACACATCTACCCACACATCCCCAATGCTTCATAGTTATCATATAACATAAAAATCAAGAACTATATCTGATGTCTATTTAGCTCTCTCTCACTTTAAAAATAGGAGAATCTACTAATGGGGAGACACAGAGGAATGTTTGGGGGGCCATGTGGTGGGGCCAGGGACAGCCCCACAGTGGGCACGGAGGAGTACTACACTTCCAGCCCCACTCCACCCCCAGGCCCAACTCTTCCCTCATTCCCTCTCTGCCCCCAGACCAGCTCCCATTCCAATCACACCTTCACTCTGCCCCGTGATCCACCCCCAGACCAGCTCCACCTCTAGTTTCAGCTCCTCCCCCATCCCCAGTTCCATCCCCAGCCCCATCTTCAGTCCAAGTTTCACCGCTGAAGGACCCTTGGCTGTGCAGCAATGGAGGGAGGGGCGTGGACATTACTGGTAAGGGCACAACTGGAAGAGTTTGAGCACCACTGCTTTAAACACACCTGCAACAAGAGACAAAAAGATGCCAACTCTTTATTTCATGTCAACAGACATATGTAAGGCTAATTTCACTTGAATTTGGTAGACTCTAAAGGCGGACCAAAAAAAACCTGACATCAAATGAAATCATCTTCAAAATGCAAAGTCCAGGTATAAAATATACTTGTCCCTCTCTAACCATGATGATGATATTTCACGTATCAGTAAAAAAGAAATTACTTCCCCCAGCGTAAATATTGCAACACTGCTTTAGTTCTAACCTCTTGTATTTAGAACAATAATCAAATGGGTTCTGGGGTACTGATGTGGATTCATTCTCTAAGTACTTTGTGGATCTTTACTTCTCCAGACCCGAATTGATTCATTCTTGCGCTGCTGTAGACACAGACTGGAACTTTTACAATTACTCTCCTTTAGCTCTCTTTCAGCAGCAGCATCACTGTACCCATTTATTACTATCCCAGAGTGTCACCGTGTAGGTAACATCATAGGGGAAAGATGAGGATTCGCCAGGAATGTTCAAACAGCTCAGCAACGCTATGGAGATCTGTGTTTGTGAGCAGCAGCCCTGCAATTTTAGAATGCTGAACATGTACAGCATCAAATCTATTCCCTGTCACCACAGTCCCTACGACTGGATAAATTATATCCCACAGTTGGGTAGTACAAAGGTAATTCTGTTGCCATATGTTGTGCCAAAGAGCTCATGCTGTGACAGGGTACATTACAGATGATGCTTGTCTATGTGGTGCCCATTTTCTTCCTCATCGACAGAAATCTCAGCCCCTCAAAGGTGCTAAACAATCTAAAATAAAACGAGAACTTCAGTGAGCTGTTTGCCAGAGACTCAAATTCTGATTAAAATGCCCAGTACGAAACTCTCCAAATTCTTCAAGTTACTGCTCTTACTCTTATGTTCCTGGCAATGGGAGGAGTTTGCTTAAATAACACACACACACAATATTCCACCACACAGCATTTGGAAGTTGAAGGGTCAGCTTCTATCGTGTTACACAGAGGAACACAGTGAGCGAGTTCGTGATCATGCAACAATCTGAGCTGTATCTTCGTGAATTTAAGCATGAATAAAAGAGACACTTCAAGAAGGAGAAAGGGAAGATGTGGATTGTGAAATGATCCCTAAAGAAACACGCGTCATCGTTTGTGGGTCCATTTAATTAATTTATTATTAGGTTGTACGTTTAGGGAAATTAGATCGTTCAGGGAGCTGATACTGGCACACAGAAGACTTCATCCATTAGTACTCAGCCCATCTCAGCAATGACCAGAAGTTGTTGCTATCTGGCTTCTGCAATGTGAGGTGGTCTGGAGGGAAATGGCTACCCTCTCATGAGTTCACCCCTCCAAAAAGCATCTGAGACACATTGGCAGGGAATTATGCATAGGGGTGTGAACCCCACTCCTGTAGACACACCACCTGAGAGAGCCCTGCTGCTTGCAGTCAAAGAATCTGTATTTTCCCTGCCACTCACCGAATGTGAGCCGTATACCTTACCACCAAGTACATTTTCACAGTAAGGTTTGCAATTTTACATACCAGTTGGCAGTCTATAATCTTCACCTCAATTACAAGGCTACTGTAACACGCTTCTTCTGATTTAAGGCTTTTGCCTTAAGCTAAACTACAGACCACTGTAATTATCCTCATTATAGAATCCAGAATGCTTGGCTCCCATGGGTGGTAGTGGTGTAACAAAAATGGAATGAATTTCAGCATCCATTGACCTCTAATTAACACAAGCTTATTTCACTGAAAAATTGGGCATGAAGTAAAAGAAGCTCAGTGGTTTCTAATCACAACCTAAGGTATTGAAACTTTGTTTAAAAAAAAAAACAAAAAAAAAACCACACACACACAACCCATCATTGGCATTTCTTTTTCCTGTCCACATGCATAGTTGGTGGTCCAGGTGTTCCCATGCACTTAGTGTGTGAGGACACGCTGCTGGAGCAAAGTGGCTCTAAAGCCTGTGTAAATTTGGCCACGGTCAGATTACTCCTACTCAGGGAGATCATCTAATGGCCTGGGCCCAGTGTTACAGCTCTTGCAGCATCGCCTCTCACTGCAGGCTGGAGTTGGTCAGGAATTCTTCAACAATACATTTGTCTTCAGAAAATGCTCATCAGAACTGAGATGTGCAGAAAAGGGATGGTTTTGACAAATTCCTTGTTTCAAACATTTAAAAAAAAAAAGAGATTTGACATTATCAAAATGCCCCATTTCAACAATTTTTAACCAAAAAAAAAAATCATTTTGAATTGACTTTTCCTTTAAAAACTTAAGTTGATGTATACCAAAGGTAAAATGAAATAAAATAAAAGGTTGAAAATCAATTGGTTCAAGATTATCAAAAAATATATATTTTAACTGATCCCATCTGCATTCTTTTTGGGAGGGGGGTTCCCTCTCTTTTTAGATTTTCAGTCATGAAAAAACTGTTAAGTTTCAATGATTTGTTCTGAACAGGAAAATTGTAGAAATCTCAAATTCTCACAGTGAGGGTAAACTGTTTCCTACCCACCTCTATTGCAGACTTCATGGGAAACATGACATCCTCTCCTCTCTTCCCCCAATGAGTTGATGTGATGAAATTGTGAAAGAATAAGGACACGTCTCAAATTTTTCAAATTCCTAATTTTGTAAAGGTCTAGCCACATAAAGAGAGGGGTGGTTGTGGGGCAGAAGTGGTTGGACTGGATTGAGGGAATGCTTATTGTCCCCCTTGAGTCCTGAGTAGCTTACCCGGAAAAAGGAACACCACATTGGGATATAGTGCCATTGCTGTGAAGCTTTCCCCTATTGCCTTAAGAATTCAGTCTACTTGGCCTCTGTGGTGAGAGGCTGACAGCAAAGCATGCTAATTAATCCTCAGTGTGGTGTGATTTTCCATTTGTTATTATAATCATAACCATTTACTGTTTATTACTTGTATTACCTAGAAATCCCACATGAAATCAGGGCCCCATTGCTCAAGGCACTGTATAAATCCTTACTAACAGACAGTCCCTTGCCTGACAAGTTTACAATCTCACGAGGACAAGATACAGCAAGGGGGTATAACTGAGAAGTGGAGCTAATGGGGGAGCAAAGATGATAGATACAATAAAGGGAATATGTGGTAACACGGGTTCACTGTGCATATAATTAACCATGGAGAGATTAGATAACCCTATTAACCATCCAGCTATTTAATAGGATCAGTTGTCGTTCAGGACCTGGGCTGAGATTGCTGAACTCATTTCACATAGGCTACCAACAGCTATCAGACCTCCTGGAGTTAAGAAAATGATATAAGCAAAAGTCTGATAGGATTTGTTATTTCAGTATTTTTTTCTGCTCTCATTTTAGCATGCCCCACTAGTTGGCAATTACTTTCGACTGTACATCTATTAAATATTCATGTCAGATATTATTTGCATAGTGGAACTTTTCTCTGATAAAATATTATGTTATTCATTCACTGCTTAGAAGATTGACCCAAGGTCCCTACTTTAAACACACAGTTATATTGATTGTTAGAACACACTAAGAAAATTATGTAGTTTATATGCATGCATTACTTCTCCTGAGTCATCCTGAAGCTTATAATTTAAGCCCCAGTGTTTCAGGTAAAATGAAATTGCTTCACTAAGTAAGGCTGCTTTGATTTCAGCTTTACTCCAAGCTTTGCCAGGCAAGCAGAAAATCTTCATAGGATGAAAGGTCTTGTTCATATAGAATGTACAGTCATGCATTGCTAAAATCGTATGCATTCAAAACACACCATGTCGCTGTTCAAAGATTGTTTTACAAAACCCTTTTTTGCTTTATGTAAATAATCTTATATTAATGGAAGATTGTCACAAATGAGCAATGAATTTAGATTTCAGAAAGCATTGCTGTGCCTGTGTACATTATACACAGCAGAAAAAGGACAAAGGAGGCAGACGGGCTTGCTTCAGATAAAAAGGGGGAAAAAAATCAAATTAACAGCTGCAAGATGAGATAAAATGACTTAGAGCTACAAATATGTTCTTCTTCATCTGAGATGGGGTTTTGTTTAGAAAGAAACTTTGGGACACACCATTTTGTTCTACCTGTCCTATCATTGCTTTTCTTTTTTTCAGTCCTTCCCACTTCCTTTGTCTTTGTGTCCTGTACAAGAGCATATACAGACAGATGATGGAGAGAATCTTACATCCATTCCTCCTTAGCCTCTGCCTCTCTATCTCCCTATGCCAGTCACTTAGTCCCCTTTCTCTGGCTCCTTTTGTCCCATTATTTCTCTTTCCTCTGTCTTCCCTCGCTTTTTCCTCATTCAGTCCTTTGGTTTCTTTCTCCATTCTCTTGGGTCTCTGACTGCTTCCTGTTCTTTCCTTGCTTCTGTTCCTTTCTCTTCTCCCCATTCTACAGGTGTGCAGTTAGACTTAATCATTAAGGAGCAGATTTTAATACATTTATGTTGTCTATTGTCTTATTCAGGTCCAAGTCAAGCAAAGCACTTAAGGATGTGCTTAATTTTAAGCGCCTGAGTAGTCCTAATGAGATCAATGGGACAACAACAAATAAGGCATTATTTGGGGTGAATAAGGGTATCAGAATCAGGCCTTTAATACTTGAAAAGCACTTTGAGAACCTCGGATGAAAGGTGTTCTATATCTACACATTACATTAGTATTTTGCATTTCATTTCCTATTTGTTTGATTTTCCTGCATGACCCTAGAAAATTCCAAGCTTCTCCCCGCAGGGAATTTTACTTCTTAGCCAGGGTAGAATGCCTTATTATTATTAAATTGATCCCACAGAAAGCTTTAGTGGAAGTGGAATTTCCTTGGTGATTATTTAATGAAAAGGCCTATTTAAGGCCTATTCCAGCTTCCTTAAAGTCCATTATAAATATTCTTCATAACATGTACCTTTCTTTACTGTGTCAGTTACTTGGCTTTGAACAGCTCTGTCATGGTGAGTGGATGCATCTTAAGTTATATGGGCAACAGAAAGATGCATCCTGATTTATCCCGATGAATAAATCCTTAGACTAATTCTCATGCTGCTGCAAATCAGGAGTGATTCCATTGATATCAATACAGTGATGCTGGTGAAAAACCCATGCTAGGGAGAGGAGAATCAGACCCTCTTCTCTCCAAGATCTGTTGTTGTTCACATAATTAATTAGTGTAGCAACTATGTTGCAGGGCTAACTGCTTGATTGCTGAACAATTAAAATAAATGGTTAGAGGAGCTGTAAGTAGTTGCTTCTGAAAAAAAAATCTTCTTGGCTAATTCAATTAATATGCGACAATAATCCAAGCAGCTTTGATCCTTCCCCATATGATATTCTTGGAATCTCTAGTGTTCACCCTGTTCTGTCTCATAACTTAGTTTTCTGATGGTACCTCTAACACTCTTGGCATAAGAATAGGGGCAAGGAATAACATGTACACGAAACATTAAATATTTATTTTGTTGTTGTTTGATGTTTCAGGTTAAAAAAAAAATCCCTTTCATTCTTCTTTCACAGAAAACTCATAGGCACTGGAACCATTGATTATATGCATATCAATAATGGTAGAGGCCTCATTCTGCTTTCCTGGCATGCCCAAAATCCATTGGAAGTTTGAGCGCTCACAGAAGGTAGGAGAATGCTTTCAAACTATCATGAAAACATTTACACATTTTATAATTGACAAGAATATTAAAATTACAGGGTCATGAGGAGTTGGCAGTGCACAATTTAATACACCCCTTTTCCCCCGCAGTTCACATTTAAGTGTATTTGGAGACTAACATCTTAGTTGAAATCTTCGCCAGTATTAGGTGTGATGCCCTGAAACTTGTCACCAGAGCCCTTTGACAGACTTCTCCACAGCTTAAAAAGTAGACGTTGGAAAAAATAAAATGCAATTGTTAAATGAAATCAGGCAATTAGGGGAAGAAAAAACCCCACAAAAGAACCAAAACAATAAGGCAAATAAAAGCTGTTGAACAATTACATTAAAAAGAAATATTGCTAGGTGACTGCAGAACTCTCTAGGGTTCAGAAGAAATCTCTAGGGTTACCAATGTGGGACCAGTTGCTAATTGAGAAAAAAGATAAACCCACCTCTTCTTATTAAACATGTTAAAAGTTTTTAAGGAATTGGATGGCATTTTGTCCACTATCTTTCTGTGACATTTTTATTACCTACAAAATACCTGTTAGTGTCCCTAAAGAAAACCTGAACAGTAGGAAGTTGCTATGGCTCCAGTTCAGATTAATATTTAGAAAACAAAGCTTCTCCTCTCAAGTGGGATTCTTCAGTTGGGAAATATGTTATCTGCAGCATTAAAAGCAGCAGTGTACTTACTGCAAACCCTATAGTGTTAAACAAGCCAATGATTTTCCTAAGGGCACTGTATTGTTCATTGAACAAAATGCTTAATAGTTTATAATCTATACTGGATACTTTATCTAGATACTTGTACCTTCACATGCTACCTTCAGTACTATATGGTTAAGTTACTGCAACATTAATTCAATATGCCCCTATCTTTTCTTTAAATCTAAGATTTCTTAATCTGACCCATTTCACTTTTACTTGTGATGACTGAATATTGCCTCTAAGACATGTCCCCATAGCAAGTGGTGGAGGAGAGTTTTGAAAGGAAGTAAAGGAAGGCAGCTTTTTTCTGAGAGCACCTTGGGATGCAAGGTGAGCATGGCCTTTCCCTCTCGGTTTTGGTCCTGATCTGTGGCCAGTACCAAGAAAGGGAGGAGGCGGAATCACAGTCGTCCTGGAGATGCATGAAAGGAATCTCTACTGGAAACACGCACATGGGGACACTTCTTGCCAATCACCACCCACATGATTTCCTGTTACAATCCAGCCCTGTGCAGGTGAACTGTTACCAATGTAAGAAGTCCATCCACTGTGCAATAATACATGTTCTCACTTAGCCCTTGCTGTGCTTGTGAAAACGCCTTTATTTTTAGAGAGGGATCTGTGTGGTTGATGAAGGAACTAGGGTTTGGGTGTTGTATTAGTGACCTGTACACACTCAATTCAAGGGAAACTGTGTCAGTTGTGTGTGTATCGGGTTTAAAAACCACCACTGGCACTGGGGAGTATTTGATGTAGACCTAGGCAAACCCAACACTTTCCCCATATGGCCCTGAATGGTTCTCCGTTCAAAGACAACATTTTTCAAACCAACTAAGATAATCTCTGTAATACTGTAGATTATTTCTTGCCTTCAGCAGTGTCAGTTATCTGTAGATGTAATTGAAAATTATGGGGTACGGAGGTAGACTGGGACTTTTTCTTTTATTTCATTCAACTGGTCCAATCTTCTCTGCTAAACAAAATATTGGAAAGTTTTAAGGTGCAATATTGGCTGAGAAAAGAACCACGGGACTCTAGCAGACAAAGGTGGCATAGTTCTTAAGAAGTTCCTGTTACTTCTCTTACCCAGACTATGCCTGATATTCAAGTTTCTAAGGGGAGACAAAGGTGTGTTCAGTGGAGGATCCACAGTGGAACGAGTTCAACAGGAGAGATTGAGGGAGCCCCAAACCACAATATCCCAAAACTCAGTGGCTAGAGCACTCAGAAGCTTTAGACCCTTCTTCAAAATCCTTTGTCCCTCTATGGCAGAAAGTGGGAAATTGAACTTGGGTCTTCCACATCCCAGGCAAATAGTCTAACCCAAAGGATAAAGTCATTAGGTGAGCACAACCATTGGCGATTTTGTGTGGAGTGAGGTAGGCACCAGACTTATTTCTGCAAGGGACACCTTACAAGCCTAAGTCACTTGACTCCTGATGGCTGATTCCCATCAGCAGAGACGGGCACTTCCCTGCAGCCTGATTTAGGTGCCTAAAAGCACATACCTTTCTCACGGGCATCTTCCATTGACTAGCTTAAGTGCCCTCCCCAACACCTAGCATGCTGGCTTTTGTGGATTGCATTCTTATGCACCTACCTCTCCCCATTAATCGTATAGGAGTCTAAGCACCAATTTTTGGTGGATCACAGAATTGCTCCTATGATTATCCAGGCACCTAAAAGTTCCGTTCCTATTACAATGCCTAAATTACTTCACGAATCCCTCTACAATTAGCAAGTTAAAATAGGGAAGTTAAAGAATCTAAAGGAGTAGAAAGTAGTCCGAGTAGAATCACCAGTGACAAAAGAAGAGTGCAGTCATTGGAAACGACAAAGCATAGTGTCAAAAGACATCTGCAGAGCCTGGATCTGATCTCCCCTTTTGCGGTGTAAACTAGGAGTAGTTACACTGAAGCAAACTGAGTCACACCGGTGTAAGACCAGAGTGAATGAGGTAAGAATCAGGCTCATACGTAGAAAAGAACATATACAATAGAAGACAAAAAGATGGAGAAGACAAATACATTAAGATGGCAGCTGAGAGGAATTATGTTAAGAACCTTCAGCAATGTGTCACACTGAGGCTTTTTCAAACTCACCCATTCAGTTCTACAAATAGAAGAACTCTTTGCAACCACCAATAATCTATACCCGGAGTCAGATGGAGAATTGCCCTAAATTTTCTATTTAGTCAAGAAAAACTAATTTAATTAAACAAGGGTTTGTGTTGCTAAAAAACTCACTGAGTAATGGCTTGCTCTTTTCTCTGCTGATCTATTTGTGGGCAATTACTGTAGCAATGAATCAGGTTTATCTGATAGGGAAAAATTACTCCATTTTATGGAGCCTTCCCTGGGGAACTGCAGTGTGCTGCGGTGAAAATGTTTCTATGTTCCAATGAGACACAATGATGCCGGCGGGAGTTTTAACTCCCAGTAGACTCACACAGCCCAGACAGATCAAAGTGTAGGGACCAGACAAAAAAGGTAGCGTGCTGCTCCTCCAGCCTGGGGATGGAGAGATTTGCCAACAATGTATCCCCAAAAATAGAGTTAGGTTATAAAAATACAACAAGATAGCCATAGTGATAAACAGCAGGTAGACGCAAATGGTGGCGTCTGGCCCGTACCCTAACTAACGTCTGACAGCACAGGCAGTATTTAGACTCTTAAATATGAGTCATAATTTGGAACACAAGACAAAGCAGAAAGGTATGTATATGTGCATATATTTATTAGGGAGGAAAGAGTTTTTCTGAGGAGAAGGCAATGGAACTTGAATAAATGCCACATTGCAGCATTCTTTTATAAGCAGAGCAGCCCATTGTTTCCAAGAAAGAGTTCTGCTTTTTTTCAAAAAAGCCTTCATTATGCAGCCCTTAATCAAGAGCCACCTGAAATATCTTCTGGTTGCTTATATCCAGGTAACTTTTTTAAAACCTCAGCTTCCCTGAGAAGGACCCTGGATTTTGTCTCAGAGGGCTTGTCTTCCCGGTGGGCTAAAATAATCTATGGAGATATGATTTATAAAGATCACTGAAGTGTTGAACATTAATTGGGTCTTATAGACCCTGCTGGTGCTCACTAGCATTGTATTGTCCCAAATAGCACTGTGTTAAAGCACACCAATTAACGTGCAACACTGGGCTTTAGAAATCACTATGCCATGAGTGCATTATCCCACCATGTAGACAAGCCATGGGACATTCTCAACAGCCAGGAAAAAACAGAAGAAATATTTTTACTTCTGACGGCAAAATATGATCAAATCCTAGACACGTTGGGCCTAACTTTCCTTTGCTTACATCAGCATAAATCAGAAGAGGCTCAACTGAAGTCAGCTAGCTTTATGCCAAAGCAAAACTGAGTAGCTGTACACTCCACAAAATAATCTTAAAGTAGCTTCTGTTATTCTCTTAGGTCTTAAAGAGACTCAGCCTCTATGTATATACACTGAAGGACATAAAAATGTTTTAATATATTTATAAGTACCCGCAACTTCTTGGCTCTGGATACATGCTCATGAACATTCACAAGTGTACACATACATGTGCGCGCGCACACACACACACACACACACACCTCTCTTTTCAAAGGAAGACCAAAAAATCTAAAAAAGGATGATCTCACTGTTTTTCTTATGAAATATTATGAGAGGACCTAGAATCCCCAAAGAACATACTTTCCGGATCTAAGAAGTTGGAAAGTAAACTGGAGAAAGCAAGTGACAAGGATGCAGTCCTAAAGACTATCACATATACATGCATCATATTCTGAGCACACATACCTGCGTCATGGGGTAAATCAGGCAGTGAAGTCTTCAGCCGTTCCATGCTGATGTGTTTCTGGGTTCTCTTTCATGCAAAGCAGGGTAAAAACCAGACAAAAATGCAATGTACTTTTAAGACTCATCAGTAATATTACACCATAAATAGATTCCTCTGTTACTGGAAATAGAAAATCCCTCTGAGCATGAGAGAGAGAGCGAGCGAGCAAAACATCTTGTAAGGGAAAATTCTGACGATTTGCTTTTGTAAAATGCTTGCAATGAATGTTTCCTTTGACAACTTTCCTGCTTCCTTGTATTCTCCAATTAAGACTTTTAATTGATAGCAGACCTAAACTGCCCACAAATTAACTCCAACCGCTACCAATTGCTTCACTATAGTTTGGCTCATCATGATCCCTTGTAAAATGGTCCCAGCTGCTCTCAGTTCCTCCCATTCATAAATATGTATTTAAATAAATATATATATTTTATGGAAATAAATTTGAGACACATATTGAGCCTGATTTTCAGAGATAACTATCCAAATAGCTCCCACTGACTTCAAATGGAGTTCTGGAGTACCAAGTACTTCAGAAAATCAGGCCCATGCTATATTAGTGAATCAGAGACAATTATTCCCATATTACAAACTAAATTAATTTTCATCAGCTGTGTTCAAGACTTGAAACTAAGTAGCAAGAACATGATGGAAAGAAAAAGCAAAGAAGATCAGAAAAAAGACACCATGTAGAGTCCTCATATAGCCCATGACAGCTCTTGGTAATCACTACTATACAGTACTTTAATCATCTATGCCTAGGAATGCTATTTCCTCAAAGGCAACAAAGCTATGATTTACAAAGAAATTCTCCAGAGTTGCCGTATTATTCAGCTTGTGCGAGAGAGAAATTACAGTTTGTTCTTTCCATTTTTGCAACATAATAGTTTTGGCCATTGTGGCAACCTATCAGCTTCCCCCTAGTGGGTCTCGCACTTTACCTCTCTTCATGGGCCAGGGCACTTCCAGCTACCCCGTCGCCCCTGGCTGCAGAGGAGCTTTGTCTCCTGGTCTGGAAGGGAACCTTCTCCTCTAGCTGCCACAAGCCTTCTGGCAGCTTCCTCCTGGATTGTTCTCTCCTCCCCCACTTGGGAAGGCAGGGTTTAAGTACCCCTGGCATAGCCCTTCATTGGGTCCAGGTGTCTCTAACTGCTCTGCTGTAATCTCTCCTCTGCTTGCAGGGCGAAGGCCTTTAACCCTTTAGGGACCACATACCGACTCTGCTATATGCTTTGGTAGCTCTCTGGCCTAACTTTACCACATACTTGGTGCTCTAAGTATATTCTCTCTCTGCAAGGAACAGATAGATCCCTTATTTCCATCATATCTATGGGCAAAGAATAGGATCATGAGATAGAGCAACACACATTCACCAGGGCAAGAATGTGTTGCCAGGAACTTAAAATAACCTGGCAATCCCAGAGCATCCCTCTGAGAGACCCACTCATTTAACCATATTTCATAAACACCTTTACATTCAGCAATCCAAATTTCCACAAAGTTGTGGGAGTGATGTCTATCCAGAAAGAGACTTCTTGACCTAACTACACCATACCAACTAAGGTGAATTAAATTTGCGCCAATGCAGGTTGTCCAGGGGTCCAGGATCAAGCAGAGGCAAGGAGCTAAGTTTTCTTTCACATGTCATCGATATGGGATGAAGGTGGTCCAATGGCTACACCAGGTTCAATTCCTTGTTCTGTCACAGACACCCATATGACCCTGAGCAAATCAGAGCCTCACAGCTCAATTCCAATCTGTAAAATGGAGAATAGCACCTTCCTACAAACCAGAGCTTTGTGAGGATAACGACATTAAAGATGGTGAGGTGCTAAGATACTGAGGAAGGAATAAGTATCTCGGATATTTAGAGACTAAAGCCCCGCAAACACTTAACCAGATGTATAACTTTAGTCATGGAAGTAATCCCACTTAACTCTCAAGAACTACTCCAGTTTGTGAAGTAACTCAGGCAGCTGCAGGATCGAGGTTTAAATTGTTGTGTTCAGTGCAGCGAGAGAGTCTTTTGAAATACTTAAAATTCTTTGCAAATCCTCCCAGTTTCTTGTGCCAGTCAGACCTTTACTCTTCTGACATACTTATTGATGAATCAACCATTCATATGTGTATGTAACAAGGTGACCTTACAATGTGCCAAAATCAAACCACATATGTGAGATTCTCAGATTTACTCACTGTTGCTGGCTTCACTAAACACCAGAATTTAATTGACTGTCTCTTACCTTCATGTATTTCCATGGTGGAATTCTTTCTATGTTATATTTCTTTTGCAGCTGTGGGAATGATACAAGTGTACCATGGAGAGTAACCACTACATTTTCCCATCTTTACCTTTAATCTCTGGATTATTCCAGATGGATATACTGATGCTTTTATATGCATTGAACAAAATATACTGAATATTGAAAACAAGACCTTTTTCATGAAGCGTTGTTTACAGGCAAAGATACTGGCTGCAGTTAGGGCTAGAATGGTTCTATGTCCAAGCACCAAACAATTTCCTCATGCTCAGACCTACTTCTCTCACTATTTGTGGTATTTTCTCAGGTTTGAATCATACTACACATTTATTCACATCAAATGAGGTCTATATCATCCTAATCTTGGTGGCATTTTCTTCTGTTATAAGAATAACTAGCTCTAACAGAGCTTTTCATTGGTAGATCTCACCACACTTTACAAAGAAAGTCATCATCATTAACCCCCTTTTACAGATGGTGAAACTGAGGCACAGATTTATTTTTAAATGACTTGCCTTAGGTCATCCAGGTCATTTATCCACTTGCATAGATGCTTAATTTATGCACCAAAACAATCCGACTCACTCAGTCCTCCTTCCTTCTATCTACCTGGCTTCTGCCAATCAATAGGCTGGTCTCACACTACGTTCTGGACCAACTTCACTTTTATTGGCCTCAGGTATGACTCAAGTTATGGAGGAAGTACCCAAGATAGCCGAACATGATGGCATTCACCATTATCTATATTTCAGTCACTGCGATGACCCATGTGTGTAAAGTGTCTTTTGTAAACTCTACATTTACTCTAAATCCATAAAATCAGCTACTGCCTCAAGCTTGGATTTTGAAACTCAGATTTTTTTCCCCTCACACAGGTGATCAGAGGTAAAAAAACCAAGTCAGATAAATACTCACTAAACAGAAGCAAACAGCAGACATTTATCACTTGCATAAATTCTATTTCATTCTCATACCCAGAGAAAGGACACAGACAAAGTCAAATACTCATCCAATATTGGCAGATTCTTGTAATATTTCTTAATACTTCTCATAAAGTTTTATAAAGTTTGAAAATGATTAGAAATAAAATGAAGAAGTGTTTTACAAGCTCTATTATGTGTAACTTTTGTATCAAATTGGCACTATATCAAATAAGCACCTTAGTGGATCTGGCTAATAAATCCTAATATGATAAATTGATAATTTAATGTCAGAACTGAGATGGCCAGATTTGTATTCATTAACTGGTAACTTCCAAGCATTTGTCTTTCATTTAGTTGACATCTCCAGAATATGAAAGTTAAAAATAAAAACTCATGTTAGAAGTTACAATGATAAATACTTCTGTTGTTTTTACTTAGGCTTTGCAATCAATTAAATAGACATTTTAAACTAAACCAAAACTTTCATTTTACCTAACCCATATAATTAAATTACCACCTTCTTCTGTGATAATCAGTAACCATAAAAGCTTATTATGGCATGTCCATTCATCTAGACACATTAGGGCAGATTGCAACCTCTGTATTTTGTTTACTGAGAATTTGGGGTACACTGAACACTGACACTAAATATTAGTGTCCTAAATAATATGAAGGATTACTTCCTAGCACCATTAAAAATCAGATAACTATGAAACCAAACGTCTGATCTAAAGCTCATAGCCGACAATGGGAATCTTTCCATTGACTTTAGCGCACTTTGGATCAGGCCTTACATGGTCAGCAGTTGCCTTCTTCAGAATATAGACTAGCAGCTTTCTTTTGCTTCACTATCTGTAAGTGAATTATATATAATGAGCAGAGGGAATATGAAAAAATAAGGGTTTTTTAATAGTTTAGTTGCCCCTTAAGTTTATTACTCAGCCCTTAATATTACTAATCATCCAGCATCAAAATGAAGATTATAATTCTTCACAGTACATAGACAACCATTGAATAATGAAGGTGGGACACAAAAACTAGACTATCAGTGATTCTGAGCTACTGCTTCATCTTATGTAAGATGGACCTGAGGTCTATAGTGCCATTCCATCTTTGATTTAGCAAGAGTATGTCATGCTACCGTTCCCCATACTTGCTGATGGTCTGTTAAACCTTGAATCAGACCTAGTACTAGTTTCCCTGATTATTCCTCACACGTGATCTCCAACACTCAAGAACTTCTCCTATAGCTGATCGCTTTCCAATTTTTCTCAGAATATTCTCAGTACATAGTTGTGTATGTTCTACTATAGATACCTAAATAGATACTCATTTCAGTATTTGCTAACTTTAATTTATCCAGGAATTTTCCTTTAGTTAGTCATGGCATTTACTGAACCTCCAGAAATCAACCATGAATCTACTGGTGTGTTAAGCATGCAATATTCAAAGACTGAGGTTTTCATCACTGCCTTACAATAACTAATAATAACCAGAATTTTCCTTAAATTTTGGTTATTCCAAGTACTTTTCTGTACTGCATATTCTATGATTTTCTTTATTTCAAAGGAAAGTATAGGTGCAAACAGCAGAATGACAAGCAGCAGGGAGGACATGATTGCTAAAATTATGTGATATTTCTAACCCTTTGCACATTTGTCATTACACGGGGATATTCTCTTTCACTTATCAGGAGATATGGTCAATCACTTGTAATAATATTTTCATTTTACATGATATACAAGCTTAGTTAGTCATCACACTTTCGATCTTAGAAGCCATAATGAGTTCATATCCCAGCTGATTCACCTTGGGGATGTCACTTAACTTCTCTGTGCTTCAGTTTAAATAACCAACAACAACAAAAAAGCATTTGGCAATAATCACCATTCAGTGGTTATCTGAGATACCACAGGGTTTCCACCATACTCAGGGAGAACAGCGCCTGTGGACACTATTGACTTCGTAAGAGTGACCACTGTACATGTAACATCAAATGTCTCATGTTTGCATGTTGTCGTATCTCCCTGTGGAAAGCACAATATCAGTCGTGTTTTGAAGCAATTTTAGGCTGTCACTGTAATAATAGGCTTATATGAGGTGTTGTTTCTTTTAAAATATTAATGTTCTTTTTGGAAAAAAAGATAATCAGGAACTAGTTTAGTTCACATGAATGCCATTCAGAGTATATAAGCTACTTGTTTTTAAGATCTTTCCTCCCCTAAAAGACTCTGATACTCTTGTGTCTTTACAGGTTTGTACTCACTGACTTGATTGTAGGTTCTCATTTACTTAATGTCTTGACAAGCTAATAGTGCTGTAGCAAAATGTGTTTAGAAACCCTGTGCTTCTTTCTAAGCTAGGGTACTTTATTTAAGTTCCATAGCTTGCTTGTTTCATTTAAAAGGCCAGATGTTCTGTTCTCTTAGCTACTTAGAAAACAAGTACACAAACAACTTGGCTTCCCTTCCCATGCGTCTTGATACTTCTCATCGCTGTTTTCTTTTTCAGAAAATCGCTTCCTCTGTGCACAATGAAGTGCACTAAAGACCCCTCTAATACCAAAATACACATCCGAAAGAGATCAGCAGGAATGTCTCGACACATTGCCCTCAGAAGTCATTCACTTCAAAACCTAAACCGGAAGGGTCACCATTTCTTCTTCAACATTAGCATGGCATCTGTTTTGTTTACTATTTGATATTGACACAAACTCATTACAAACAGGATCAAGTCAAATTTAGACAAACAGTCATTTGGACTCACTGAAAGGAGAATCCAGCATTGCCAGGGTTCTCCATTCAACTCACCATAGTGGGCATATAACCTATAATTTTGTCTTTCTGAAGGCAACTTGCCACTTATTTTATCAGCAATTTATTCATCTAGCTTTTACTATTAACCCATATTCTTATTTAAAATCTCTCCCTTGCATTTTAAAACATATATACAGCTTTTTTCTTAGTTAAAAAAAAATCATTAGATTTATCTAGCAAAGAGTTTAAACAGGAACTACTGTCTTGCCGAAATATGATCCCTATCCTGTATCCTATTTAGAGCCCTGATGAAGTCAACAGGGTCCATAGAGGTACAAGGCTCCACACAAGGAACCAGATTGCAGGGCTAGGACCTATGTATGGAATAGTCTAAAAATTATTGCAATCAACTAATTGGTACAGCAAATACTTGCCTGACTCAGCAGTCAGAGTTAGGGATCAGACTTTTTAAAATGTGTATTGTGAATGTGCACAGGTGAATGCCTACGCAGTGTAAGTATGCAAGTGCATGGATGTACCTCTATCTCGTTTGAATAACTACGTTGTAGAACAAGATTAGAATGGTGACTGAGTAGAAGGACAAGCTGGAGTGCCGCAAGTGCAAAAATTAGTGAACGGTAGTCCTTCAAAATGATGTGTGCTCAGGGGGTGCCTACATATTTGAACTGGTTACATAAGAATAAAAAATATATGTAAGACTTACACAGGTGCTCTCCAGAACCTCCTGATACCTGAATTAAAGTAGGCTCTATGTTGTTGCACTCTGAACTACTAATTAAAGAGTCACGGGAGCAGGCGGACTGGAGCCTACGTCTCCCACACCCCAAGTGAGTGCTGCAACCACTTCTCATGCTGATGCACGTTCTCTCTGGCCCACATGACTCTTCATTTATCCAGCATGCAATAGCGTCAACAGAGAGAGACGATCATCAGAATATCCCATAGCCCGAAAGTTAGAGCACTTACCTGAGCAGTGTTCAAATCCCTTCTCCCCTCTAAGGAGTCTTCCACATACCCAAGTGAGTACCGTAACCACTGCGCTAAAGGTTGGGGGGCCTCATCATCATCTCCTACCCCCTTGCAAAAACAGCATAAACTGCTAGGAGGACACCTGTCTGAATCTCTAGCAAAGATAGATATATGCCTACAGCCAGGATTTAAGGCCCCTGTTTCTATGCAAGGGCTGAGGTTTAACAAACACCCTTCTGGTCAGCATCTCCCAGTGGCTTAGCTTAGGCTTCTTCCCACCTAGCTTGCTGGCTTTTGCAGATCACAGCCTAAGGCACCTATTTCTCCCTGTTCATTCTAGAGGGAGCCTCCCTTAACTCAAGCTTTATGAATTGCATGAGCTTTCTGGACACCTAAAAGTTAGGCATGGCAGCACTTCACTGCTTTTATGCATCCAGGCCAGTGTTCCTAAATCTCTTCTTGTTCTAGGAGGCGGGAAGGATCGCTCTTTTTCCCTTACACATCAGATCAGGAAAGGAGCAGTTTGAACAAATTCATAAGGTCCTTACCTCAAAGCCTTGAGTAAAAATAACCAATCTTATAGTGAGAAAAGCAAAGTCTCAAAGGCTTAAATTGGACCAGGGCTCTGGCGCCCACACTTAATAGTACTAATCCCAAGCCCCCCTTTCTTCTTCTTGTTGAGTTTCCTCTTCCTGTTTATATATAACCACAGCTCTAGGATGGGGCAGGACACGCCTTGATTGTGCCCAGGCTGCTCTGACAATACACTCCAAATTGCCCTTCAAACAGAAGTATACCTTGCCACACACTCACTGAAGTCAATGGGAAATTTTTGAGGTAAGAAGTGAAAGATTAGGCCCTACATTTTCATGGTGACCTAATACACAACTGCTGATTTCAGGGCTTTTTTTTTATCTAAATCTGAATCATGCCATACTGATACCTATACAGACACTGGACTAGATGGAGCAATGATGCTGAGCTAGTCTGGCCAAGCCTATTCCCTCTCTCTCTGAAAAACCTAGAGACGCTCACACCTTGCACAGAAGATAGGCAAATACAGAGATAAGATTAGATTAGATAAAATATAAGCAAGAGAGACCAGTTAGAGCTGCAGTTTCTAGCACATGGCATTGTCAAAAAACATTCTATACTTAAAAACTGATTTGACAAGTTTATGAAATTTTCACAAAAAACACTGCTTTAAAATAATTTCTGAGCTTCGTTTATTTAAATCAGCTCCGTGACTCCTTTTTTTCCCCTTTTAGCCCCAGAATCAGTCAGTTTCTAAAGTAAAGCTGAAGAATTCATGAGCAAATACAGTATCATTTGTTTGGCAATGACTTTTCTGTCCTATTTCGCTTGGGTGCGCATTCTGGAAATTTTTGTAGATAAGTTAATAATGATTTTTAGACAAAATAGCGGTTCAACGGTTTTCATCTTGCAGCACCATAAATCGTCTCAGGCTTATAAAGTCTGGTTTATACACATTACTCATACACATGGCTGGCCCAGTGGCAATGGTTTATAGTGCCAAATGGAAGTCCTAGATTTAGCAGTTTGGCAACATCTCAGACAGCTGCTCAGCCTACAGAGTTGCAGGACTCCATCTTTGATGGAGGGGTGTGTGCAAGAGTTAAATGAATTAGCAGTTCTTAATGGTTGAATCATTCATGTGATAAAACTGATACCGACAAGATGCCACGTACATTAGCTTCAGCCACATTCAAATGCCTTTGGCTGCCAGTGGCACAGAGGGGGGGAGAAATATACAAATAGCAAATTGTATACAGAACAAGAGCAATTTAGGTTTTATGCAGCAGTTTTACAGAAGAGGAGGGCACTTCACAATATTCTCTAATGTGAGGGCCGCAATCAATGAAAGTCAGAGGCACGCATGAGACCTGTGAAATTAACAATAATGAGTAACAATGGAAACTCTTGCCATTTTATCTCGTGATATTTGGTGGTTAGCTTAAAGGCCAAGATACCTGGAGTCATGTGAATGTTCCAGAATGTCAGCTCTCCTTTAAAAAAAGGAGAGTCATCTGATGCATCATCATGAATGGCTATGCAATAACAGTTAGAGAAGCTTGGTCAAGTACACTGGACAGTAACTAATCAAAGGCTTGAAAATAGCTAGAACTTCAAACTCAAAGAGTCTTTATGAAGAAATCATCAAAATAATAATGTGCACTTCTATAGCAACTCTTCTAAAAGGGTTTCTCATGTTCCACTGAAGAATCACAACACACACGTTTTAGTTTACGCACTGGGAAACTGAGGCCTGGGGCTGGTAAGTGATTTGTCTTAGGGCAGTGAACCAGTGGCACTCTCAGAGACAGCACTGAGAGTTCTCATCAGCAGCCTACATTCCCTCCCTATATGAAGAATAACTTCAAAAATAAATCACGATTTTTATCTATATGAAATATTTTAGATACCTGTGAAATAAAGTCATAGCTCTTTGCTAAATCTCCCCATTATAATCACACTCCAATTTTTTTTTTAATATAAAGGGGACAGATTAGCAGGACCTCTGATTTTACAGCCCATATCAAAAGGAAAAGATGAAGGCAGACGCAAAGAAGAAATTAATCAATTTGATTTTTTTCTGTTTTTGGACAGCCATATTTAAGAAAGAAAAGAGTAATGCACATATTATACAAGAATGTAAGGTAAGGATAATGCAATCATAGAGGACCCCAAAGCAATGATTTTATCCTCATCATTTTAATTACAGATTTTATAAATCCGTTTTGATTGCTACTGGAAAGTTCTACTTGAACTGTATTCTGAGGTGATAATATTTGATACAATTGATAGTGTTAGGGAAATTTCTTTTATATATCACATATAGTAGCAATCTACCATAGTAAATAATCTACCATAGTAAATAATTCCCTATGTAAATTCCCCATAGTAAATAATTCTTACATTCTGATTTATATGTCTCATTTCAGACTAAGGCTTTGGAGCTGAGGGCAAGGTGGCTCTGTCTGGCTAGGGTATTTGGGATAATGTCTTATCTGAACTTCTTAGGGGGTACTATTACACTGTCTGGGGATTTATTTTATAGACAGATTCTGGGGTTTCCTCGCTTTTAATTAGAAAATGCCATGATTATGATTTGCTTGGTCACCCAAATGTTGAATAGGATTGATAAAACCATAGGGATAACATGGAGAAGACGGAGGCTGAGGAATGAGATACCATTAACACACCTTCCAGCTCATGCCTACAACTTAATATTCACTTTGAATACCAACTCTCAAAATGCCCTCGGAGTATTAAACTTTATGGACCCAGGTCATGTGACTAGGGCCAGGCAAGTAAGCTTAGTATGACCGTCAAATGACATTGAAGGCCTCCTGTTTTGTGGCTGGCAGCTGTCACACACCTTTCATTTTTAAGGAAAGTTCTGAACAGATCCTGGCACAATTCACTGTACTGCCATGCTGTGAGGTTATTCCCTTTGTGCTGTCTCTGAAAGGTGAGCCTGTGTCACACTGTCTGGAGTTGCTCATGAGTGCCTATCCCGGGACAGACTGTAAAAAACAGGACAGACTTCCCAAATTGGTGGTGTGTTCTAAAATTACTTTTCACCGACTCAGTACAAAATTATCACTATTATAGTCTTACCAAGGAGTCGCAGACAGTCTCCAGCCTATCTTGTCACCCAGACAAACTGGACTCAATGGTCACTTACATTAAAAAATTCACACAATATTCAAGTTGCTCCAGTCCCAAGAGAAGAATCACTTAATTCAGATGAATTGGAACCCTAGATCTTACACCAAAGACAATGGCTGTTGCCAATCCTGTACTAAACTATCTAAAAGTTTGTTAACTAGGAAAAAGAAAAAAGAGTTATTGACGGGTTAAAGCAAGCAAGCATATACACACAAATGAGTTGCAATCTAAACCCTAGGAGTGACAGAGTTATAGTGATTTGTCAATTCAAAGTGTTCTTCAAGGAGGACCAATGAGGTAACCCCTGGGGATCTCTGGGTTCAATTTCGTGGCTCTGGCCCTATGAGAGTTCAAACAGCAAAGAAATGGAAAATCTCCATTTTATTTCCTTCATTCAGCTTCCAAAACCATAGGATGAGCTTTTTTGCACATAATGTTTCCAAGGTGTGATAGGGCCATTAACCAATCCTGTGTATTGTGATTCTCCTTGATGGCCCTTCTGATTTTGATAGTTCTTCTGGAAAGGCAAGCAGAAACACTCTTCCCGTCTGAGTTTACAAGTTTAGAGCAAACACGTTCAAAGTTATAAAGCAAAACTTACATATTTCTTTATAGCATGGACTACAGACACAACAAATAAGATTAATGTGTGTAGTAACTTACAAACCTTCTATAGGGTCTAAACACTAAATACATTCTCATAAGACTAATACCTTTTTTGAGCCATACTAACACATAAATGAACTGTCTGGTGTCCAGCTATGAGTTTGTCAGTTCTTAGTTAATGCCTGTGGCCTTGGCAAGAGCTGGCACCTGGCCTGTCATTATCACAGCTTGAATTTTCAATTCTGTTTCACCATTCAGAAAGCAATGGAGCTGATTCTCCTTTCATGTACACTAGTCTGATGCCAATGTAACTCTACTGATTTTCAGGAAGATACTCTTTAGTCACACCAGTATAAGGAAGAAAACATTCAGCCCCACTATCTTCTGGAGTTCTTGCTCCACAGAATAAGATGCAGAAAACAGAGTGACTCCACAGATCAAGTAGAAATTGTTATTAACATTGCAGCATGCACTACCACAAGAGTCTCCAGGACACCTGTAGGTTAGACAATGCATCTGACTTTTGGGCTAACACCAGGGTCTGGAATAAGTCAAAATATCACCATTATCACTGCTGGACATAAAATAAGGGGGGGTGGAGAGGGCAATTAGCTCTGGAAGTGGTTGTGCATACATTTAAGTCAGTGGCGTACCAAGAGAATGAATGGAACTGCAGCTTATGACCTACAAGGAAACAGAGTGGAATAAAAATGTGATTCTGTACTCCATCTTTTTCAATACCTGTCACGACTCATAGATTCACCACCTGTAGGAGGATTGCTGTTCCTCTCTCATGTAGAGAAAATTGTTCTGTGTGTCCTTGAGGTGACTGTTAATCCTGGGCCATATGCTCTGCCCTGAATAAGCGATGGCATGTAGTGGCATTCAGACTCAGAACTCATCCCGATTCCCCCTCTTATTCTGGGAGGGAGTAAATTACTTCACTGCTTCTTGTGGAGCGGCTCACTCCATGTGTGCCCAGACAGCTTCTCTGGCCTGTGAGTAGAGATGAAAACAGGGCTCCTCCCACACTCCACTCACTTGCTCACATGAGCAGGAGATGTGGCATGAGTAGCCCTGGCTCTTTCTAGCATTTCCACCTCTGAGGAACAAAAACCAGGACATCAAGGATGATCCTGAGCCCATAAAACTTGACAACTGGCATTGTGTACTGAGCACCCTGGCAGGTGTCTGAGGATTGCTTCCTCAATAAAAGGGATAACTCTGGGAGAACTTGGACATGTGGCAACCCCCGATCTCACCTTGATTCCAGACAGATTCACCCTCTGAACAAAACTGTAGAGAAGGCCCTTATTCCCAGTGCAGCTGAGTAAGGGTTGTGACAGTCTAGCTCTCTATAAATAAAGTTTCCTTAGAGAGCCATTAGCCTCCACTTGCTTCATATACTTTGCACTTGTATAGTGCCTTCTATCTGTGGGAGATAGAAAGATGCAAAACTCATGGCTGAACAACAAGGCAGCTGAGATTCAGTCTTATATAAACAGTAATGACAGGAAGAACTTCTATGACGCTTGCAGGAAAATCTATGGACCATCATGAACAACTGCAACACTGTGCCAATGGCACCACACTGACCAAGAAAAGATTCTGCAAAGGCGGGCAGAACACATTAACAACATCCTCAATCATCTGTTAGCGAGGAGGCAACTGATCGACTGTTCCAGACTGACATCAACATATTTCTTGCTGATCCCCCAACGCTGACTAAGGCTGGCTCTACACTGACGGCAGCAAATTCGCCACTGTCAGATCGATTGCTCTGGATCAACTGAGCGGTCTGGGTAGATGCAGGAAAACAACCCCGGTAAGTGGCGTAGCACTGCGTCAACTGCCGCCAAATCCTGAAGATAAGTGTAGACCTGGCCTCAAACTGCAAAAGTGGTTGACCTGCTGTCAAATGACCTGCTGGAGCTGATGCTATACCAGCAGATGTCTATAAAGCTGGAATTTTGCACATGGTTTGAAACTGACTGAATTTTTCCAGTCAGTGTGGACTCAAGGAACTATAATCCAGGAATACAAGGCGGCATCAATCATTCACTTGTACAAGCAGAAAGATAACAGACAATCCTGCAACAACTATTGGGGCATCTCCTTGTTGTCAATACCTGGCAAAATTGTCACCAGCCTTCTACTGAATCACTTTGTGCCACACATTGAACAAGGAGTCTTGCCTGAGACGCAGTGTGGCTTTAGGAACGGTTGTGGGACCACAGACATGGTGTTTGCAACTCATCAACTTCAAGAAAAATGCCTGGAACAGAACTCCAACCTGTATATGACTTTCATTGACCTGACAAAAGCATTTGATACAGTCAATCAGGAGGGCCTCTGGAAGATCTTGGCAAAATTCAGTTGCCTAGAGAAATCCATCTCAATGGTTTGGCAATTCCATGATAGCATGCTCCCTCACAGATGACAGTGACTCATCTGAACCATTCCCAGTCACCAGTGGAGTCACGCAGGGCTGTATTGACCCCAACCCTCTTCAGTATGATGTTTTCTGCCATGCTTGTAGATGTCTTTCATGACACCGGGATTGGCATCAGATACCAGACGGATGGCAAGCTTTTCAATCTAAGGAGACAACAGGCAAACAAAAAGGTACAGGAAGTGACTGTTCATGATTTTTTGTTTACTGATGACTATTCCCTGAATGCCAAATCTGAGTCTAACATGCAGTGGAGTATGGACTATTTCTCTTCCTCTTATGACAATTTTGGTCTCACAAATCAATGTCATGACGGCAGAAGTGATGCACCACCTGCACCTGGGAAGCCTTATATAGAGCCTACTGTCACAGAGAATGGCCAAACCCTCCATGCCATGGACCAGTTCACCTGCCTCTGCAGTACTGTCTCATGCAGTTCACGTTGATGACAAAACCAATGCCAGAATTGCCAAAGCAAATGGGGCCTTTGGCAACCTATGTGCAAATCCATGGGAGCATAGAGACATAGAGGCAACAAAGAAAACTAAAGGTCTAAAAAGCTATCATATTGTCAGCTTTGATGTATGCATGAGAAACCTGGCATACAGATGTCATGTTATGATGCTGAATCTCTTGTGCAGTGTGCCACAGACATTTCAGAGCTCAAGTTGGCCTGATTAGCCACTCATGTGTTCACAGAAACCAAACCAGTCTGATGTTATGGTCATCTTCAAACTTGAACTTGAAGGACAGACGACATCTATAGATCTCACAGCTCCTGCTAAACATCCTTTTTGCCACGACATCACTGTGAAGAAGGCAAGTGGGTATGAATACGGAGGAGACATAGTTCCCAGCACAAAATCTTTTTAAAAAGAAAATCTGCAGTTCAGAAACTGCTTCTCTTTAATTGACAGTCCTCAAATAAATATTTAATAATGGCATTTAGAATATTTTGCTGAATTATTAATTAATCTACCCTCTAACATCTGTTTACTGTATTTGCTGCTGTGAAAAAAAGGAAAAAAACCCTTCTAAATCAGAGAAGGACTGAGTGTGGCATAGGTTCCAAGCACTTGCATTTCAGCTGTGGAGTCTTGGACAACTGCAGGTGTATGTCACAAGTGAAATGAGTTTGGAGGTTTCACTATAGTCCCTAATGGATGCTTGGAATTCACAAAACATAAAGTTGACTGACACCTGGCGGATCTGTTTTTTAATCCAGCTCACCTACTGCTTTTTTTTTTTTTTCCTTACACGAAAGGAGCTTGAAGCAAAGCAGAAGTCAATTTAAAATAATAATACTAAAAACAAATTTTTGATAAATAAAAAATAAAGATCCTGTATATGGCTGTCCCTAGAAGTTTCTAAACCTTCCAAAGAGTCCCTGGACTCCCTAGTAGATAATGTAGCCAGAAATTCCAGGCAAAGCATTAGCACATGGAATCTCACCAGTTAGTGTTCAAACAAATGTTCCCCAAGCCTCTCCTGACTTGGCCTCCGTGCAGAAGGGCTTTCTAGTTTGAAAAAGGGATGACACTCCTCCATAGGAACCATCATCTTTGACATGATTGACAGGATCTTGGGAAACTGTCCAGCACTAAAACATCAGTTCCATTGCAGATCAGTACAGCGGTACACTGAAAGTGCCTTGTGCAGCATAGGAGTACATTGTCACTTTCTCAGTGTGTCACTGATGCCAGTGATGCCCTCTGACAGTTATTTTATTGTTTTAAAAAACCTCCAAGTAAGAATGCAGGATCTAGCAATTCCTTCAATGTTAAAAGCTCCAGTTCTGAGCCTTTCATTAGTATACAGAAGGTGAGCCTCGAATTACTAATCTTTACTAAGAGTACTAAGCACCCCAGGGCTTCCAAACATTCTGTTGGAGACAGGAAGGATGTTTAAAACTTCAGTTCAGTTCCCTTAAACTTTTTTCAACAGCCACATTGTGAATGGAAACCATCTAGCTCAGCTGTCACAGCTTCTAAACTAGCCCAATCTTGACAACAAAATGCCCCTAATTAATAGAGATGGGCATGAAACAAGACTCAGCATCAAACCTCTCCTGAATGGCAGTTCAGACATGGCTATGAACCTTATAGCTCCTCTCTATCCTTCAAATATGCTAGCATGAAAAATGCACATCTGTGTTGGGTAAGCAGGAACAAACCTCAGACTTGGTGGACTATATGAGACTTGCCACTCTGTATAGGCTCTGGCCCTTGGCAGCCCTGATGTTGGCTGCCTGGTAGCATAGTTCCATTGCAGCCACCCACAAGGGACTCCTTCTAGCTGCAACAGCACTTGAAATCTCCATGGGAGTGAAGGAGGAGGAAGAGATGAGTGGAAAAGATAACACAGCTCCACACTGTATCAAGTTTCCTGGGTAAGCAGCAATAAAGGCCAGAAGGAGCCAATGTTCTCCTTCTCTGGTTCACCAAGTCCCCTTCCCCTTGCATGGATCCATGGAATGTCCTCTGTGGGGCTAGAAGGGGGAGAGCAGTGATACAGAGACAGCTAGGCCTCCCTTTACATGACAGGGGGAAAATTCATGTGCAAATGATCACATGAATACAACAGTGGAGTTGGGGAGTGAGGAACAACCATCCAGGCTCTTGTTCTGACTACCTGATTTAATATCTCCTGCACCCCTAAATTGGCTTTTGATCAGCTTTTCAGACATTCAGCACGGCTCTGGATTTGTCACACTCTTCATTTATAGAGTGCATTAGGTGTTCATGGTGATTCATAACAAACTAAGAGCGACAATCTCTGCCTGGAGGTGCGTGAGATCCACTCTACACACCATCTTGATGGATTGTCCTGTAAGCAGAAAGGCAAACACCTTGATGTGCCTCGTGTGCCCTTACCTGCCATCTTGGAAATGTGTGAATGGAAATTGCAGTCTTTATCTGATCATTGAAAGGAAATTAAACATTATTGAACCGTTCCCACTTTATACTGCTTTTAAAGCAGTGGTTCAGCAGTCCACTAGCATCTACCACCTATGATATTATCTGTTAAAATGTCAATAGGTTTTTTATTATTGCTATTTAATAAGAAAAAAGCTGAAGTTCAAGTGGCTGGTCTATAGTGGCAATGATCTGCATAGTAAAGCATCGTTGACATTGATGATACAAAGGGATCATTATAGCGCACTATGCCTGATACTCAACATTCAGGCAAAGACTGATCTGTAACAATTCTAAAGAGTCCTTCTGAGCTCCAGAGAAAAGTTTGAATGATGCCATTAACATTGATCAAGTTTGAAGGAGGATCAGGCATAATACAATATTAATGGCAACCTTTTCTACTTTTTTTTTAAACGGTTAAAATAAAACAAAGGATTTTTTTCTTTTAAAAACGTCTCTATTAAAATGATGTCATTGGTCAGACTTAAACCCACAAAAGACAGGAAATCCAGAGTTAAAAGCTCCTATTGCTACTATGTCCGTGGCACAAATTCACAACAGGTGGGCAAAGGATGAAGTGATGGCCTTTAATGCTGAATTTCCTGCCTCTTGTGACTTTATGTCTAATCCTTAATGCATTTTTGTGTATCATACAGTAACCAGTGTGTAGTTCTCTCAGTCTTAACAGATGTGACTGCTAACAGGAAAGCTGTTTTCAAGGTGAACAGTCGAATCTCACAAAGATACCAAGGGTTGATTATTTTGTTCAAAATGTTATCCTTTCATGCTAAGAGTAAACTATTCCTAAAAATAACTTAATTGTTCAAATCTTTATACAGGCTTGTGTTATGTGATCATTGCTCACTTTTTTTGAAACAGCTGACAAGTCTCCATAGTTATGTTTGAAGTTAGAATTACTTTTCAAGGCCAATTTTCATCCCACTACTGACTTTTCTAATATTAAACTGCTGTGTTTCAAAGTTTGTCATGCCACGTCACATCAGATGATGCAGTTTTCTTGGGAAGTTTGGGACAGTGCAGCAGATTACCAAATTGTAAGTGGTTTGATTTATTTAAGGTTCTTCTACTTCTTTTTTTGGTTGTTGCTGTTTCTTCTGTTCCTTTAACTAGCAACTTCAGAATGGTCATCTCCTTTTTGAAAGAACTTGTCCTCCTAAGTCACTTAATTTGCCTCTAGTAAGTGTGTTGCTTTTCACTTATTCTTTGCAGATTTAGTGAACACCTGAAGAGATATGCACTCCTGTTTGCACACACATACAAAACTCTGCCTGGCTCGTGAGTATAAATCTGATACATACTATTTTTATATGTACATTTTAAAATATTCAGAAACTTGCACTATTTGCCTTCTTGACTAGGCATTTTTTTTTATGGAAAACTATATTGTACATCTAAAAATACTTCAACAGGAAGCCCATATGTTCATACATGTAAAGACAAAGGTAGAAATCACAGAGTGTGTGTGTGTGTGTGTGCGTAAAACTAAACTCCTGTTCTAGGTGTATAATCATATACATACAAATAATTCAATTATTTTTAAACCTTCACAAATCTCCTATTTTATGCATAAGAATGTGAACAATGGTGAAGTGAGTGAGTAAACAAGGAAAGTATTGGTGCTCAGAGAAGACTCTGGAAGGGAACCAAGTAGCAATAGGGGTGTAGGGAGTGTAGGGATAAGATAAAGTGGCAGGGGGCAACAGAAATGGATGGTAGTGAGAGGGTTCCTGAACTGAAGCTAGATGAAGCAGAAATTGTATTGATTCCCATAATCATATTCCTGTATGGATACATGGTACATAAGAATAGTGACTTAATTACAGACTTATGATTCAAGGAGAACCCTATTCCCTGTCCTAACTTTGGGCCAGATTGTATCTTTTCACAGACAAATCCATAGGAGGCAGAAGAGGGCTTAGGAAACTCCACTCTGGGTTGCCTCTGGATGCTTCCCGTTGATGGAGAAAAGATAGAGTGCATGAGCCTCCATACCAGTGGAGTAAAAGGACCTTTGGGGAAACCGCCTCATTGATCCCAGAGCCTTGCATTATAACAGGAAGGCCCTGCCCCCATCTGAATGTCTCCATCAAGAATCATGGGGGCTTAGCTGCCTCTCCAATAACTTTGCAGGAAGACTATATTGGAGAGGCCAAGGAGGAAGAGAGAGAAAAGGTCTGCAGGAGTTAATACTGCTCTAATTTATGATAGGGTATCTTCACATGGATGACCGCATGCAGAGGCTTCTCAAGGCAATGTGCCCCAGGCAAGACTTCAGTGTGCCGCCCCCCACACCCATCAAATTTGGCCTGGATGCCCCCTGCCACGTTGGATGGGTGGCCATACCAAATTTGAGCAAGTGGTATTGCAAACATGTGGGTTTGCAGTGCCACTCAGGTTTGGCCCAGCCACCCTAGGCAGGTGCCTAGAAATCTGCTGCCCTAAGCAGCTCCCTCCCTAGCTTTCTTAGAGCTAACATGGCCTCTGACTGCAGCATACCACAAAAGATATTCCTGATTCGTGACAGGCCTCCTGTCCTGAGGAGCCTGGAGTCCATACTGTTAGGCTACAATACCATTGGCAACACAATACAGAGCTGCTGATCAGCCCAAAACCATGTAAACACACTGAGCGGTCTACACTAGCAACTTTTGCCAGCATAGCCTTGTCAGTCAGGTGTTAGATTTTTTCCTCCCCACCAACATTTCTATGTCAGCGAAGGCCCATTTGGACACAGTTGTAAAAAACAAAACTTTTGGCTGTCTTGCATATTCTGCTACCAAACTGGAATAAGGTATACAGGCAAAAACACTTTTACTTCTAGTATAACTGTATCTACTCTTAGGGTTTCACTGATATAGTCATGCTATTTTGTTAAAACTTTTAAGGCATCGATTAGACCCTCCTCTCCCACTTTGGTTTCCCACTCTGTCCTGAGCTGAACCATCTCGTCCCACAATCGCTGACATACAAAGTTTTCAGGTTAATCAAACTGGCTCAAGTTTGATGGCTCCATGTTTTTTTTAAACAACAAACATTTTTACTTAATTTTAAATGGAAACCAAGTATTTCCTGTTCATTTTTGTCTAAAACCTTCTCCTCTTCAGAAAAATGTGAGCATATGAAAAGAGAATTAATATATAATCAAAGAGACTCAGCGGCTGTTGATTCTTTCACAGAGCAGTAGCAGAAGCAGCAGGGGGCAAGGCGCAGCTGAGAAAAAGGAAGATATTTGGAATGAGCAGCATAAAAATTAAGCTTGTCTTAGAAGTATATTTCTCTCTTCTAGTGCTCAAGCATGCTAGAAATCTCTAGTTATGTTGCCTTATTAGTGTGTAACCCAAATCGTCAAATATTGCAGGGGCCCTGATTGCGTTAGTTCTATCTGAGGTAATCTGAATGTAACCTATGAAGGATGCGTACTATTCAAACCTACATTCAGAACAGTAAACAACATGGAAATGTTCCAAAAAATTCACAGTCTGTCTGAAGAAACAGCTTGAACACAGAAATGAGTGTTTGTGACTGGTGTAACATGGATATATTCCTTTTTGTATTGTCCCCAGATATATACTTGGTTGTGTACAGCAATGAACAGATATACCTACAGTTGCTTCCAAAGAAAGCATGACTCCCTAAGCTGTGCAATGTCTATCTGGCATTAGTGTTGTGTAGAGGAAAAATGACATTATGGGTATTTCCGCACTGCAATTTGAAGGCTGATTGCAGCTCATGTAGGCATATCAATGCTAGTGTTGATTTAGCTAGCATGGCTAAAGTTAGCAGTGCACAACCCTGCACACGCTAGGAATACCAGCACGTACCCAGCGCTCCGGGAAGGTTGTTCAGTTCACACTGTATTTTTAGCACTGCTCACGAGATAAAAGCTAGCTAGGTATGTCTACATGAGCAGCAGTCAGACAGCTGACTGCCATGTAGTTAGTTATTAAAGCATACTCTATACCCTATGATACAATCCAAGTTTCCAGCAATTTACTTTAGTCAGCCTGATTACTGGAGAAAGCACTGTCCCACCTCCTTCCCAAAAAAGAAAATCATTAAACGCAACACAGTGGCATCTAGTGGTTTCTCAATACCATCTCTTTTTTTCCCCCCATGTCTCATGCAGATTGGGACCAAGCCTGACCTCCCTTAGTTTGTGGGACAGCTAATCATAACACCAGACAGTATGGCTGCAGGCCAAGAAGAGATAAATGAATCAATTATGAAAAAATTAGAACTATTGTAAATTAGTCCCACTGGATCATGAACCATTTTTCATGTTTGAATAAGAAGTCCCTGTCCCATTTCTTCCCCCTGATCCTTCAGAAGGTCCTTAGCTATCTTTCACTCTTACTTTCCTCTGTATAATAAATTACATGTACTGCTCCCTGCTGTCCTGAAATTCTCTAGAAGGCCCAAATAACTCTTCTTTTCCTCCCTATAGATGTCATTATCTTTGAAGATTCCATTGCTGGGCCCAGCAGAGCTGTGGCTGCTGCATATTTGCTCTAAAACAGGGGTCCTAACATTTATACATAGTTTGGACCAAAACTTAACATATTGTCTCATGAATACTGCCACTCCCATTCACAATCACTTGGGCCACCTCCACCTTGGCCCTCCAGCCACCTACAATCTGTGTGTGTCCTCGCTCCCCCTTCTGGGAGTCCCATCTCTGCCACTTACTTCAGTGGCCACCGCAGTCCACCACCACTTCACTGGTGGTCTGGGGAAGCAGGGAGGAACCCGGGTGCACTCACTTCTCTGGGCCCTGGCCCAGGAACCCTGTGTGCAGAGACCTTGCACCGCCTCTTCCTCCAGCTCCTTAAAAGCTGTCCTATCTATAACCTGTGCTATGACTCTCTTCCTCGGGGTTCCCCAGTAGTCCTTCCCACTGCTTTCGGGATCCACAGCATCTTCTTCCAGACCTTAACAGTCTTCCCTGGGCCACTTCCCTGCAGCACCAGTACCTCTTCGGTCTCCGGCTCACACAGAACCCCAGCAGTCAGCCATTGCTCTGTCCAGGATGCTGCCTTCCTGTAGCCTGTAGGGCAGCCAGCCTTCCCTTCCTGACTGAGCTCCTGGAAGTGACTGCCTCTGCTTTGCTTGGCAGCTCCCTCTTATATGGGGCTCCCACAGCCCCTTCCCATTGGCTGCTTCTCCAAAGGCCCCCTTAATCCCTTCCTAACCAGTGCAGGGCAGATGCCCCACCACACACAATCCCCCACAAACCTGCCACCCTCAGGGATAGAGATGTCTTCACTCTGTGCTATGAAGAGATAACCTCTCAGGGTCTCTTGCTGCTTCTCAGTGTTCTTTAAGTGCAGGCGCACTTCCTCCTTCTTTTGCAGTGCAATCCACAGTGCTTGTTCAATAGCTACCAGCTTCCCCTGTAGCTCTTCTATCTGGCTCACTGAATCCTCCAGCCGCTTCTCCTCCAGGGTCTGGGTCCCTTCCTCAGTCTCTTAGGCTTCCACATGGGTAGCTTTATCTACCTGTGCCCTCTCTGTCACAGTCCTTTTATCCACCATCTCCTTTTTGCCCCCTCCTAGGTGTGGGAGATGACTCTCAGCTAGGCCTTCCATCCTCACTGGCCCCTCCCTCGGGTCAGTCTCTGACCTGGCCTGGATCCCATTCATCCCTTTCCTATCCTGCCTTTGTTTAAGGGGGCAAGGCCTTTTTCAGTGGCCCTCTCTCTGGCACGGGACACATCTCTTTGGTTCCAGCTTGGCCACCGGCCTTCCCTGGGACTAGTCTGGTATTTCCTGTCCCTGTCCAGGCATTCCCTTTGTTGGTGCTTCCCTCAGCAAATAGTGCCTCCGCGTATTGTGGCTCCATCTTTCTGGCCCCGTTTGGTCTCTTGTCTACTAAGGGGGGCGCTTGTTCCAATGATCTGCCGTTCCACTCCTTGTATCAGAGCTGACAGCGTACCTGCCTTCTCCACCATTTGTGAGAGACTCATAGCACTCAATGCTGGACTGGTGCCTCCTTCTGGTAGTCTGGGAGTTCATTCAAACAGCCACCCTGGCCGTGGTCTATGCTCTGTCACTGTTCCTTGGGGTTTCTTGGTAGTCCTTCTCATTGCTGTCAGGACCCATAGTGTCCAGACTCGGCCCTCTGGCTTAACCACAACCCAGGTTCCCTTTCTCCCCGCCCGCTCGCCCCTCAGGGAGATTCAACAGTCCTGGCTCCGCCACTTACTTCAGTGGCCGCCGCAGACCACCACCACTCCACTGGCAATCTGGGGTGACGGGGAGGGACCCGGCCTGCCCACTTCTCTAGGCCCCACCCCAGGGACCCTTTGTGCAGCAAGCTTGCACTGCCTCTTTCCCCCACTCGTTAACAGTCTTGCCTGGGGTCTAAGTTAGCCGTTGCTGCTCAAGAAAGAGATCTTGGAGTCATTGTGAATAGTTCTCTGAAAATATCCACTTAATATGCAGCCACAGTCAAAAAAGCTAGCAGAATGTTGGGAATCATTAGGAAAGAGATGGATAAGACAGAAAATATCATATTGCCTCTATATAAAACCATTGTATGCCCATGTCTTGAATATTGGGTGCAGATCTGGTCACCCTATCTCAAAAAAAGATATATTGGAATTGGAAAAGATACAGAATAGAGCAATAAAAATTATTAGGAGTATGGAACAGCTTCCATGTGTGGAGAGATTCATAAGACTGAGACTTTTCAGCTTAGAAAAGAGAAGACTAAGGGATAATATGATAGAGGTTTATAAAATCATGACTAGTGTGGAGAAAGTAAATAAGGAAGTGTTATTTACTTTTCATAACACAAGAACTAGGGGTCACCAAATAAAATTAATAGGCAGCAGGTTTAAAACAAACAAAAAGAAGTATTTCTTCACACAACTCATAGTCAATTTGTAGAATTCTTTACCAGAAGACGTTCTGAAGGATAAGGGTGTAACTGGGTTCAGAAAAGAAGTAGATAAGTTCATGGAGAATAGGTCCATTAATGGCTATTAACCAGGATGGGCAGGGATGCAAAACCATAGTCGGAAGGGTCCCTAGCCTCTGTTTGCCAGAAGCTGGGAATTGGCAACAGGGGATGGATCACTTGATGATTACCTGTTCTATTCATTTCCTCTGAAACATCTGGCCTTGGCCACTGTTGGAAGACATGATACTGGGCTAGACGGACTATTGGTCTGACCCAGTATGGCTGTTCTTATGTCAATATAGCCTCAGAAATGGATGCAAAAGTTTTGGATAGAGCAATTATCAGCTCAGCTCTTTGACTGTTTCTTTTAACCATAATTCAATAGCTTTTTAGGGTCACCTATCACAGGACAGTAATGCATCAAGTTGGTCCTGAGTGCAAAGTGTCGATTGGATTCAGATCCACATTCTACATTTCAAAAAATTCAGAGTGAAAGGAGGCATATTCAGATCTGGAATGTTAGGTCAGTGCAAAATAGAGATAGGATAAGCTGTAAAGTTTAGCTACGTGTCCATATCTGAACTTTCTCCAAGCCTGAGGGTGGTTGCATTCAAGATGTCTGTTTGGGCTGATGATCTCTCACAGCATCCCTGACCTCACACGCTTTGTCAAAATCCTAGCTAAAACCTCCTGAAATACAACAAAACTGCGAAAATATGATTATTTGATTCCTGCCATCAAATCTAAGGAAAGATCAATACAATGTTAAGAATTGGTACATCCTCTGACACC
This sequence comes from Mesoclemmys tuberculata, assembly GCA_007922155.1. NCBI lineage: Eukaryota > Metazoa > Chordata > Testudines > Chelidae > Mesoclemmys > Mesoclemmys tuberculata. Next base: position 28,466,264 of record ML675622.1, read on the forward strand.
AGGATATGACTGCTTGTTGAACTCCCCACTGAACTGGTTTCATTAGAGTTGATTGTTGAAAATCTCACAGGAGCCTTTGTATTAACATTTAAGACTCCATATTCACAAAAGAGCTTCTGGGGTTTGTAGTTGCTTTAATTTTCAAAACAAGAGCATACAGGCTAATCAGCATCCATTTATAACAAAATAAAAGTGTTTCCCCTGTTAGTTTTCTTTCTCTTGGCCCTTTTCCTTTGTTGTTAGCTGCAGTCAGCTCCATTTGTATGCTGATAACAGAGGAGGAAAGGCATGTGAGTCTGCTGCCTCAGTCAAAATGCACTTTTATTTGTCATATTTCTATGTATCATTTTTGCAGCTGACAGTGGTTTTGGTGTAGATGCAAAAGAAATACCACTGGGACAAGCTGTAGCTGTTTACATTAGAGTATTGCTCTAGTCTGGTTAGCAATTGTTTTAATCACAGAGAGAACAAGCTAACTTTTCTGTTTGTCTCTGCTGTTCTTCTGAAGCGCAGACAATTGTAAACTTTGGGCAGCCTGATTTCAAGGTAATTAAAAGTAGAGATTTCTTCTCTTTTTTTGCACTGCCCCAGGATTTTTTCTCTTGAGTGGCAACTTCCCATTGATGTGAATGGTGCTTTCAACGTTGACATCTTCGATCAGTCGTGCTACACTGGTGCAGCAGTGATTTTACTGTGCTGGGCTGTGTTTGTCATTTGAGAATGAGAAAACAATTAAAATAAGGCACTTTAAAAAGAGCTCCTGCACTCACACGCATATACAATACACACATCAGAGACAATTCCCTCAAAGAACCACAAGGCCAAATTCAGTTCTGGTGTCAGATGATGCAACCCAATTGATTTCAAGTAGAGACTCCTGACACAGGTAGAAATCTGGTTATTTATCCAGGACTGATATGTACTGGTCACTTTCAGAGAGTCACTACAACGCAGCCAAATGCCCATAGCACTAAAAACAGGGAAAGAAGAGAAACTTGTCTGAAATATAAACTTATCTTTTTCCAAAGCTGCTTCCAAAGAGACAACCACCCTTGGGCTGACTAGAATTGTCTAGTTTTTGGAATTTGTTGCTGAGATATACAATTGTTGACCATAAATAAAAGCCAATGGAGATGGAAAAGCAATCAAAGGCTATCTATACCTTGTCTTTCTATGAAGTATGTCTTTACTTGTACAGTGCAATGTTGATTATAGTTCGAGCTATGTGCAGCTCAAAAGCTTGTACTTCCACCAACAGAATTTGGGTCAATAAAAGATATACCTCACCTACCTTATTTCTCTCATATCTTTGAGCCAACATAGCTACAACACATGCTTACATACGTCAGTCCTACCTCTGTCTGTTTCCTCCCTTACAAAAGTTCTCAACAGAGAAGGATGATCTTGTGACTAAGGCACTTAAGAAGTGTGAACTCAACTCCGAGCTCTGTTACAGGTCACGTGTGGCCACAGACAAATCACTTAGGGCCACATTTTCAAGAGATCTCAGAGCCTGATTTTCAAGGGCTCAGCATGCATGATAGGGACCAGATTTCAAAAGCTCCCCTTACGAGCCTAAATAACATTCAGATTTTCAAAAGCCCATAGCACTCAGCAGCTCCCATTGTGACACTTTTGGCTAGGTTTCATATTTGGGGCTCATCACATTGAGCGCTTATTGAAATGCATAAATGGGAGCTGAGCCATGGCCCCCCTTGTGGGAGCTGAACCTTCTGAAAGTTCCATCCTTAAACTCTTAGGGTTTGTCTATACACACACAATCAGAGCACAGCAAGCTGGAGTGTGCATTTACCCTTTAGTAGCCTGCTGTGGTGTAACTGTCCATATGCACTCTGCTGACTCTCATTAACAGTTTGTTAGAACTGTTTTCAGCTAGTCCTGTGATCAGAGTGCTCTGACAAACTGCTAATGCGTATCAGTAGGGTGCCCATGGACAGTTAGGCCAAAGAAGGCTAGTGCAGGATAGATTCACACTCCAACTTCCTGCAGTCTGCTTGTTCATGTAGACATAGTCTCAATAAATATTTTCTATCTGTGAAATAGAGATATAACACAACCCTACTTCACAGGGATATTGTTAGGGAAATGCTTGGAGGTGATACAAGGAGAGAGAGTCTTACGTTTCAGCAAAAAGAGAAAAAGTCAAATTTCACCTAGAGAGTCATCTTGATACAATAGCTAAGCTGATTTCAGTTGAACAAGAGAGCAAAATGTAAATAATTACAGACAAAAGTCACAATTATGCTGAAAGGACCTTCCGACATATGGTCTACCTAATTGGCATTTTAGTAATAATAGTTTTGATGGTATACAACTTTTCAATAATTTTCCTAATTTTTTTGGACAAAATCTATGCATATCTGTGAAAGGTTTCTATTTAATTGAGTGAATATTTAGGCAGAAAAACATTTATTGGAAAGTTTGCAATTAATTGTATTCACATGCCAAACAATTGATGGTGTAAGATGGTAGAATGGTGGTGGTACTTGTGAGTAATCCATCCATCTCAGACCCACGACAATAAAACATTTAGATTACACTGCAATAACCCCATTCTTGCTCTGTATATGTATTTTTACTGAGTACACACCTACACCTCCCTAGGTAACCCATTCCAGTGCTTCACCACCTTCTAGTGAAAAAGTTTTTCTTAATATCCAACCTAGGATATTTGGAAAGATATCTATGTAGCCGCTCTATGATTTCTTTCTCAAGATTGAGGATGATCACCTTGACTCGGCATCCACAGTTGACTGCAAGAACACAGGCACAAGACAGGAGATGAAGGAGGGCGTTTATCAAGGAGGAGGTAGATGAGGGAATGGTAGGCAGGATGAAAGGGATAAGGAGGTGGGGGAAGAAGAAAAAGATAAAGTGGGCAGAGGGGATTTTCAAGAACCTTCAGGAAACAAGTGAAAGCAAAGTGAAAGCGATATGAGGAAGCTGGGGAGAAGGGACTATCCTTGGCAGAGGGAAAAGGTAAGGGACAATGGTGGTGAGAAGGTGAAGGAGAAGGAGGTGGCTGGAATGGCAAAGGCTAGCGAGGAGAATGAATACATGAAGGAGAGGTCAAGGTGGGGAATACTGGGTTGGTAAAGTTGAGGTGTTAGGAAGAGCTGAGTCATAGTGGGGAGGATTTGGCAGAGAACGGGCAGGCATGGAAGAAAGGAGAATACTTCTGGCTAAGGACAACAATGCCACAGGCTGGTGCTTTCCTTTGGGTGCTGGCAGTTGGACTTACTCACCCACTGCATGGGTTGTGTGTCACAGGAGCTGCTGCAGAAATGCTTCTCCCCCCCCCAACATTCTTGATTTTATACTTACATTGCTTGATTATGTCTCTCTCTTTTCCTCCTTCTTCTTAGGGTTTATTCTGTCCCTACAAGTGTCCTTGAGTCCTCCCTGGCCCCATAAGTGTCCCAGGTTCCAGTACTCATGTATCCCATCCTACCCAGGCCTCATATTGGTGTCTCTCAAGACCTAGAAATGACAAGAAAGTGAAAGGCTCATTCAGATCTGCAGTGGGGTGGAGGGAAGCTCATATGGAGTGTGCTCAATAAAAAAAGATCATAGACCCAAAAAGCTTGTTTGTGGGGAAGCAGTGGGGGAAGGGTCACCTTCCAGAGCCCATAAACTGCTGCCACCTCAATTCTAATGACAGGGCAATTAATAAGTTGCTGTTCCTCCAGCCAGGAATACTAAATGAAATGCCCTCCTTCAGCCCTCTGCCCCAAGCTGAGTGAGTGAATGAACAGAGCCTCCATGAGCTGCTGCACCCCTCAACTCTGGAGAAGATGAGTAGAGAGCATCTTCTGGGTGAGGAGGGAAGGCATGAGCTCAAAATCAAACCTATAGCAGGTGACGAGAGTTCTATGAGCTGCTTCCCACTAAGCCATATGGAATTTCATCAAAACCAACAAGCTCCCATGGGACTTTTCAGTTTGGATGAAACAACTTTTTCTAATGAATAAAACATTCCATCAGACAAATGTCAACCTGCTCTAGTGCTTAGCTTTGCAATCTTAATATTCCTATAATGTATTTTTTGTGGGTAATTTCCTAAGTTTTAAAAAGCAAACGGAAAAAGCAGAAATTCCGTCACGTTGATACCAACATGGGTCATCAGCAGAGTTCGAACCTTTAGATTCAACAAACTGACCTCTGCCACCTCGTCTAATGAGATACTGATGGCAGCAGTCAGTTGCCTTCCTCTATGTGGACCAGCACTAGAGAGGCATGAGACACACTTTGCCATTGAGGTTTGCATATATTTGCTGACTGCCGAGACACGGTGAGGCTTCAGGAATCTTAGTTCCCTTTCCCAGCTCTAAATAGGAGTGTGACACGGACCTCCCTCCCATCTTCATCCACCCCAATCTTGACTCCATCCCATTCCTGTCTCCTCCCAACTCTGGCTTCTCATCTCAGTTCCAGTCTCCACTCCTCAATCTTCTCATTTCATTCTGAGTCTCCTGGTCCAGCATGTACTACTTTCCCTGTCTAGGCTCTCTTTCTGAGCCCCAGTTTCACACCCCTGCCTCTTACTCCCAGTCCCCACCTTCCCTCTGGCTCATATTGTGATATGTTTCTGTCTCCTCCGACATCCCAGTACCATTTCCCCCACACAGACTAGTCCCAGTGTCCCGGAATCTTCATGCAATCTCGGTCTCTCAAGCCATGGCTTGTTTTCCATGTCAATGCCCTCCATTGTCCCATAATCTTTGCCAAGTTGGGCCTAGTTAGCCCCCTGCACCCTGGCTCTTTGTTAGATCTGTCCTCCTCCCCAGCCTGCCTCTGTTCCAATCCTCAATAGTTATCAGTTCCAACCTTCTTGCCCACCCAGTTCTAGTCCTCACAGTTAGTCATCTGATCTTGATCTTCTCCCACAACACCCCACTGACTACCATTTCTCCTTTCCCACCCCCTCAACAGTTACCCCATTCATCTCTGCTCAGCCAATCCCAGTCTCTCTTTCACCCAATTCCCAGACCCAGTCTCCCCCGATCACCCTCAACCAGCCTCAGTTCCTGTCTTCCCCTCTCCAGGCTCTGTGCCCCCAAACTACTCTTCCTGATCTTGTTCTTGTCTCTCTTTAATTTGATTCAAGCAACTTCCTTCTCCAGCTGCTGTGGAGAGCACAGGAGAGACAGGCTCCTTGATATCAGCTCCTGTGCCCAGTCCCACCTTGGTCTGCAGCATCCAGCAGCACAAAATGCACAGAAAGTCCTGCTGTGCCCTTGTAGCCCTGGACTGGAAGGACAAAGCTCAGTCATTCTGGGGGTGGCACATGCACATTTTGATCAGCATATAGGACATTTGAAGGGCTGGAGCTTGCTTAGTATGGACAGAATCTTCAGAGAATTTCATTGCTAAGATATAAAGAGTCTCTAACTGGGCATGTCAGAAATGAGATTATTCCCCTCCCCTCTCACCCCCAGATTGGGCAGACTTTCATGGGGACAGTAAAAGACAGATCCCTGATACAAAGGCCACTCACCTATCAAATTCGGAGTTCCTACTCCAAAGCATAAGGGCACTAGAACTTCTGAAAGAAAAAGGTCACCAGAATTTTTTAACATGCAGAACATATTTCTCCTTAACCCTGTTCTCAGAAATGGCTGAACAGTTCTGGCTGAAAATTGCACAGGCACACACACAAATCAGCACGAGGCACACAACTGGCATGGAAAATTTCAGCCCAACCAGTTTAATTACAGCAGAATTTAAAAAGAACTGAAAACTGGGCCTTACAATGGAAAATGTCAGGCAACCTTTTGCATCAGGCTGAGCTACCAGTTCTACACATAATATTACAATTCAGTTCAAACACTTTGACCCTATAGATTTGTAAGTGAAATCATATTTTAGTGTTTAAATCAATACCCATTTTGGTTTTGCAGTTCACTTTTAACTTCGAAGTGTTTAACTATAGCAAGGGTCTGCACACAGAAAGCAAGTGTACATAAAAGGCATGTGCAGCAAATGCTAAGCAACACGGGCAGAGATACAGATGGAGTTCTGGGCCACATCTTAAACTCTTTATTCAAGCAAAATTCTTCGGGACATATGTTCTTGCTTATAAGTGTTAAGTTAGTCTCTTACAATTAGCTGAACATAATCTTTCCTGGTTTTTCTAGAATAATAAGAGCACATAAGAATACATTTTCATGATAAAGACCATGCTATGCAGAGGAAAATGGAATTAGTCTGTTCTCACAAATGTCTCAAATCACAGCAGGGACAGAAAATGGGCCAATTGGGGCATTTCAACTGCAAAAACTGCAATGAGATAGGGGAATTTTATAAAATGTATATTTCTGAAACATTTTTGTTGCACAGTCTCAGGCATGTGGTGCCTGCTGTCATGGGAACAAGTCGGGTATCACAAATTCTAGACAAGTGAAACACGATCACTAATACATTCAGGACCATATTGGCATAGAAAACATAGGTATTACTCTCCAGTGACAGTGATGATGGAAATTAGCTAATCCTAGAGCCTAAACCCAGTGCCCAGACAAAATAGTCAGGCCAGATGCTGAACGGATGTGGTGAGGAATTTTCCTGATTAGGCTACAGTTTGATTATCCGTTTGCTGATTCTCTCCATCCCAGGTGGGAAAGCCCAAAGTATAATATTTGCTGAATATAGTACTGAATTCACTGGCCCATCTTAGCCATGCTATGCCCCCACCCATCCACTATTCACTGCTAATCAGAGAGTCCACACAGAGCAGATTTTTTCAATCGCACTGTCATCTGTAAATTAACCATGTGACCAAACCCCTCTGCCCCCTGCCTCTTAATAGCTTGGGAATCCGAGGGAAGATGTTATGAAGATCTTGTTCTCCCTCAGATGATCTGCCCCTTCTTTTCATGTAAGTCTCTAAGTCATTACAACTATCTAGCACTTCGAAGGGCTGTGTAGCTGCTGTTTGATTATAGTCCTTTGATTCAAACCTCCAAAAATCTATGGACTGATACAGGCGAATCTCCCGTGCCCCCACACATGGGCCTTCCTACCTCTGGAGTGATGTCTCCAAGGGTTGGGGAAAGATTCATAGCCAGACCTCCGCAGTAAGAGGAGGAGGAGCATCTGCTGCTGCATCTCCATCTTGCCCACCCCTCAGGACAGTGCTCTTCCTGGAAATGGTTTCTCTCCTCCCCACTGTCTGGGCTGCTGGAGTTTTTATACTGCTCCTTTCCCCAAGAGCATGCTCAGTGCATCGTGTGGGGGACAGAATTTTCCGGGCCCAGTACTGCTCCAGCCTTTCCCTGGCCTTGGCCTTAATTAGGGGGTTTGTAAACCCCAACACAGGCTGAAAGAAACTCCTCCATTCATTCAGTGTTGATCGCACACAGTTAGCAAGTGGCATGCTTGTGACTGGAGGAGCAGACAGTTCAGTATATGTGGTGAAAATTTCCTTATATTTTTATCGTCTCATTCACTGAAATGGATTTCAATGTGCTTTTACACAATTTAATAAATGAGTGTTTATATTAGAGTCTACGTTATTAGCTGGGCTTCAGCATAGCTTTCACTTCTGCACATACAATATTGCATTCATAGGTGTTAACTTTTTTCCGCTGGATGTGCAATGTTTGCTACCGCAAAAGCCGGGCACATATGTATGAGCATGAAGGAGGAAGCTAAGAAGGAAAGTTTTGTTCTACACCAAATTTTGCCTTCAATGGGTGTTCAAAACTACTGAAATGCAACCATCTCTGAAGTGAAACAGGGCTGTGATTTAATGGCCCACAACAGCACTTCACAGCAGTTGATAACAGGAATATATATATATATATAGCTAAAATTGAATGGGAAGACCTATCAAATTTGGAATTTCACAAGGACATCAGGGTTAACGCTACTGCTCTTACAAAAAGTAACGTTCAATGATCATAAGAGATCAGGACTTTGGGTTTCTGTGTCATATGAAAAACAGCACACCTGTCCAGTAACACCATTCTAGACCATAGTACTAACTCTAATGAAAGAGCAACAGGCTCTGAATTAACAGTAATGTTTCCTACAGCATCTAGAGGTTCTCCCTTCAAGTATTGCTCCTACTTAAGTATTAATGTGAATTTGTATTGTGGTAGCACTCAAAGACCTCTGTTGGAACTGGTGCCCTATTGTGCTAGGTGCTCTTCAAATATATAGTGAGACACATGCCCTGTCCTGTATGCTCAAAAGAACATAAATTAATCCTCCATCTTCTGGGACTGAAGGCTGGGTATCTGTGAGCAAGTGTTCTAGGAGCATTTGTTTTTCTCCAGAATAGAGTGACCTTCAGAAACTGGACCTTTAATTGTGGAGATTCATTACATATGTGTTTTCATCACTCACTCACGTTTTCATCACTCTCTTTTTAGTGTACTCGTAATGAAACGCTTCTATTTGCATGTTGGTCTCCTATATCAGAATTAACTTCATTAGCATCAGAAAAGCTGCACTATATAAAAAAAAAAGACAGGTGAATAAGCCATGTGCTAGTCATAAAGCACTATGATTTGCTAATAATGCTAAGTGCACTTTAGTATCGGATACTACATAATGAAGGTTCTGCATGTTAATTGTTTGTTATACAGTGATGACTTTGCCCTTTAAGAGCAACTATGCATCTGTATATTCCTGTCATGCAATTAAGTTGGCTTGCCTTTTCAGTTCAAAATATTAATTTTAGATGTTTGTTTCTTAGAGGTCTTTTCTTCCCGCCATAGGCACACATAAGTCCCATTGACATTAAGAGAACCTAGAGAATGTGCAGTGTGGAGAGGAGAGAGGTCTCTGCTGGTATTAGAAAAGATCTCTAAGTGACAATCTGGATGAACTGCATGTTAATGATCTGGCAGATGCAAACATTCATAAATTTTTTAAAAATGAATAAATTACAGAGGAACCACCTGGGCAAACGTGGGGATGTAGAAAAAGCTTATTCAAATTGAAAAGTGTAAAACTTCTTTGGGACTCAGAATTTACATTTACGTTGTAATCAGAGGTATCATTTGCAGATCATGTAGGCATACCTGCACTACCTTTAATTCAGGTAGCTTACTAAAAATAGCAGTATAGATGCAGCAGTGTGGGCTTCAGTGCAAGCTAGCAATGTGAATGTATATTCAGGGAAGCAAGGTAGGCTTGGATAGCCTATGATGAAATTTGTGTGGCTGTGTTCTCACTGCTATTTTTAGTGATCTAACTAAAATAAATCTAGCACGGGTATTTCTATACAAACTTCAGATTATAGCACCAGTTGCACCGTAGATGTAATCAGACATGTTTTTCTCAGGCAATTACATGGGCTGGCCAGTCTGAGCTGACTCAGAGATCTACTGGGTCCTTTTTTATGATCCTTTTCATCTCCTGCTCTGTACCTTTGGTTTGGATGATCAAAATAAAGAAGGGCTGTCCTACTCTGCTGCCTAGTAGCGCACCTAACTATAGCTATACAACATTATTCCTTCTCTAGTTTGTATTGTACCACTTTCTGTGCCTGTGAAAAGTTATCCATCCACTGGTTTCCTTTTCAGGACACACAAAAACAAATGTTTTATGTCAAAAATTAGGTGGGGAAATAAAAGGAGAGTTACCTCCAAGTTCTATCCCCATAACCTCATTGGGTTAGTTTCAGATGTTAATCACGGTTTTTAGATTAAAGTTAAAATGATAAAGATCCTTATATAAAAACTCAAAGGGGAATGCATGTGACAAAGATTGTATTGCAAATATTGTATATTTTATCACCTACAGCAAATATTTTTTCTCTCAGATAATACAAAATTGTTTTCTTTTGTCAGCTTTACATAGCTAAGAAACGATTAGCTGCCCACTACATATAAAAAAGTACCATTTCAAAGGATCAGATTCTCCACTGTTACTTCAGTTTTAAACTGGTGAAAATCAACTGAAATTAATGGGAGTTGTGCCATTCAATTTTGCAGACTACAGAAGGTTGACTAACCTTTGGAATCCCAATTTAGCAATCATCCCTATTGAGCACACACTTAAGTCCCATTGATATAGTTGACTTAAGAACATGCTTAAGTGGTTTGATGAATAGAGCCCAACTTAAACCATTGCTTATTTGCTTGCCTTACATGGCTACAAAGCTAAACCAATGTAATGCTCAGCAGGAGAAATGTTCAGGTTCAACCAGCCTTAATTTCATTGTCATAGCCAAATATACATAGATTGCTCCCACTAGAATATATATGAAGTGGATATGCCCTGTCCTCCTTCCGGAAAAGAAAAACTCCAGATTGCGTTTATATTGGTATAACTCTAACAGAAAGGATAAAAGAGACAACAAAATGGGCTATTACTTTCTTTTCAACCTTGTAGTCTCAACTGACTTGGTACGCTAACCAATTGCCTTGTGTTGACCTCACCTAATGTCTAATGTATAACAGAGAACCAACAAGACGACTGCCAGAAGAGCATAGTGTAAAATGCAGCTCAGACTTTTTTAAAAGGAAAAAATATTTGTTTTGTTTTTGTTTTTTACTTTTCATATCACTGTGTTTTTACGGAATACAAACTCCATTAAATGTCAGTAGCTCATTAATTCATTCAGTATACTTGTGCTTGTATTTATAGGTCACTTATGATTAATGTGCTTTTCTGAAATGGTACCTGTTCCACCGAGGATTATTAAAAAGTGCGTCCTTGGAAAGAGGAATTAAATATTTAACTATTGAACCTACACAGAATTTCCATATGTTCACAGAGTTTAAATACCCAATCCCTGGTTATCTGAAATTATACCTTAAAATAAGCATACTTTCCTGTTCATTTATATCACCTTATGACAAGAAGTTCAAATATGAGGATGTAACAAACAGAAATTAATACACTATAGCTAAAGTATTTTTAATTCCTGTAGGGTAATTCACCGCTGCATTCTGTGCACTGTCACCATAAGAGCAGAGTGGTTCCAAGTATGGGCACCAGTACAAGGTAACTGCTATCACAGTGAGAATCACACACACTGTTCTCTCTTGCTGGCATATTATGTTGTTCTTTCTTTGTTTTTTCCTTTAACTTAAAATAAAAGTAATCCATCCTGAAAGCACTTACACACTTTCTATGGAAGAAAGGGTAATTCCCTTGGTGGAGGAAGGTGGAAGACAGCTGTTCCATTAGACCATATGTCTTTGTTCACAGTTGTTTCTTTTTGTTACTTCTTAAGACATAATTATACCTACATGTTGTTTCCTGTATAGACTAGTGTTATAATCCTAAAATAGGGGCCAAATCATTCACCCTTTGAGGACTGAGCCCAGTGGGTTGGACATAAAATCCACTGAAGTCACTGGAAAAAAAACTCCTATTCCATTATTTATTTATTGGTTTAAGTTAAAACGTCCTTTCTCTGAAACATCAGGGATGGTCCTGGCTGGAGCTATGACACTGTGCAGGGTGATTTAGGGCTCTGAGGTGGCACTGAGCATTCTCTCTCAGGTGCTTGGCTGGCTGGTTTGTGTTCACCTGTTCAGGGTTTAACTGATCACCATATGTGGGGCTGGGAAGGAATTTTCCCTCAGATCAGGTTGGCAGGGACCTTGAAAGGCTTTCACATTTCTCTGCAGCATGCAAGTGAGGGTCACTTGCTAAGATTATCTGGGTGTATCTCATTAATCATTGAGGTCTTGAGTACCAGGGCACGTTGGTCCCTCGTATTCTCTGCCTGTGGCAAGTACAGTCTAATCTCCAGTGGGTCTCATTTTGGTTATTGGGTTTCGTGTACAGATGCTGGATGATGTTGGTGACATGTGATACACAGAAAGTCAGACTCGCTCATCTGGTGGTCTCTTCTAGCCTTAAAATCCAAACAGGCTTTGGATAAGTCTCAGAGGTGATGATGTGAAGTTGGCTCTGCATATATATGCTCAAAGTCTCATCTAGAGATGATTTGTTAAACAAAAAACAACCTGAACATTGTACAGTTAAAGAAACCCCACTGTCAACCTCTTAACTCACTGCGCTAGTTTAATGAACACTAATCTGAATGGGTGCTATTCTCGGGTTACCAGACAGCAAGTGTGAAAAATTCGGACCGGGTGGGTGGGTGGTAATAGGCACCTATATAAGACAAACCCTGAATATTGAGATTATCCCTAGAAAATCGGGACATTTGGTCACCTTGTTGCATTCTTAAAGCACATTCTATCCCTTTCACTGTATGCCAATGGTCCATGTGCTTCCAGCATTGACAGTGTTGTTTATGATGCTCCTCAGCCATAAGCTTTCAGCTCCAATTTTATATGTATCTATCCCTTTTAAGTGGTGTCCCCAAAGCACTGTCAGTGCTGTAGGAATGCTTAAGACACAGAGACTTGGAGGTCTTCAAATTTCCTAAAACTAAAATGTTGAGAAGCTAGAATTCTTCTTGGTCCGCTCCAATATCAAATGGCATTTTTATCATTGACAATTCCTTCCACTACACACTCTGTTCAGGAAAGATTGCTCCTTCAAATTATGTTTGACCAAATTCTCCATTTTAAGCACTTAAGCATATGCTTATCTTAAGTGACTATGGATGGTCTTAATTTGCTGAATCAAGGCTTAACTGCATGCAAATTCAATCATTGACATCTTTATGACAATTATAGGGCCACAACTTATCTTGTGCTGCACGTCTATATTATTGTGAAGGTAATTAGTTATTTCTGGTTTATAAAAAATAAAAACAATCCCATACTCTGAATGCTTGCACATAAATTCAAAATCTCAGAATATCAAATGTAATCAAAATTAATCTAATAGCTATTATAGGCTGCCCCTCAGAATGCTATAGTCATCTGCATCCCCTCTATGAGCCCACATGCTCCATAAAAGTGCCTTGGAAAAATGGAAGGACTTTGCAGCATATCTGGAAGATTAAGAAACCTGGTTTTCTGCAGACTAAGGGAAAAGCAAATCCCAGAATCGATGGCCTCTGGGGAACCTTGCTAGCAGCCCCACTAATTTAAATCCAGGAAGCTCTAGCCTGAGTGCTTCTGCTGATTTTGGTCCAGTGGAGTACAGGGAGAAAAGTGTTCCCTTCCAAGAAGGGTTCCTGACACCTTGTCCCCATCTCTATGCAATGGAATGTCAGTTCTATTGCCTGTAGACATGGCCTTCATGGTCAAGAGGGCTTGGCAGAATTTTCCCATCAGATTGTCTACAAGGAGTCTAACATACCCTATATAGTGAACTCAGCATTTTCAAGAGATCTTACGTTATGTATTATTCACTTACCAGTATAATATTCTCAAGATTTTGGACATGGAAGTTTAATCTAATATGCCTTGCACAGTATGTGATTTTATTTGTGGATTTTCCCTTCTATATCATTACTGCCTGTGGTCTTATTGATTGCAAATTTTAAACACTATATGTCTATTTTCCTAGCTATAGCTTTTCATCTTATTTATAGGAGGTGTAGTATATTTACAGACATATCATTTGGCGACATTTTAAACATCTGGATATACCTGTAGGAAATGACCATTTGAGTAGTGAATGACATTCTCTCTCTGTAGGTCAATATCTGGCACTCTTGAAAGCAGATCAAGTCATCTTTACGCCCATTGGAGTCAATTGGACTACTCACATAGTAAGAGAGAAAAGGATTAGGCACATAGGGCTAGATACACAAAGACAATTTTTGGCACCTAGAAAATCACTGGGATTCACAAAGTCTGAGTTCAGTGCCTCAGCTCCCTATAAACAAATAAAAAGAGATGGGCACCTTAGAATGGGATTCGCAAATTCTTTCCTATGGTTGCCAATGGGAGACACCAAGCTGAGGGGTGTGTAATAAGCCCTGCCCCTCTCTTGGAGATAGGCACCGAAGTCTGGGCTGCAAGGAGATGCCTCCCTCTGTTTGGGTGTCTCAGCTGCAAGCTCTCTCTGAGGACTAGATGCCTATGCCACTTCAGCAAAGAAAGGTGGGGTGGGAAGGAGGATCTCCCTCATGCTTTTAGGCCAGTGGCTAGGCTGCTCACCTGCGATGCGAGACCCCCCACAGTTGCAGTCACCTCTCCATCTGATGGCAAGAAGGGAGTTGAACTGGGATCTGAGTGCCTTAAACTTTGGGCTATGGGATAGTCTGATGTGGAGCTTCCTCAGTTCCCACCTCTTGTTGAAGTGAGTCTATTGTGCATAAATAATTTTAAAAGTCATTGGAGCAGGGTGACTGGAGCTTGGGTCTCACATGCCCTAAACGTTGAGCTAAAAGGGTCCTTCCCTGCCCCATCCATTTTGGGTAAGCAGTCTCACAGGTGAGGTCAGACCATGTTTATCAAATCAGGCCCCACAGGCAAGGTAGGCAAACTTCTTCCAGTTTGTGAATTGCTCTGGGGACATAGGCATCTGGACACCTGGCATGTGGCTGCATGTGCATGCTCAGAGACACAAACATTGGCATCTAGGGCAACTTTTATTGCAAAATCATAAGCTGAGTGATTTTAGGTACCTACAGGGTTTGGGGCCTGTTAAGTGAGGCTTCTGTGATTCCCAATGGGACCTGATTCTGATATTTAAGTGCTTAAAATGACAAGTTAGACACCTATACACTGTTGTGGATCCAGCCCATAGTTTGTATATTGTGTTGTATCATTGCAGCATTGTTTTGTGAGGTGCTTTGGCAGCATTCTCAGTGAAAGGTCTGTATCACTGTAAATTATTACTGGGTGAAAGATTTTGGAAATTTTTATAGAACATTCTCAAAGGTGGCCCTTATGAGTGTCATATAATTGGAATCTACCTTATAGATAATGGTAGAAATGAAGAAAAGAAGGCAGGACTATAACCACAACCTACTCTTTTTGTTTTCATCTTCAGAACATACATCACAAATGCAGCAGAGGACATTTTCAGTTTCCATTAAGCCACTAAATATCTTTAGTACCACTGAAGAGAAGAGATTAACAATTTATTTTATCCATGTGAACAAGGCTAACAAAAAGTCAGACTAAGGCATTCAGCTCAGACAACTATTACATTACGGGAGAAAAGAATCCTTTCTGAGCAAGGCATAACTCCAAAATCTCATTATCAAGTAAAGCCCATATGTAGTCTGAAACAAAATAAATAAATAAATAATCTAGACAGGTATTTTGAAAACACTGCAAAGACAGTCTTGGAAATGTTTCCTTTCATAGGGGCTGACAACTTGCCTGGTATTCTGTACCCAGACACTGAAATATGAAAATCTCAAAAACCAACTAAAAGGTAAGAAGAATCAGATGAAAGTGCAAAATCTTTCTTCTTAGTGTCATTCATCCTTTCAACATGGTTGACATAAAAGTCTTTATTTATTGCACCTACCCATCCTCATGTCTTGTGCTGGTACGTTCAACTTCTGTTTACGTTTTACAATGAAAATGGAGATAATCAAATCTACAGATGGAAGGGGTGAGAAACAAACCAAACAGAACCCAAAATAAACTGTTCTCAAAAGTCACAGGGTGAAATGGCAATGCCTCTTCCTTGCACCTTCAACTGAAAAAGTCATATTTCAATATATTTAAAATATGTATTTACAAACAAGAGACAAATAACATGTCTCCAGAAGCTGGAACCTGTTGCCATGGCAAAATTAAAGTTGATTTAAGCATGTTCAGACCTAGTACTGGTCCATTTAACAATCTCTTTTTAAGGGTGAAATTCACAGTTCAAAGCTTATGGACCACTTAAGTCGCACTTAAGCTTGATGGCTTAACTAAGGCATTTGCCTTATTCTAGTACTTTATGCAGGAATGAATTTCACCCCCAATTTTTGGCACTACCAAAAGAATAGAGCTAGATTTTTTGGTGTTGGTTTTGCCATGAGTAGTTCTATTAAAAAATGAGCACAGCTGAGGCCTCTGTACTCTCAACCTACAGGCAAGCACTATGACTGCGAATATCACACAGTGTCATCAGGAGTTTCAAGCAGCGGGTATTATTACAGGGGCAGGAAAAGTATATCCTGGTCTCTACCCCATAGTTTCCTAATGGTGAATGCCCAAATGTGGAAAGAACCAGGAGAACATTTTCACTGCCCCATCCTTAGGCTTTCAAGCTTTGTAGTACACACATTATGGCTGATTCCTGATAGGTGATCTGGACAACTCTGGGGAAGATTTTCAAGAGAAAAAAAAAGATGTTACCTCTTTCACTCAAGGTTTCACATTTTGGTTACTCACCTCTCACCAAGTTCAAAGGCCCCACTGCTCCATTCAAAGAAATACCTCCATAAAACCAACAAGCTGTGGAAAGCTTACGTTGCTCAATAGCAGATTTTAAATTAATATTGTCAGTGGTTAGATTCTTCTTTGGGATATTCCTACCCATAAGGAAATTTGATTAAATCTGTGTGGATTATGCCGTCACCACATCTTCTGCTACAATGCAACCAAGAAGGAGCCATTTGCACTGACCTGCATAGTTCATCTGATGGTCTGAGTCTAAATAAACATTCCTTGCCATCTTGTTCTCACCTTCAGCACCATTGATCACAGATTCATAGTCCTTAAAAAAAAAAAAGCAAGGACGCTGAAGTGTCATGCATTCTTTATGTAAGTAATACAGAAAATGGCTTTCAAAACTAAAAGCAAACCCTAATCCCTTGACATTATCCATCACTTGCAGCACCATTACAAATGCTTTATAGGGAAAACATGACCTTGAAGGAATAGGACAAGCTAAAGTTCCCTGATAAAGCTATCCTCATAAAACAAACACACACACGGCCTTTAAAAGAAATGACAGCACATGCCACTTCAGGAGCTCCCTGTGTCTGTTTAAAAAAATAAAATAAAAATTAAGATACAGATACTGAAACCAATGCAAAATTTAGCTGTAGAGCACACTACTAAGATTTCCCAAGAAGGTTTTTGTGAACCCGTTGCAGGGGGGGATCACCCATCCTCAGCATTTGCCTGCAGTAGTTTATAGAACTCTCTCTGTCCAGCAAAGAGGAGCTGAGACAGTTAACCATTCGCAAAAAAAGATATCTAAAACACTTACTGGGAACAATGCCTAATGTGAATTCAGGAATTTCCATATTGGATCAGACTGAGATCCATCTAGTGGTATCGTGTCTCTAACAGTTGCTAGTACATGATGCTTCAGAGAATGGTCTATGAACCCTGCAGTAGACCCAGCGAGTGTTATATGTTCCCTACATAGGTCTGATCCTAACAGAGGCTTGTTTAAGCCAAGGAGTTTTCATGAAGTTCCTCGCAGTCTTGACAAATCTGAGTAACAGTGTGTCATCTGCAAAATTTGCTTCTTCTCTATTCACCTTTCTTTCCAGATCATTAATAAATATATTACATGACACAGGACCTTGCACAGAATCTTGACATCTCCACTGTTAAACTTTTGCTATGAAATAAATTGACCATTTAATGCTGCTTTTTGCTTTCTGTCTCTTAACCAGCTTTTTGATCCATGACAATACTTTGCCTCTAAGCCATGACATTTTAGCTTCTTTAGCAGCTTCTTGTGCAGAAACTTAACAAAGGCCTTTTCAAAAACAATCAATTATGTCAATCGTCTCTTTTATCCACTACTTCACTGGCATGTTCAAAGAATTCTAAAATATTAGTGAAACATGACTTTCCTTTGCAGAAACCATGCTGGTTTGACCCTTTCATACCATGACCTTCCAAGTGTTTGTTATTCTGTTTTTAATTATCATTTTAAAAAATGTGCCAGGAACAAATGTATAATTCTCAAAATCACCCCAAAGTCCTTTTTTACATAGAGATTTATATTTGCTACCCTCTGGAATAGCACCTGTTTTTAGTCAGAGATTGTACCTTTCTATTAGCAGCTCAATCACAACATACTTTAGCTCCTTTAGAACTCTTGGATGTGCCATTTGGTTTTTCAAATTACCAATTTGGATTAAGCTTCATCAACTGTTCTTCTGACACCTCAATCTCAATCTTTATTACCAGAAAAGAGTAGGTCCAGGGTAGGAATCTCTCCCGATAATTTCAGCAGTGAAGACTGATGCAAAGAAATAATTTCAGTTCTCAGTGAGGTCCTTATCTTCCTTAGTTTCTCCTTTTAACCCTGATTATCCAGAAGATCCACCAATTCTTATGCAGGCTTCTGCATCAGATATACTTAAAGAATTTGTTATGGATTGATTTTAAATCTCTGAACTATTTTCTCCCAAAAGTCCATTTTGACTCAGGAACTGGGTTGGGATAAAATTATCTCTTGGGGAGTTTGGGTGAAATGGAAGATGGTTAAGATGGACCACACATACAGGCAATATCTAGCAACCAACTTCAAACAAATATAATAGACAAATTACACTCTAGTATACAGACGCAGTACTACTAAAGTAAACATACCTCAAGCTAATTTTTATTCTTGTTAATTAGGAGTAACACTTCCAGAATAAACCTGTTTTACAAGTCCAGACATCCAAATAGATGAACTACACCTTTAATGGAATAAATTAAAGACAGAGGGAAATAAAAAGAAGTTATTCAGCAGAGGATTGATTACCTAAGCCAGCGCTCTGTTTCAGTTCATAGAAATAAACAAACAGTCTCATCCTTTTTATATAACCGTTCTAAATTGCAAAGCCCTCAATAGACTCAACCTATTTAAATATCATTAACAGTATAATTTCACCTATATATCTTCCGATATTCTTTTTTTTAAAAGAACCACCACCAACACCATAACCTGTTCTCATTCATTGTTCTAAAGGGACTGACACCTGGAGCTAACTATTTTGTTTCTATTCATTTTTATCAGGCTGCTCAGCAGGAGGCGGCCGAGGTGAGTAATTAACTAATCAGTGTTACAGCTGCATTCCAGAGCACAGAGAAGATCCTGAAACATGCTGCTGTGCAACAAAGATACACTCCTACACGAGCCAGAGCCCAGAACTTGCAAACTGGAACTTTTAGAGACAGGGCAGTTGCTGAATTCTAGACTGGTATTGACATGCACCCCGTATTCACGCCCTATACGCAATTGTAATCAGCTTTGTACAAAATAGGCCTTGTGAGTTATCATTTGAAAACTAAAAACTCACTGGTCGATAATATCCTGTTGAAACGTATATGACAATATTATATGTAAAGTTATGAATGTCCCCCTGAATGATCAAACCCATGTAATCCAGATTAGGCAGAACTGGACAAGCAGGTCCTAAAACAAAGGAATGTGTTTTTACCTCAATTTACATATAAGTTATAAACAGGGACCTCAGACAGTGAGACAGGGAAGACAGGAGACAAAGGAAATCTACATTTCACCAAAAAGAGATGAGAAGAAACAGCATGGAACTTCTTTCACTACCAGATACCATCTTGCCTAATTTGCTGTTTGAATGAACTTTGCTTTGAGGAGTAACTTTTAGGAAATGCATCTCAAAGGGGGACTGGACTATCAAAGTAAGGAGCAAACACACCCCAAGTTCTCTCTCCCTTTCCTCTCTCCTTCCCATCTTAGACGACAAAAGAAACTGTCCATGGATTTGGGGAGCAAATCCTGAGCTGAAACTTGGTCTGCAATATTGCTGGAAAGAATTTCACCTTGAATCAAGTCTACTTTGTTAAGTTAAGTTTAGAAAGCATTTGTATTTGTACTCACGTAAAACCTCAATCTGTACTTACTTAAAACCCCTCTCTTTTATTCTTTCATCAAAACGGTGTTGTGAACTGTATGGGTAAATCCATTTGGGGTAGCAAACTGTTGTATATTGAACTCCTTAGAGGGGCAAAAGACCTAATATATCTACACTGTTCAGGAAAGGGCTGGAGAGTGCAGAAAAAAGATTTTTTGGAGAAAAAACTGCACAGGGAGTGTGCTGGAGTCACCCTGCAAGGGCAACCAAGGCTCGTGAAAGCCAGTGTGTGACTGAAGTGTACTGGCGGGCAGCAGCTGTACACACACAAGGTATTATCTGCATGCTGGAAGACTTTGTGAGAAGCCCAGGTGTGAGCTACGGCAGCAAAGCATTATGAGGCACCCCAGGTTTCAGGGCCGGTGGTGACAGTCCCTCACTGGTATGGATTTTAGCCCAGAATGTCATACAGGGTAGGGTCTTTTAAGTGTAATCAGCCAATAGAAATTATTACTCAGTTATTTAGCAGAAAAGTCTTTGAAGCAGCAGCACATAATGTCAGGTATTGCTTCACTATCTATACTGGCGCTAGCCTCTGTGAAGGGCTTTTCCTCTTCATACCAACAGGAGGAGCAAGCCCTGCACACGGGAGTGCAGGCTTCACACTTTTAAAGGTCTGATAGTTGCCATGCTCTGTGATCTACTGAGCCTTGGGAGCACATACACATGTATGTGTCTTGAAGTGTTGCCTGGGGCCAGATTTTCAGCCAAACCTTAACCCAGCTTTCACTTTTGTGGGCGTAATTATTAAGCATAAGCACTAGACATCTAACTGACAATATTTATATCGGCAATTAATTATGGGTCCAGAAATGTTCGTGCAATTATTTCTGTGCCTGCAAAACTGGAAGTCCGTTTCTGAAAATCTCTCTTAGGGTCTGAAAGAAAATGACCAAAGAAAGAAAATTTCCAGTGAAGCTTCCTGAAACTGGTAGTGTCAAGTACAACATGTGCTCCTTAGTTACCTTCTTGCTGCATTTACAAAAGCAAAACCTTCAGTTCTTAGCCAATGGGAGTTTTGCCTAAGTAAGGATTACAGGATTGAACACACAGAGTTGAAGCATTGCAGGACACTTAGCGGAGAATTTTTGTATTCTATTCCTCTGTGGAGGAATCACAGAGTTCCTCAAGCACTTAAGAACCTGAATACTCATGGCTGGGATTTTCAGGCTTAGGGCATCGCTTCTATTCCACAAAGAAGCTTTATATTTGTGTCCTATCACTCCAGTAATTACATGAGAAACTGTAGTGCATCATCTTATGCCAGTGGCTCTGCATAAACAATGGATCCCTTCCATGCTAGGTGCTTCCTTACCCCTCCTATAGTCACACTCCATTTATATTTTAATTAAAAAAGTAACTAATCTTACAAGATGTCTTGCCCAAATGCAATCAATTACACTTTGTCTAAAATGAACCCTTGGCATCTCATTTTTCTTCTGCAGAGAAGAGATGTTGGTTTGTCCAAGTTCTCATTATTGATGAATAGACGGAGAACTGTGAACATACGAACTCCATTACCATTAAGCCAAATTAAAACTAATGCACTTCTGTATATTGTATGAGTTACACTTTTCACCTCTGAAATGGGCAAAATTGAAATTAAACACTTGAGAATCATGCCAGACATGGAATAATGAGCCAGGAAATCTTGACCGTGGCGCCATTCCACTATATGTAACATACACAATATTGGAAAACTTAGAGCATTGGATGAATAGGACTCAGTGCTTGCCTTACTAGCTGTTGCTATCCAGGTGTTTTACCTTTTCACAGTATGAGAATAAATTATAGCATTTAGAATTGCCCAAGACTAAGAGATCATTTATTCATAAAGCATGGAATCATAAAACCATAATATAGCATTCTGGCTAATGGGAAAGTCTGTTGGTTCCTACATGTCTGTACCAAAGACACTTAACTATTTGTTTCTTTACAATGGCTTTGGATGTGATGCCTGTTTTTGTACCCTAAAGGTTATTATTATTTACAGTCTGCAACTGAGATAGACACTCAGTGCTGTTACAAACACACAGTAAGAATCATCTTCTGCCTCAAAGCACTTCCATTCCAATGCATCGAGACAGGAAAATGAAGGGCGGGGAAAGTGAGGCACAGAAGGTCAAGAAACTGGCTCAAGGTCACCCAGGAATTCAGTGTCAGAACCAGCAATAAAACACACGGCTCGCTCTTCAGTTCCCTAGTTCACACCTGTTTGTTAATGAAAAGGTTCTCAAATGCATATCAATATCAGCAGATAATGGTACAGATCCTGACCTGCTATAAATCACTGTTGCTCCATTGAAGTCAATGGAGCTCCAGGGATTTCCACCAGCTCAGTATCTGACCTAAAATGTTTCCAAGAGGGGTGGAAAGTGACCTATCCAGACATTCACAGAGTAGACTGCAGAGTGGACTATATCTCAGAGTAACCGATGTGCTGAGAGAGTATGGTGTAACTACAAGCGCTGCCCCACAGTTCCTAAACACATGGTCCATGAACATCGCCTGGCATTTTTCACAAGGGTAAGGATGTTAATTCCATTGTCCAAGCCCTTATGTCTGGAAGTAATATGGAAAGGTACATTCTATAGCCCCTTTACCCAATAAGTAATTGATTGTTATTAATTACTGCTCTGAGACAAAATTCCCTGGGAAAGTATTGGCTGATAATTATGAAAACATCAGAACGTGCATAGATTTCAAATCATTTACTGCTTTTTCCCCTTCATGTCCTCTGCATCATAATACTGTAACAGTAAATAGTGTACTGTTAGAATTAGAAATTGATTGTACCATTAGACAGACAGACCTTTTAATAAATATATTTCCTTCACATCACAGCTTTTTTCTTTTTTGTAGCCTGCCTGCGTGAACTTTTAGGAACAGCTTGCTGCAATATCTGACTGATGACTTTGACAGGGTATGTTATTAGCTAGTTTTGCTAGGAAGACAAGCAAAGAAATCCATTAACTCTAGAAGAAAGTGTCATAGCTGTGATAAAAACAAGGTATTAGGTATGTAGTCTCCTAATTTAGGATAGCATATTACAAAGCTTCTAAAAGTCAGCAAATTCTTCACACATCTATGAACACCCAGCAGTTCTTGTTTTATATTGTAGACTCTTTTCTTTAGTAGCATATGTTTGTAGGTACCGTGTAGTGGTTCTGAAGCATTGCTGTCTCTTGTTAGACATACTTTCAACTAAAGAAAAAGTGCAACTCAAAAGCTGGTTTCATCGTTAAATGTTCACTTGGTTGAACCACTGAAATGTGCATGAAAGAAGTTTTGTTTTT
>ML675622.1:28489220-28639403 GCA_007922155.1 Mesoclemmys tuberculata
GGTAATGCCACTGATGTCAGTGTATGTAAAGGATGAATTTGGCCCTCTCAGCATGATAAACAGTGGGAAGGAGTAGCCATCAGCCTCCTACATATGCTGATCTCTAACATTCAATTCACGTAGACATGTTGAAAGCATTAAAAGGCCTATGAATAGTTCTAAAAGAAAGAAAAAAGTTAGTGAAGATTTTTAAATGGGCCAGAATATCTTTCTCCATGTCTTATTTTTGACTCTGAGTTTCAATAAATAGATTTTTGGCTGCAATTTTCCAAGTGGCATAAGGGAATTAGGTGCCCAACTACCATTGAAAGTCAGAATTGGGCATCGTAGGCCCTTTGTGATGGAGCCCTGTTTGTTTCTTAGCTGGATTTCCTGTGTAAAGCTAAAAAGGGTTTCCTGCTTTAAGGTCCAGATCCAAAGCTAATGGAAGTCATTGGAAAGACTCCCCTGTTCTCCTGTGGCTGTAGAGGAGCTTTGTCTCCTAGTCTGGGAGGGAAACTTCTCCAGTTGCCACAGGCCTTCTAGCAGCTTCCTCCTGGTTTGTTCCCTCCCCCCCCTTGGGAAGGCAGGGTTTAAAGACACCTGGCATCGCTCTTCGTTGGGTCCAGGTGTCTCTAATTGCCCTGCTGCAGTCTCTCCTCTTCCTGCAGGGTGAAGGGCCTTTTAGGGCCCACACACCGGCTCTGGTATACCTTTTGGTAGCCCTCTGGCCTGACTTTACCACACTATCCACAAGGAAACCTTTGTGTTTGTAATAATGAAGTGCCAGATTCAGAAAGTGGTAATCTTAGAACCTGAATCAAAATGTGTAGGCTCACTGGATCGTTTGTGATTAGAGATAGGTACAGAGCTCTTATTCGTCTCTAATTAGAATATGCCAGGGGGCCAAGGGGCCTGCAGCAGTCAGTCTCCTGGCAACCCAACACAGCTGATTTACATTTTACCTGACTGATCAGAAAGGGCAGCTGGCTGGCTTTTAAGCCCAGCAGAAGCTCTCCGGCTGCAGAAGAGCGTTTATATCTATACCTGTGATTCTTCCTGTGTCTGCTGTTCCTCACCGTGCTCCAGTCCTCTTCCTAGTTCCATTCTTGCCACGGTCCATGGTCCCCTGCCTTGCTCAATCCAAGCCACCTCACCTCGCTCCTGGTCCCGACTTCCTCACCCTAACCCTGTTTCCTGTCTCTGGCTCTAACCATGGCATGTCTTCTAGTTCTCGATCCTGGTTCTGACTCCTGGCATGGCTATTGGTTCCTGAGTGTGCCTAGTAGGTTTGACTCTTGCTCTGCGGATGACCCGGTCTCTAATAGAATGGTTAAATACTAGCATATTACTTAGAAGTGGTTCTTAAGAGATGTGTTAGTATTTTGAGTTTATACTACAGGGGAAGTTCACTAGTATAATGAACTCAGCTACAGAGGATACAGGCAGGGAAATTAATATTAGCCATTCATTAAACAAGAACCTTCTTGTGACACCACTCTGTATTTTATTCTGATATCTGCTAGCAACATTATGCCAATTTACTGCAAATGTTATTGAATACACCATTCTCCAAGGTACAAAAACTGAGTTACTTGCCACAATGTACATTACCCTCCATCCCCATCCTTCAGGCAGAGTGCAGTATACTTCTTGTAACCTTGTTAGAGAGTTACCAAAAGAGTCCCACTATCAACTAAAACTGACTTGATATTTTTCAAAGAGTAGCTGTTTGAACTGGCAGGATATCATGCTGACAGCTTGCGTTCCTACTACTTTGTACAGTGATTCCCATCAGATCTTACACATAGGCCATTACCCAGATGTGATGTGGAGGAGTGCAAACATACATTTCTATACCACACACAAGGTCTGGCAAGGTTTCAGTTCTTGAATTCAGAGGAGCACCAGGGGCCCATGGTATCTCAAAAAGGGTGTGGGAAAGAAGTAGAACAACAATCCATTCAAGACCAACCACTGACGTGTGACAGCTGGATGGGAGAAAGCAGGCTTCATTATTCTTTATAATGCCACTATCTATCAAAAGTGCTTAAGTGATTTAGGAGCCCACATCCCCTTTTCAAAAGCGACTCTTGGCAGATTTTTAAGTGTTTAGATGCAGATAGGTGCCTTAGGGGATTTTTTAAAATATCTAAGCAGGCTAGGTAGCTAACGTCCATTGAAATAATGCAAAATTATATCATAAAGGTAAAAACTGCATCCCAGAAAATACAGGGTATAAAATTCTTTGAGGAGAGTTCCAGCCAATACTACATATCTACTCACAGGGATGTTGTAAGGCTTAATTAATGTTGGCAAATCACTTGGCAATCCTTGAATGAAAGGCAATCTATAAGTGGAAAGTATCATTTTAAAAAAAACAAAACTCTATGGCCTTTTTCCATAGTCTTTCGGCAATGTTTCATGAAACTCATGACTGGAGCTGAATCAGATGATCATGTTCCTATTTAGACTATAAAGGTCTTCTACAGCTTCATGTAATTACTGGTGATCTCAAGAAAACTGAAAGGCTTCAGATTTACATAGCTTAACTAATGTGGATCACTGAACAAATGATTCAACACATCTGTCCAGATCCACTGGGCTCAGGCATGATTATGCCATGATCTGTGCTCTGCTCCCAAGCCAATGGTCTAAGAAAGTATGCAGCAGTGGGCAAGAGAATAGATTGAAGCTGACCTACTGCAGGAGCTGTAACATGGCTCTGAAGCACAGCTTATTCTCAGAAATACAACGACAGCAATTTACATATTGCCTGGATTTAAAAATGGTGGCAAAAAGATAGAGTCCCAGAATCTACACTGAAATTCAACAGCCCCTAACCTGAGCCCCGCAAGCCCAGTATTGTGCAGAGAAAGTTATAAAAGAAGAAATTTAAAAGGAAGAAGGTAACAGTGAGTTTGAGCTTGTAACTGGAATCTGACACTTTCTTGAAATCACTTCTGGAGATTAAAACTGATCCATCACTACCAGCAGATAAAGGCTATTGTAATCTGAAGGTGCTGACCCAGTTTGGGCAGTGTGTAGACAGTGACTGTAGAAAAGTTCCTGGTATCAGAGAAATCTGAAATTAGAGTCTGACCCGAAGCCCATTAAAGTCAATAAAAGTCTATGCACTTAATTGCAGAATCTTGTTAAGCATGACTGACTTTTCCCATTTTTATAGTACAGTGTATTATGTAATTTTTACTCTCATCAGCAAGATTCTAGGTGTAGCGATTTCAATTTCAATAGCAGTTACCTTCTCCATTGTTATAAAGTAAAAATACAATAAAAAACTATTCCTAAATATCTTACTAATTTTATTAGCCCCCAAAACAACAGACATTGCTATTAGTCACCTGAATGATCTCAATTCAGATTTTACTGACAGCACATCCAATACTCACTAGCAATTTAAAAATCCAATGGCTTGTGTGTGACTATATTATACTGTTTCCTGCTGCTGATCTATTGCGCAATATATGCCACATGCTGGTTGTTTGACATTGGGTGTTTCAGGAGAGGGAACCATTAGAGAGAGAGAAAATGAACAGCGCAATTAAAAACAATATTTTATTCTTCTCACTGCACTCCCTTTTATTTCATCTCATTATCTTGCTTTTGTGTTTTTCTTCCAATGCCAGTGTACTGAATGCTGATGAGATTATTCCTAGGTCAGCTCCAGCCAACCAGGTAATTTAAGAGATCTGAATTAGCCAACTCTTTTTTACTTTAGAAAAGTGTATATTGTGACTGTTTTAAAAAGTGTCAGATGAACACCTTAAAGAATGATCATTCTTTAAAATAAGCCATTTTGGAATAGAGGGATCATGGTGGAAGAAACATACAATAATTGGGGGGTTCTTATTTAAAAGGTTTAACTCTTTCTCTTGGCATGACTTGCCTCTTACTTTTTAATCTATTGTCAAGATAGGAGGGATGAGAATGTTAGCCATGCTTCCATGGTTATAAACAGCAATGCCATAACAGGTGCTGTATGGCAGTCATTTTAGCTATGTGTTTAATGAAGTCTATGTGGCTGTAGAAGAAACAGCCCAAGAAACCATTTTCGTATAATGGTTAATGACATGTAATTCTTCTTGTGGTATGAATACTTCAGCGTTAGTTATGCTATTTTAGTTCTAGTAGCACCTTTATGGTGCCAAAATGCTTCAGATTAGGGGCCAGATTGTAACCTATTTTAGATACCTGTATTATGGGTAGCAGTGTGAGAGACCAGACTCCACAGAGAGGTTACATCTCCTCCTGTACACGTGAGTGGAGTCTTGACTTTGCCATCCCCCCCACCTCTCTCCCCCACATTACAGTCAATGCAGCTGTGCCAGGGAAAGTAATTTGGGCCAGGTATAGGGCTGGCACAGATTACTTGCTCCCCCCACTACACACAAATACAAAGAACCACGGGGAACTGGGAAACAGATTGTGACTCAGTCACAATCTAGATCCCTGCCTGCTCCAGAGGCAGTACAACTAGGCACAGCTCTTCAAAACAGGGTTTGTGGCAAAGCCATAATTAAGCCCCAAGATAAGTGGCCTAGGTGCCAGGAAGAAAGTGTAGAGCAAAAACATTCCCTGAGCTAAGTATCAGGCTCCGAACACCCAGAGAGATCCACAAATGCAGCTCAGAATGGCCCAGAAAACACAAGGGGAAGTGCGTGAGCTTCCCTGCATCCCAGTGAACCGAAGTTGCCTTGTAATTAGCGGTAGCCGGCGTAATTTAGGGAAGTTTTACAGCCATCTTTATGCCCCCTGGACTGAGTGTACACCAGGTCGAAGTCTTGGTTTCAGCTAGAGTAGTCAATGGTTTCCGATGGCCCCATCTTGATATCACAGCAGCCTGGGATTGTGAGGATGCAGAGAAACCCTATTAACATCCCTGGACCACAGTGGATCTGGCTGACTACGTTGTATTTAGGCCTGCTTTGCACCAGTGGCATAGTGTGAATCACCCTGAACTCATGGCTCCAGATACCAAATTCAGCTCCTAGCAGGGTTGCGTTCTGAGGTAGAGAAACGCTATTTCTTGTGTTGGTGTCTTTAAGCCATAAAAATCCTGACCACTCCCTTCACTCCCACCGATATTCTTAGGGTTGGGCCTCCCTCCCCGAGGACATTACAGGGATGCCAGATGGTAGTTTTCACAGGGAGGATATTCACTTAGAGGCTACTCTTTCCCTCCCAAATCCCAAGATATCTTTACTGGGTAGAAAGAAGCCTGACTTTTCCTTTCCTGCCAATCAGCAAATGGGAAGCAAGTGTGAGGAAAAACTACCGCTCATTTGTCTACTACTCTGAAGTCAGGGACCTAGACACCCTATATATCTTGTTAAATTGACAAGAAAAACTGATTATGCTACATTTTCCAGCTCTTGTTGCCGTGGGGGTGTGGTGATAAGGACAGGCTGCTTTCTGTAGCTCCCTTAACACAACATACCACCTTGGTTTCCAAGCCAGGCCAAGAGGAACCTGCTGGTGTCATCCCCACAAATTACCATATTTTATTAAAAACAGGCATTACTTGCCCTGCGACTCAATATCCTGAGACACAGCATGATTGCCAGATCCACATCTCCTTTGCAACATTCAAGCAATGGAAATAATTTAATCATGGAAATTCAATGTGTGGTATTTCTTTTCTTGCTTCGTTGTGTTCTTTGACACAGTGCACCAAAGTTATTTGTTAATAAAATTTAACAAGCTACAACGCAGACCTGAGGAACCTATTATATATAGATATAAACATTAACGCACTGATTAAGTCATCTGCATACTCATATACAAACATTTTAAAAATACCCATAAGTTTACACAAAATATATATTTTGGGGGGAGCTAACAGGTATTTTGGAGAGGTGTTTGTAAGTGCATAAGGCAGTAAATTAGGACACGCTGTAGCTTCAGGTTGCCTTTTCACTTGTAAGCAGAGCTCATAATGGCTGTAGAAAAGTAATGTATTGTTCCATTGTGAGAACAGTAAAAGATAGAGTAGCTGAAAATATACCTTCAGTAAGAGGTACATTTAATGGAACTCTACCAAAGCAGAAATGTTTTAATCAGTTTAAATACGTGTACATAAATATTTTTTCATATTGCAGCATACACCACAATCAGTTTGTTTTCCACTCCCGTGAAGATTCCACTCTTTTTTGTGATTAACATTCATGAGCTCTACAAAGCTTTTAAAAAAATATACAGTACACTTATTTGAAAGGCTTATACATTTCACCAGTGAAGAGTCCTTATCGGACAAGCTGGGATTTGTCGTCCTGTCACTTTTCCTTATATTGAGAAGTCAATGATGAAAGTCTGAAATACTTCCCCTGATTCTGATCTGCTGCAGCGGCTCAATCAGATGCATGAAACACTGCTCAATTCAAGACATAAGTGCAGGTGTACCAAGACTCCTGAGAATCCAATGAACAAAGACTTCCCCTGATTCTTTGATACTATTTGTGACACATTTCTAATACATATTGAAGCACTGGTTATCATTTTATAAAGACATATTACAAATGGCAAAATCCTGTAGCTTTTACTCAATCATCATAATGGCCATAGTGGGTCCATCTACACCAGGATCCTGTATTTTGACCATGGCCAGTGCCGCTTGCCCCAGAAAAGAACATGGCGATTTTGAGTAATTCATCCCCAGCATCTAGTCCCAGCTTCTGGCAGTTGGAGGTTTAGGGATTCCCAAAGCATAGGGTTGAGTCCCTGACCATTTTTGCTAATAGCCACTGATGGATCTATCCTCCATGAACTTATCTAATTATTTTTGATCCCCGTTATACTTTTGGCCTTCACAACAACAATGGCAACAAGTTCCACAAGTTGATTCTGTGAAGAAGCACTTCCTTTTGTTTGTTTTAAACCTGCTGACTATTAATTTCATTTGGTACCTCTAGTTCCTGGGTTAGGTGAAGGGGTAACTAAAACTTCCCTATTTGCTTTCACCACACCATTCATGTTTTTACAGACTTATGTCCCCCACCTTAGTTATCTCTTTTCTAACCTAGAACAGGCCCAAGTCTTTTCAGTCTCTCCTCAGATAAAAGCTGTTCCATACCTCTAATCATTGCTGTTGCCCTTCTTTATACCTTTTCCAATTCTACTGTCTTTTTTGAGATACTGCAACCAGAACTGCATGCAGTTTTCAAGGTGTGTGCATACCATGAATTTATAGATGGGCATTATGACATGTTCTGTTTGATCATTTATCCCTTTCGTAATGGTTCCTAACAGTCTATTAGCTTTTTCCACCACTGCTGTGCACAGTGAGTGGATGTTTTCAGAGAACTATCCACACTGACTCCAAGATCTCTTTCTTGAGTGGAAAAAGCTAATTTAGATCCCATCATTTTGTACATATAGTTGGGATTATTTTTCCAGCGTTCATTACTTTGCACTTAGCAACATTGCATTTGTGTTTGTCAGCCTCACACCTCCCTCCTCCCAGGGAGTAACTGTTGGCTACCTACCTCTACAGCCCCCAACACACCTCCTTTCTTCCAGGCTACTATCTTGCAGCCCCCTCCGCTATCAGCTTCCTGCCTTTATAAGCCCCATGTAGCTTGTTGTTCCCAAGATGGACTCCCTTATTTAGTCAGGGTATTACTTAAAAGCACCTTATCCTCCTCAACTGTGGCCTATCTAGTTAACTGGCCTCCTTCTGAGCCTCCATTAACACTTTCAGGGCAAGCGTGGGGTGCACACCACACATTTCCATGAAATAATTGTTTGTGCCAGTATGAGCCTATCTGAGAAGGATGAGGTCAGCTCCTCTTGTGGCTCACTGATTTTGCTCGGTGCCAGGCCCATGTGATGTGTCCATTAGTGCACCATCCTTTCTAAAAGACACACAAGTGCTCAAATGGACAAGCTTCACATTAGCGAACATACAAAATAGATGCAAGCTAAAGCTACAGTGAATTTGTTCATAAATTCAAAAGAATACCCTTGAAAAGAAATTTTTTAGATTAAATAACAGTTTTTAAGATGCTTTGGTCCCATTCAGGATAAGAGGGGCTATGTGCTTATGTTATATATTAATGTCTTCATATCCTCATATGAATATGCACTTTCTCTCTAGTCTCACTCAGTGCTGTGGTGCAGAATCATATCAAACATTAATGAATCCATGTTCACAGTGCACCTAGGTTAGTGAATGTGGCTATTCCCATTTTACAGATGGGAACTGAGGCAGTGTCAGATGACAGGCCTAACCATTCCACAGGCATTTAAGGACCCCTGTGTAAGGGCCCGGCAGAGTTCCTGGGAATCACAGGGACTGCTCCTTCCCTACTACCCCCGGGGAACCTGGGTGTGGGGAAGAGAGGGAGCCAATCTGGAGAGCCAACAAGCTGTATGGAGGAAGAAGCAAGCTGCAGCCCACACAGGAAGTGACATCAGGTGCATGCTGTCCCCTGGTACTTGCTCAGGGCATTGTGGCTCTGCATCTTTTCTCACTGTGGGCTGGGCCTAGAAGGTACAATAGGGCCCAAAGGGCTGATTTTCAGAGGTTCTGAGCATCCATCGCTCCCACTGACTTCGGCTGTAGGTGCTCCACATCTCTGAAAAATCAGACACTCGGAGCCAGAGGTTTCCAAAGTACTCAGCACACACTTGGTGACAGATTTTCAAAAGAGCTCATCTCTGACGAGTAACTGGCCAGTAGGTAACTTGCCAAAGCTTAATGGAAGCCACCAAAAGCTGATCCATTTGTAAGTACTGACCTAAGTGTCTTGGCCCAGGTCATGCAGGACTGAGAACAGAACCCAGCTCTCCTGTCTAATGTCTGCCCCGGGACCATGATTTCCCTAAGTGTTAGCTTCCTACAAAGAGAGCCTAAATTATTATTTGACAGGTGCAGATAAAAGAAGGAGATGCAAGAAAAGAATAAAAAAAATGCAGCAGTTCTGGGAGTTGACAAAAATCTGTGCCATTTCTCCATGAGCATTCTCCTAGTGCAATGATCATCAAAAAGATGAAAAAACTATTTAACAATGTACATGTTCTCTGGCAAAAGAGCTGACAGCAATCTTGGTCTCTGTGGCTGCTTAGTGATTTATGGGTCTGACGTCTCTGGTGTGCATTCCAAAGATGCACTGCTACCACCCTTTGTGAGTTTACCGTGGTCAAAGATATAATGGCTTAAGGAACCCTCCCCATGAATCACTATATCAGTCTAGAGACAGGATCAGGGAAACGAGAAATCTCTTATTCATTCAGCTAACAAGGCAGAATACATTAATGAGGTCACAGGCAGCTGGCAACTTCCAAACAAAGCTGTTGACAATTTTTGGCAGCAATTCTTATTAAACAACATCTATCCTGGGTGAAGTCTGGTCCAAAGAAGCAAAAGATATTGCTGATAAATTAGCGTATTTCCCATGACAACCTCCTTTTTGGCTCTGGAGGAAGACAAAAAATTACTCCTGTTTCTGATTCCTTATCAAAACTCTTGTGGGATTTTTGGCAAAAAGGGGCACAAGAGTTATCAGGATGCTCATTCTTTCTGAACATACCTGAACATGAACAATTTGGTTCGGTTCCAAAGCAGGAATTATTAATATGGAGATAGATTTGGCAAGTGTCCTAGGTTCATGTTGTTGCCAAGGTAGGTTAGAAAGTATGGGAGCATGGAAAGAAGTTATCTGAGGAATAGAAATTGTGTCATTTTTAAGCATCCCATTTTTAAGGCCAAGCTAATAACCTGTGATTCTCCTAGACTCTTCCAGAGTTCAGTGGTCTGTCACTGAGACAAACATACTAAATACAGATGTGGCAGACAATATGTGGCTTGCCTACAGCCAGGACAACATTACAGGAAACAGATGAAGCTCACTTACATATGAGCAGAAGCCCATCTATGGAATTGGGGGAGGAAAGTTATTGTTGGAAAAAATCCCCAAAGAAGACCGTGCAGAACCCAGGGCTGTTATCCACTACTGATGAAGAGGGAGAATCATTCCCAGGTATTGCACGTTTGAGAGAATGACTGGAAGGGAGAATTGGCTCTTTTCAATGTGAAGTGTGCATATTGGTTTGGAGGAAGGCCAGTCAAATCTAAAGGGCAAGATCTCGTTGTTCTTCAGCTGTTTTAAGGCTGCTCTTGTTACGGTGTATGTTGTTAGTACGCATGTATATGTAACACACAATTTGTCAAATTCTGCACACAATCTCAATAACACAGTAAAGTCTATTTATTCTATTCTTTTTCTTATACATCTTATACATTTCTTATATATCATTGTGGTATCAGATCACCTTGGAGTCAAGAAGTCAGTGCGAAAAGTCCCAATTGACAAACCTGTGTAACCAGGGGCAGAATTTTTGGCCCAATGTCGTTTGTCTTTGTTTACACACATACAAAAATATCAGTTCTGTAAATCTGACTGAGCGAAACTGCTGTATGTTAACTAATAATAATGCACACTGCCACAGGGTTTCTGCTCACCTCCAATCTGGTACCTCCTCCTGCTTACTCTGGGTGATTAGTTCCCAAGGCCGATGCCCCCATCCACAGGTTGCATGCCATCACTCTAACTCAGGTCTGCAGGTCCTCTTGAGCCAGGACCTACAGTGTCCTCTTTCTGACTTAGCCCTCTGGCTAGGTCACTTAGTCTTTTTCCTTCCAGGGTTCAGTCAATCAACAGTCCTATGCTGTCTTCCCATTCACTGCCCTGGTGCTACTCCCTCAACAAGTGGTAGAGAAACCCAGGCCTGCCTTCCACTCCATCTTCCACTCCAGTGACCCTCAGTTTAACAGATCTGGACTTCCTCTCTCTGCCCTTACTGCTCCTTTCTTGGACATCTTCCTATTCGCCTGTCCCCCCTCTCTCTTTCTCAGTGTACCAGCTCAAGAACCTCTTCCCAGAGAGCGACTATCCTATCTCAGCAGCAGTCCCAGTCCGTTTCCCGCTACCTGGCTTTATAAGCCCTGCCACCTGTTCCTGCACAGGTGGGTCTGCTCACAAACACTTAGTCCCCGGCTCCCTGGCTCCTTCAGGTGCACCCCATGGAGTTAATTGGCCTGCCTGGGCACCTTAGCCTCTTCCAAACCTGTGTGAGGTAGACACCCCATTGTACATATATTTAACTTATTTATATTACAGTACTGACTGAGACCAGGATCCCCAGTGCTAGATGTTGCATATACACATAGGAAGTCTGTACTCTTGGCCTAAAGAGTTAGCAAAGTACAGCTAAAGAGAGAGCGTGGAAGTGACTTGCCTCCATTTACATAGCACATCAGTGGAAGAGCTGGGAATAGAATGGAGGTCTCCCAGGTCCTAATTCAATGCCCTATCCTTTGGACCACATGCCCCTCATAACGTGCCATTTCTAGAAAAAGCAAGGCAAAACACAGTTTATTTTGCCTATCAAAGGTGCATAATCTGTCCGGCACTGCATAAAGTGCCTGTAAATTGCCTTTGCATTTTGTTTCAGTCCCATTTTCAGAAAGGACTAGTTAATAATTTCCTTTGCTGTTTTAGAAGGTGGCCCCAAGAATGAATGAAATCTAGAGTACTGTATTATTCATCACCCTGTTTACTAGCAGAAAAACAAAGATCTCCTTCTGGAAGCCACAAGAAGAGGATATATGAAAGAATTCTGCATTAGGCCAGGAGGGCATCACATTGCTAGCTTGGGTCTCTCCATCTCATGGAGAAACGAAGAGTCAGTGAATCAAAATGAAGTAGCCCACTGTGCTTCTCCACTCCTGTAACACTGTCCTTTTGATGACAGGTGGCAAGGATGGGCAATATTGGACTCACTTCTCTTTCCTGGTCATTTCCTGTCTATTTGATCGAGCCCACACGAGCACCTTTATTTCACTTTCCTGAACCCTGCTGTTCCATGACAACCTCCTCTTTGAGAGCGCATTCTTTAAATGATTAAAAATGAATGTGCTTGTTCTGAACTACATCTTTGATGCTTTGGTAGTTAGTTTGAAAGGAATGATTAAGTCAGAATTAGCTCAACTCTCAAGAAAAAACTGATCAGAATTCAATATAACGTATGAAGGTTTCTGCTTTAGCTGAGTAGGGAAATCATTTGGGTTGCGGGCGGTGGGGGGAGTGACTTGTATATTTGATAATGAAGTAACCTTTCCCTTTTTCATCATTACCCTTGAATGGTGTATTGAGACTCTCTTCTTAACACTTTTCATACTTTAATTTTTTATGAAAAGAGTTCCATAAATGTCAGGAAATTACAGTGCTAGTGGAGGCAGGTACAAGGAGGGACGGGCATTATCGTGGAAGCTTTCCCCCTAGACCTGAAAATGCACCTCCAGCATGACCCTACAGCACCTCTGCTATTGAGTTTTGGCTTCCTAAATAAGAGACAGCAAAAGCAAGTGTTACTTTCAATTTCAAAATTTGCCTTCACAGCACTGACGACCAGTGCAAACACAGAAAGGGCGTTTGGTGACCTATGGATGTGCAGCGAAGTTAATCTGTCACAAGCAGAAATCAACAATGCAATGAGGAGACTACAGCACAAAAATTATAGCCTACTTTTTGTACATTGCTGCAGATGCAATAATGACTGTCCTTAACAGAATAAAGCTGCTGGGAGAGATCACCTTTTGTTTCTGGATGTTAGTAGCACCTTCCACAAAAACAGTCACAACAGAGGAAGAAACTTTATTGCTGAAAAGTGCCCAAGGCTCTCAAGAGGAATTTGGAAATTAAGATGTGTTTACTAGGGCTCCTTAAAACCTAGGAGTTCTTGGACCCTCCAACAGAATTTTTATATGACAAGAACTCAGAGCAGATAGAAGTGTCTTCCAAACATCCTATGGAAGACCTCAGCAGGATCAAAAGCAAATTGTCATTTTCAGTTTAAAAGATTTAGAATTTGAGAAGGTGGGAACAAAGCCTTAGCTGTTGTAAATAGGCATAGTCAATTTAACTCCCCATAACCACAGCAGCTGAGGTTTTGCCCCATGACATTAACCATTATTCCCAAGGATATCACTAAATACATGCTTAGCTACAGAGGTGTTTAGAAACGGACAAAGCTTTTAGGTTTTGTTTGTTCAGAAATGTCATTTGCTTCCAGGTTCTTTATTTGTGGATGACTTATCACAATTTATTCCCTGTATTAATATATAGCCAAGCCTGCATTTTACAGGACTACTCACTACCATTCTCACTATCCTGTCTTCTACTCCATACTTAAATATCTGCAAGGATGGTGCCCCCAACACCTATAACTACGGTATCCAGCTTTACTCCACTAATTAATCTCCCTGTAAGACCTTATGGCTAATATCTAGCTTTAATTTTTCTTACCTATGAACCTTTCTTCTATTATTTTTTGAGACAGGTAGGGTGGAGATTTTCAAAGGGGCTCAACATCGGCCTGATTCTGCCCACAATCAAGTCAATGGTAAAACATCCATTCAGATCCTATCCTACCCCAGACTTTTCTGTTTTCTATAAGACTCATTCTGCCCTGATTAAAGACTTCTTCATTAAGACCACCCATGCATTTATTATTCTCCAGTCCTCATATTCTTATGATTGCGCTTTGTATTTTTTTCTAGATTTTCTGTATCCTTTTGAAACTCTGGAGACTAAACTTTTTCACATATAGGCTGGACCTGTTTTAGGTAGAGTGATACTTCACCTTCTATTTGCTATGACGTCTTTCACAAGTCAGAGGAGAATAATGCTATTCCTAAAAGTTTTCTATCACGTACAAAGCAGGAAGTTTTGGTAAAGGCGGTATGGCTTTGGGTTAAACTAAGCATTAGGAATCAATTCTATTTCCAGCTCTGCCACTGAATTAATTTGAAACTATGGGCTATGCATTAATTCCTCATCTTTACAATTAAGATAATTCATATGCTTTCCAAATAACTTTATGATCTTTAGGCACTATCGAAGGATAATGCATAGTACAGTATATGAAACTTACTATAGGAACACTATGAACTAGAACAAAGTCAATACTGAGAAAAATGATTGCAAATATTCTTCTGAATTTAATCAGAAGTTGATTTTGATTTATTGTTTTCCAGATCTTTAGTGTTTTGGTTTTTTTAAATGAGCATGTTAGCTTTACTAGTGCAAATATTTGTGAAAAGTGGTCAAAGACTTGGCTCTTAACAAAAAGTGATTTTTGCATTATTTATGCAATTATAAAATTTGTAATTCATACTGTGTCAGTTTCCTAATTCACTCAGTCATGGAACAGAAACAATACCAAGTGACTTATCAGACTAGACAACACAGAACGAATTGCCAAGTATAAACATTGTCAGGAAGCTGCTTGTGAAATATTTGCAGAGGATGAATGATCATTACAGACATTTTGGAATATTTTCAAATTAGAATAAAATTTGAGAACTTTAAAATAAGTTTGTGAACTTAGGAAAGAAGAAACTCAAAAGAATCATTCAATCTGAATTCTTTGCTTAACTCCAGTATAAGCCATACTCCATTCTGGGGTGTCTTTTTCCTCTAAGATATAAAAGTTGAAAACAAAAGTTTTTCAAATAGCTTGTTGTTTATGGCTAGCTTCATGTCTTAGCCAGTAATACAGTGAACTCCCAAAGTAGAAGAACAGCAGTTCAGGAATACACCTTGGGACTCTTACCTGGATGGTGGAAGATACATCTATGCATATGAATAATGCTTTCTCCAAGGCTGACATATGCAGTATCAGGAATATCACTTAGCTGCTGCAGGAGTTTTCTATATCCTTGTCATCTGGAGTAACTACTGCACAAAGAAGACCATGCAAACAACAAAATGACATTTATAATGTCTGCAGTCTGGCCTCCAGCTCACTTAACTTGTTCTTCTTTTGAGGGAAAGTATAACATGAATTCTGATACTGTACTTGCTTCACTTTTCCAAAAAGTTAGACGTTCACAAAGCAAAGCGGGGAGCCAAATTTATGGGACTGCTTCTCATTACACAACTGCCCAAACAGAGAGCTGCATGCTCTTGGGAACACATGTCTAAAGGCAGAGTGGGATGATAAACTCTAAATAGAATGGTCACATCAGTAGGGCAAATCAAAGGGTTTATTTTTTCATTGACTTTTGGTTGTAAGAGCAGCCAAAGTTAAAACTACACTCTAAACAAACATCTTTTTGATCACTTGTAAGGTACAAAATGGGGTCTTTGGTGTTGGCAGTTGCCCTTCAAGCAGCAAAGAACAACGCTTCACTATGTGCTTGGAAAACATGTTGCCAGCTTTGGAAAACTAACAGTTTTGCAGCTCCTGATTGTTTGATTAACTTACCAAGTGCCATGAACTGTAAGTGATAAATGTCAGTCCTGCCTTCTACTCGCCAAGATTTTGTCCTGTGAAACATCATTGTGTGAACTCAGGATAAGAGTTAATTAAAAAGTTTGTAGCAAAGAAAACAGCCAGAGTACACATCAATCTATTGATGACTTCAAACCACACAGCTGGTTATGGGCTGATAAAGAAAAGGAAGAGAAGCGAAGGTTTTCACAAACACAAGGCAGATCAGTAACTATTCTCCGCTGGAACTTTTACCCATTAAACCCTCTGGACTACAGGCCACAATCTGCTACATGTGCAAAGAGTAGCAAACAACATTACCAAACTGACAGAGGGGACAAAATAATCCTGCTGTCATTCTGTCTATCCATCTTCCATTGCCATAGTATCTGTCCACACCAAAATCTTTATGTTATTTAACCTCAAAAGACCCCCTACTTGGCTATTATCCCCACTTTACAGAAGGGGAACTGAGGCACAAAGAGGCTAAGTGACTTGCCCAGGGTCAAACAAGAAGTCAGTGGCACAGCAGGGAACTGAACTCAGATTGTTACATTGGACTATTCTTCCTCTCACAAATGGTGTCCCAACATTACTACCTGTGAAATAAGAAAACAGCATATGCACCAACACTGATGATGAAGAAATACACCTTCCTGTTAACATCTCTAGAGGATGGCCTTTTGGTTGAAGCAGGGGCTTAGGACTTAGGAGATTTAGGTTCCATCCTTAACTCTGCCACAGGCTACCTGGGCAGCTACAAATGGTGTTGCCAACTCTCAGAATTTTGAAGTCTCACAATTTCTGTTTTTTTCTTAAACCCTCAGCTCCTGGAGTCATGTGAGAATCTCAGTTTTCATTTAATAAGAAAGAAAGTTTCTAGGTCTCGTGGTTGTGAAGAAAAGGTTGAGAACATGAACCCTAAAGGCTCAAAAACCAAAAGGTGCATAAAAGGAATGAACATTTATTATGTTCTGCAATCCTGAATGCTAAAATATTCTCCTCTTTTTGGAAATGACTTACTCATGGTTTCTGCATGCCAATTCTGTGTAGTTGATATTGCCTGGATCATAATCATGCCCCATCTTAGACACCTATCCGTAAAACAGTGACTATAATAATTCCCCTTTCACACACGGTTCCTGAAGATAAATACATTGACTTGTCTGAAATGCTCAGGTAACATGGTGATGGAGGCCATCACCTAAATTGATCAATAGACCCTGTTCTCTGTCTCCTGGAAGCTGCTCCAAGGCCTCTTCAATTCAGATATGCAGAAATAAAAAACATTAAATGAAATAAGAGTAACCCTACCAAACCTCTGAGTTCTTGGTTGGTATTTTTTCCTCACCATTAACTCAGCAAACTGCAAACATACCTTCCCATCTCATCTTTTCTTTCCTCTGCTTCCTTCTCTCCTTTCAGCACCCACATGCGACACAGGGATAAAGAGCGTTCTCATGCTGATAAGATGGCATATTGAACTTTTGTTGTAATATCCATCCAGAATGTATTTTATTTTCATCAGCATTTTCCTCTCCCACTCTTTTGCTCATGGGTATATTGTATACATTCACTTTGTATAAATACTGCCCAAAACCTGGTTTACTTCAATTGGGCATCTGTTGAAATGTACTAAAAATATAAAATGTTTAAAGGGGCTGCAGTAATTTCCCAATGGCA
Source organism: Mesoclemmys tuberculata (assembly GCA_007922155.1). NCBI lineage: Eukaryota > Metazoa > Chordata > Testudines > Chelidae > Mesoclemmys > Mesoclemmys tuberculata. Next base: position 28,506,177 of record ML675622.1, read on the forward strand.
CTTTGAAAGTGATTGGATGTGGGATCAAACTCATCCTTCCATTCCTTTGAATGTGCCACAATTCTTGAAGCTGGTCAGAGCAAGCAGACTCCTATGACTTCAGTGGAGCTCCACACAGGCAGTGTTCCTCCATGACGACACAGGGGTCTGCTTGCTTTCAGATCTGGGGACTCTTACCTTTCTACTAGAAAATACTTCTCAGTCACACCAGGTCAACTTGCAGAACATCCTGAAACTGATTTTTAAGTAATGAAGCTCAACTTGTTGGCTTTTTGACCTTAGCTTTTAGAATTTTTGATTGTCTAGTTATAAACCACACACTTTAGGAAGGATGTAAGGAACTGAGTAACTAGGTATCTTAATTAATTCTGGCAAAGAAAGTCTGCCCAGAGAAGGTCATTTACTGTATGTGTATGAATTTCCAGTAATGGAATGCTATTTAGCGAGTAATGTGTTTTCTTTTTTTCTGTTACATAGGACTTCACTTGCATGGGATGAGTCAGTGTGAGAAATAAAAAAGTTATAGACAGAGTAAACACTGCCTTATACAATATGAATGGTTTTATTATTCATTTCTGTTTTAAAGGCCAAGTATTAGTGCTTCTCAGAAAGTGATGTGGCATTTTGTTTGTAACACACTGTTGACTGTTCTAGTTTTTTTTATATTACGACCTGTGTGACACTCTATGCCCTCTGTGTTGTTGGAAAACATTGCTAAAAGACATATCCTTTTAGCTTGTTGTAATTAATCACCCAGCAGAATTTTTGGAGCAGCAACATGACATTTTTAAGAAGATATTAATCAAAATTAAATTAAGTACTGTGTCTCCTAGCTGGAAATCCTGCAGCATCTGGGACTACCAATTGGAGTTACAGTAATACTTTGAAAAGCAACTACTCAAAACCCCCAGAGCACTGAGTGGTGCAAGGAGCCTACCACATAGGTTTGGGCTGCATCAAAAGATGACAGAAGTGAGCATCAATGAATAGAAGGGTCAGGGAATTAGGTCAGATTATTTTTAGTGTACATCCGTATGTACGAATGCAGTGATATCTCTGACTGCTCAGCACCTCTCAGGATCAGAACAGTTAGTCAAACAAGTGAGCTGAAAAAGGCACCTATGAGACATTTGTGTGAACCTCACACACGAGAAAGTTCAGCTAATTTTACTGAATTTTTCAGTTTATTGCAAACCGTCATGGGCCACGTGTGTTTCATCAAAACGAAGTGAAAAATTTGTTACAAATATTAGTATTACGGTTCTCTGTGTTACTGTTTATACTAATTCCATTAGAAAGCTGGTGACAAGGTCCAACTTCTGGACTGAGTGAACCCCCTACTTCATTGGATAAGGATGCATGAAGATTTGCAAGAACAGTGCCCAACAAAACTCACTGATTTAATTTCAGTTCCATCTTTTCTGTAAAGCTGTCTAGAATAGCTGAGAAATGTGAGCACCAAACTCAGGGCAGACTGTCAAGAAGCGGGGCATAAACCCCATATTGGTTGTGAGTTCTATGTTTAGATTTCATCAACCAAGTAACCAGTGTGAACTCCTCAAGCACTATAGCAGCCAGACTATGGAGTCACAGACAATCCCCTTGGGTGCACTGGTCTTTCTTGCCACCCAGGAAAACTTGCCTTTCTGTTGGATGGATGGTTCCTTACACTAAAAATCACAACAATATTTAGGTTATTCCCAGTCGCAAGGGACCAGTCTCTTACCCCAAGCACTTTAGACACCACTCACCAAAGACAACATTTGTAGTTAATCCTATAATGAACTAACTAACTAAGAAATAGAAACAAGAGTTATTTACAAGGTTAAAGCAGGTAAACAGGCACACACAAATGAGTTATAATCTGAGGTTCCAAAAGCTAATTGAAATTGCTGTGATATGCAAGCTTTCTATATCCTCTAGAGGTAATCCAAGAACAAGCAGATTGGGGATTCCTTGCTTATGTTTAGAAATATTGCCCTCCTCAAATTCCAGGCAGTATAGTGACACAGTTCCTTTTGGTCAGGGATTTTTATTCTTTTTTCCCCAGAGTTCAAATTGATGGGACAGGTATTTACGCCTGTCTTCCCTTCATGGGTGAAAGTGGAGGGGGGAACTAGCAAAAAGTTTGCTCAAACTAGCACAATGGCTCATCTGATTTCAATGGACCTTCTTGTGTGCAGGAGCGGCACTTTCCATTATTTAATGCTTTTTTCCTTTTTGGTGAGTTACACAGTTACAGAGGTTTACAGTGCAAACATTCAATATAACTTTAAACCATGGGCTACAGATGTCATACGTGAGAGCAAGACATGCAGCATCCTAGAAGCGTTTCATCACGTCTAAACACCAAATATTAAACGTCTCTTTAATAATGCTAACACGCAGGGGAGCCCGACTCATTTCCAGCTATGTATTTGGCAGTGTGCAGTGAGACCTAAGCAGGAGCTGGCACCTGGTCTGCCAGCATCACAAGTGAATTTATAAAAACCTGGAAGTTAAAAAGTCAGAGAACCACACTAACCAAAACTGACAGAAAAATGTGGCAAGTGAAACCCTATGGAAACTGAAGCAAGCAAGTTGTCTGCTAGTCTAATTTACAGCTTCAGATTGGAAGAGTCTGTGAGAAAGAGAGCTGGGTTAACAAAGTGCTATCTGGAGAAACGCTATATTTCCCAGTCGGGGTGGATGTAGCCTCCTAATTCAATGGCTGCACTACATTGAACTATGCCCAGTGCAACCACCCTTTCACTCACCTCCCTCCTCAAGCTCGCCACCCCCCCCCCCTCTTGCCTCCTTTCCAATCTCCGTCTTCCTCCAGGTCCTCCAGGTGCCCCTCCCTCCGCCCCTGCCTCATCCTCCCAGCAGCTTTTCCTCAGGACCCCCAGCTCCATGGCAGCAGCCATCACAGACACCGAAAGAGGAAGACAAGAACTGAGACAGGCCCAAAAGTGCAGTCCCCGCCTCAATGTAAAATGCATCATAGCCCATCCATCTGCACACAATTTCCCACCCCTAGAGGGGAGAGGCAGGATGTTCAGCACACAGGGGCTATGCAGATTAGAGTCATGTCCCAGTTCCTCTCTTCCACAATAGCCAAGATGGAGTCAAGCACTGGCCTCCAATCTGGAGGGGCACAGGACTTCTCCTCAGCCAATGGGAAGGTGGTGGAAGCAGGACCCAGGGACCAGGAAATGGCATCAGAGCTGTAAACAGGCACGTGGATGGGGCTGTTAAAGATACAGTATTCCAAGGGTAGCAGTGTGTGTGTGTGTGCAGGGGGTCCGATGAAGAGCAGCAATCAATTATTTTAAACCCTTCATTTCTATGAATGCAATTGAGCCCATGAACCCCCACTAAAGCCACCCCTGTTCCCACTTAGAAACAGAACTAGGAACATTAGTTAGACATTGAGATTACGGGTGAGAAATGGTATGAGAATTTCTTCACAACTTCTACACATAGTTTATAATTGTATTTTGCCTATAAGTTTCACATTCTTTTGTCGCCTTGCTATCATGTGTGTATTAAATGGATACTTTTTTATGGGTAGGATGCTACTTTGCCTGAAGCAGAAGTTGTACAAGACGAGCATTCTGCCTGTTGTCCACTACAGTGCTGAAACTTGGACATTGACAAAGAAAATGGAAGATTAAAGTAGAGTGGAGTGAATGATGCTGGGTGTCTCTCTGAAGGGCCAAAGAACCAATTTATAGATTCAGCAAAGAAAAAGATAGCTAATGTCATGTACAAAATGGAAGGCCATAGAAAAGTAGTCTGAGAACGTTTTATAATGCTGTCCTATAGTTTGCACAAAAGTGGAGGGAGGCTGCAAGCTAGATGGACAGACAAGCTGACAAGTCGAAGTTGTTAAGGTAGAAATGGCACACAGTCAAAGAAAGGGGTACTTAATGGGGAAGGCCTTCATCCAGTGGTGAACTGAAAATTTAAAGAATAAAAGAAGACACAGTGACCTTGAAGAACAAAATCGACTGCTTCTGAGTGGACGAAATTCTGTGTTGAGACCCAGAACAAGACGTATCATTTAGTGCTACTATACATAGACCTTGGGCTTACACCCTGCATTTTACCCCAGGGACTACCCATCCTGACATTTCAATCAGTCCATTTAGGGTGTATCCTGCCGCTAATTCTCATGATGAATAGTGCCTTACTTCACAAATAGTCCAACTGACATCAGCCAGGTTACTCAAAATATGGTATTATTCACTTGGACTAATGGTGCCAGAATTTGGCCCTTGTAGCTTTCCATAATCTTTCATTATTAATGAAAAAATCTAAACAAGTGGTTTCAAAGGCTTCTGAGAGACATATTTTCATATTGATTCTGATTCCATCAGAACAAATTGCTGCATGAAAACTCTTTGCCCCATAATTACTGCCATGTCCAATCAGACAAGGGACTCATTTCTAGCCTTATCATGCTTTATCTTTTGGCAGAATTGATCATAATCATCTGTAACATACAGTTCCTGTGCTGCCTTTTAGGATTTTTCTTGGGTTTCTCCAGTCCCCCTGACTGTCCATGCTCTCAATTAACGACCACAAATAACGTTATTTTCATTATCTTCTCTGTGCATTCTGGAGTTCCCCAAAGCTTTCTTTTGAGTTCAAAGTTTTTGTGCATTTACATGTATCCCATAGGTACTATTTTTATCAACCTCGCTTGAGTTTTCATTGTTATGCAGATGATCAAATTTATTTGACATCCTCTGATCACTCAAAAGCTATCTGTACTTTCACTTATCCAGAATGATGATGCATTAAAGCAATGTCATATCAGGCATGGGGTGGGTTTTTGTTAATTGTTTGTTTTACTTAAAATTAATAAGACTGAAACCCAGTTTATCAGCTTTCCTCAACAATTCAAGTCTGTTTCCTTCCTATTTATATTTCTTTTGTTGATATCACCTTCTATAGTATCTCTCTATGTGGCTGTGTGGTATTTTTGGTCCCAGTTTATCTTTATCATCTTTTCGAACATATTTCATTCCACCATCCAGAAACATCCTTAAACAGTTCTGACACAATTTTGAAGACGTTACCTTAATTCCTTAGCAACCGGCAGAAATGATTTGATTTTGATTTTCTTCTTTTTTTTTTTTTGGCAATGAAAAATTAATAGATCGCCACAATTCTGCAATGAATTTTCTTGGTAATACGAAATCCAGTCAACTGATTGCCATAAAAGGGTTGAGATGGATTTATTATTAGGTTCTGGATATTAGGGTTTTCATATGTGAGTCTAGCGAATCATTAATTATTATTATTATTACTGACTAAGGTCTGATCCTGGAGCCTTTACAAAGGTGGTTTTGGCTATGTAAGGACTATATAACCACACAATATGGATCTTTTATTTTTAAGTACTAACATATTGCATCTTGATGTTATTCTTCACCTGGTCTACAAATATTCAAAACCTAATCCTTATGACTATGCAAAGCCTTTTATACAATAGTAGCCACAGTAAAGGGCAGAGAGAGGAATTATCATACTATTGATAAAGGGAGAGAATCCTTAGCTAGTGTAAATTGGCATAGCTCTATTGACTTCAAAGCTTTCTCAATACATTACACCACCTGAGAGTCCGTCTTACACTATTTAGCTTGCATGATCTATAGCTCTCTTTTGAAGATTACACAAGAAATCCTAAACCACAAACAGATATAGGAGCCAGCGATGGTTATGGCACAACAATGTCTAACAAGGGCCTGACAGATACCAGGATTTACCTAAAGATCGAGGTGAGGTTATTAAGTTCCACACAACAATAGAAGGCAGTAAAAAGCTTGTGTGCTTCAGTAAGACAGGTGATAAAAAAAATAATGAGCAGAAATTATACAGCGTTTGCTCAATTTCTTATATTGGCACTGCTAGGATTGCCTTTGAGCAATGAACCTGGTACTCTTACATCTACTTTTGGGCTATTCTTAACAAGATGTTGGGCTGCATGATTAGGTTTGCTACACAAGTGCCTGTAATCATATATACCTCTGCATTAGCATTTCTGGGGATGAGGGGAATGGTGTGTTGACTTGTCCCAAAATGTATTTGCCACTTTTGGGGCAAGTGACTCACTTTGCAAAAATAACTACAAAATGGGGGCCGGGAGGCTTCATCCGCCTTTTGACGCTCTATCTAATTAACATTTTATGTTCATTTTGATACCTGATTTACATACAGTTCTCTGGAATGCTGGCATGTGTCCAGGAACTCACTAAAAAGTGGCACCTCCTTCTGGCCCACTGGGAATTAACTCTACCAGGTTTGCGCTCCCCCTCCGATGGTGTCCCCCATCCACTCCAGGATCTGCACCCTCTTCTTCATGACTTTGCCCTCCAGCGAGGCCAGGCACCATTTCTCCTTCCAGGGTACAATCCAGCAGCAGACCTATGCAATCTTCCTATTTACTGCCCCAGTGCCACTCCCTCAGTGGCTGGGAGGGGAACCTAGGTCTGTCCAGGGACGCTCACCTCAGCATGTCTGGGCTTCTTCTCTCTGCCCTTACTGCTCCTTCCTTGGACTGCTTCCTGCTCTCTGGTTCATCCTTCTCTCTCTGGGTGTACCAGCTCCAAGAACCCTCCTCCTACCGAGTGATTGATACCCACATTCCAGCCTTCCCCAGTAGTCCCCAACACTGCTCCCTCTTCCCAGGGAATGACTGCCCTTTCTCAGCAGTAGTCCCCTACCTCACTTTATAAGCTCTGCTGCCTGTACCTTCGCAGGTGGGTCTGCTTGCAATCACCTAATTTCCCCCCCCCCCACTGCTTCCTGGTTCCTCCAGGTGCACCCTGTGGGGTTAATTGGCCTGCCTGGCCACCTTCACCTCATCACAGCATGAAAGGCAGTCTCTGTACGTCCAGAATGCATCAGTTCAATTCGTGTTTTGGAAATTACTCATTTTTAGTTAGTTGCTTTATTTTATTTTTTTAAATGGAATCCTATGCTGATTAAACTTGTCAGTTTAAGAATGCTTGAGTATGCAGTATGGCTCTGCTTTAATAATGACTGTGTACAATTGGCACTCTTTTACTCACAGATGCCTTTGTACATTCAGAGTCCACTCTTCTTACAGTGCTGTATTTTTACTCCTGTTAGTACTACCGAGCCAACACATATGTGGGAGAGACCTGGATTCTATTTTGGCTCAGATATTAACAAAATTGTTAATTAAGCTCTAGGTGCAGAATTTTCAGCATCAGTGAAGTATGACACAGAAAGCACCCAGTCTGGCTTTCAAAAGGTGATCGGGAGATTGTTGAGAATCAATAAACGTGGAACCCAATGATGCTGTTTTTACAAAGTCGCTCCCTTTAGAACAAAATCTCACTTTAATTGTTTCTTTGCTCAGAGAACAAGCCAGGCACTGGGGCCAGTAACCAATGCATCTCATCAGAAGGACTTCATCTTAGACTAAGAAAATAGTTCAGTCTTTATGACCATTCAGTTGTAGGTTCTTTGCTGAGATAGAAAGTCATTTTAGTAGTTGTTAACAAGAACAAAATACAGCATTTATATTTTCAATTCTATATGAATGTTACTGTAAGATTTTCTTTTCACATCTCAAGCCATTCAAATAAGTACCTTGGGGAAAAAGATAGCAAGCCTTAATAAAAAACAAGCCAGATTCTCAAATGGTGTAACATGGCTCAGCTCCCAAACAATCTCTGAAGCTAAGGTGATTCACACCTGCTGAGAAACTGGCCCAACCTGTGGATGAGTTACATGGCCTAAAAGTATGGCTTTTTAAAAGTTATTTTCTCTTTTTAAATCTAAAGTTATATGATAGGTATAAACATTGATTTCCACTATGTCCTACATGCATTTTGTCATCCTTTAAGTGATTTCAATAATTACCATTAAGAGAACGACAGGAAAAATAAAGCACACACGTCATTTCTTCTATTGCACGTTTCAATCCATCCACCACTAAGTAGCATTTATGATAAAAGAAAGGGCATAACACAATAGGAAAATAGAGCAGCTTCATCCAAGCTGTAGGTGGAGTAAAACAAGAACTCAAAAGAATAATTTGTAAATACATCTATTACGACAAATCTATTTCAAAGAAGAAAATTCTATACTAAAAACTATTAGGAGGGATGTTCAGAGAAGCAATAACATTTAAAGCAGCAGGATATACTATTAAACATTTCATAGGTATAAATCCAGTAATAATATGCAAATGGTTAAGTAAAGCTGTCTGTACAAAATCGAATCAATAATATGGTCTGTGCCAGTTAGAATTTACAAATGCTTTATATTCTCCTCCAAAATCTCTCCTTTTTAAATTCAGTCACATCTCTGCTCTTTGAACGAAACAAATGGATAATTTCAACATTTTTAAAAATTCAAACATACAATATAAGGATTACATTATTGCTTTTTCTGTTTTCAGTAAGCTTGTACCCATACCATATGTGTACCTTAAATTATTAATATTAATTGTCATAATAACTTTAGTGCATTCAGTTAAACAGTCTGGCCAAGTCATGCACGCCTGAATTTTTTATATTGCCTTTGAACTATATGTAGTAAAGAAAATAGAGCTAAAGCCTGAAAAATCCCCAGCACTTTCTAACTCTAACTGCGTATAAGTGATTGCATAGCATATTTAGATATCGAAATGTTGTTCCCATGAATACCCTTCATAATTCTCTAACATTTGTTTTTAAGTAGCGTCTTCCCAGGCAATGTTATACATTGAAAGTCAATGATAAAGGAAAATTTAAATTTTTTTCTGATACGTTTTGAGAAGTCATTCATTTACACAAAGGAGCAGAAATTACTACATTAAATTATTAAAGATAAATTAAAGATAATTAGGCAGAACAAGATGAGGTCTCCAATTTCAGTCTGATCCAGGTCAATAGTGACCAGAAGTCATTACCATCCGAAGGCTTTGTGAAATGAATCCTTAGTCTCAGTCAACACTTCTTAGTAGAGAAGTGTCACCATCACAGAAAGGATCATTAGCGCTGGCACTATTATTGTCAGTCTCTGCAGAAAGGCCAAAGTTTTCTCTTCAGACTCAGGCCCAGCTTTCCTTTTTGTGAGTGCAATTTTCAGGCCAGAATTTTGCCCTGGCAGAATGAATTGTGGGTGCACCTCTAACTTCTTTAATTGCACTCATCATCTGGGTGAGAAAAAGGGAGGCCATCCTATAGAAAATCTTTATGGCATGGAGACTCAATTACCCTCTCTGTCCTAGAGGCAATCCCAAGATTAGCATGGAGACATACTGGAGTATAGGGGCATTGTAGGGAAAGCTGGACTGCTGCTGACCATACGTTCCTATTCTGTGGCAATGTAAACTTCAATGTACGGGGCTGTCAAGCATTGCATCATTTAAAAGCACCAAAATCATTTGAAAAATATTTTAAAGCATTATCCCCTAGGGATACATGAGGAAGCGAGAGAGAAGAAGGTCAGGATTTGTAAAATAGGGGGATGGATGAGGTTAGGTAGATGAGGAGGATAACGAGGAGGACAATTTTACAGAAGGTCAAGTGGTGGACAAGGAGTCAGAGAAGCTGACAGAAGATGGAGCTTTCTTTTTCTGAACTGAGAGTGTAGTCTGGCAACAAGAACATCCTGTAGTTTAAGAACAGGAATTTAAGAAGACCATAAAAAAGGGAATTGAAATAAATGAGATGGGAAGTAATTAAGACAGAAAGAAAGATTTCAGCAGAGGCAGAGTGAAGTTAAAGACTAAGTCATCTTGGGTTTTTTTTGAATGTATTAATGAGAAATTGAGTTATTTATAACACATCCTGGTTTTACCTGAATTCCTTCCTTCCTATTTTTGTTTATGGCTCTACCAAAGTTACTGTTGCAGTCTGTTAATTTAGAATAATTTTCTGAAGTACATTATACAATTTCCTTTTCCATACTTTGATATTTTGGTAAATCTATATGTAAATATATCTTGAAATGTTAAAATATTAAACAGGGATAGATCCCAAACCTAGCTCTGCATGTACTGACTGAGTCTGCCATTTCTATTGAGATAGTAACCAGAATGCCATTTCCAAAGGTCCATGAATTTGCAGTTTATTTTTGATACTTTGGCCAAATACTCTTATTTTCTATGAAACTGTACCGGCACTTATGGATGTGCCGTTCCATTGGAGTTCTGTAACTGATGGCATAATTTGTGTCTGAGAATCTAATCTAATTTAAATCGGTGGGTGGAGAGGGGGAAACAAGGAAAATTGGAGTGAGGTTCACCTCTGAAAGTGCCAGTTTGTAAAATAATATTGTGGAAAATATGCCAAATCATCTTATCTTCTGAGACTATAACTGAATGGGCTAAGGAATAGCAGTTACACCTGAATTTCCTTGCTTTCCCTGTATATAATTGGGCCTAACATACACTGTTGCAGAGGGACTCTGAGTGCTAAATGTGAACAGTACCTGTTATGAATAGCATATCTGCAGCAATAAGCTCTTCTCACCCTGTTTATTATGTGTGGCACATTTGAAAGGATTGCTGAAGAGGAAATGGTACATAGCGAATGGCATGGGACTGTCAGTCCCCTGAGAGCTCCTGCTATGATGAATAAAGCGCAGTGTGAATCAGTAGAGTGTGTGAGGATGAGAGGGGACTGAGAACAAGGGCAAAAGTGATGTTAGAGGAAAAGCAGACAAAGGCAGGAACCTTTAGAGTAAGCAGGAATTTAGTGTCTTCTGTGTAGTGGGCAACCCACATGAGATGGGAGGCAGAAGAGTCTTTCCTAAAGTGCTGTATTGTAAGTGAAACAGGGCAAGGATTGACAGTAAGGTCAGAGAGGCAGAAAGGTCTGTGTTTATTGTTTATCCTCTTGGTTTTCTGATGCTTTTCAGCAACTCCTTTTGGGTCAGATTTCAACTAGCCATGAGCAGTTGCCAAAGCTGAGAGCAGGGGAGGGGAGGGGATAAAGCACAAAGACCTCAACTTTGTACAAAGGCTCATCACAATTACAGTCCTTTCGCTTCCTGAGTGCCAAGTCTGCAAGCTAGCACTGACAGCAGGGCTGGACTCCTCAAAGAGAGTGGGGAAAAACTGGGGTCATGCCCCTGTATCTCAACACTGCTGAATGAAGCAAGCCAGGGAAGAGGAGAACATACACTACCATTTTTCAAAGTACGTAGAAGGGACTGTCCTGGTCAGTGTTCCTCACTTCTACAATGCCTCCAGGAGTGCCCACTGAGTGCACGTACTTCCTTTGCACCTTTCCACAACCGTGTCTTGTAGCTGACAGGCTGTCACCGGGACTTTTTGGTTTCTCATATATCTTCCTAATGGCTAGCTGAAATCAGAAGCTTGGGGACCTTCAGAAACCAGCTCCACATTATGTTCTTCAGGAGGTAGTTTGCTATTCAGGTCCCATATATAATCCCCAATGAGCTTCCCAATCACGTTGCATACAAAACAAAATGACAAAAAATCAGCATCAAATTGAAAACATAAGCTGCCAATGGCTGTGTATAGTCAGGACTTTGCTTCCACCACAGTAAAAGAAGTGATCCTTGTGCTCAGTTGGAGGGAAATGTCCTACAGATGTTTTTGGCACATTTCCACCCATTAAACTCTTTTGAATTCACAAAGTAAGACACAAGAAGCATGAAAGAGCAGTAAAGAGAATGTTTAATCATCCTTTCAGGATCATGAACTAGGACTGTGTTCATTATCAGGACGTTTTCTAAGTTCCTATTACCAATGCATACAGGTCTCTGAAATTTGCCTTTTATTTTTATTTTTTGCAGGATGAGATCTGCTCTTTTAAAATTCAAAACAAATCCCTATTGTGTCCCACTTCATACTCTTTAGCATACAGTTTTCAGTGTTGTTCATCCATACTCTCACAGCAAGCTAGTCTAAACCTTCTTGTAGCTCCTTCCAATCAAGAAAAGAAAGTCTAAAATTACCCAACTCTGGCTCCTTAAGGTCAGGCACCTTTACCTATATTTAGAGCCTAATAAGGGCTAGGTCTTATCTCACTGTAACACAATAAAATGCTGGCCCTTCCCCAACCATGGCTGCATTTGGACTGCTGATATTACAGCTCCAGGTTTTACGGGGAGCACAGTCATTACTTCTTCCTGTGACCAAATGGGCAGGAAAGGGGTAGAGAGAGGCAGAGTGGGCAGAGCCTTGGTTCCATCCCAGAACCAGACATGCCAGCTAGAGAAGCTGACTGGCATGGAAGGGGAAGTAAGCTGCACACTTTTTATGTCTGCATTAGATTGCTTTCCCCTCGAACCCCAAAAGAGGGTGCAGAGTTTGAAATCTTCAAGTTGCTAATCTTACTGAAGCTCCCCTAGAGGTGGTACAGCTAAGAACCTCCTACTCCAGGCTCAAGCTAGTCATAACTGAGTCCTACATTTCGGAAGGGCTCAGCACTTGAAGCTCCTATCGATTTCAGGCCACTTTACTTTTGGTGCCTGAGATGAATTTGGGCCTGAATGCCTGTATCATATGTACTGTGCTACCCACACCAAACATGATCGTATCTGAGAGCATGTACTTAATTCTCCAGTGCACCATCTATAGTTGCTCTTCATTAACCTCTAGCTTCTCTCACCATGACATTTCCATACCCCAGGTTTGCAGACCTTTGAAAATCCATACATATTCAGAAATACAAATTACATACAACATATACAGAACCAAAAGGCTTTTAAGAGAAGAACATTAACCTGTTTGGAACAACAATGCTTTGAATCACCATATCAATTTAGTCCCAGAATGTGCAAACTGCTGTATTTCCAGCCATATTATCCGGTCCCTCATCTGAAGTTTCTTCTGTTTGCAAAATAGGTGTTTGGGAAAAAAGCATGAGCCAAGATGAGTTATTTGTGCTCTACAGCAGCTGTAGAAGAGTACTACATTTATGTCACTTGAACATGGGGTTAGACAATTGTCCAGTCCAATGTGACTAAAAGGGAAGGACACAGAGTGACATTTATCATTTCTGTGGGAGAACTCTGCCATTATGAAAAGGAACACCATAATACACATGGGTCCAGGCCTCAAAGATGAGATTAGTCTCCAAGTGGGGGAACAACTAGTTTCCAGGGCACACCAAACACTCAAGAGCCATCACACAACAACTCCTGTCACAAAAGGTCAGCCTACATTCAGCACTGTGATATGTTCATGGAAATAAGTGTAGGGGAAAGGGGAAAGAGAGAAGAGTGTACAAGTAGCAGTGCCGCAGCGCCATACCACACCCAGTGGGAACTTATGCTATTTCCTACTCTTCTCCCCACCCAGCTTGTGTTTCAACTACCTCTCCTTTCTTTCCCGTCCCTTCTGGCTTCCAACACATTTACCCTTTGTGATCTTCCTACATATCATGACTGCCATCTGTAACATAGACACCTATACTCAATAAGGTTGTGTTGCTTTAATACCTTTAAGTGGTCTCAGGTGAAATCCGGGGCTGCATCCAAGTCAATGGAAAAACTCAATGACTTGCATGTGACCAGGATTTCATACTAGGTCTATTTTGATAGAACAAATCCACTCTCACATCCTGGCTTTTTGCCTTGATGATCCACAGCGACCAGACTCCTTTCTGAATGGTAATAAACAACCAACATCTGCTGGCCATTATTGATTAGCATGTTTCTTTTTAGCATGTAATGACATATCGTTCATATTATAGTAAGATAACACGTACTGCGTAAATACTGATCTAGCATGGTGAGCTACACTGGCTGCTTCTGTCTATAATAAACAGTTTTTTATAAAATGGGTTTTATTCAAGACAAAAGCAAGATCATATTTAGTTTTCACTTATTACTTTAGGAGTTTCCAAAATTATGTGACGTTATACCAATATCCAGCACCTAATGCAATTGTTTTTATCAATCCTTAGATTGGAGGGTTGGGGGAGAGAAAAGTCCTATACAGACAATTTCCTTAATGCCATTTGGGCTGGTTTATTTTTGTTTTTCGTCATTTCTGTACACTTTTCAGAGGTAAACACCATGGCCCTAAAAAAAAAAAAAAAGGGCTATAAATTTAAACAAAATGTCATTTTAAAACAACGTTCTAATTAAATGAGAGCAAGTTCTTCATTCTACATTTTTATTGCTTGCTTTTTTATTAGGATTATGAACCTTTTCATTTCAATTTTTATAAATTATTTTCAAAATAATTACTGCAGTTATGCTGGCTTTTTTAAGCGCACAACTTTTTCCTCCCCCAAAAAACCACAGGTTTAAAGCATTTTGTATTAACTTGTTTTATGACCCACAATACCACATTAAAGATTTAAGTGAGTGCTGTTAAATTACAAATCTAATATCCAGAAAGCTTTGAAACAATTACAAGCTAAACCAAAAAATTACCAGTAGCTAAATAGGACATATAAGCAAAGGAATTATTACAAAAATAAAATGAACAGTAAATTATTAACATTACATTGTTTACGTCATGTCTTAACATAACTAGAGCAGGGTGAATAGTTAGAAAAATTACTCAGAAATGTTTTTGTTAATTTGAATTGTTTTTCGATTCAGCCATGCTCACTCCCGTTTTTCACTTGCATTAAATATTGATGCAAACTATTTTTCCCACATGAAGTGTTGGAAAATGGTTGTTCTTCATGAAAATACACATTATCATATGCTAGAACATTCAAATGCAAGTATCTGCTATTTGCATCATAAGTGCTTACTTCCTGCCCATCAATGTGTCATGCCTACAATCAAGGAGTAGAAACAATATTATGTGACTAAAGCGACCCATCACATACCATAAATAACTATAAATAAATAGAAAATAGCTTCTGAATAATCTGCAGGCAGACAGATCATCATTGTAACATTCACACCACATAATATTTGTATTTGTTTGCTGAAGACAGCGTCTCCAGGACTTAATTTGTAAAGACAGAAGTGCCGGGGCTCAAGCAATTTTTTTACATTCATAACTAATGCAGCTAGCCCAGAGGTGCCAAGGTTATGAACTGCCAAGCCTAGAGATATTAGGGC
This sequence comes from Mesoclemmys tuberculata, assembly GCA_007922155.1. Lineage (NCBI taxonomy): Eukaryota > Metazoa > Chordata > Testudines > Chelidae > Mesoclemmys > Mesoclemmys tuberculata. Next base: position 28,521,186 of record ML675622.1, read on the forward strand.
TCTAGCCTTGGTACAAATTAAGCACTGAGCATCTCTATACTTAAGAAAATATTTGTGGTCAGAGATGGACATAATCAGAGGTAAGTCTTCACTGGTGATATGCTCCTCTTTTAAAAGGAATTACATCACAAGATCTGACTACCTATATAGTCAGTTAAACAGAACTAGTAAGGCTATCTATAACAACATCTTCTGATGTCTTCCAAATGTTTGTTGAGCATATATGAATAACAATTTCATAAAAAGCAGTTTTGTTTTGTTTTTTTGTTAACTAATTATCTATAAAAGGCTTAACTGTGTGCTGTAAAGTTTTCTTGCTTAAACTGTAATGTTAACAGAATCTTTGGGCCCATTCTTCCAGTATATTTATCTTTTTCGATATAGTCTCAGATCAATACTCATATATTTAGGTATGAGAATAAAAATCATAACATATGATGGCAGAACACGGAACCAAAATCTGAAGTCCAGAATTTGAATAATACTTGGACAGGGCTCAGCAAGACCAAGAAAATGCTGAAAGACAGAATCTCTTACTAGTAGTTGCAGCCAGAGAATTGTAAAAAGCTAGACGCCCCAGAATTCAGGAAGTCTTGATTTGTGTAACAGATTACTGCATTCTCTTAGCACACTTAGCCCTTTTGTGCTGGGTACTCAGAGAAGAAGCAATACTTGTTAAACACTTGTTAAAAGCCATGTTTTCAAAGGGCACAATGCCATTGGCTGAGCTAGTTGCATCTTACACAGATTTAGTGCATTATATTAATTATAATCAAACTGCATATAATAAATGGATGTATAAAAAATTCAGCATAACACATTGCTAACACTCAACATGATATTAGATGTGCACTATTAGTTAAAAGTGAATAGATTCTAGGGATTACTCATTCACTAAAAACTGTATGTGGATTTGTGGTCTTCTCTGTTTTGATTTTATATTGCCAGAGGTGGAATACAAAATAGAAATATAATTACAATACAATGTAAGTACATAAGTAGAATTCCAAGAGCCATCTCAAGAAAACGTTGTATTGATCTCCACACTTAAAACTCTTTGGTTAAGAAATTCCCTTGTTTATTTCCTGATTGCTATTTTTTTTTTCTGTACTGTATAAAAACCACAGGCTATATTCTGTTTATAAAGTGGTGGCATGATACATCCTGAAATTTGCAATGAACATTGTGTGAAAACAGTGGGATTTTTTTATCCAGACAGGATGCTTTTTCAATTGAAGTTTACTACACTCAAAACGCTTCCATAAAGAGTCCTTTCAAAGAATGCCACTTTATTATCAGCTTGTTACATGTACAGAGTTAATTTTTATTTACATATATATCTTGTTTCATAAAAAGAACTGCTATTTGCAGCTTTATTTACTTATTTCCATACAATTTATTAAAACAGATTTTTGGATACCTGTAGTTCAGGCTGCTTCTTATCAATCTCACACCACATTGCATATGGACTGGCTGCTCCATTAGTTGAATGAAATAGTCACTGTCAATCAGAGGATTCGATCTTTAAAAGAAAAGGAATCTGCTACATTGTACGTCAATCGCTGTGCATTTACTGTAATGGACTTTACCTTTAAGAGACTCTGTAATGACATACACCAGGTAATGCAACTGGCTATATCTGGGTTTGGTGCATGAGGAAGCTGCAAGAAATGGTCTGCTTGTTGGAACTGCCTGGGTGGTGGGTCTGTGTTAGCTGACACCAGTATTGCCAACCCCAAAATTGCAAAAATCATAAGTTAGACCAACCAAAAATTATGATACTGGTGAAAAAATCATGAGATATAAAAAAGATTATTATTTTTTGTCCACCCTCTGATTTTGTAACCCCCAGCCCATTCCTTATGGCCCTCTAACAATTACAGTGCTGACAATTCTCATAAATATATAGTAAATAAGGCAATTTTGGCCTCCATAGAAGTAGCATTTACTACAGGATTCAGCTGAGACCAGACTGCACAAGGCACTGTATGCAGACATAGTTAGGGATAGTCCCTGCTCTGAAGAGCTTAAAATACAGTGCAAAGCATGGTGGTAAATTTGTGACATGGGAGCTGAAAATTGAACACATCTCCTGTAGGAGCTACCAAACTTCCATTAGGCGGGAACGACAGTTAATTCCTTCTGAGATGCGCAGCATCCACATTGGTGACCTACAACAACCATTTGCTTCCAGAATTCAAGGCCTACATGGGACCTAATCCATATTTAAACAGAGACTTGGAAAGATAAGAAGCTGTTGCATCCACTGAAGTGGAGTTTTTAAGTCTCTTCTGGTGCATTACCATAGTTTTAGCATCTTGCTGGCCTTAAGAAGAGAGAAACCTCAGCTCAAGAGCCTTCAGAGGTCATCATTGTAGGAAAGTAAAGAGTTAAAAGCTGAACAAATGGTCAGGCCTAAGTTACAGGGAATGGGGTCATGGCATAGGCAAACCTTGTTTCTGCTAATTGGTATGAAATCTAGTTAGAGTCTATTATCTCTCTTCTTTTCCTTCCTTCCTGCCATCCGCGCAGGGTAATAAAATAACTATCGGCACTTCTGCACAAGGCCAGGGTGGGAAGAAAGTATCATCTTCCTTCCCCCCTGGCATGCCTTTACTTTGAAGAATGTTACTGTAAAATTATTAGGTTTTAAGGTGATGTGCCTGCCCTCTGTATGGTAATCCTGTAAAGAACAAACAGGGGCGGGTATAATTGTATTCATTATGTAGTTGTTAATATTCATTTTAGAGGTGTCAGTGCAACCAAATAAGGGTCTATGGGGAGTTGCTGGAAATGTATACATTTACATACTGTTATGGATAAAAGGATTATAAAGTAACCCACTCATCACTCACTCGCGGCATTGAGGTGGAACAAGCAGGCAATAAAGGGTTCCATCTCCCCAATCCACTCCAGGGACAACCTGTTTGATTAGTTCTAACAATCGTAATCTAAAGTTTCACAACCACCATTTCAGAAGGGAGAAACACCATTCTCTTCACTCAGATGCAGTTTCCACCATCCCCTTAGCAGAGAAAAAACACAAGATTGAAGGGAAAGAAAAGAAAGCTGGAGGAAAAGATGGAGGCTAAAATATAAATAATATAAACTAAATAAATATACAACTAGGACATACATATTCAGAAAGATAAATAAACGTACATTCATAAATAAAACATTTGAATGTGTGGTGGAATTTTAGACCTGTTAGAATATATAAGTGTTTAACCCTTTAAGCATTCTGCTCATCCATTTTCCCTCTTTTACATTCTCTTGTTGCATCTTTTCTTGAAGTGGATTGTGAGTTCGTTGGGTAGGGCCTTTTATGTTTCAACAAAAAATCTCTATTCATCCGAAATGAATATTGTTGCAAAAAACTTTTATTTTGGTCAAAATTCTCCAGTTTTTCATTGAAAACTGGAAACCAGGGGGATTGTTGGTTTGTCTGGTAAAAATCTCTGGTACTGTAGTGGTAAAAATATTTTTGGTAAACATTTTTGCTTTCTGAGTTTTCAAAAACTGAACATTTTTCTCAGAAATATTTTCTTGCAAACCAGCTATTCAGTCTAGATTTTTTTTTTATTGAAAAACAGAAAAGTGTTCATGAAAAATTCAAAAACAATTTTAAAAATTATGTGAAAAAATTGGCATTTTTCTACTAACTTTAGTATTATGCTTTTGTACAGTGCATAAAACATTGGGGCCATGATTCTAATTGGGCTTTCCCATAAGAGCAACAACAGCAGGGAATATAAATGGGATAAGAATAGTCCATTTACCAAGGTGGCAGATAGATACTAACATTATAGAATCAAGAGGGCACATTACCACTTCAATTACATCTAGCTGTTGGATAGTCAACCACAAATTCTTGTGACTTATTCAAAAATGAATGGCAATGTTTCAGATTAAAGAACCTAAAATGAAATTCCTTTAGGCCCATGTTTTGAAAGGTGAATGTTTATATTGCATATATTACTTGCACATTCATATGGGGCAAAAACAAGCCTAATTATTCACTTGCACGTGAAATTACTTGATTGCACATGCAAATAAATAGTCTGTTGACGTTCACAAATTTGGGATGCAGAGGTTCTATTACGGTAGGAAGGACAGACTTTGCTCGCTTTTTTAACATCCAGCTATAGCACAGCTTTTACTGCTGCTGTTAATCAACTTGGAGGATTCTTTTAAATGTCAGTTTTGCCCACCTACTCTCAGATGTAACCAGCCCCCAATAGAGAGATTTGGATGAACAAATTCATGAAGAGATTCTGGAGGCATAGCCTCGGTGTGTCTGCCTTTGAGAATCTGGTTCGTAAAGCCTTGAAACAAACTGAATGTTGTATGTTCTAGAGGAAAAAAGGACAACTTTTTAAACAAAATCAATCAGTCAACGTATGTGAGCTGAGCAATACATGAAACTTTTAAAAAGCCCCAAAGTCATGTACTAAACTGAAACTATAGCAGCAGCTGACACAGTGTTAAGAATAACACCAAACCACGGCATAAGAAGTGGCTGCTTCTGTGACTGCAAAAATCCAGGCTAGCTCAGTTCACTAATGTTTTTCTCCATTATCTGAGAGCTGACATCTTTTCAGTAATTACTGCCGATGATACCACCTCTGGTGTAATTAAAGAACGATTATTTAGAATGAAGTGAGCCAATACCATCCTATTCTCTGTTTAGGCCAAAGCCAAAAAAGGCTTGTCAAAGAAAATAGATGTTTTGCATTTGAGAGCAAAAGGAGGGGTGATGTAAGGAGTCAAGTAATTTGATGGGCCACACTGCAATGGAATTAACTCAATATGTTCAATATGGTCAGTTCCACGTGCAAGAATATTGCCCAGATGGATATGATAGCTGTGTACTTTTGCTGCCTTTGTATTATTGATTCAGGACTTACAAAGCAAACCTCCAATAGCTCCTGGCTCATTGCCTGGTGAGTGAGAGACTGGAAGCAAAATACATTAAATGCTGCTACAAATCTACATACACTGCAACACTTCTCAAATAAGTTTCTTTCAAAATGACCCTTTAAACAGCAAATAAAATAACCATCATCACCACCACAATATGAGCTTATAAACTTTTGGGTTTGACAGTGAAATAATAATAACCAGAAACTGAAAGGAACAATTCGCTTTGAGTAAATGCTAATGAGAGAGTGTTTCATACATTTTTTTGTTTTAGCTGGTAACTAGGTATCAGGATTAACATGTACCTTACTTAAAGCACAAATTGCATGTATTAAAAATATTTCAATAAAGGAAGGAAATTAATGATTGCAGTCAAACCCAGCAAGGAAAACCATTACAACTGACCGAAAACATACATTTAGTAATGCACCAAATTTCTGTGTTTATATGGCAAAGATTATCTTTAGCCAGTTGGAAATAACAAAAATAATTGGCCCTCAGGAGCTGAAGGAGAGAGATTTTCAAAGCATGACGGGACTTATTTGGCTGGTACAGTATTACCCACTCATATTGTCAGGGGTATGCACAAGACTCCTACTGAAATTCACAGACTGATCAGGTCACTGGTCTGAATTCACCCATCTATGCTGAGAAGTAGCAATACATCCTCATCAACAATAAAACTATTGACAGCAGAGATAATGAGATATTGCCGAAAATCATCAGTGCCAAAGGCGTGGTTCAAAGCACATCAAAGTCAATAGAAAGACTGACTTCAGTGGGCTTTGGACAAAGCTCTAATACTTTAAATCTATAGCCTTATCCATCCAACCATCCATCCAGCCATGTATATAACGTATCCATCCATCCATCCATGTATCTAATGCTTTTATAGAGAAAACCCTCGAAGGTCACACCAGCCAGCAAACAAGCAAGCAAAGAGAAACACATCTCTGAGAAACACTATTGTTATTCTATCAAGCAATTTGATTTCAGGGGTAGGTAAATTTCAGAGTTGTTTACATATTATAACCCCACCCTTTTCTAGTGAATTTGTTTAACCATAGGACACTCTCTGTGGTAGAGAATATGATAGGCGAAGCTTTCAAAGATGTCTCTTTATTTTGGGAACAACTCTTTGTAATGAGGAAACTCCCTTTTGAATTTACTGGGGTTTTCTCAGTTAAAGGCTGGGCTTCAGCTTTAGGGGAGGGATAGAGGCACTTTGGTTGGTTGAGGGAAAACTTAAAGCTCTTATGAAATGGACGGAAATTAGAGAGGGAAGGTGTGGTAATCTAATTCAGACAAGTTGGCTTCTTTTCAATAGCTCTGATTACTGAGGAATATCTGACTAGTTATTAGCAGGTTTTTCACTGCCTCAGAGGTGCCCCCCTTGCCCCCCGCTGTTAATATGATCAGTAATTTGTAGTTACAAGTTTGCACTAACCCTCAGGTGTGTGACTGACCATTTAACAAGAGCTTACCTACCCGAAAGAAGCCACTTTCTCTCTGACTGAAGAAATGGTAACAATAATAGAGTGTTTCTCATGACAAGACACCAAGACTCCTGTGGCACAGCTCCCTTCATCATCCCCAGCCCCATTTCTCCTCTCCTACGCCCTAAAGATCTCAGGAACTATCCTGCTGAGTCCCCCCATTAGGTTGGACCTCTGAAGAAAGTATGAGTTTAGCAGTGGGAGGACCAGTAGCCAAGTGGAGAACATACAAGGCTGGGTCTCAGTGGTCCTGGGTTCTGTTTGTGGCTCGGCCACTGGCCTGCTGGGTGATCTTGAGCTCGTTCTGTCCCCTCTCTGTGTCTTAGTTTCCTCATCAGTTAGATGGGGATAATGATTCTGACGTCCTTGTAAAAGCACTTTAAGATCTAAGGCTGAAAAGTGCTATATAAGAGCTAGGTAGCATTATATAGGAAGCCTATAGAAGAGCACAGAAGCGTACCACCATCAGCATTAGTACTATAGGAATTACTGGCCTGTTCACGGCTTTGGTTTCCAGGGCTGTCAAACTGGCATGTTTAATAACAATTATAAGTGAACTAAAGCTAATTTTTTAAAAATTGTAACACTCTTCCAGGAGCAAAGTTCAGATGCTGTGAAGAACGCAACGCTGCACCCTGCTGACTTATGCCTCTCAAGGGGATTTTGGGAGCAGAAATGAAACATGAAGTCTGTGCCTGAATCAAAAGAGGTTTTTACATATGGTTATAGGAGTTATAAATCACTTATGGCTTGACCTCTTACTCGTACACACAGGTGCCTAACCTCAGAGTGGCAGCTGTTTTGACTTTCTGGGCTGGAATTTGTGCCATCAACAAACAAATTTAGTACAGATACATAATATCTTGGCTTCCCACACTGGTACCCAACTATTAGGATGACTTAGTGCCACTCACATCGAATGACCCAAACACTAGGCTATGCATATCAAGAAAATATGAGCTAGTAGCTAGGGCAGCTTATAGGACAATGTAAATTCCTCCCCATATGTACATCATATATCTCTTCAAATATAAATTACCTGCTGATGCTGTTTTAACTGAATCATGTAAGAATACATGACTAGCAGACTTGAAGGAGATGTGATATATATGAGAAATTCCACAGTAAGGAACTGGTGAGTGGGTCATGGTACACATTTTCTTACTTTTTTAATCATCAAGCCAAAATATAAATACAGGAAGGTCTCAGACTACCAAATGCCATCACACAGATGATATACGTGTTCTAATGCCCGCATACAAAATCCTAGCATCCTAGGGTTTTCGGCATAATAGAATTCAATTGAATACACCTTCAGGAATAGCTTCCAACACAGGTTTCAGGAATACCCGATTTCTCTGTAATAAGTGATTCATTTTCATTTATCTTAAGAGGCATCTGTATAGCTGAGAGCCGCAACCATGCACCAAGTGCAGAGCTCAGGGAGGCCGGGAGATTGTGGGTAGAACTTCAGAGCAATAATCAAAGGGATTCACAGTATGTTTGGCAAAAAATGCCTCAGGTTTAGTTCTTTTTTCTTCTTCCGAAACAAGGTCTCAAAAAATTTCTTATTTATTTTTCTCTGTTCTAAGAGAGAGGGAGAATTTCAGGGCCCTAGAATTGTGGTCCCACTGAACGCACTGTGTGCTGAGGAGAAGAGAGCCAGTCACACCAAACAGACTTAAGGAGGTACAGATTGTGGTACATTGACAGCAGGAAGTGTTTTCACACTCTTAGTGAACGTGGTAGAGAGTAGACATCAGTGCACAGTTATTACCTGAGTGAAAGCGATCGTAAAGGAGGCCTGGCCAAATGAAAGGAATCTGTATCCCACTTTCCTCTTCTGTGTATGCATAGTAAATGGTTCTATGGCCGTGATACTTAGACATCAGTGATTCAGGAGGCAGATTAGCGATGAACATTATCCTAAAGAGCCACAGTAGGATGAATTCATTGTTCCATTTACTATAGTGCTATACATTCAATCGCGCAGTGTTTTAATAGCATGTGTCGCAGAAAGCTGGAGGAGACACATGAAAGAGCCACTTGTGGCTCGAGAGCCCCAGTCTGAGTATCACCGGCCTATGGTAAACGCAAAGGAAAGCTGCCTTCGGTTGATGTAAATTACATCTTTAAATATGTACGTCTGTTCTCAGGCCAAGAGCTAGCCATCCACACCAACTGGAGTAAACACTTCTTGGGTTGTTGGGGAGCAAGGCCAGCAATGTTGCTTTCAAGTCCCCTGGGGCTCGGTAGCTATAATAGTCGTGCACCGTTTGCAGAACTCTGACTGCCATTGAGAGTTAATACAGTACTGCTTTCAAGCATTCCTTTGCAGTAGAACGTGATATATCTTACCATGGCTACATTGTCCCAGGGTCCACCTAGCTACTCTGTCACTCATCTAGTGGGTATTGCTTATCACGGCAACACTGTGTTCGCAGTGGTTTTTGCTGCACTGGACGAGATCATGTTTCCCTGACTTTGGAACAATTTATTCCAGCTCTGCTGTTTTTAACAATTGCCAAACACTTATTTAACATCTGGATTATGGGTTACACCATGGACGTTTTAAGACCAGCAATCCTGCAGCAATATTTGAGAAGGCCTGATAGGAATTGTGCTGTGACTCCTCCTCATGTCAGGTAGCAGCAGCTATTCACTGCAACCGGGGTACGTGCAACAGCCTTTGATCCTTAATCATTTTGTTCACTGAAAGGCTGACTGCATCTGACTCATTACTTTGCCTGCATTTCATTAGATTGCAGGCCAAAAGGACATTGCAAACCATTATGGGTTGATCCGAACCATGGCCTGGTTACAAGCTGAAATCACTGTGGCGGCTCAAGTAGTTGGCAGAAGCAATCAAGAGACATGTTTTTACTGACACTAGTATCATTTCCCTTTTGCCTTCTTTTGGCCCTGGAGAGCATCTATTACCCACACATAGTATTGCCTCTGCACCTGGGAAACGCACCCTCTCACATGGGAAAGTAAGTTGGAAATGAAGTGCCTCCTTTTGCAGTAAAGCTTTTATCTGTGGCCAATTTTCTGTGACATGAGGCAGATCAAGACTACCGTCTAGAAACTATGATGTGGCATTTCCGACAGAGAAAACAAGTGAGTTTTCTAATCCATTCCCCTGAACTCCTTAAGGTTTCTGAAAAAGCTATACAAAGGAGAAAAATAGCAAGCTAAAATGAGAGGAAAGTCCAAAATGCAGCTATCATAGATTCCTCTGTTAAAAGAACAAAATTTGTGTCCAAGACAAAATCAGAGTTACAGTAATGGCAGTTCAGACTATGACAATGTTGGGGTCTGGAAACTGGACTTTGCAATACATTTTTAAAAGGGTAAGGATGATCATATGGGTTTAAGTCTGAAAGAAAAAGATTTCCATGAGTTTTGGCTCCTTCTCTGAGATGAAACTTTTGAGATTAACCTATCTTAACAGCAAGGAAGAAATAAAACAAAACCCAACATTTTAAAATATTCCTTTAACTTCAAAATGACTGATCAAAAATTTTTTAAACTGTGTTAAATTAAATTATTTCTGGCCTGAAACATTTTTGGCAAGTTTTAACCCAAGGTGAATTTATCTGCCTGACTTACAATAAAGTTTATAATGGAAATGCTGACAGACAGACTTTTAAATATAGTGATGCTAGAGGCACAGTACAATTCCTTTTTGTCAGTCCTTTTTAATGTGTTACATTTGTTTTTTAGAAGAATCCATTATTTAAGCTGACAGTATTTTTCTGAGTTTATGATAAGTCCTTGCACAATTTCATGCTCTTTGTATTTGAACTTATGTTGGTCAAATATGCAGCCTAATCTTTATATATATATATATAGAGAGAGAGAGAGAGGAATTCAGCCTGCATTAATTGTACTTTCATTATACACTGTGTCCTAATTACCTATGGACAGGTATGAAAAGATTCCAAAGATCAAAACTGCCAAGCTCTTTAGCTCATACTGTCAACTGTGGGTTGAAAATTTCATGCTAAGTTCTGTCTCAAATTTTTTCAGACTTCGTGCTTCTGGCTGGCCTATAAAGATTCACCATCTTCTTTTCTGGTTCCCTCCAAAACCAGGAAATTCAAAGGTGCATGGGAAGGTGGTAGGAGAAAACAAACTCACCAGACATGCATATCTTTAAAAATGTTTGATCTGAATTTTGAATGAGTTCTTACTTTATCTAAGTGGGTTGGTCTTGCTGTAATGAAATATAAAGAAAGCTGCATGAACCCAAAAAATCCTGCAACATTTGGACCACAGAAGAGCAGAATTCACAAATGCAAGTTCACCACAGGTTTCATGGCAATGGGTGCTCTGTAAAGGGACTGACAAACAAATGATTAATTTTTCCAGAAATATTAGAAAATTATCTGGAATTAGGGACAAAATTGAAAGAGTAAACTCTCATTTTGGGCAGGAATATAGCCCCCAATTCAGTAAAGCACTGAAGACCATGTTTAAAATTAAGCAATTGTTTATGTTTGCTGGAGAGAGAGGGAATTAGAAACATGCTTAAAGTTACGCACTGGCTTAAGTGCCATTAGAATCAAAAGGTTATAGAATGTGAAGACATCCAATAAATTGGGAACAACTATGCAGGAGTTTATTTTTCAGGCATTCATGCCAGTTCCTGTCCAATAAATCCTTGTGCATACATTATAATATTTGTTCTAGAAATGACTCTGAAGGGGAACTGTAAATCTGAAATCCCTTAAATTTGGATGGGTTCAGAGGTGAATCTGGATCTAAACATTGCTCTGTTTTTCTGTTTTTGCACCTTTTTCAAGACTTCTGTCATAAATGACATTAGTGTCATCTGAAGCCTGTTGGAATTCCCTGATGCAGATTGTGAGCTCTTGCTAGGTACAACAATAAATGGTGAGTTTTGCATAGAATGAAACGACCTGTTATAAGTCCTTCATGACTTCAGGGAACAATGTTTCCCACTTTCTACATGTGTGAATCTTGATCTACAAATGTGAGTGAATTTGGAGGTGCTGACTCTTACTTACTGAATTCCCTTCTAAACGAAAGGAAGAAAAATCCCCAATAATGTTGTCTCTGATCAGATCAGAGATGACTGAGAGGAAGGATACTTGTGGTTGAAGTACTGTACTGGGACTCACGTAACTTGGATTTGGTGCCCACAATTGGGGCAAATAATCTCTTTCGCCTCAGCTCCACATCTAAAAAAATAAGAATTAATAATACTGCCTTTCAATCTACCTGGTCTATTTAGGCTCTTCAGGGAAGGAACTGTCCCTTACTGTGTGTTTGCATTGTGCCTGTCAGCTGAGGCCACTAGTTTCTAGTGTAATACAAAAACCAAGGCCTCCTATGTTCCTCTCCTGAGCATTCTACATCCTTTCCTTGTGTCATTTCCAAATAACTAATTGTGCATTTGTTATATTATGTTTTAAACCATGTTTATATGATGTAGTTTGAGAGGTTTTTATCAGGAAGCTGAATTTTGTTGTACTAAAATAATTCTGTCATGCTGCTTGCCCAGAGCTCTATGATAAAACACACTCATATTTCTTTTCTTGGAGGTCACTCAAAGCACATCACCATATCACATCCATATATATCATCACAAAGGTGATATCTATGACCTCTATGACAATAAATGACCTAGAAGAAAATATATTGCCTTGGGTATGCAACATGGGCTACATGTGATTTTTTTTTCTGCCATGAATAATGTATCTTTCCCTTTCTCCTCCTAACTGAAAATATATTTTACTTATTTTCTGTTCCTCTCCATCCTGTTTTCTTTCTTTCGTTCTGTCTTACTCCTTTTCTCCTATTGTTATCCATCACATTCTGGTTGTACTTTTGGCATTGCAAAGGAATCGGAGAATACACAGAAAGCTATCTGCCTCACAGTAGGAAACTGAGCACACAGCCTGGGAAAAGAGCACTTAACATTTCTTAACATCAAGGACAAAATGTTTTTTTTCGGTACTTGGGCTTTAATGCTGACATTGTCCATGTCTGTCTGTCTAGAGCAAGTGGCAAAGATCTCGGCAGAGCAGACTGGCATATCCCGCCATCTGTTTGGGGATCCATTTTACTACTCTGTGGTCAGTTAACTAATTATGATGAGGAAATTGAGAAATATTATTTAACAGCCATTAATCATTAAGTTTTCTCTCTCACTCTCACACATATATTATAACCTAAATTACATCCAAACCTGGTTAGACTTTTATCTGGACCTTGCGCTGCCCAGGAAAAAAATAGGAAGCTTATTCATAGGCCTACTTTTGGACAACAAGAGAAGAGGGAACCAATTATATATTATTATATATAGCACATTATATCTGATGCTTCAGCATGGTGGCACCTCCCCCAGAAAAATCAACTACCAGAAGTAAGACACTGATGTATATAATGTGAAAAGGTAGTGTTCCTTTGGGCAGTGTTTCTTCAGTGAGTTCACACAAGACTACACCCTGAAAAATTAATAGATTCCAAGACCAGAAGGGACCAATGTGATCATCTTGCCTGACCTCCTGTATAATACAGGCCATAGAACTTCCCAACAATAATTCCTAGAACAGATCTTTCATAAAAACATCCAATATTAACTTAAAAATTGTCACGGATGGAGAATCCCCCTCAACTACTGGTCAATTGTTCCAATGGTTAATTATACTCTCCATGAAAAAGACATGCCTTTTTTCCATTCTGACTTGTCCAGGCTTCAACCACCAGCCCTTGGATCACCTTTCTCTGCTAGATTGAAGAGCACATTAAGTGTTATTCCCCAGATAGGTACTTATAGATAGTAATCAACTCATCCCTTTACCTGCTCTTTGTTAAGCTAACTAGATTGAGCGCTTTGTGTCTATCACTATGAGGTACATTTTCCAATCCTTTAATCATTCTTGTGGCTCTTCTCTGAACCCTTTCCAATTGATCAACATCCTTCTTGAATTGAACTGGACACAGAATTCCAGCAGCGGTCACACCAATGCCAAATTCAGAAGTAAAATAACCTCTCTACTCCTTCTCGAGATTCTCCTGTTTATGCATCCCATGATCACATTAGCCCTTTTGGCCACAGTGTTGCATTGGGAGCTCAGGTTCAGCTGATCACCATCCCTGAATCTTTTTCAGTTACTGCTACTTAGGATACAGTCCCCCATTCTGTAAGTATCACTAAATTCTTCATTCCTAGATGTATACAGTAACATTTAGATGTATTAAAACACATATTGTGGTTTATGTCTAGCTTACCACACGACCCAGCTTGTTCTGTGTCAGTAAGCTGTCCTCTTCATTATTTGCCACTCTTCAATTTTCATGTCACCTGAAACTATCAGAAATGATTTTTCATAATAAAAATGTTAAATAACATGGGCCAAGAACCAATCCCTGCATGACCCCACTAGAAACAACCCATTCAGGGATGATTCCTCATTTATAATTATATTCTGAGATTATCAATTAGCAAGACTGTAACCCATTTAATGGACCAAGTTACTTTTATACCTTTCCAATTTTTTAATCAAAATGTCTTGTGATGCTAAGTCAAATGCTTTACAGAAGTCTAATTATATTACATCAACACTATTATCAACCAAACCTGTAAATTCTTCATTTGAAATGTCATAATATGTAGAGTTGGGAGGATCTGCATTCTTCTCCAAATGGCATCTAATTCTGAATACAAATCGACAAAAACCTCAGGAGACTAGTATTTTTCCCAGCACACACAGTCTTGTGATATTTCCAGCAAGGAAACACTTACAAATGAAAATCCATTTGCTGAAGACTGATGTTATATGTTACTTTTAACAGCAGGATCCATATTTGTGCAAATGACTATGCAAGTCCAAAGTCAGTTATTCCTCTAGACTTGTGTGCCGTCCTTGCATACTGCATAAGGGATCATGAACAATAAGCCCTTGAAATCAATTATTAAATGTATGATAATGATAATATAATAATATAGTAAAATAATAATAATAATAATAATAAAGTAGTTCTTCGCTATGAAAAAAGTTTAAATCCCTCAAAATCCTTTTTGGAATCTATTTATGGCAGTCATTGGGAAGGCAGATACATTTATGTAAAAAGACACAAAAGATCTGTGACAAACTCCAGGACACTTGTTCATACTCTGATTTCTAAATCGGGTTCTTATGACAGTAATTTGCCCATTGCAGGGAGTGCAAACAAGCAGTTCTTGATAATGGCGGCTGAATCTGGAGGGTTGTATTGCAGCATTCAGTAGGCTCAGACTAAAGTTCCTTTGCTGGGGTTAGGCAGAGTATAGTGGGTAGAAAAGAAGATGAAGAAGCAGCCACTTTCAGGTGTATGCTTCTGTACTGAGTTTACCATTTTCTGCTCTAAAATCCAGTCAAGGGGGTTTTTGATCAGTTATTCATAAACCAGTTTTTGCATTATTACATTTCAATAAATAGAATAATCTCCCCCCAAAAGTTCAAAGTTCAAATATGTAAAGAAAAAAAATCCTTCTTATCACCCGCCCTCCTCACCCCCCGGCTCAAATGGGAATCACACTGCAGTGTAAAAACTGCCTAAAATGAAATGCAAACAATACCATGTCATCCTAAAACCCAATCAGGCTAATACAGCTCAGCTCAGAATTAACACGGGGGGGGCTCCTCCACAACTATTGCTGTACAGCTATTGCATGACTCAGCCAAGGCATGGGAGGAGACGGATAACAGGCTTCTATGTTGCAAAACCAGGTCCCAGGAGAACCACTAATTTAGAAGATTGGAGCCCCTTCTCATTCTGAGAGGGACAAACCCAGTTTCTCCAGCAGCCCAATAAGCAGGAAATTCATTGACTCTCTCTGGTAGGGTCCTTGGAGGGCTGGATGGCCTAAAGGCTAGTGTCCACTCAGTCATGGGGTAGTGGTAGGGGAGTCTGAACCTCCCGCTCCACCAGGCTCCAACCCATGGCCTTAGGAGTGTCAGCAGCATTTACCTTGGACGGGGGTCGTGGTGGGTGGAACCTCTGAGTTACCTTCGCTGCATTGCTTCCTACCATTTCTCCTCCCGCTTCTGGTCCCAGATAAAGAAAAAGGAAAAGGAAACCAAGCTGTCAGCACCAACCAGGCTCAGCATACAGTTTTAGTAATTCAAGAAGGCGTCTCTAGCTCCTTTTGACAGGAGGATGCAGGGTAAATCTGTGCTCACTTCCAGCCTTCTGCGCTGGGTTGCTCCCTTTTCTACCCTGTCTCCAGTTGGAACATGCTTGACCAGGTCAGAGGGGTGGGACTAGCTGAGCCCACCTTAACCCTTTCCATCCTAGTGTGAGGTTGGTATACCCAACTCTCCTGTCCCCTATTATACTCTCCTGTCCCCTACTCGAGAAAAAGTGCATGGGGAGAAGGTGGCCTTTAATGTGCAAGCCTTGTTCAGTCAAGCTCAACAAAAAATAATGGAGAGTCTCACCACATCTTTTACATGCATAACACAGAAGAACTGACATTTATAGGCAGCAGAGATTGAGCCAGAATGCAAGCTGACGTCTCCCATGTGATGGGCATAGATTAGACTCAGGTGCTTTGTATAGGGTAAGTAAATATTTGCACTAATAGGCATCAAAGGCCAAACAAGAATCTTGCTCTACGTAGTAATATCAATGCTTTCACTTTGTAGCTTTATTACCCCTTTATTATTTAGGTGCTGATCCACAATATGTTTGCATATTCCACATTGCATTTGGATATAAATGTGGAAGAATTAATTTAAAAAATATTCATAGAAAAGCAAAATATCCTAAGAGGATTGATGGCTGGCCAGAAGAAAAGCATCTTGGGCCATTAATCCCAGTTGGGTATTAATACCCACGAAATGCCCTATTTGAAGCATGGATATTATTGCTATTCTAAGATGGAAAGGAAATGGAAATAAAAAAAAATACAAGTCCAATATTTTTATGGATGATGCTAAGCACAGGGCATCTATAAAGAATTAAAGTGCAGTTATGGTCAAGACAAATTAAGTGACTATGTAAAAACAATGTTTCCTTAACATAGTTTCTCTGATGTGCCTGAGGCACATCAACTTACTTCAGTAACAAAGTAAGTTTCACTACCATTAGCCTGGTCAAAGCTCAGAGAGCTGCAGAAGAATGAGCCAGATCTGATTCTACCTAATTACATCACAGAATCTTTTTTTTTTGCACACAATGATATAAGGAGAAAGAACACGGCCTGACTTTCACATCTTAGGCTGCACGGCTGGCACATCTGGTTGCAAAGAAAGCCTTCCAAACATGACCCGATGCAGGCTTGTCTTCCTGAGTCTGCAGCCAGGCAAACTATAGAAATAACTTAGAGGTGCATGAGCCCTCTTCATCCATCTCAAGGACGTTAACTCTGACTTCTAATGATGAGGAGTTAAGTGTCACTAGTTGTTTCGCTGACAATTATTTCAGCAGAAATATCAAGTAATTATGAGCAGACTTTGAGATTGTTAAATGCCAGCAGATTTTTTCCTTAATCTGACAATTACCTTGATATTTTACCCTTTTAATAAACAATGAATTCTGAAATGATGTATATTTTCATTCTACCGCTCTAGGGGTTACAATCTAATCACATATTACCACAGGCTTGTTGTAGTAGGATAGGGAAAAGCAAAGCTTTTTCTTACCCACTGAGAAGTGTATATTATTCAGACAATGATGTTTATATTATTCCAGTAGCTTTAAAATTCTGCTATAGCAACTACCATGCTCTAGTCATAAATATACTTTACAAGACGCTTCAGAGCAGTTCCAAGCATTAAATATATATTTTAAATTGTTGTTTTTGCAGTTGTATAGTTCCTCTAATTATTAAATATTAAAACAGTACTTTGCCAGCTACTATGCCAGTCAGGTCAGTCCAAGGAATTATGTAACCTGCATGGAAACTTGTTTTACTTGCTTTTTCTGGCAGGGCAGCAAGAATGTGAGAGGGGATTTTTGTAGTGAAACAGGGGGCAGTGGGGATCAGGAAGATTTTACTTGGATATTGATCCAGTTTATTGATTGTGCAATTTTCAGTAATACTTTATGTATATTGGCCTAGACCTTTCTGGATGCATTTTAATCTAAAGAAAGAAAAAGAAAGAAAAACCTGATATGGCCCAAAACTGCATATCCCAATTCAGTGCTCAGCCACTCAAATGGACATAGCTATGTATCCAAATGATGGATTTGGATATCCCTAGTATGCAAACTACATTTGGAAATTCAGAAGTGTGTCAAATTTCTACCAGAAAGATATTTTTAAAATAAATCGATAACCTCCTGAAATTTGATGGCTTAGGCAGTGTTTTCATCACAATGCTCTGCATGGATCAGCTCCAATAAGAAGTCAGAAAACAGGCACCAGATTGCAAAATTCTTCAACATTTTGAAAGCTATTTCTGACTCCCTTTGCTTAGTTCCAAAACCAGATGGTCATATCATTGTTACAATTATTCTCAGTTACACAGTCATACTGTTGAAAGTAAAAGCTCAAACAGCCTCCTTGTGAGATAACTCATACATCTGGACATTTTATATATATATAGAAAAACAAAACAAAAACAAAAAAAACAGACCTTAAACTACTTCAAAGTGTTTTTTAAACATGGCATGTTTTCTTAGATATTTCAACTTCCTTTCCATCCTTCCATTGCCTGGATATTCCCACTGTGTATGTATAAGCAATAACAGATAAATACATAAGTGGTGCTATTGAATGGTTAAGTTGTAATTTGTTACTGCTATCATTAATACTATTTGGCTTCTCTGTGATGAGTTGTACATCCACAAAATGCCCTGACTGAATTACAAGACTATATTCAATTGTCTAATAAGTATTATTCGACATGTTTATATGTTTCATTTCTTCTCTTCATCATCTCCCAATCCGGACTACTGATGTGTTTGAAAGACACAGCTATAGTGTCCTTTATGACTTTCAATTCAGGCACAAAATACTATAATTTTCTTACAGAATCACTCCTGATTCTTTCTATTTGTCTAAACATTAATTTTTAAAAAAGTGAACTGACAGGAGGAAGCATCAGATAGGAAACTGTTCTTCATTATGTCATGTCCTGTCTCAGGCTTATTTAAAAGAATAATCATTCAGAGCTAGTATCTGTCATAAATACTACACCTTAGTTCTGTTGGCTGAAATGCGCCTATTCATTGAGTAAGGCTACTGTTCAGTATAAGCAAGGTTGGGAGAATCTGGTCCTCAGTTGCATTGTTTGCTTTTTTATCAGTAGATGCTGTCAATTAACTACAATTTTTTTATTATTATTTTTTAATGGGGATGTTATGTAGAGCTGGTCAGAAGTTGGAACTTTTGTCTCATAGGAAATTCCAATTGCTCTCAGGAAATTCTGAAACTTCAACATTTGGAATCATCCTGAAAAGAAGGTTCCAAAACTTTCAACTCAGAACTGTCATAATATTTTGTTTACGCTTTTTCAATCAAAGCAAAACATTTCAACATCGCCAAATCAAAACATTTCATTTTTGCTCAGTTTGACATTAGCCCCCTTGAGCTGCCATGGTGTCTCCTGGCAATTGGAAGTCAGTTGCCTCATGCTCCAGTTTTCCTCCTTGGGTTGGACAGCTAGCCAGACTACATTTTCCATGCTGGACTGTGACCATGCAACACCCATGATTCCTCCAATAGTTTAACCTTAGGGATACCACCATGTATTATGGGAAATATAGTTCAGCAAGAGAGCCGGCTGGATTGTGTTCTGAGTTACCCTGGTTTCAACCTACCGTAACCTGATTAATTTAAGTGGATTTACTTCTGATTTTTCAGACTAGTGTTAAGCAAAAGTAAAATCAGGTTAAGTTTGTGTATCAGCTTTAGAACAAAAGACATATATGCTTGCCACCTAACCCAGCAGCAGAACTTTTACAAAGGTAGTTGGATCAATATCCAAAGAGAATTTTTCAGAAGAAATTCTCTCATCTCAAACCAAAGGAAAATATACTCCCCACAAGCCACACCATATTCCAGTCCAGAAACCCTCCTCTGGGAAAGCTCAGAGGAAAAAGAGCCTTTGCAGTGAACCCTGAAAGTGAAGAGACCTGGGCTGTCAGGCCAAGAAGTAAAGTGAATGTCAGAGTGAAGCACCCCTTATTGAATATACTCCACCACCCCAAAAACATATATGGGTTCTAGCAATTCAAATAATCACAACTGCTGTGATATCCAAAAGAGAAGAGCACATTGACGTAGTCAAAATCCAATCTGAGAGAGTTCTAGGGCAAAGCCTACACCTTGAACTGCTTACAGAAAGTGAATGGTCACCAGTCCAGAAGCGAGAGAATAATTGTATTGTGTTCCCAGCATGAAATACTGCTCAATAAGGTGAGGCTATGCCAGAGATCTAATTGGATTCCACCTGCTGGCAGCTCACCCGACTACTGATCCATCTGCTGGATCCTGTGAGTTTTAAATCTCCAGAGTCTGAACAGAGCCCAGGCATTGTCCCTCTCATGGGAGTCTGTTATGGAGGATCAGGGAGCCTAGAAGTTAGTGCACCCGATTTCCGGTCCTTTGCTTCTGACGAGGCAATGGAGGTGTCTGTTTGTCTGTTCCTGATTCTCAGCCAGGGGTCTTCACTTTCCATCCACTCCTAGGCCTCTGCTTTTAAGGAGATGGTGTAGGGGGACTCAGGCTTACCCTGTCCACTGGCTTCCAGCCCAGGACCCTGTGGGAAGCACCACTAGCAGGGTCCTCCCTGCAGGGAGTCATGGGCTACTTCCTACCAATATGTCCCTTCAGTTTGGGAAAAAAGAAGCTTTGGTACTGGGAACAAAGGGCTTAAAAGGCAACACAGGGCCCAGGCAGCCGAACCTCTCCAGGCCTGCCAAGAATGCTGTGACTGGACGAGCGGTTAAAAGGAGTTCAGAAGCCCAGGGAAAGGGTGGGGGACAGGCTCCAGGAGAGAGGAATCCTTCTCCAGGAAGTCAGATGGAGGGTTGAGACTGAGAGGGAAACCACCCTTCTCCCTCTTCTACCCGCTTTGAGAACTTGCAGGGCACTGCTTCTTTGTATTGTTTGATTTAAATGAATTTGGACTATAGGGGTAATTACAGGCCTGTTAGTTTGACCTGTAAGATGTTGAAAAAAAATTTGAAAAAGAAAGTAATTAAGGATATCGAGGTTAACTGTAATTGGGACAAAATACAACATCCCTTTACAAAAGGCAGATCATGCCAGACCAACCTGAGCTCCGTTTTGAGAAGATAACAGATTTTTAAGACAAAGGGAATGAAGTGGATCTAATTTACCTAGATTTCAGTAAGGCATTTGATATGGTTCTACATGGAGAATTATTAGTTACATTGGAAAAGATGGGGCTTAATATGAAAATTGGTAGGTGGATAAGTAACTGGTTAAAGGCGAGACTACAACGGGTCATACTGAAAGGTGAACTGTCAGGCTGGAGGGAGGTTACAAGTGGAGTTCTTCAGGGATTGATCTTTGGACCCATCTTATTTAACTTTTTTATTACTGACCTTGGAACAAAAAGTGGGAGAATTCTAATAATGTTAGCAGATGATACAAAGTTGGGAGGTATTGCTAATACAGAGAAAGACCAGGATACCATACTACAAGATCTGGAAGACCTTATAAACTGGAACAATAGAAATAGGGTGAAATTAAATAGTGAAAGTGCAAGATCTTGCACTTAGTGACTAACAACAAAAACTTTTGGTATAAGCTGGGGACACATCAGTTGGAAGTGACAGAGGAAGAGAAAAACCTGGGTGTATTGGTTGATCACAGGATGACTATGAGCCACCAATGTGATATGTTAATGAAAAAAGTTAATGCGGTCCTACAATGCATCAGATGAAGTACTTCCAGTAGAGATAGGGAGGTGTTAGTACTGTTATACAAGGCGTTAGTCAGACCTCATCTGCAATACTGTGTGCACTTGTGGTCTCCCATGTTTAAGAAAGATGACAAGACTGAGCTTGATAAGTTATGGAAGGGATGGTATGATGGGACAGCAATTTGGCAATTGACTGATCTTAGATTACTAGCGGTAAATATGCCCAACGACCTGTGAAGGGATGTTAGATGGGATTTTGGATTCTGAGTTACTATAGAGAATTCTTTCTGGGTGTATGGCTGGTGAGTCTTACCTACATAATAAGGGTTTAACTGATTGCCATATTTGGGGTCGGGAAGATTTTCACCTTCCTCTGTGGCATGGGGCATGGGTCACTTGCTGGTGGATTTTCTGTACCTTGAAGTCTTTAAATCATTATTTGAGGATTTCAGTAACCCAATCTTAGGTTAAGGGTCTATTACAGGAGTGGGTGGGTGAAGTTCTGTGGCCTGTGTTGTGCAGGAGGTCAGACTAGATTATCATAATGATCTCTTCTGACCTTATAGTCTATGAGTAAACCCTCTCCTGGAACCGCATGCAAAGGTGTGAGCTTTCATTCCAAGGGCTCCAATTATTTCCCAAATAGGAAAGGGATTTCTGAGCAAGATCAATGATGGTAAGATGGTTCTTTTCAAACAATGGTTTCTTAAGCAGGGGAGCTGCTTCTTTGAAACAAGCTTGGACTCCTGAAGGGAGATGTTGAAAATATCTGTAAAAATAGTGCCAGTTCTTCTTCACAAGACATCACTACCAAGAACAACATGGAAATAATTCACAGATCATAGCCTGAAGCTTCTTAAATATTTCCCAAACTTCAATGAATGTCAGTGGCTGAAATTCAAATAGAGAATTCTCTGTATTTAAGACCTGGAGATACAGTTCATTATCACCTGGGCAGATTGCCTGGCCTTCAGTTAAGCTACCTTAAAATGATATTTAAGATGTTGAAAGAGGTTTTTATTAAAGTATATGTTATTGAAGTATAAAAGCAAGGCCTCGGGACACATTGTGAACAAGAATCTACAGGACAGAAAAAATTTAGAAAAGGAGAACTTACAATCCCACCCAAATCTACAGATTCACTTCAGTAGTAGAAGTGGTGATTTTTTAGCTGAATTCTCTCAGTGATTTTATTTGCAGGTTTACACTCGAAGAGTTTGAAGTAGGAGAAATAAGCTACCAGTGTATAATTCTAAACTAGAAAGTTAATAGGCGATATATGAATACTATGAAAGTGTTCTAAAAAGGGAGTCAATGATCTAAAAAAAGGCCTAATCTAATTTGACAGGCAACTGGAAAATGAGTAGAGCATCAGCTGAGGAATAGTTTTAAGAGCTATTTATTATTTAGTCTGCTAGGAATCACGCTGTCTACTGTAGCATATATAAGATCCAAACTACTTCTTTCCTGAGTAAAAGTGTCTCTTTGTGATCGTCTTTCACCTGTGGTGATAATCTGTCAGTTCTAATTAAGTTCAAAATAGAGAGATGTTATACTGAAGTTGTTTAAAATGTACAGCTACAGGTGCATAAATCCTGTCCTTGGATAGCAGTTTTATGCTCACTAACATTCTGTCAGACAGTACAGTAAATCTTGATAATACATGGTAGATCTTAGGGAGACATCATACATTACAGATCCATGAAGACATGTCACATCAAGATTGTGAATTGTTTCCCCAGGTACAAAGGGAACAAAACTATCTGGGCAATATGTATTATTTTGTGCGCATTCAATGAAAAAATTTCCATTGGAGGTTTGGTCTAGAATATTTCCTCTTATTGTACAGATAAGATGGATCAGTTTACACATGAGTGTGCTCTGATGGCTGGTGATACCATCTCAAAAGAAGTCACTAACAATTTGGTCTTGGGAAAAAATAAAACAAGATACACAATAGACTAAAATTGTTTTTAAGAAAGTGAATCTACTACACACTGTTGAGTTTTACACTAAGATTTATCCTGATGTTTTATATGATAATATTTAACATACAGGAGATAAAAGGGTCACTATATCTAAAATGTAATAAATACTATTATTTAAAAATGTAAAGGGAAACTGCAAAGGTAAAATGAAAATTGAGTGAAGCCCATTATGTGCTCATCAGTTTTTGCATCATTCTGTGACAGATTTGATATGGTACTTTAAGCCCTTTATAACAATGGACTTCTCTCGAAAGTATCTTGTAAATTACAGTATCGGTTACAGAGGTCTCAGTGATGTTACAGTACTATGGTGTCAGTCATAGTTTTAGTGATGTCACAGACTATGGTTTGTGCAATGTATTTAGAAAACAGTAAGTGTCAGGATGAGTTCATAAACAAGAAAATGAACGTATAAAGGGTTCTTAAGGCTGATATCTGCGTTGAATCTCTCTTCCCCATCTTGCACTGTCCCACACATAGCCTTATTACTGGAGAATTCATCATCAAATTTCCCTGACTATGTGCACACCAAGGCTATCCAGTACTTCAGAAAAGTGTCTGTCTTTCAATATCCAAAAGTTTGTGGGCCAAACATACCCCTGACTGAACTCTATTCAGTATTGGCTCTCTCAGGCTTGGATCTCCAGAACATTGGATAGTTGATGTGAGGCAACGTTGGCTTCTTCAAGCTGAGTTTGTGATCTCATTTCTAGTAGACAAATGTCCACTTCACCAAAAACCACCATCAGAACTGGCAGCAGAACTTTTTGGGATTTCTACAAAGAACCCAATGACTGGATAAGCATAGAGACTCTATTACGCTCACACTGTAGAGATAATCTCTTAAATCCCACTCTTTGCTGGAGTGATCTGAAAACTACTATATGTATTCCATATTTCCTATGCATACAAATATTACTTAAGTCTCAATGGCCATCAGTTCTCGCCTCTTACTTGACCATTTATTTAATTTAATAAGGAAATCATATAAAATTGATAGCTAGCTACACACACACACACACACAGCTTTACACATATTTGCTTTTCTTTGGATCTCTCAACATTTCTCTAGGTAATGATTTATTTAAAAATCTTTAGTTACTTGTTTCCTTTATTCCAATTTAGAAAGAAAAATAAGTAGCTATTTTACAAGTTTTAATACTTTGAGCTTATTTGTACTGCGAAAATCATCTCTTCAGCAAGGCTTATGTTTTTTTCTATCATTAAAATAGTCACCTATCCTTTTGTTGACATGGCAGATAAAATATCAGTAATGCAAGATCTCTTTCTTGAATTCAGATACTTAAAATGATTTTTATTTTTCAAAACTAAATAAAAAAGGCATCTTTCTGGCAGTGGTAATTCGATCATAACATTCTTATACTTAATTATACCCAGTATTCCTCCATGTCATGTTCACATATTATGCTGCTATTAATAATAAACTATCAGATCTCTCTTTGACTGGAAGCTATTTACAGATTAGACTAACCAGGACCCTTTGGGTTTTTCTCAGTTACTATAGATTGAAATACATTCAGAATCAGAAAACCTTTCCACATAAACTGTAAATATATCTACATCTTTGATAGATGGAACATCTAATGACTACATTGATGTCAGCTATTCCATTCAGTGCCCCAGATCAGTATGCTAGTTGCCCTACTGACCTCAATGGGTCTGCTCATGTGCTTCAAGTTAGGCATGTGATGCAATATGTTGCTGAACAGGGGCTTTGGATCATGATAAATATCACGAGAGGAGGCCAGGTCTGGCCAGCAGTTAGATGGGAGAGCTCCAAGCAATACTAGCCTGTTGTAGGAAGCTGTGATTTCTGTCCAGCAGAAATTATGCCCCTGCAGCACGTTAGTAGGGGACTGCAGTGTCATTTTGGGGGAGAGAGATAAGTATGAGATCTTTGCTACTCTGCTCACTCAAGATCTTCTGGCCCTTTTCACTGGAGTTAGAAAATTTTTCCTGCAATCCTAGTCATTGAAGAAGTTCTCCTTTGGGTTCCCCAGGGCATCTTGTCTCTAATATGTCAGTTTTGAAGATTACAAGCTTTTTCAGGTCTTATGCAGTCAATTGTTGGCACTTAACAAACACACAGTAATAACAATAACATTTCTGCCTATCTAATCTCCCCTGCCACTTTAGCTGGCTAAAGTATTTTCTTTTCCTTCCTCTTACTGCAACTGTTTTGTAGCGTTGCTGATGCTGTTGTGGCAGCTGTGTGCCTCCCCTGAAGTGCCTGTATTTCTGTGATGAGTGAAGTGACCCCTAGAGACAAAGAGAGAGTTTGTAATTATGTAAAGTGCTTTGAGACTGACAAAAGGTCTTATATAAATAAATGACTACTAATAATGATCATGTGTAGCAAAAATTAAAAAGGGCTAGATTCTAATCTCAGGAAGGCAACATTCATTGTTCCATCTCTTCTGAAAAGTCAGCTGTTGCTTCTGGTATGTGGGGAAGGACATATACCTAAGATAAGGGACTTCTCCAAAGTATTGCTTTAAATTTTGTTAGTGAGTTTTTAATACTCACTTTAATAATCAGTAATTTAATATCCATCTTTGTATATCTATTTAAGGTACACAGAAGTCCTCCACTTCCATAGTATCTGAGCACCCCATCATTTTTAATGGTTGTAATATGGTTTTAATACTCATATGAATCCTCTGAGGTACTTTTATCTCAATTTCAGAGGTTGGGAACAGAAAGACACGGTGACTTCCCTAAGTTACACAAGAAATCTTTGGCAGAGCAGGGAATTCAGCCGTGTCTTCCAAGTCCAGCATCCTAACTATTAGAACATCCTTCCTCTGGACGTGGAGATCAACGTTTTCTATTCATTCAGCGTGAAATTCATCATCATTCCCATAAACCTGAGTAAACACGATTTTTTGAAAGGGGCAGGGAAAGATCTGACCTATGTGTGTCACTTGCAGAGCAGCTGGGCATTTCCTCCATAGAAGGTGTGGTTTCTGAATACACATCACAGCAGATTTAGTGGCCATATCCTTGGTCCTCCTGCTATGCATTAACTCCTCATCCCCCAGTGCTGAGCTAGGTGCAGCTAATCCATAAACCATGGATAATGGCATAATAGGGAGAATAGTAAGAGGCCAGTCTGGCTCCATGAGGAGCTCTTTAGAGATCTGAAAATCAAAAAGAAATCTTAGAAAAAGTGGAAACATGGATGAATTGCTAAAAAGGAATACAAAGGAATAGCACAAGCATGTAGGGACAAAATTAGAAAGGCTAAGGCACAAGATGAGTTACACCTAACAAGAGACATAAAAAGCAATAAGAGGTTCTTTAAATACATAAGAAACAAAAGAAAGTCAATGGAAACTCTACGTCCTCTATTTAGTGGGGAAGGAGAGCTAATAACTGATTACATCAAGCTGTCTGAGGTGTTTAATGCCTGATTTGCTTCAGTCTTCACTTAAAAGATTAATGGCAATCAGGTACTCAACACAATTAATATTAACAACAAGAAGGAAGGAATGCAAGCCGAAATAGGGTAGGAGCAGTTAAAGAATAGTTACATAAGTCAGCAGGGCCTGATGAAATTCATCTTCGGGGACCATAGGAAATAGATGAAGCTATTTCAGAACCATTAGCAATCATCTTTGAAAACTCATGGAGGATGGGTGAGGTCCCAGAAGACTGGAGAAAGGCTCAGATAGTAAATATCTTTAAAAAAGGGAACAAAGAAGACCCAGGGAACCGATTAATAAACAACCTATTTAATTACACACACGCACACGCACACACTCACACACAAAAGCACCTAAACAAGAGGATAATAGGGGAACAGCCAGCATGGATTTGTCAAAAAACAAATCATGTCAAAATAACCTAATTTCTTTCTTTGAATGGGTTGCTGACCTAATGGATGGGGGAGGAGGGATAAAAGCAGTAAACATGATATATCTTGCTTTCAGTAAGGCTTTTGACACAGTCCCCCATGATATTCTGATAAGCAAACTAGGGAAATGATGAAATTACTATAAAGTGGATGAACAACTGTTTAAAAGACTGTACCCAAATGTATATCAGTGGTTCAACTGGGGGAGCATAACTAGTGGAGTCCCACAGGGGCCAGTCCTGGAGTCAGGAACTCTTCAATATTTGTATTAATGACTTGGATAATGGATTGGAGAGAAAGAGTATAAAATTTATAGATGAACACAAGCTGGGTGGAGTTGCAAGCGCTTTGGAGGACAGAATTAGAATATAAAATAACCTTGACAAATTAGAGGATTGGTCTGAAATCATCAGGATGGTAAATAACTGGCTAAGTGGTAATACATCAGAAAAGGATCTGGAGATTATAGTGGATAGCAAACTGAATGTGAATCAACCTTGTGATGCACTTGTGAAAAAAAGCCACTAATATTATTCTGGGGTTTATTAACTGGAGTCTTGTATGTAAGCCATGGGAGATAATGGTCCTGCTTTACTCAGCACTGATGAGGCCTCAGCTGCAGTACCTGTCCAGGTTGGGGGTGGGGAGCACACTTTAGGAAAGATGGGGACAAATTGGAGAGAGTCTAGAGCTGAGCAACAAAAATGATAAAAGGTTAAGAAAACCTGACCAATAAAGAAAGGTTAAAAAACTGGACATTTTTAATATTGAGATAAGACTGAGGAGGGATCTGATAACAGTCTTTAAATATGTTAAGGGCATATATGTTATAAAGAGTATGGTGACCAATTGTTCTCCATGTTCACTGAATATAGGACAAGAAATAATTGGCAGCAAAGGTGATTTAGGTCAGATATTAGGAAAGGCTTTCTAACTATAAAGATAGTTGAATTCTGGAATAGGCTTCCAAGAGAGATGGCGGAATCCCCATCATTGCAGGTTTTTAAGAACAAGTTGGACAATCACCAGTTAGGGATGATCTAGACTTACTTGGTTCTGCCTCAGTTCAGGGGCTGAATTTGATCACCTCACAGGATATGTCCACACACCAGTGTAGGTGTAGGGTTAGGAGGACTCAAGCCAGCTGACCTGTGTCAGGGAACCCTGGGCTGGAACATCTACATTGCATTTTAACCCTAGGTTAAGAATTTTCTGACCCTTGCTCAAACCCGGGGCTCTGGCACCAACACTGCAATGCACGGATCCAAGTCAAAGTAAACATATCCTGAAGTGCCTAGCGCCCCCCACGCCCTAATATTGACACTCTAGCCCTAGAAATGTGGTGCACTATGGGAAAACTGCTGCCCACCCTATGTGTTAACTGTGACAGTGTTATTGATAGGACTCAGGTGTCCATAAGGAGCACATGATTACCTAAACTGCATAATTACCTCCTTTGGAGGCTGTCTCAGTAGAATGACTGGAGTTTGAAAAGGCTTTATACTGAACTACCATCTAATCTGCAAATTGGGCTCTCCATCTGTAGGCTGAGTCATGTGGGCAGGAAAATGCCCAGGTGCACCTGTTCTGAGGATAATGAGGACATCGGTCTCCAGGGCTGTCAAACTATTACAATGAAACTGCAATCCCTAATCTCTAAAACGAAAGTGTGTTTGGTTTCGTTTGTATTTATTTTTCTCTGTTTGTTTTGAGGTTTGACATAAAAAGAAGGTATCGGAAGAAAAACAGACACACACTCCAGCCTGGCTGCAGCTGGCTGCTGTGTATTGATGGGCATCTCTACAGCTTGGGGTGCAGTGTCCATATCCCTTATTCCTGCCCCCACTGCACCCCAGGAGCCAGGGATAAGGGATCCCAACGAGACTACATGGAAGTTTTGGGGCTGGCCCCCACTCACGGCCTAGGCACCTATGCGCATTCGATCCCAGAAGGAGCTGGGAAGGGTCTGTGACCAAAGAAGAGAGAGTGGAGAGGAATCGAGTGGCTGCCCTGCAGGAAGGGGGAGCAGCAGAGTTTCCAGCTCAGCATGGCTGGAGGAGGGACGACTTGCAACATCCCAGCGGCCGGCAGCCACCTCTCACCTGTCAGCTTTTCTCCCAGCTCTAGGTAAGCTCCGCTCAGCAGCAAGGAGGCGCTGGATCAGGAAGTCGGAGCAGTGGCAATGCTTCTGGCCCCTGCACTGGCTGCCTGCAGCCCTGCTCCTCTGCCGCTGGGAACTCTGGGATACACCCGGAGGACTTCTGGGACCCGAGTCAAGCCAGGGCTGTGTGCACACTGGAAAGCAATAGGGCTTGGACACTAGGTTCCAGATTAACACAGGATCGGATCCTCCAGCCCTGGAGTCTGAGGAGTACGAAGTCT
Source organism: Mesoclemmys tuberculata (assembly GCA_007922155.1). NCBI lineage: Eukaryota > Metazoa > Chordata > Testudines > Chelidae > Mesoclemmys > Mesoclemmys tuberculata. The sequence continues at coordinate 28,550,704 of ML675622.1, forward strand.
GCTCTTTTTCCATCCCCTTTCGATCTCTGGACTTTCTACTGGGGACTGCAAGCAAGGACATCAATGGCTGTATTGGAGTACCTGTTGTGGATACATGTCAAATTGCCATCAGCTGGTAGCAGCTCCTGTTCATTGCTGAACTGGCCTGCTTTCAAACAGGGAACCTAGAAGAAAATGTTCCAAATCCAATTGCTATACCCCTGAAACTTCCTGTGCCCACTGCCCAATCCAAAATGTTCCTGATGTGAGCATAAACCTCACCAGCACAAGGATTTGAGTTCAGTTTAACAGAACATTTTTTTAAACCTTTGTTTTCAAAATTGGGACCTAGATCTCAATGGTGTTACATCTTTTTATACTAGCTGAGGATCTGATCTTGCATGTTTATTTCTACTCTTATTATTAATAATAATCCATGTTCTTATATTGGTAATCACAAAAAGGTGTAAATTTTGTTACGGTAGCAGGAACAGCACAAACCATTGCTGATCATCTTTCTGGAAATCTAATACCATAGCTGTATCATGCTATACAGTATCAAGAGGTGTAAAATTCCTTGAAACAAAGAAAGCCAGAGAAGGATATCACTGAAGGTAAAATCTGAGGAGGACATCCTAATTTCAGGAATTAATCATCGAAAGGCTGGCTAAAAAGGTAACTGGATGCACTTCTGGGGATACAAATAAATAATCACACATCCACGTTAACTATATTATTTGAAGAATATTTTATTCTCACTTGTATATGTTGTTCTACTTTTCATTTGAATTTCTCCTGAAACATCTAACATAAATAGTTGCATTTGGCCTAAATTGAGGCAGGAAGCATATTGCCTTTAGGTTGGATGTTTAGACAGCCATCTGCTCCTCAGGACTTTAAAACCACGTAATTTGTCAAGTCTATGCAATGCTGGAACATCCTGAGGATTCATGGCATATAAATATAATACCAGAAAGAGGTATTTTTCCCAATAAACAACAAAACCAATAAAAATGATACAAGGTGCGTATAAGACCACGTTTCTGCCACTGAGAGAAAGCTATCGAAATAACAAGATCCAGCCGTTATACCAAACTGAAGTCTTACCTTTCTCAGAAACCCCCAAATTATGTCTGATATGTAAAGTTTCATGTAAAGGATTCCTTAATTTATAAATGTTTGTTTTGTTGTTATAGGATAGAAAAAATGCACACCTGTGAAGAACCCTGTTTTCCAAAAGCAGCTGTGTTATGTAAGTATTGGGCAAATCTAGCCACTCATTAAAGTCTCCCACACAAGCCTCACTTTGGACAACTTTATCCTGAAAATCACTGAGAAAGGAATAATAAATATGCTTAATTTATTTTTAAACTGCTTTAATAGCTAGGTTGAAAAGAAAAAATTGTGCAAGGGATTTTCCTATAGCATAAATCATTAAGCTTTCTGATAAATCACAAATATATATTTCTGAATCATAAACTGGCAGAAATTGGGTTCCCTTATGGTCCTATAGAATTTATAAGAGATGCAATCTATAGACATTAACCTGAAAACCCATAGAATTTAATAGAAATTATGACTGTCCTATAATTTTTATCATTTTATAAAAATCTACAGCAGGGATGTAATTATTAAATTTGATAGGGTGGTTTTGAAAACCTATAGACAGAATATCATTTTTCTACCAAATTCCCCTCCCTTCCCACACTATGGGATGATCTTTCTTTTTTCAAGGAGTTTTTGTGGATTTAAATTTTTTAAAAGATTGAGGCCATATGAATGGATATGTCAGGAGGGAGAAAGAAAAAAGAAGAGACACTTAACATGTGATTAGTCAAAAAAATAGATACAATAGGCTACTCATCTTGACCTAGAAGTTAGTGGAAATTCCATGCATGGAAGGTACTGCAGGAACTGAGGTACAGATTGATTAAAGCCCCAATTCAGCAAGGTACTTAAGCATATGTCCAATGTTAAGCACATAAGTAATCCCATTGACTTCACTACTCACTTGCTTAATGTTAGATATAGATGTAAGTACCTTGCTGAATCAGTGCCTAACTGAATTGTTTCACACAGGAAATCATGAGCAGAGCTGGAAAGTGAAACCAGATCTCCTGAAACTCAATCCAGTGCCTTCACCTCAAGACTATCCTTCATCTTTTCAGTTGTTTTATGTCATAGTATCATAATTGTCCAGTACTAGTGTTTAGCCACATGACGCCTAATCTAAAACCTGTTTGAATCAAGGGTCCCTCTAATATTACGTAGGGGCCTAGTGAAACATAATTTTTGAAACTTCTACATCTAATTTCCTCTGAAAGAAGGCACCGCCTCCTTGTGGAGTTGGTGGCATAATAGGACAAATGTCCACTTGTACCCAGAACATCCCGAAGACTAATAACATCGTCCAAGGGAAACTTGTACTGACTATGCCACTCACATTGTTACATTAATTACTTTACTTTTAGAGGACATGCTGTTCAAGCATGTTGACTGACTAGCTGAGGCGTTTACAAGAAAGTTCAGTGCAAACAAGTGCTCTGTATAAAGGTCATTTTTCAGTTCTGTCCTGCAGTACAAAGTGCAAAGTTGCAAATATTCTTCTGTAAAGAGCTTCTGATCTTCCTAATGAATGTCTCTGCCAACATGGTCTGCTCTTGGATGAATCTGATTGGTATAGTGATTCAGAATATTGTTCCAAACATTTGCTTTATTTATATTTTCGGAAAGGGCTCAGGAGCATGAGATAAAATAAGGTCTGGTCCGTGCTGGGCATCACAAAACTTTTCAAGATTTATTCAAAGAGCTGAGAGACTTAAACTGTTTGTTTTGACTAACAAATGAGAAAACTAGACTTACTAAGCTAATTCTCTTAGCAGGAAAAACAATCTCAACTGCCTTCCTTGTGGTGTACTGTCTAATCTAATAAAGGAACAAGCATGGAAGTTTAAAGATTGATAACAGTAGTAAAGGCAATCTGAACCAAGGAATCCTATTCATGTTCATCCTAGTAATGAATCAAGCACCCAGTTACAAATTACATTAACCATGTTTTCAAATTGTGTAGCTTTAATTACAAGCAAATCAAGTTCTCACTGATGGATAGTTAATCTGCAGAAGGCTACATAATTTTTATGGAGTAAATAACCTGTTGGCTAGATTTGTAGCAAATGGGTGGAATGTGACACTTTTTCTGAGGCCTTAGAAATATTTTTAAAAGAATCTAAATACTGAAAAAACAAATGAAAGGAATGGCTTCACTGAAGAGAGTGAATTTACATCCACTCATCGTTTTCCCTGTGATCTTTGTTTATTTCCATCTTTGCAGATTGACTCTCACTCTGCATCATTCATGGATTTTCAAAACTAAACTCCAGATCCAAAACTCCCTGAAGTCAGTGGAAACACTCCTGTTGACATTAATAGGCTTTGGATCAGACACTAATATCTGGAGGGGGTCACCGTCCAATAGATCTCTAATATAGTGAGATGAAAGATGATCTTGTGGATAAAGCACTGAGTGTGACTCAGCAGATCAGGATTCAGTTCCTTGATCTCCCATGGCCTTCTTCAGTCACCTTGGGCAGGATGTTTAATCTCTCTGTGCTTCAGTTCCTTTCTTTCACCTTTTACCTATGTCTCCTATTAATGTAAGTGCTTCCGGACAGGGACTGTCTCTTATTACATGTTTGTACAGTGCCCAACACAATGGTGCCCTGATCATGACCGGGGCTTCTAGGTGCTAGTAGAATACAAATAATATGAGCAGAGAACACATCATCCCAATTCACAGTACGGCAGTGTACTGAGGGTGCGGCTTATCTTTCTAAAGTTATATTTCAGAACTGTGGATCGTAGACTGACTTTTTCACTCAAAGGCTGAAGCAAACAGGCTTTCTCGCCAATAGGATTATACCTGATGAGTTGGGTCTACTTTTGCAGGTTTAAAATACAATCTTTGTATTCTCAGAAAGAAGCTCAAAATAGATTTTTCTTGCCCAGTGTAAAAATAAAAAATGCTTTGAACTAGGAGGCTTCTTAATAAGCAGGTTAATATAATGCTGAAGTTAAGCACATCTTCTAATTATCATAGGCTATACGATTTACTTTTCTTTCCCCCCTCCCCAAAATGCTGAGGTGTTAGGCTGTAAAATATACTGCAGGTATTACACAAGTGAACTATTTTACTTATTTTCCATATATTTGAGGAGAGTAGCAGTTCTGTATTAACAGTTGAGATTTGCTTTCTATTTAAAAAAAGGATTATTCAAAATATTGTAAATTCCACATGCTGACTCAGATTGACTTGAAATTCATTTTGCCTCAAAAGGGTTAGGGATAGGGTTACTAATCCAAACGTGATTATTTGATTAAGGGTTTCCGAAATACAAACTCTGTAAAAAGCCATGTGTTTACAAAATCACCTGGCTCTTTTAACTTTTTTTCGCAAACACCTGGACTCAAATTATGGCTTTGTTACTCCCCAAACTAATCTAAGCCACTCAAGATCTCAGCTAATGCATGGCACCACTACCTCTTTGGGAAAGCAATACTGAAAAATGTATTGAGGGTAAAGTTTAGAACTACAGTTCAGCATGAGCTAACCTGATGCGTCAAAGGGAGCAAAAGGCACATGTGCAGAAAGATTGGGGCTCTGTTGAAGCCACCCAGCTTCTGCAGACAGTTTGTTATCACAGAAGCTGGGTGGCTGAAGGTGATGTGCTATGGCCATTGAAACCTGAGATGCACCCTTGAGTTAGCGTGCCATTCTTGGTAGGTGTGAGAGAATGTGTGTTGTGCATGTTCCTTGCTCTTTTCATGCATTCTGTGGGTGCTCCTTTCTGGTCAAAACTTCTAGTTTAAGAGAGAGATTTTCAAGTGCTATAAAAATCCACAGGCAGACTCTGATTTTACTTTAGAAGGATTGTGACAGAATGGGCAATTAGGACAATGCCACCATGTTGCTTGGTGTGATCAAAGGAAAACAAGTTGCTGGGTCATTTCATCAAGGGGCTCCTGATTTTCAGAATTGTATCACGTTTTTGGTAGAGATAGGGAATACAGACGGTGTGAGCAGTGAGGAAAAACCTGGGGGTGTTGAAGCAGACAAGGGCATTGGCGTTGGGTGGGTGCAGGGGCTCTGCCCCATTGCCATCTTCACCCCTTGGGTGTGTGCTCTGGCACAGCAGCGGTGGGGCCAGCACAACCCTGGACAACAGCCCTTATTAGTGTAACGATCGTCAGAACAGTATATCTTTGACAACCCAGTTCAGTGGCGAAAGGCTTGATGAAGCACTGGGTTTCCAAACATAGCATTTCTATGATCCCACAGCAAATAAGAGAACATCCTCAAAAAGACCTTTCATCTGTGTTTGCTCAGAAGCACTGACAGAGAAGAACCAGAAGCTAAGGAAGTTGGACACCTTCCCCCCTGGCAACTGACTTGGGGAAATGGCTTTGGAGCCATCTGTGCCCTCACTCCTTCCTGCCCCTATAACAACCCTTCAGCCCTCACAATTCCACCCCACAGCTGCTCCATCAGGCATGGGGAGGGAGTACAGAGCTCTCCTTCCCTCCACAGCACCTCAATTAAGGGAAGGAAGCCAGAACTCCCTCCCCTGACCTTTCCCATGCTGCCTCCAGCCATGGGGAAGGGTCTCCAGGCTCATGCTGCTGGTTCTATGGGAAAGAGAAGTCAGAGCAGTGCAGGAGAGAATCAGAGCAGCACAGTGGGGATTTCAGCTCTGCCGCCCCCGCCCCCCAATCTCCCCACATCCACTCCCCATTTCTCTTCCCCCTTCAAAATGATCCTCCATAATGCTGAGATTGGGATGGGAAGCTGGGAATGGACATGTGTGGCATACAAGGCCCACATACAACCCTGTATTTCCTAGTTTTCAAAGGTCTGAGTGTAGCTGAACTCAAAATGTGCTGGAGGGACATGAGGGACCACTGGGCAACCTTAACTCTGTATTACCCAAGTTTTGGGGATTTTAATAAGTTACCAAGATTACAAAGTATTCATTCATTAATAGTATCATCTCATGCAAGTTGCATGTTTTTCCAATGACATCTTTTTGAAAATTACAGAAAATTAACCAAAATAAAGATTTAGAAGCAGCACAGATTTGTAATGTACACATTAACAACAAATCACACAACAATAACACTATTACAATTTATAAAAAGATTGTGAGACAACTTCACATGAGTGAAGGAACTGACAGATTGCTAGATTATGAGTTAATCCTGAATACAAGGACAAGAGAACATGCAACTTCATTAATATTCTACTCTGAACGAATGTGGTTTGGTGGCAGAAATTTAATCCTTAGCATTGGATTTTTTTGCTCTTGTGGTTTTACTTTAAACCCTTAGCACAATTTTAAATACAATTTTGTGAGGTAAAAAAAAAGATTGCCATTTGTCTGGAGAGAAAAAGTGGTTTAATAAATTGCCTGGTCCGATACCTTATTCAGAGAGGTACAGTTGATGTCTCCTGCTTTCTCAAATTAACTCCACAGAAAAACTCAGGACACTGAACAAAACTTCACTGAAGCTGGTCTTTAAAGTTAAGAAGAGGGATACCAGATTAAGTGCTTTTATGTATTTGTGAATAATGTAAAGCCGATTATCGATATAATGTATATTATGAAGTTGCTATGCTACAAGCCAATCTGGTCAAGATTTTCTGCTGTATGTTGCTGAGTGCTTTGTAGGATATGCTGAGTGATAGCAAATCTGAATATAGTCATTCAGCGCTCAAGCACCCTGCAGGATCTTACCATATAAAACATATATTGGGCCTGTTTGTTTCATTATATCCAAGGAAGTACAGTATGCAAGCTACCAAACTGAAGGCTTCTCAGAAATACAGTGTAAAGTATGGAAAGACCAGATACATCATGTCCTGTGAACTCAGCACTGATATAGTCACCCTTGAAACAAAGGATGGACCTCCTGATGTATTTGGGCAAAGAATGTTTTCCAGACAAACCTCCCAAGAAGTCTGCAATACCATTGGCCAGAATTTTAAAATATCAGCTTGTTTGGTCAAATAGGCAGAGATGTTTCCTGCCAAGAAGAAGTTATTTTAGCAAAGAAGGTGGCCTCTAAGCTTGTATAAGAGTGGTGCCTGACAGCAAGGGAAGATGAGGCATGATGTTGCTGTAGTTTAATGGTGCTATCAGACACTAAATATACAACACTAGGGTTGTCCTGCATACAGCAGATTGTTCAAAGTGGGTATAAGACCTGGAGCATGTTGATAGTGAAGGACTATGGAACCATTTGGAAGAGATCTCTCTAGATATAACACCTCGCAAGCTTTCTCTATATAAGGGAAGATAGTAGCATATGCACTTAAGAAAAGAAGCAGAAGAACCAGCAGCCATTTAGAAACGCCTTGCTAGGTATATTCTATTTGTAAGGCGCACCCTTAGCCAGGATACAAGTAAACATAGAGGATAGTATTAGCAAAGGGCTGAAACGTGCATGTTGCCACCAGACATGACTCAAAGAATTCTAAATCAAAGTTTACAATATGTCTGTATTCATTAAAATATCTTCTTGCCTTTCATCAGATCAGTCAGGACATTTTACACATTTACAAAATATACCGGGATCATGTTGGTCACTATGGAAATTGAGCCACTTCTGAAATGCAGCAGCTGTTTAAGAGTACACACAGCAATATCACATAATAGATAAAACCAGCTTGTGAAGAATACCATATCCAATTGAAATTGAAGGGGGGAAGAATAAGGGATTGAGTTTACTTTTATGTTTGCATGGCACATAGCACAGCGGGGCCTGAATCTGAATTGGAGCCTGTGAATGTTACCATAATACAAAGATGAACTAATATAGTCCATAATAATATACACATCAGAATTAATAACCCATCTCTTATTAATAGTCCCATGGAATTTTGAATTACCTCAAATGTTCAAACTTCATGAAGAAAATAGAGCTTACCTATCGCATGGGGGAGTGAAGACTCTCAAGTTCTTAAATCACCAAATGTAAGCCTTCAAGTATATAGCAGATAAGAAAAGATGAGACACTGTAAGCTAGAGACAGAAATAGACTGTTAGTATTAACTAAAAGTGCACCTCTGTAATATTATCATAATATGGATTGAGGGATTTTTTTTAAACAAATCAATATCTGTTCACTTCCATAATAATGCTGGAACATTCATTTTCTGCAAAGTATTAGGATTGTGTATGGGATCTTGTCTTTATCTTTTCAAGCCCCAGAGATGCCTTTTGTAATGTATCTTGCAGCACTAGCTACTGCACTTGCATGCACAGAAGTTCTTGGGCACTGGCAGTAAACACACATGCACAGGATAACACAGGATTAGAATTTAATGTTTTCTTTACTTAGTCTTCAGCCCTGCTACCATGTGCTGTGTTCCTGTCAGATCTCTCAAGCTAAAACAGGGTCAGTCTGGTTCAGTAGGAGACTTCTACAGACTGCCTCAGCGCTGATCATTCAGAATATGTCTCTCTCCCTTTCACACAGTATGGCTAATACCTCAGGATAGTAAAAAGGGACACGTTCTGCTAGATGGGTTGATTTTAGATGGGTTCACATTCTCCTTAAGTAAGTACTGTTAAGACCTCAGGATAGTGTTATACTTCAGACATCATGCCATTGCTGCAGCAATAGGTGCAGAGTAACAACCCGGACAGAACAGAATACACTACTGGATTTTCTGCATTAGTGTTAGTGATAGCCGCATACTGTTTCATCTACTCTTCCCCACACCTTCCTCCTAATCAAAAGATTTATAGAGGAGTGGCAAACTCCAGCCCAGATTTGACTCCTTCATAGATGTGAGTTCCAATGTTTGAGTTAAGCCTAATCAGGCTTTAGCTTCAATCTCTGGAGAACATTTTGTTGTAGATCTAGCTGACAGGTCTTTGGAAAGCTATCGACAGGGAATTTACGTTCACAGTTTTGTGACTTCCCCCCCAAGGTTTTATCAGTTCTTATATTTAAAGACCTGGCTTATGCCTTTATTTGAGATCCATTTATCTTTTTTTCTGTTAGTGGTTCCTATGCTATTAAGTATATATTTTAAAGCAAGGATATAATCAGTTATGCTATCTGTACAGTAGTTCTACAAAGGGGTCCAAGCAACAAAGAAAATTAGACTCTTTGCTTACTGCTTTGGTTGTCATTGCATGAAAAATAACAGAATACCATTACAACAACATCAGAGTAATTAAGAATAATTTACTCTCTCTTGTTTCAAATGGTTTCCAAGTTATAGGCCATCAGAAATGTTACAGAGCTTTTCAAGTTTCTCAAGACTCTAATTAAAACTTTCCCAGCCAGATTCTCAGCTGGTTTAAACTGATACGGACTTCAGTGGAGCCAATTCATGCCAAGTAAGAATCTGGATCCTCTTTTTAAAAGACTGGGCACAAAAACCTATGGGATATCATTAGAGCTGGTCCTAGACCAAATGGCACCACAGGTGAGGAGCGCCTTTGGCACCCCCTTCCATTTTGGCGACCTCCCCAATACACTTTTACAAGCAAACAAAAAAACAAGGTTAACAGTATCCCAGCTAGGTGTTCACTTCACTTTGTTCTTCTATCTCACTGACTCACTGGCAACACCCGGCCTCTAAGATACCCACAAGGGCATGACTGGCAACATTCTAGGAAGTTTGAGGAAAACATAGCCCTCAGAAAGTCTGGACGGTTCCATGAGATTCTACAAAGATCTAGAACATTCTTGGAGGTTAGAATACCTGAAACATTTTACTTCAAACGTTCTATTTTCCCTTTTGTTTCTAGCAACAAAAACAGCACCCTAAGCCTGGCATTCCCCGAAGCCTAGCACTGCAGTCGGTCACCTGGGTTGCCTGACCCTAAATCTGTCCAGGGATATCATTTCTTAGCAATTACCTCCTCCCCTCAACACCCCCTAACATACACAGACAGAGGAAAATTAACTTAGCAGTTATATGATCACTTGCTGCCTTTAGAGCAATTGTATGATTAAATGACTATTATGTGTCAATATGTCTACACATAATTAGACAGCACCTAACAGAGTAGTGTTTCAGTCAAGGGGCAATAATCAAATTGCACTAATTGCCTCCTTAGTTAACTAGTGTACCTGTTTTTGCAAAGTAGCTAGTACAAATGCTGAATGGCATGTTGTAGATCGAGGTTAAGAAAGGATTACAGAACAAAGCAATGTATTTCTTTATCTTGGCAGCTCCAAGCAATGCATGGAGGAGGAATACATTGTCTTACATCCAGCTTTAGTGTCCACTTTTATCATTTGTTTTTTATCCAGAAAGGAACAGTCTTTATGTTAGAATTACTAACAAAAATCAAAAATAGGATTTTTTTTAGGTAAGAAAAAAAGACATAGGGACAGATCTTACACTCTTATCTGTGTATAGTAGTACCATACGCCACATGAAATCAATAAGTCAGCTAAATGTGAATAAGGGTATCAGAATCTGCCTCATAATAAATTAGACTTTTTTAGTCTCTTGGACCTTTTTAGTTCGGGAGGGAGTGGACACGCCATGATCCACAGCAGTATTTAATTAATTTTAGTTAGAAAAGAATCCTTCCATTCCAATAGACAAGACATCCAAATGATTATTGTTGGCTATTATGAGAACCATCTCCCTTACTCAGCAGTATCTCTCTGCAATGAGGCTTTGAACACACAGCCCGAATGCACCCAAATGTTATTAAATTATATGATTAATGGCCCAGTTTCCACATTATGTTACTTCAGAATAACTCCAGAATAACTGCTACACTACCAGAGAATCTAAAAGCCGGAAGGGATCGACCGCCAGATCATCCACTCTGCCCTCCTGTATATCATAGGCCACCAACATCACCCAGCACCCACATAGTAAACCCAAATAAAACCAAAATGAGGCCCAAGTATTATAGTCCATAGACTAGACTATTATGTGCCACCAGCACCATGCTCAAAGCCCATTTGGTGTCAGGGAAATGATTAAGTGAAATATACCCAGATAATCCTGGCAAGTGACCTGCACCCAAACAGTGCAGAGGATAGAGGAAAAAAACCCAAGGTCACTGCCAATCTGACCTGGGGGAAAATCGCTTCTCGACCCCACATACCATGATCAGTTAGACCCTGAGCACATGAGCAAAAACCAGCCAGCCAAGCATCTGAGAGAGAGAAAGCCGTGTGCCACCTCAGAGCCCTGGACCACTCTGCCCAAAGTCCCATCTCAAGCCATGGCCACCTCAAATGCCTCAGAGGAAGGAGATTAAAAAAACCCTCCCAGAATACATTGGGATGGGGAAGCAAGGGAAATCACTTCTTGATTCCTGCCAGTTGCCAGCTGAAACGCTGAAGCAGGAGCTTTGGGAACATAAGATAAACTGGAAGCATATGTGCTGGAACGAGCCATGCAAAGATGCTGCCGTATGCTCTGGCTTGAAGCGGTTTCCATTATATACCAGGTTTACAGTTTGGTTCTGTGGCTTTCAGCACCCCTATTATAAAAATTGTTCCAGCACCCCAACTGGAAGTGAGTCCCAGCTCTGTTGAGCTCTGCCTGTGCTGTACAACCTGGAGCAAGGTGGGGAATGGGGAGGGAACAGGACCAATTTTTATAGAATTTTAATCAATATCTCCTCGGCATTCTCTGCTTCACATGAGACATCATGTCAACAAACAATATGATTTTGCCATACCTAAGTTTCAAATAATCTGACATGCTAGCACTCTTTGTTTCTTCAACATAGTTATCAAAGACAGTAGCCGGAGAGATTGCATGTATCAAAAAGAGGAAAAGGAAGAGTCAAGATTATCAGAGTCCTCTCATCACAGCAGCGTGGTGAGTAAACTCATAGCAGGGCTGTCATGCTTTGCTTTTGTAAGATGTATTTGGGTGATCCGTTAAGTATCAAATGATAATGAATCGTTCTTGGGGAATGAAGTGGTAAGAGTATAGTATGGCACAGCATAGCATTCCAAAACTAAAAAAACTGTATAACCTTCCAGCAGAGAAACTTACATCTATAGGGTTCACTCGATTGTGATAGAATTACAATTTTGTACGTTAGTGACCTTATAAACCAGGAAGCCTTCTGAAAATGTTCTTATCAGTTTTTAGTATTCAAATACCTATTATTCAAGGATGTTCTGTTTTCTTGTGAGATAAGGATGTAATGAAAGGCTGCCTCTACTTATTTAGTAGACACTCTATCAGTTAGATGAGCCAACTGTAATTACTTTAAATAATTTATTTGGTCTTAATATGTTTCATTATTTTTGAGAACAAGCTAGCACTGGAATGGTTCCAGCTTATTAGATGACCCTCTAAATGACACACAATGCGTATTTATGCTGTTGCCAGTAAAATAATTTTCTCCCTATTCTGCCATAAATACCTTGAAAGGAAAAAGGAACAGCAACTTGCTTCTTTGCTAACAAAATGTGACCTGAAAAAATTTAAACTAAAAAGTGGTTATGTTACAAAGAGCCTAGCAACCAAATGTTCAGACAAGATGCAATCAGCTTCCAGAATGATATAATTGGAAATGTCGTCAAGGGAAAAATGCATCAAAATGTTACTGGTGCTGGAAGACTTCAGCTGAAATTTATGTAGCTGGAGAATTTACCATTATGCACAGGGCACTGTTCAACAAAATGTCTGGTGTCCATAGCCTGGCTGCAATGAAGATAAACTACAGCTCACACCCTAGAAGACGTTTTCCAAGTGTGCCTGCAGAATTCATTATCCTGGCTTTTCTGTGATCTGTCTGCAGCCCCCATACTAACAGAGAGGAGGACATCTCCCCTCCTATTATCTATAGAAAGTGATCCCCACACAGATGCTATACTGATTAAAGGAAATATGCTCAGAGAGAACAGTGCTATCATTACAAACCGGCAACTTCTCAGAGTAGATTGACAGTCAATGACACTACTGCTGATCCCACATATTTCTTGCTTGTGCTAGTCTTAATAAGCATTAACAGGCTCTGGCACTCATGGAATTAACGTTTGATCTATGTTGACTGACTATGGTCCTTAGTCTGATTCTCTACTCTATGACACCATTTTAGATTCCGATTACAGGGAATCAGACCCTGTATCTCGTAGTGTCTACTAGAAATGTTTGCATATGTGTAAATAGTTAATAGACAATTTGCCAGTAGATGGCACTTGTGAATATATTCCTGGGTTTTGTAGGACCAATCACACTTTTTGTTGTACACTGCGAATGACTTCTTCTGTGCAGCTCAATATATCAGCCCTTAACATCCATGACTTTGACATCCATGTGCCACAACAGAGCTCAGTACTATTTTTCAGATGCAATAGCCAAAACTCTTGTGCCCTGCCCCACGTGCAGACTCAGGTTTGAATAGTTAAGGACATGGCTAGAGTTGTCCAGACTCCTGATGCTTCATGTTCCTCCCTGAGAAGTGCCAGATTTTTCAGAGGCGAGTCAGCAGTAGTTCCAAATATTTCAGTGGAATTATGCATGCAACTGAGGGCAGAGGCCGTCCCTACTTGAGTGCAACTGAATTTACCAAAACCAAGACTGGTAAAGATTCAAATGAATTTGGTAAAGAAAAAACATGACTTCTATTTAAACAAGTTCTCGCTCCTTCCTAGTAGCCAACACCTCTTGGAGAGTGAATATCTCAGAGTTATTAGCAGTAGTGTTGGTTGGAAGGGATTGAGGAAAAGTGAGACAGTAAAACTCTCTTTTTATTGTTTTATAAGTTTTCAATAACACAAAGCAGAGTTGACTATATTTTTTAATAAAACATGCATTTGACCAAGACTGTGATTTTCTTTCCACAGTTTTATTCCACATACACACATCATAAGGTTCCCCTTGTTTATGTCTTCTTATGATTTCACAATATATAACTTTTGTCTTGGGACCAAGCAGATGTATTTTTGTGGTTCCATTTGCCCTCCTGTGCCATTAAATTTGCACTGAGGGACTCATTTTCCTTTCATTTACATCTGTGCAAATCTGTACCAATGCCACAGAAATAAAGGGAGTTGTCGTGGTGTGAACCTGGTGTGTAAATGAGATGAGAATTGACTCCTGCATGTTTGCTGTAATAAATAATTTTAGTGCTGTAATATCCAGGTGACCTATTTTGAGCCATTTGAATTTTTGCATTGACTTCAATGAGCTTTAAGACAGGGCCTTACAGAACAAAGTGCAATGCACTGGAAACAGGGGTCGATTGATGAAGTCAGAATTTCAGCTCTCTTTTTTCCTTTTTTTTTTTTTTTTTTTTTTAAGAAAAAGTTTCTAGCCATCCTGGATAGAAAGAAAAGATTGAAAATGTTAACTGAGTTTACCAGGTACCTATCTCAGTCTTCAAACAGCCAGAAACAATGACTTGAAGATATGTGAACTGCTCCCTTCCCCTTTATTCTAAAATCTGCTGCTCATCCAAGGAGGGGTGGTTCCATGGAATATGGAGACAGCTGCGAGTGCACAATGTGGAGAGGGCTTATGGTCCCAGTTTGCCTTCATTAAGCCTTGGCTGGTATATTTTCGGCATCAGTGAATGACTGTAACCCATCTTCTTTTCCTCAATTGTTTAGATATCATTTTGCTTCGTGCAGAACAATTAGAACGTTAATCCTATGGAAGGAGGTTCTTGATATCACTGTTTTAAGGGCTGTCTCAGAAGACACCTGTTGCAAAAGCACTTGCACTGTTGTTCAAGACACTCATCTAAAGTCATAACGGTGAATGGTTTTGATAAAAAAATTTAGAGGGCTGGATGCCATTTTAACAAATAGTTGTCAGTGTGGACAACCAAGATACAGCATGCATATGAAATGCATTTAGGGCAGCCTCCCAGCTGTTAGTGTCCAAATTTGTTGGTAATGTTGAGGTTGCATGGGCAGAGTTAAAGATATGTTGCATTATAAAAATACTCGAGTCTTAGTTTAATTTGGTTTCAGAATTCAGACATTGTGATCATCACTTTATCATCTTTATGTTGCGCTGTTGCATGGGTGTTGGAACAAAACATTCCAGAGGATATTTAAATCCTGTGGTGATTGGTGCAATAGAAATAGGTAGCTTCTTCAACTACTTGCCTTTCCCTGAGAATATCAGATAAAGAAAATGTGCATGACTGACTTTCTGCTGAACAGCTTCAGGTTTTCAGGGAGTAGAATCAAGGAACTGTGGTCAGCCGACATATATGCAAGGGCTGCTTTATCATTTATGCTAAAAATCATTCCTGGTTATTTCACTTGTGCTTTGTATTCCAGCATCACTGACATCTAAAAATAACCACAAAAAAGGGTTGCTGAGCTCTTTGATCTTAAAGTGTAAAACAAACATGTTTTATAACAAAGTGCTTATTGTTAAACATAATTACATTTCCATTGAACAGAATGTCAGTCAAAATGACATCTTTGTTAATAATGTGTGGCAAATAAATACTGTATATTGGGGAATTAAAAGAATCAAGACAATTGACAATAACACAGCAAATCAATACACTGTGTGTGAAATATATGAAAAGGAAAAAATCACTTTTCTGCTTAGACAAATACTGAAAAATACAATAAGAACGAATAATATAAACCACAGGAAAATAACAAGGTGTCTGTACTATTAAAAATTCAGGATGGTTGTGTGCATCAACTGTTGGAATAAAATCGTTATCCAAAGCCATATCCAGATTTGTATTTTACTCACTTTTGTTCTGGAGACGGCATGTCTATATGAGTTTGTTTGAAACATAATAATTTGAATATGCTTGGGGGTCAAAGTAAAGGCACATTGGTCAAAATGCATGGAAGGGTAAACGTATCAGATGCCGTCAGCACCATATATATGCATAAGCTACATAAGGGATATACAATCCTAGGCAACCAATGCTTATGGCCTGATCTTTAAAATCACATGTGGGTAACTGCAAGCCTCATTAAAGCCCACAAATGGAGGCTCTTTAGAGTTCAGAAAACACCCCCAACACTGGATTTAAAGCTCCCCCTCATATCCTCAAATGTTTATACAGAGAGCAGGAAACATTTTCAAAAGTGCCTAAAGTGACCTAGGAGCCTAACTTCCATTGAGAGATAATGAGGCTAAGGCTCCTAATTCACTTAGATGCTTTAGAAAATGTCACCCAGGATCTAGTTTTCTCAAGTCTACCTCTGCTTCTATTGAAGCCAAAGGGAGTTTTGCCACTGACTTCAGTTGAAGTAGGAGCAGATGCCAAAGGAGACGTCCGTAGTCATCATTAGGAGGCTCAGATAGGCAAGCGTGTGTAAAGCCCAGCATGTATGGGATTTGGACATTAAAATGCTCAAGTCTGGAAACTGGGATGCCACACCTTTCCTGGAGCTCCGTGGCAGTGCCACTGTGAGTTACTTCCGTTTCTGAACAATTGTGAAAATGCATTTTGCAAAAGCTAGAATCAGTTTTGTCTGGTGAAAAATGATTTCCACTCTTTCCCCATCAGATAATTTCCACTTTTTCCCCATCAGAAAATTATTTTTTCCTCAAAAACAATCCAAAAACAATATGCACTCGTTTGGCTATTACATGCATAACTTTTCACATCAGTCTATATGAACAATTGTCTTCATTTCACTGAAGTGGCTTCTTGATAAAAATAAAAGTTACGAGACATCTATCAGATTTTCAACAGAAGTTGTCTGTTTCACACTCTTCCTTTCTCCATTCATTTGACATACCCAGTATCTGCGTTCCTTTACTGATTGGTCTTTTAAAATGTGACCTAACTGGACATCTCTCTAATTTCTGGCCAAAAACTAAACCCCATCCCAACATCACCGCCATCACCACCACCACCACTTGGACACGTAAGTCTAAAATAGGATTCAGAGTTATGTTTTTCATTATACTCAGATCTGAATAGTTCACCCACAAGGCAATAACCATTCTTTCCCTTGGCAAAATAAATAGACCTGTAGATATCAAGACAGAACATTCCTGGAATAATTGAAGATTTTTTTCCCTTTTGAACATTTGTCAACAAGCAGGATTATTGAACAAAATAATTTTTCTTGACAGAATGATTTCAGCTTTTGAGAAAATGTATTCTGTCAACAAGACAAAGTAAGGACTTGACAAAATAATATGTTTCAACCACTGAAGGTTTTGCGCTTTTTTCTCAAGCATAAAACTGAGGCTGTGTACACAAAGCTGAAGTAACTTTTCAACAGCATACACATATTTCGCCCTCAGGTGTCAAAGTCAAAAGCCAATGTCTCGCTACCCTTCTAATATCTTAATGTAATGAGCCATGGCCACTTATGTACAGACACCAGAGTCATCAGCAGGGACCAAACTCAGGACCATCCACACAAAAAGCACAAGCCTACATCACTTGAACTAAATAATTAACTCCCTTAGTTTTCACAAAGTAGTGGTTATTCCTGGAGTCACTCACTAGACGGAGACATGGTCTTATGCACTGAACTATTGTATTGCATTAAGAAAAATGTTAAGCATGGGGGAGCTCATACAGAGGAGAATGGCATACTATAGAAAAGAGCGCACCAGAAAAAAACAAGGACAGCATTGAAGAATAGGTACATGAAGAGAATATAAAGCACAATGGAAATATTCCAAGATTGTCCAACAAGATTCTTTAAGACAAGGAGATTTTCAAAGTAAGGCCCTGATCCTGGAAGTTGCTTTATGTTGGTTGACCCTATACTCATGTAAAAACCCATGCTCGATGGGCAAAAGTCTCCTCACACAAAATTACTTGCAGGATTGAGACCAACAAATCCTCCACACCTGCTAAACTACCTGACTCAATCTGTAGTACTGTTGATCTAATTATCATTTGTGGGAACAAATTAAGAAAACAAACAAACAGAAAACCTGAAAGAGTCAGACTCCATCTCCACCAAGTTTCTAGTCTCAATAGATTTTATTGAGGCTCTTTCCCAGTCAGTGAATTCTGGTTCTAAAACCATCTAGCAAAAACTTCTAAATCAATGGTGAGATTTAAATATTTTGCTATCACTGTCGGATCAATGTCAGATGGGGATAAGTTCTAGACACGAGTACAAGGGGGCACTGATATAGTCAGCACTCCAAGGAATCTAACAAAAAGGAAAAGAAAAAGAAAGGACACTATTTACAGTTCTATTTCTTTGCACTGAGCAGCGGTCTCCATCAATATTTTGGCTGATATTTGTGCTGCTGGACCTCCTACATGGTTTTGAATGGGCACCCTAATGGAGTGTCATTGTGACCTGGTGCACAGGGTCACAACGTCATCCAGGGTTTGTGCCAGGTCCCACTCGCTCAATTTGGCACGGAGTCTCTGTCACGATGGAGAGGTGGACGGGCTGAACCGTAGTGGTGCTGTGATCCCATATGGCAGACCACAATGCCAATTAGTTAGGGGGCCCTCGGCAAACTGCCCTGTCACCTCACCCCCACCTCCAGCCATCCCTACCGAACCTACTTCTGAAGTTCAGTCAGTGAAAGATCAAACTACAGGCCACACAGATTGCTGCTGTAGTTGACTCACTGGAAACATCCCTTTTTCTAACACTTTCCTGTCTTTTTCCAACATCTTTGTAAATGAGCTTTCCAGAGAAAGATCTTTCCCGATTATATTAACCACATTAATAGTGGTCAGCAACATGGACAATTGGTGCTGCTGTCTCCCTTTGTGCTCACCATCAAAACACTTTAAAGCTCCCTCTCTACTCTATGTCTATTATGTGTCATAGGATATTAACTTCTGTCCTACCCTTGTTTTTCAGCAACCAGTTCTCACTGGTCACATATTGAAATCATTGTTTAGTTTTCACCTCAGGTCCCAGTTCTTCAATAAGTTCCACACAGACCTGATCCAAAGCCCAAATGATGTTAATGGGAGTATTTCCCCTCACATTATTGGCTCTGGATCAGGCCCCACTGGACCATCTTGTTCCCATGTGGAGCTTGTTGCAGTATCAGGGGCTTTTTGATTATATTTTGGGTTTAGTTACCTTACAAAAGCCTATTGCTTGATAACATATAAATAGGTACTTCTGACTTAATTTTCAAAGGCAGGCATCTGAATAAGTGGCCTAATTTTAAAAGGTGACTTCAGTGGTAGTTGTATGTTCCTTTGTCAAAGTAAGTGTATGGCAGACTGAAAGTCCTTACTGCTTTTAGCATTGTTCCCAATGAAAACTTTAGGACTTAAAAATTATATGGCCTTCCTTCTGGCCAAAGGTGTTATTGATAGTACCAGCACAAAGTTTAGACATAGCACGAAACTCCATAAGTAGCAAATGATTATAAGATGTTCAGAGCCACATTTGCAGAAATGCATGTCTGTTATTCTTTGGGGAGTGACCTTGTGAGTCTGTGTAATTTGGATGTTTGCACACTCAAATTGCTGATTAGATGCAGTAATTCCTTATGCAAATGAGGTAGTCTTTATTGCGTCCTAATTTTCTTTTCTTTAGTCTTCTTTCTAGTGGTTTTGCTGGCCGCATGACAGAAAAAAAAATGTTGATGGAGCTTAGGCTAGGCTATTCTGTATGCCAGCATCATAAATGATCTTTTTGGTCTCTGGAAAAAAGGGGCAAAAAAAGGAAAAAATAAAGACGCAACTCACCACGTAACAACGTTGGCTGATTATCAGCAGCAGCAGCAGCAACAATATTATCCCATTGACTCATCTTTGACTGTGCACACAATAATATTGCACATACAGTAATTCTGCAATTATTTCTAACTGCTCTGAGAAAAGAAAACTTGCAAACATAATTTGAACTTCAGGTTTGCCAGCTTTAACTGCAAGATTCTCTGATTATGGTTCTATCATTCTACAGGAATAATTGCACCAAATGATAATACAGAAGAACAGAATATGGGCTAGCAGCACGTAGAGAGAACACAATACAAAGACAGCATGAATATTAAAGCACTGGTGGCTTTCTCACATAATTACCAATGAGTCCAGTAGAGATGGAACAAAGTGCTATGGCTAGAATTGTTTTACTGAAGAACTTTTCGATAATAGCCAACATTCTCTTTTTAAAAGGCTAATAGGCATTTATGTGTTGTGCTTTTCCAGGTACTTTATATGGCATATTGAAAAGCCTCATGCTTAGTCTAAGAAAACAGTTTAACTAAAGTACATCTCTTTAACATACACTTCTGTTCCAGTCACAAGTTGAGGGGGAAAACCAGCACACAAATTACATTTTGACATGTCAGTCTTTCAAGATTGCTGTTTTCAGATTTTAAGGGAACCCAGCCAGAAACTACCACAGCCAATCAATTTGCAAAAAATTAAAAGTTGATCAAGTTACTCCTCAGCCAACTGAAAACCTCAATAAAGCCAGCAGAGAAACTAATGATGGGAATGAACAAAGATGACTAAAACCTAAACAAACCCTGCAAAAGTAGGGAGAGAAGAAGAGCAGCTGGGTCTGTTCTTTAAAATGCAAGCTTGAGGGAGGTGGCTGATTTTAAGAACCAAATTGTTTTTAAGACAAGCCATTTACAAAGGCCTAGCATTCAGCCTCAGCCCTGGATGTGGGGTAGGGCATCAGCTGCATGGTCGAAGAGGAGAACTTGGGAAGAATTTGGTCTCAGGAGTGCTCTTCTGACGCACAGTTGTTCTGGAGTGATACTTTTCGGCAGGGGCAAGAGGGATGAGTGCGGCATGAGTCCCTTATTAACCAGGCCTGCTGGCCAGTCCATAGCAGGGAGTAGAACCCAGATAAGCCAATTCTTCTCCCCTCCCTGCCCCATCTGCCACTCTAGTACTCGTCCTCTCTTCTCTGACCCCCTTCCAAAGATTCGCTATTTTAAGAAAAGAAATTCCAACCATTTTCCACAGTTTCCTTTCTACCCATGCAGACTCTGTATTCTTGCTCTGAGCACTGCTGCTAGCAAAGGGCCAGCTCCTGAAAACATACTATAGTAAACCCAACTCACCCTTTCAGTGACAGGCAGAATTTACCTCTTTACTCAGATCAAAACTAGTAAAACTGTCTCACAGTGAAAAGTGGTCCCCTTCCTCCTCCCCCTTCCTCCAAATACCAAACCAAACTTTGGAGGTACTGTCAACAATGAAATGTGGCCGTTTCCTGTGTGAAATTTCTCTCCCCAATTTGCCCTGCACAAGACAGTGAATTCTAGGGCAGGCAAGCCTTGGTAGACACAGCGAGTGCATATAATAAAACTAAAAAATTACTGTTTTCTCTGTTTTTCAATTACATTTAACTTAGGAAGCCTGCTCCTGCTGCTATTGACTGTAATGGGAGCAAGACCACAGCTGGGATCCTTCTCCCCTCTTTATTACTAATTACCCCTTTTGTAATGATTAATTTTAAGTAAGCCTCCCTCTTTGGTTTTGATTAGGAATGGGATTTTCAAAGGAACCTAAGAGAATTAGATATGGAAATCTCAATGAAATGTGATGAGAGTTTGGTGCCTAATTCCCTTAGCCTCAAGCCATGTAATCTGACACTGATCTCAATTACTTCATTGGATTTCAATTGGACTCTGGAGTTACAAAACAATAAAATCTGGCCCATCATTTCTAATACCTACGTCACATCATTCACTTTCCTCTGAGGCTGCCCACAGTGTCCATATATCGTTTTATAAAGGTTGCTTGAATAAAAGGATACCAAAACCAATGTGAAGGGCTCTTTACTGGCCAGAGAAATTCACCCCAAAACCTTATTTCTCACTAGCCCCTAACTGCAGGACAAATTCACTGAATTGCTAAACATGGTTTCTTTTTTCTTTCTTTCTTTCTTTTTTTTTTTTTAAAGGCTGTCACACATATACTCTGTATTTTATGCATCAGAAAAGCCCTTTTCATGGCTTCCTGATTCCTTTTGAAGTTGATCATCCTATGGATGCATTGTCCATTTGCTTAAAGGCAAAAAGACTTGATGAATTGCAAATGCAATAAGAGCATGTTTTATACTATTCCCGCATAAAGCCTATGACATCTGGGCAGAAGTAAGAGTTGTGTGAGCTTGGGAGTTTGGTTTTGGTTTTTTATGAACAGATTTATAACACTGTTATCACAATATTTTGAAACACATTAAAATATTAAAGAAATAAATGCTGAAGGAGAGTACTAGGCTTCTGTGCCAATTTTCAGTGTTTGTAAAATTCCCTGGAGGTACCATAAGTGGCACTTCAACAGCCAGTGTTTTTAAAAGCCCCAAGGAGCCAGGATTCTCAGATCAAAAGACCTTCTAAAGAATAGCAGGTGCTAGAAGCTTTTAATATATAAGATGTTAGAGACATAAAAAAGAAACACTTTACTAGCTGCTCTTCTTCCATCTACATCTGTGTATCTCATAAATCCCGTGAGTAGGTTAATCTTTGACACAGCCTACAGCTACTTTGAATGTAAGAAGTTAAGCAAAGAATGGTGTAAAACCTGCCACATACCAATCTAAGATTTAGAATGGGATAGATTACAGCAAGAAGCAGTGCACATTAGGCTCTCTATTAAAAATAAATAAAGGCTTCTCAACTTTTTTCCTTCTGAGAAAAAAACAAAGGAGGCAGGCAGAAAAGTGAATATTAATCTTTCATTATAGCTTTGTACCAGGATATGCCACAGAGCAAAGGAAAACAACAGGAGCTAGTACAATCAAATAAGTTTATACTGGAACATGGGTGGCTTCTTATCAGTCAGAATCAAAGGATGTGCCTTACCAGATCAGATCATTGGTGCATATTCTCCAGCAATCTGATCTTCCAAAAACAGCTGACATTCCATATAATATGCATCTAACCAATCATGTGATGTTGCACAGAAGTCCTTTGAAAAGTCCAGTAAAATAGCACTTGTAAGTTTCTTTTCTTTTTTTAAATTTTAAGTGTATGACCTTTTACCATCATTGCCTTTCTCCTTGTTTTTAAATTATGCCATAAGGCTCTCTGCTACTAAACAGTTTCTGCTTACTTTATTGAGCAATAGTAGCTGCAGTTTTACGAAAGTCAGCCAGTAATTGTGTAGCTTATGGCATGGATTTGTCAGCTTGACTGTTGATCTGCGGAACTCTGTAATTCTCTTCAGATGGATCCAGCCATTGGCATGACCAGTACATTCAGTCTGAGCTGTGCCAGCCCTCTGCTGGGCAGGCCAAATTCAGGCATTTTCATATTGGGGAAATTTCTGGCAATATTCTGTGATATGCTGCTAATGGCTATTACAGAGGGGTTTGGGCACCAATGTGCTATTTAGTACCCATATCATTATCACACTTGTCTACTGCATTTCCAATGGAAGTATAACATTTATCAAGATGGAATAGACCTACATGAATATTTTCATTATGTCCAGGGAATAAAAATTGTAAAATAATATTAACTGGAAAAATTGATTCTTGCAACTTAGTGCCAATTAAGAGTTATTCAGCAGGGTTAACAACAACATTTCAACTGGGGAAGCATCGATAATACCACAATCATCCCATTTGCCAAAATATTCATCTGTCCTGGACAGAACAAAATCTCCAACCTTTTCAAATGGAGGAAAGCCTGTTCCTTTCTCCATATTCACAAGGCATGCACAAGAGATGCGAGGATGCTTTAATCTAGCAGACAAAAATTTCACAAGATTCATTACCTGGAAGTAGAGGTCAGCAAAGTTCACACTGCAGAGGGTAGGAGTAGCTGGCCTTTGGAAAAAGAGAGGAGAGTTGGCTTAGCTGCATGAACTCTGACCATAGATGACCTTTGACCCAAAGAGCAAATTATCCCACGTCATTCTCTACACCCAGGAGAAGAGCAGAACTAGTGGTGAAACCTAGGCCCGCTCTACACTGATAAAGCAGGTGGACGGAGTGCATCTTCCGTCAATCACATAATGTATGCATCTCCACTGGCAGGTCAGTTCCACCGACCTAAATCGCGGGAAAATTCAACTTAACGAAACCACCTCCACAAGAGGCGTAGCACTGAATTTGCTATATGCCATATGCGTGCCATCTATCCCCTCCCCCAAAGCTTGGGAACCCCATTACGGAAAAGCCTTCCACTATGTAAATCACATTTCCCAAAGTCAGTACCCTTCTAAGGAGAGGTCTATTAACGGCCCAGCACACTTGCATCACAGCAACTCCCACGGTGGCTTTACTGACTCCGAATGGATTCCCAGCTCACCGGTAGCAGTCTGATGTTGCTAGCTTGCACAGAGCAATGGTCATTCTCTTCTCCGCTGTCAGAGCAGGTCTCAAGCAAGTTTTCATGCATTTCAGGGCAGGGGACAGCTCTGAGCAAAGTTCCAGGAAAGTGGCCTTTCACAAGTGAAAGTTCTGAAGCCGCGGCTCATCATCCCACACCTTCATAACCATGCTATCCCATCAGCCAGCATTTGTTTCCCAGGCCCAGAAGCGGTGCTCCACCAACTGAAGATGGAGCATGATAGTCTGCAGCAAATGGGAATTCTTTCATTCTAAGGCTTGTAGCAAGGCGGCTTCAGAAACATCTCAATTTTCAGTGCTGCACCTCCTGTCTCGGATATACTTCAGAATAAGTCCTGAGGTGTTTGTGATGCTCACAACGATAGTGCAGAGCTGAGCAGACTCCATTCCTCTCAGGCAATGGCGTGCACGTGGCAAAGACTGAAGGGTTCTGAAAAATGGCGCAAAAAGGCATTTGTCTGTTTCTTTGGGACAAGAAGGGGGTGGAGGACGTTGCTTCATGGGAGGACGACAGACTTCCTAAATGCTCCTGCTGTTTGTTGCACTGTGGGATAGCTATCCACAGCTGCTTTGATTGTTATCACAAGCGCAGACGGTGAGGACGCAATCCCCCAATGCAATGAGCATGGTATGATCACACTCCTCCGACTTCTGCAGCTTGGTGGGTGAAGGTTGATTTAAATTAAATCCATGTTATTCCTCCGTGTAGACATACCCCTAGTGAGAAACACAAGTAACAATTTATTGGTTTGAGGCTCATTTCCCATGCTTGTATCCCACAGAGCTGCCCCAACACTTGTAGATAAATACATGACATGCAAAGGTAATGTGAAAAATGTACATTTACCCCTCCACATTCCCAAAGTACCATCAATTCCATGGCTGCTTAGCTTCGGAGAAGCCTCTATCTTCCATTGAGTAGGAAGGAAATCACCTTGACAATTCAATAGGCAAATTCCTTTGTTCCACTGAAGTCAGTGTCCATAGGTCATGGGATCTATTATGGAATCACCATTCTCACACTTCTTTCACAGTATCTGGGGTGTCTGTTCTGGTTACTCACAGAGGTCATGGATGGCTGCCTTTATGACTTTATTATTCAAAGGGTAACCAGGTAATTTGACCTGGTGACTGCTGTCCTGTGGTCCAGAAGCTTATTCTATAAATAGTTTAAGAACTGAAAAGAAAAGCTTGCAACATAAGAATGGCCATATTGTATCAGATCAATGGTCAATCTACCAAGCATCTTGTCTTCCAATAGTGGCCAATTCCAGGTGCTTCAGAGAGAATGAATAGAACAGGTAATCATCAAGTGATGTGATGTCACTTCAAGTGTTACACATCAAGTGTAATTCCTCGCTCATGGCCACCCACTGGCCTTTGGATAAACAGTCTTTCCATCAAGAATGCAGGCCTGAGTTCCACAGGACGCTTTATGGGGAAATCCAGAGTAACCCACTTAAACAGCTGTTGCAAAATCATATGGGGTGAGCTGTGGTCTGGCAAGACAACATATCCAGACTCCCAAGCCATTCAGGGCTTTATGGCTCTAAATCAACAGACAGCAAATGCAGATTCTAAAGCTATGACTCCGTTGTGAAAGTGGTTATAAAATTCACATAATCCTTAAACAAGGAAGAAATATTTCTAACTGTTATTTGATCGCATTTAAAGGAGAGAGCAGCTGCAACAGCAAGTGGTATCAGGTAGATGCAACATAGAGCTCCCTCTGCAGCAAGAAAGCTGCCCGTTTTCCTCAGCAGTGGGGGACCAAAATCTAGGCACAGAAGCACCACTGTGCTCCACTGAATTGTGAACTGCATGTTTATTTGACATAGTCTACAAAATCTAAAACCAAGATATTTTCTTTCAGTCTTTCTGTTTGACAGCTTTTCTGAGCTGGCCATCTGCATTAGTTCTGCATGTCTGCCATCTGACAAGTTCTATTTGTTGTGCAGATAATTGTAACTGTTTTATTTTCCCAGTAACACACTATCATAAAACACAAGAGTGTTCAGCTTCCTTAGATATGTTCTTCAATATGCAAAGGGCAGTGAATAATAGTGAAAGCTGTTTTGCCTGACAACCAAAACATAAATGTGTCATGTCAAATACTTTCTTTCCTACAGAACAGATACAATTTAGCCTGCATATTTTACAAGCAACACTAGGTAAGATAGATAGGGATTATTATACACCAGTTAGAATTTCTGAACAGTTTTCTGAGTCCTTCCTTCTCAAACTCCTCAGCAGCAAGATTCAAACCAAATACTCCATGCTAAATTGATATACAATAACCTGTTTTGTATACTACATGCTGGATAATAACGCGAAAGGACTACATGCTTGTAAAACTAAACTAAACTAAACTTTATTAAACACTATTTACACAGGTGATGCAATTGCAACTAGCATTCAAAACATATGCATACAGACTGGTTTCTTGTTACCTCCTTCAAACACTTCCCTCCTACAACCTGTGTGTTCTTCCCTCCAAGTTCCACGCAGGACGCTATACATCCTCTTGGGGTATATCAGGTACTTTCAGAAACAGAAGAGATCTATCCATATTAGTGGAATGCAATAGTTGCACAGCCACATTATGCAATCCTTTGGGCAAGGAAGTGACCTTGAAAAGTATAGCTATTATTTTAAATTATAATCAAGTCATGCTATAATGGTCATAAATATTGTTCTTTTGCAAGTACTTTTTTATGAGTTATTTAAACCTCCGCAACTGTGTTTCTGTCTTGGTAGAACCTTTAGTTATGTTATGCTTACATTACTTAGCTCCCAGAAGATTTTGTTCTGCCCCATGATAGGTAATGGATGAAATCCTGCCAAGTTCACAGTTTGGATTCAATGAAGACAAGCATCTAGCCTTCAAGATCCTCAGATGAAGACTACTGGAACTATTAAAATCACTTTAGTTTGGAAAATTAGGCTGCCAAATTCACATGAAAGAGGGTTCTCACCAGATGTCTTGTCAGGTCATTGGGAGAAATTTTCCTTGCTGTGTTTTGCACTTCTGATAATGGAGCTAGAATTGAAACAATAAAGGTGCCAAACATTTCCAGTTTGCTTCCAGAAACGGGCAACAGCTGTTTTTAATTTTGTGAGGGCTGGGGAGTGGGGAAAGGATAGGGGTTAGGTTTTTATTATTTCCTATATATTGCAATTTCCCAATTTCAGATATGCAAAAGAAATCCCTCTCTCTCTAACATTGGAACACCACTCCTTACTGTAAACATATGGACCAGAGTCTCAGCAGGTGTAAATTTCTACCAGCTGAGGCTCTGACACAACATCTTATTCACCATAGATATAACCCTGACCTGTACAACAGAACAGATTTGTGCAGACTAATTTCATAACAGAACAGAAGGAACTGCCTCAGTACAATCTGCTCAGACAGATGCTCTCTCCCAATGCTCTAAGAAGATGCCCTCCTACCCTTTGTGTTGGTTTCATGGGGCACTCTCATGGGTGACTGTTCAAGGGGCATATTCTAAATCTTCAAATGCTAAAATAAGAAAAATCAATTTCAGCCCCCAAAAAGATAGGGCTGCTGGAGCAGACAGTCATTAAAAACTTGCAGTTGCTTTTTGGCATTTAAGTATCAAAGGAAAGTAAATAAATGTATTTTTCAAGCGCAACATGAGTCTTGATCAAATTCCGGTGCTCTATACACCGTTCCTGATAAGATAAAGAGACAAAGAGCAACTCAGATACAGGTGCTCACCATAAATAAGGGGTGTTTTGCAGGGAATGGAAGGAAGGCAGGGATAAATTGCTATCCACAAATATTTTTGCTAGCAAAAGAGGAGTTTTGGTTTATGTTTTCAGAAAAAGCAAACTTTTAGATGGCATAAATAGCACTGCTCCATCAGCTGAGGATCTGCTACAACTGTAAAGTTTGCTAGAACTTTGCAGGAGAGATTGTAAAGTCGACCACTCCAGGTTCGGGGGCTGATTCACCACTGAATTCACCTGATTTACCACTCCTGATCCACTACACTGTAACTTTAACTACAACAGTAGGCGACATCCACCACAACTTCATCTCCTATTATATCAAGATAACTATTTGCTTAAATTGAGTTACCCCAGTGTAAGTAGAGAAGGGTCAGAATCATTCATGTTTGACCTTTTTGTTTTATTTGCTTTCCCATCTCCACCCTCCATTTAGATCAACGGTAAAATTCATCCACATTCCATTTTGTCAGATTCTGCTACCTACAGACTAATCAGCAGCCTGCCCTGAGAAAATACAGTAAGACAGCCCCATGGATGCTTTTAATAAAAACATATTTCTTTATAAATCTGCATTTCCTCCTTTTTTTTTTAAATCAGACAATCCTTTACACATCAATGGAGTGCTTTTATAATGCCATTATTTCCTCTCCACTGATTAGCTCAGGAAATTTCTGATCCAACTACAAAGAATCATTACAGGATCACAGTATGTAAAACTTTTTGTTTATAATTTAGATTTGAATTTTTATAACCAAACCTGTCATTATATGGTTTATTACATTAAAATTGGCACTTTTGCAGTTTTCCTCTTTCGGGCTGAATTTTGGAATGGATGCACATATATAATTCTTCTGTGATGTTTTGTAACCATATGACACACTGGGTGGACTATGAGGCTGCTGGAACTGATCCACTATGTTCAGTAAACTAAAGAGGTTCATAACTAATCCCCAGTTTTAGAGCTAAATAGTTCATTGGCAGGTGGTACATATAAATAACCACAATAGTTTAACCCTTATATCCAAGACAATACCCCAACCTGTTCTGTGGGTATAATATTCTGTTTTCCAGCACTTGTTCTATTAAGAACACAAAAGAAAAAAGGAAAAATAGTTGTGTTCGATATGACACTGCATGGAGTAATAACTAAATGGTGCAGAATCCTTCCTTATCTGAACACAGCAAATAAGGAGTTAAATCTGCCTCACACACATACCCCTTTCAGGTGTAAAGTGGGATTATCAGGAAACTGGCTAATTCCTGGTGCAGTCAGGATTTAGACTTAAGCCAGAGAGCTCTATCAATACAGCTCCTGTCCAGTTAAAATGGAGTCGGTCTCTGAGAAGGCAGAGTTTCATGGCTACTAATTAAAGGACTGAGATGTCTTGGAACCTGAGTTTAATTCTCTGTTTATGTAAAATCCCTTTCCCCCTCATTATTCCGTTGCAACCTAGACCCCTAAAAGCATACAGATTAACAAAGGAAAACTCTTGGAGAGAATGTTGCTGATGTTGAACTAGTTTGATCCATAATGCCGGTTTACATTAAATTACCTACATACATGTGGCCAATGGTAATTTCAAACTGGTCAGCGATTGATTTGCTAACATATATGCCACACATTCAGTTACTTACTGACACTTAGTTTTCTATTAGCTTTTGAGCAATTAGCCATATTATCTTTAAAATGATTTTGCTGCTAAATCCCATAAAATTCATTGAAAATTTAGGTGTTTGACTCCCTTGCTATCACAAGCAGATTTTTCAAACCAAATTATATTTCAGTTCACTTCTACCATTCACCATCAATGACTGGCTGTTTTGCTTTAAACATACCTTCCTGCGGATTCTCACATAGAACCTTTTCTTGGCTAAAGCATAATCTGAGTTAATAATCATCTCTGCATCTGCAATAAGCAGTAGTTTTGACTGAAGAAGCCACCATGTTCCTGGTAGAAACCAAGCCCATTCTCCCATCTTTTATGTCCTCTGTCAGATAACCTGCCTTCCTGCCCTGGGAATCTTTCCTTCTTCCAAAAAGCTAGTTATCTGTCCATCCCTACTTTTGGTGAGTCATCCTTTTGACTCACCACTGAAACTTCCAGTGAAACTTTTATGGCAAATCTTCCCTATTTTACTATTGTCCAAGGCATAGTTTGACATAAGCACAATTTTAGCTTGGGCAAACTAAACGTAAGAGCAAAACATCTTTGCTCTCACCTATTTATACTATTCCTTTATGCCTGTTTCTCAAACACGAAGTGAATAAGCGGATGACCTTTCCATCTAACCAAACCAATTCCATCTAATTGCAAGTACATAGAGATAAGGATGATAGCTTCAAGATGCAGTTGCAAATTACCATGTATATGATTTAATATAGAAAAATTGTCTGCATTTGTTTCAGAAATAACTCATGAAAACAGATAAAATGATAAATGTCTGCGAGCAAAAAAAATAATCAAGTGCCAAAGCAGAAGAAATCTGCAGGCTCCCACACCAAATATTTAGAGCAATGACTCAGTGCAAGCTTCTTCCTGGCATTTGGAAGGATAGAAAAAGAAGGCAAGACTACAAAGCGCTTCTCTCTTGTGCCTCAATGCACTGGCCAGGTATAGTGTAGTCTCCGTGCTCCTGTGAGTGCAACACTGTGCAAAGTTATTGCTGTCACTGCTGCTAGCCTCTCCAAATGGGACGGGGGCGGATAGAGGGAGATGGCTGAGGAAACGTGCAGAGAAGGATTCCCAGTCACATCCTCCGCTCCACCCCAGCCAGTCGGTCTGGCTGAGCTCAAAAGAGAGCCGATGCAATAATTTCTCAAGGCTGAAGTAGCAGGAGCACAGTCTTGGTGTTCCCTCAGAGGTGGTGGCATCTTCACATTGAATCCAGACACAGTTACAGCGTCACTAGCTCTTAGCATGGGAGAAATGAACCTCAAGGAAGAAAAGAAGAGGGAGGGGGTAATGATGAGAGACAAAGATGGGATAGTAGCAATCAGCATACAAATTTGATTCATTTATTAAATTGTATGCAAAGCAGACATGAGGTTTTTAGCTTGGGCCAAGGGAGGCAATTCAGGTTTTATGTCAGAATTTAAAAGCTCCTTTGTCATTGACTGGATACTCAGAAAGCCACAGAACAATTAAACCCGTTTAGAATGCAAAAGAGTATTACAATGAAGGGGCAAGCTCTCAAGCATCCTAGAGCTCTTCCTCAGGTCTGGGGAAGGTAACCGAGTGTCCAAACTAAATACAAGGTGGGAGAGACTGGTAAGCATAAGAGGTTCCCACCTGTTGTAGGAAATATTTAAAATGAAGTAAGTAAGTACCAGCTGTGTGGCTGCAGGACAAAGGAGGGTTAGTAGACAGCAGGGTGTGTTACAAATTATTGTAATGAGCCATAAAAATGTTAAATCCATGGTTTTTAGTGTCCAGCAGAGTTATACATTTAATTTCTGGCTCATCTTTTGAAGGTGTTGTGCAGGTTTCCCCTGAGGACAAGGACTGAGAGGTCAGATGTGATCAGATATGATCCCTCACTTTGTAAAAATTGCTCACCCACAGGTGATGTGGTGTTTTTTGTCTTTTATCATTTTTCTGTGTGAGTTCATTCGAGAGCATAGTGCCTCTCTGGTTTCACCCACACAGTTGTGGTTGGGGACATTTGAAGCAGTGGATGAGGTTCAGCACATATTGTGATAGGGAGGTTTAGGCAGAGTGACCAGATAGCAAGTGTGAAAAATCAGGACTGGGAGGGTGAGGGGGGACAGTGTAATAGATGCCTATATAAGGCAAAGCCCTGAATATCAGAACTGTCCCTATAAAATCTGGTCACCCTATGTGTAGAACCTATAGATCTTGAAAGGTGTGTTGTGGGGGGTATTGATCATCATAGCAGTGAAGATATGTCTGCAAGTTTTGCATTTATAGTTCTGGCATAGCCTGGTGTCACTTTGAGCTTCCTGTTCTGTGAGGAGCTTGCTTATGATGATGAGCTTGGTGAGGCTGGGGAGTTGTTGGAAGACCAAAAGAGGGCATTCGTGAAAGATTCCTGATGATACCCCGTATGGGTTCCAGTGTGGGATGCTTGGTGACAACTGTAGTCGGTGGCTTTTCCTCCCCTATGTTGAGGAAGGTTCTCTAGGGAAATTTGTGTGACCTGTTCCATGATTCAATCTACTTCTCTGGTGGAGTGTCCTTGTTTGATGAAGGTTGTTTTAGATGTTTTACAGTGTACATCCCGGACTTTCTATTCAGAGCATATTGTCGAGTATCTGAGTGTTATTACTGCTCATAACTTCATCCATTATAGCTACTTTCTTAAAGCTACAACATCAATCAGATGTTGTCTTATTTGGCTGCTGGTTCAGACAGTCTTTAAATGTATTCATTTGCTTATCTGGTGTTTAGGTTGGTTTTTTTTTTTTGTTTTAAACTGCATCATCAGCTGATGCACGTCAACCGATGCTTTACTCAAACCCATGTAGAATGCTGTGTGTCTAGGATCCTTGATTTAGAGAAATCCCATAATTTATAATGGGTAATAAGAATCGGAATTATGCAGCATGGAATTCAAATACATTTACCAAAAACTGCAATATTCACCTTCTGAACTGCAGGTGGACACTGGTACTTGAGATCTTTTTATTGGCAAGACTTCTTCTGGGTGTGGAATTAACATGGAGGGTTATGGTGTTTAGTAAGGCTATGGAAATGTCCTGAGTTTGGCATTGGTGGAGGAATGCTGTTAATATAGTTATTGTTTCTGGTTGCCTTTATATAAACAAGACACATCCTGGCTTTATGTACCACCTAGAAATTCTAATGCATTTGTGATTTGCACAAGAGATAGCCAGGCCCAGAAGAATTTGTAAATACAGTCAGCAGTTGTAGACAAGGTCAGCAGGCATGAATGTAATCTGTTCCAAATTTCTGTAGGAAGCTTCCAGTGACTCTCCTTCTGACCTGTCTAAGTACTTAGATGCAAGGCAAACTATAATATTTTAAGCAGTATGCAAGTAGTTGCTTGCTGTGCATGTGCATTTTTAATAATGGGCATTCAGAATATAGCAGCAGAATATCACCTCTGGATGAACAGAGACTCAGTGACACAGTCAGCAAGAGCTAATAATCATCTCACATTTGTAGTGTGTCTTTGACTGTAGGATCCCAATTTGCTTTGCAAACTCAGCATGGAGCAAATTTGCAAGAGTTGTGCAGTTTGTACCTTCAGTGGGCGCTGCTAGCCATGGACTCTTCTGTGCGGGTGATTGGGGAGCAAAGAAAAGAATAGCTGGCAGCCACTCATCCCAGAATATATCAACTGGCGTAGAGAATAGCAGCTAGATCTCATTTCGTTATTATAAATCTACAGCATCTATTACCCAAATCTGAACAGAAGCAAGCAGTGCTAGTATCCTCCTGCTTGTATTGCTGGTTTTTATAATCATCACTGTGAGAAGTACACCCAAACCAAGTCTCAGCTCTCAACTCCCCTTCTCTTAAGGGGAAGGCTTTGGAAGCCAAGTCCTAATATTAAAGAGAGAGAGTCCCTATCACAAAGAGTTTTCAACCTAAGTATACAAGAGAGACAAGGGACATAGTCTCTTCATTTTACAGAGAGAGGCACAGAGAAATTAAATGACTTTCCTAGGGTAACACAGGAAGCTTGTATTTGAGCTGGAAAATGAACCCAATGCATGTGCATACATCTTTGCACGATTAGGGTGCTGGTATTCGTTAGTGGAACTAGTCTTCCCCACCCTGCTCCTTTACAAAATAAAAAACATAAATACCTCTTTTTCCTTTGATTTTAAATGTCACTCATGGCCTGTATATAAAACATAGAGGATTTTTAAAAATTTAAAATACAGTATGTATTGCTAATTGATATGAGTAGTATTCTGGACTTTCACTGTTGACTGTCCATGGATTAGTTTTAGTATTGTAAGAGTAAATTGGGCAAAGGACTGATGTTTTATTTGAATATTTCACTTGACAGCCACATTAATATGTAGTAAGACCCCAGTCCTACAAGATGCTGAGCACTTTGGATATCCACTGTACCACTGAAATCAATGACAATTGAATGTCCACAGCATTTTCAGGAGATGCTCAGTTCTTTACAATACATGAGCCCTAAAATATACTGTCTTGTTGATAAGGGAGCTTCAGGAAGACATATACTGTATAGTACAACACAAGCTTTCACAAGCACTGTATCACAGTATGGAGAACAGAACAAATGAAGAGCACTGCATGGTTACTGAAAACAAACATATTCTAGTAGATAATGGATGAAAGTCAGATCATACAAAGAATTAAATTTTCTAAACACTATTATTCCATGCAAATAAACTTGCTGACAATGGTTTCAAAATTCATATGCTGAAGACTGGCTTTTCTCTGTGTTCTAAAAGGAAGCTTAACCAGACAGCTGTGGAGCCTGTGTAAATCACAGGTTTATATTTAGGAACCGTAAAAACTCAGAGGAAATGAAGATTGTAAAATACAACAAGATAACAAGATAAATATTCTGGTGAATTCCCCTTCCTTCAGTTATGGAGATAATGCAACATAGCCCATAAAAATCACATCACCATACATATGTAAGAATTACATAATGGAATTCTGTTTCTCTTTATCGATGCGGTAGGCCCATATAGAGGTATGTGACAAAAAGAAGTGAAGCCCAATTTTTACACAGAAGGTGAAACCTTAGTGAGAAAACTAAATGGAAACTTCAGATGTATGCATCTCAGCCTTTTGGGATTTTTTTTTTCTATTTTAGTTTGAGCAGGATTTCTTTGACAGAACACCAATTTCCTCTTCTGAAAGAAACAGCAGTATTATACAATCTCTTCATTTGAATTATGTCAAGAGCTAAAATGAGTGTGGGTGCAGGTGAGAGGAGAAAAGGGCCCCAAAGGTCTAGCTCTCCTAACACAAAAGAACAGGAGTAGGAGTTGAAGATTGTATTATGCAGAAACAGTTCAGTGGAGTCAGTGGTTTTCACCCCTCATTAAACTTGCAATGTGGATTCACGTCCCTAAACATAGAGAATTCCCTTTTATAGTATACATTAAAATAAATAGGCAAAAGAATAAAAAGAAGTAGCAGGGTGGAGGAAATAGTGCAAAGAAAACTGGAGTCTGTTTTTTGCTTTCCTTCCCTTATTTGGCTGTATTTTGTTCCTGATTTATGCAACCAAAGGAATGATTAGTAACATGGGGGTAGAGGAGGGCATACAGAGTAGATCAATTTTAAGACTCATGAATTGGGTCATTTTTTGTCAATTGTGAATGCTGTTATATACTGGGGAGGAAAAGAAATCAATGACAGTTTCCATTTTCCTGATAACAGCAACCAATGAGTTTGCCTCATGAAAACAAACCCTGACTAGATTCTCACCAAAAATATATAAAATATTCTGATCCAACTCTGATTGAAGGTTGCCAAGTTAGGATTTGATTTAAAATTAAGATGAATGCTCTTAAACTAAACATGTCATTTTTAATATAATCAGCTCATTCCTCTATGTGTTGCTATAATTAAAATTCATGGACTGCAAAACAGTTTAGTGAGTCTCCTCAAATGGAGAGTTTGAGTTAGTATCTCAGACCCGAAGAAGTGTACTAGAGCACTATGCGAGTTTGAAAGTTTGCCTCTCTCACCAACGGAAGCTGGTCCAATAAAAGATATGATTTCACCCCTCTTTTCTCCCCAAATGAGATGCCTTTAGTGATGGGTGAAAGTCAAAAGTTTGTTTTCAGTTTTATTTGAATATGCCTTGAATCTCTGCTGAATTATTTTGGTCTGAAAAATGGACAAGAAGTTTCTTAAGTCCAGGTTCTCTTGTGAGACTGCCAGTAACTTCCTGTCAACAATGCATGACAGGGGAATTCTGAACTCCAGGAAAGAGACAAGATTGTCATTTGGTTACATTAATGTGCTAGGTGCTGCCAGAAAGAAATGAAAGAACAGCCCCTGTCCCAGAGAGCCAAGAATCTAAGGACAGACAGAAAGTAGGTGTATTTTCCTTGGAGAGATGTGCCTCTGAACAGCTCCTAAAGCAGCGATATGCCTATTAGGCATGACTGAGCCATGCATCAGTAATTGTACAAATGTATTGATATTAAATTGCACGTTCATTCTTCTTACAAATATAATTAAATAAAGAAAAGAGCTGTTTTATAAGACAATTAGCTGCCTATCAAAAGAAGTTAAATGTTCTCCAAATTCTGAAGGGATTTAATTTGGGACAGAAAGAGTGATCATCCCATATCAGTGATCATCCCATATGTGATCATCCATATGTGATCCATATGTGATCATCCCATATCAGTTATCCTTGGCACCAAGGCAAAGGGAATTGGTGTTGGGGGAAAATGTGAGATTGTTTGTGAGAGGCTTTTAAAGAACACTCTCCCTTTTGATACTGAATATTTTGCAAAGGGAGGTCCTTCCTTCACTTACAAGTCAATTTATAGATTAAATCAGACCAAAGGATATTTGATTAAACAGTTTTCTTAAAAGATATCTTCATGAGTTTTTCTAGTATAAAAGGTAGGATGATATTGCAGTGCACAGCTCTTTGTAAACAGTTTGGTTGTAGGAAGTCTGGAAAGTCACTCAAAGGTTTGGTTGTGCTAGATGTATTCAGTTCATTGGTGTTTCCTTTGCCATTACGTAAAAATCAGAATTTTTTATTTATGCTGTTTATGCTTATGCTGCTTATTTAAGCATTTGTTGAGTAATTTAAAATTAATTACATTGTACATTGATTTTCCTCTTGCATAATTATTAACCCTCAAAGTCTTCCAACAATCAATTTATATTTAATTAAATCCTCCCTTTGCCATGCCCTTTTGATATCTCAGTGAGCACTTTTTAAAGTGCTCTTCCAATGCGCACACACCATCTCAGCTTCTCTTTTTTTGGGAACAATACACCCAGCCCATCTTATTTTCTACCTACATTTCTAACCTTTATAGCTTCCTTTTATTGGATTATTAGGATGTTTGTTGGGGCAAGGATCTGCAGATTTTAGGGATAGCAAAGGCAGAGAACAGACTGCGCTGCCACCTTGTGCCCCATTGCAAATGGAGTGGGTGAGCCACTTGTCAACCCCCACAAGACTCTCTTGGGATTAGCGGCAGTGGCTATGAGACCTGGCAGCCTTCCCAAGCACCGATGAAGGACAGTAGCCAGTCATTAGCCCAATGAAAACCCATAGCATGAGGATGGAGGTCTTTGAGGTCTGCTGAGGGTGAAATTCACCAATGATCTGAGGGGACAATCTATGGCCCTATGTATCATTTGAGGCCTGTGTTTCATTTGAGGCTGCTCTGCGTGTGGTCTGTCTTTCAGAAGTGCCTCAGCACATCTACACAGTGCAAAGGGATTCTCAGAAGGGCCCTGCTCTCATGACCTTTGCCCTAGGCTTCACAGGCTGTATTGTCCCAGAAGAGTGCTTCTGCCTCAGCAGGTCCTGGATGGGGAGGCAGTCTTTGCCACTACATAGGCCAGGTTGGAAGGCTGCTGTGGGAGCAAATTAGTGGAAGGGCCACTGATTTTGCATTTACATTAACCTCCCATTCTCAAAACCCTACATAGGAGAGGCAACCAATACTATAGCCCACAGACTGGAACACCAGGTCTGTGCCCGTACCCTGAACCAGAGGTAGAACTCACCTCTTTAGCCCATTTGCCCTTCATCCTCTTAAAGTTCCACTAGGTGAGAGTAATTCAGTTTTACCTCAGAGCTGTTCTTCACACATAGTATACATGTGCCTTAGAAGTGCAAGAACTGCTCTAACAAACTGGAGCAGACAATGCTGCAGGTTTCCATTTTTAACATATTAATCTAAAGCTAAGCAAACCATTCTGCAGTCAGACTGGATGACATCCCCTATCTATGGCATTTTTTAGGTGTAGCTACAATGAAATGATGAGGAGCGCCTCAACACTTTCTTGTGTAAAAGTTACAATGTATTTATCATCAGTGCTTTATTTTACTTTGTTACTGCGTCAAGTAAGCTAATTAACACTATATATACACAAAACTGAGGTGTATGAAAAAGTTACACAAGGTTTATTGTGATGCCTCTGATGAATTAATTGTCATCGTGTTTTGTAGGAGTGGAGTCAGCAATTATGTGCAAATTGCTGTTTTGAAGATCATGAGATTCACTAAAACAGATGTAATGAAATGCACTTGATAATTACCATTATGCTTGTACTTAATATTAATTGGCCCATGGAGTCCTGATTTTCTCCACTAGAAATTAGAACAGTGAAGGAGAAAAAGGAAAGCAGAATTTATTAACAGCCCTGAATGAAAGCAGCCATAGGCACAATTTAATTAGAGTGGGTGGAGCCATGAGCAGGACTATTTTAATGAATAAGTTGGAGCAATAGATCAACTTGCTTAGGGGCTTAGCTGTCATGCTGAGCCTACTGCACTCAAGAGACTAGGTTTAAACTTTAGCTTCTCAGCATTATCAGTGTGTTGGTTTCCCCGTCGTGTATTACTGTATATATCAAAAGACTTTTACTGAAGAACAATGTATTTTATCTGTGTAACAGAGCTGGGGAAACTTGGAAAATCTCATACTGAAAGTGCCTTTTCACCCTGACCTTTAAACTCTGCGCTTCCAGGCAGCTGCTCTTGGAAGGTTTGCAGACCAGGAAGACTCGAGTTTGGACAGTCAGAGTCACTTAATTCCATGGATGCCCTCAAGGGTAGGCAGTGTGTACACTGCCTACACCAGGTGCACGCTCCTATATTTGGAGCACACTTTTGCCTCTTTTACCTTCCCACTTGCAGATCTCACCAGCTTCCACTGATACACTGTTGTTTGCTTTAAATGTCTGCTAGCCCTATTACGGAGATGGTTTTTGACAATTCCATTTTGGTGCAGTATCAATGTCATAGGCATTGATTTAAAAGGATTGTTTTGGGAAAATGAGCTGACCCACCCCATATGCTTTTCTCCCTTCGCACACAACAGCAGCCAGTGCAGAATCCCACCTGATCTCCACTTAGCAATGTGATATACTTAAAATAAGAGTGGAATGAAGATACCAATTTTCTTCATCTATTCTATCTTCTGAGCATCTGTACCACCATCAGTGCTGATGCACCTGAGTGCCCTACACAAATCAATGAGTTACAGCTACTTAACTGGTGCCCTGAACTTTGCCGGGCAAATCCCAAGGGTATAGTATAATCCCTTATCTGTTCTACTCTGGTTTGTAGTGATTGGCATCGCTAACCAGGAACTTCGCTTCCATTTCAGCTCTTAGATCTTGGTCACAATTCAACAAGTAAGTTTGTTTCTACCAGCTGTCTATAGCCACTGCTTTGTGTACCCATCTGAGCAAATATAACTGTGAGATTTTGTAGCAAACTATAGTATACGCTGCACAGTAGTGAATTTTGCAGCTTTATAACTCTCACCAAACACAGAGCTTACAGTACAAAGCTAACTTTAATATCTGCAACAGGGAAAAATCATACAGAAACACCATCCAAAGCTTAATAAATAGGCTTAGCAAGAGTAGTCTTTGATGACGGCACTATAAGCAGATATTTTGGGACTCTCAAGAGCATACAAGATTTTTGTGTCTCTCTCTCCACTACCCCAAGAACCTAGTATACTGTTAAGAGGAAGAACAGCTTACAATGGGTTTCACTGCTAGTTCTCTCTGAGTTGAGCTTTCCTTTCAGCATTCTGAGGTATGCTGATAGCAATGGAGAGCTTCTATGCAGTGCACTTACACTCTTTTGATAGCACTTGCTTGTGGGCATGCTTGCCCTCTTGAGAATACTGCATGCCTATAGGCTTTTTTCCTGTCTGAGTTCCTAAGTTTCCCAAGACTCCTTTTATAGACCCACTAAGGCAGGGAGCATCATCTGAATCCCACAGGTGCATCCTGTAAATGAGATGACAGCCAGCCTCACCTGAATCTAGGAAATCAACTCCAGACATGCAACATAAACCACTCCTCAGAACAAACTGACCCAAAATAATAATCTTGGGAAGACTGTCTTCAACCATATTAAAATCTATATAGAGACTAATCCATAAGGGCCCATTTGTGAGAAAGCCATTTTTTGTTTGTGTTCTTTGCTTTTGAAGTAAACTGCTCAGGTCCTCTACATAAGTGAAAAGCTAGGGGTGTTATTTTAGTTTTTGATTTAGAGTATTAACATAAAAACTCTTCTTTATGGGAGTCCTATAGAAGTTCTTGGAGAATTCTAACCTTTCTATAAAATTTCTAAAGCAGCCTTAGGAATTCTAGAGGAAAGATGTAATTGGCTAAAAAATTCCATAGCATAATGGACCAGGGTGTGGGCAGTCAGGCCTACTGGTCAAAGCAGAAGTGGTCATGCCTAGTGGTCAGAGCGGGAGTCAGGAACCAAGCAAACTAAGAACAAGGCGGGGAATAAGGCAGACATAGGAGCAATCACAGCTACATTGAGCAGCCACCAGACAAATGTTACTGCTGGATTTAAAAGCAGTCCCAAGTCAGCCAATCAGGCAATCTGACCACTTAGGGATTTCAGGTGCAGTCAGCTAGCTAAACCCAGGACCAGCTACTGGCCCTCATTTCTGACCCTTAAGTTCTTTAGAATAAGTTTTATAGGATCCTACTTAATTTCTATAAAACCCTATTAAATTGTAACGGATTTCCCATAAGGGGAGACTTGTAGGAAGTAAGTTTCAATATGTGACGCTGCCTTGGTAAGTATGTGCTACACTTTGTGCACCTATCTAGCCCCACTGACATCAATTAAATTACACACACACATACAGCTGAGCACATGCATAAGTCCCTCCATGTTCAAGCCTAATGGAGACTACTGTGCTCATCAAGAAAATTAACACACTGGAAAATTCTATGTAAAGTGAAAGATCGTGATTCCATTATAAAACTCAGTGAAAATCCATAGGGATTATTTGATCTCAAGGCTTGTGAGATGATAATCAAGGTCAATTAGAACATCATTATGATGCAAACATAAGGTTAATTGCAAATATGTTATAACTGAAATGAGATGTTTACTGCAAAACAATAGTGAAAGTCAATGGGAATCAGATTATAATATAAAGGAGACCATGTTTTTATCATAATTTAAATGAAAAAATAGTATAGAACATTTACAGCACAAGAACATCCTTTAAGTGAATGAAAAATGAATGACTTGGCACCAATATTTCCAGAGATTCCACTCTATAGATATTGTAATTTACTGCACTGTTGTGTTGATTGCATTGCAGTATTCAATTAGTATTGGTTACCAATGTTCATTTTTTGAAATAAAGTGAATCTTTGCAAAAAAGATCAATGGACATATTTTGCAGGGGAAACAGGGGGGAAAGAGACACATTAGCATTGTGCATCCCTCAGAAAATCTGGGACTGTCACATAACCACAAATTACTATTTCCTTGGTTAGAGCACAGTTAATGCATGTTAGGACACATTAATGGGGCTGCATTATCAGATAATTTTGCTGTCCACTGACATTGCCCATGAAGTACAAGCATCTCACTTTATGCTTTTTTAATCATCTTAAGTTCCTAAGTGGAGTAACAGAAAGCAACACCAATGTGGTTCAGTTGCATCTTCACTCTGCTGAAAGAATAGACAGGTTGCAGTACACCTACTCCAACCCTTTTCTCTTTAGAACAGGGGTGTCAAACTCAATTCGTATGCGGGCCACATTTACATTAAATTGAGTTCAGGGGGGCCACGCATAAGTCTACTCTACACACACTAGTCTACTCTACCTTTCATGGTCTACTCTCCACCGAAAAATCTCCCTGCAGAGTGAAATTCGGCGGCACAGTAGGAGAGTAGGAATGAGAACAGGCTCTCACAGGGACTCACAGTCTCCACTCTCCGCCGTGAAATCTCCCTGCGGGGTCACATTCGGCGGCCATTTCCTTTTTAAGACGACCATTTCAGACGGCCATTTCCAAGAGTTTGACACCTGTGCTTTAGAAGGTTCATTATCTTCTGCGATCTTTCCAGCATAAAAGCTAGCCATAGTTTCTTTTTAGGGTTTCCAGTAAGAATTAGAGCATTTCCTATCTGTAATGCACTGCCATGTTGAGTACAATAAAACTTTGTGAGGAACAAGTATTCCCATTTCTGATTTTAGACCCCACAAAACGTGCTTCTATTTTCTCCGAACATGAACATATTCTTTAATTTTAAAAAAATCAGTGATGGCTTACTACAGTTTGAGATGGTAAAATGGTAGTTTCCTGCTTTCTCATCCAAAAGCAAAACAGTCTATTGAAGGTAGGGGTTAATTCACATTATACTGGCCTTTAAGCAAACATTGTTAAATCTGTCAAACTCATTGACCTGAGACCCCCGTACACACACACACACACTCACAATTAGGCCCTAAAGCTGCTTTCAGAATGTTGTATCTCATTTAATTATAGCCATCTAAAGGGATGTTATCATGGTTGTTAGGCCTTAAAACTAACCTACACTGACAGATTTCCCATATTGTAGGATTTAGCCTTCGGGTGGAAACAACATACTATTTTAAACCTGTCTTTACTGAACAGCCCTTTTAAAACAACACCTAAAATATATTTTGTGATTTACATCAACACCGCATCCCTGTATTTCCCCTTACCCCTATCCCCAGAGCAAAGCGTTCTCTCTGCCTGCTTCCTACTGGATCCTGTCCTTGTCCCATCTCACATAGATGCAGCACCCTGACACCCCAGTCTCCTCCATGAGGGTCAGCTGCCTTCCTTGTCATATCTTTTCCAGATAAGCTGCCTGATCATGATTCATCCCAACTGCTTCTTCTAATTGCTTGTTCCAACAGAGCTAATGGTTAGCCACTGAGTTCAGCTGATCGACTTTCATGGGCTTCAGGTGTGGGCACAGCACTCTGGCCATGTCTACACTTAAAACATAGGCTGACATTGCTATGTTGCTCAGTGGTGTGAAAAATCCACACTCTTGAGCCCTGTAGCTATGCTAACCTAACTCCCAGTGTAGACATAGCCAAGAATGCTTCCATCAAACTAGCTGCACTCGGTCAGGAAGGTGGTGTTCCAACAGTGACGGAAAAGCCCCTTCTATCATGGCGGGCTGCACCTATAATATAGGTTTGTACTGGCATAGCTATGTTGGTATACTTGCCTCTTCATGGAAGCACAGGAAAAAATCCTCTCAATTTTAGTACTGCTAACCTGAACCATTACAAAATCATGGGTTAGATGCCCCACACAAATTCTGAGACAGGCTTCAAAATCCATGAGATTTTAAAGTAAATAATACATTCTAGATTTTTTCTTGCTTGCCTTCTCATTTTTAAGCATTTAGTGTGCACTCTGGTGACATTTTCAAGCTTTCCTCCATAACCAAGGGGGAAAACTTCCTTTTTTTTTTTCTTTTTTAATGAAAGCTGAATTTCTGACATATTCACATGATTCCAGGAACTGGGGCTTTAGTAAGAAAACAAAATATCAAATACTCATGATAGAATCACATGGCTTGGCAATACTGGAGCTTGGTTAGGACAGATCCCTGAAGTGACTTCTGACAATTCTGCCTTTCACCATCCCAAAAACCTCTCTTATTGAGGCGGACGTTTCAGAAGTCTGTGTGGAAAAAGTTGTGGAAGGGGTTCAGAGAAAGAGGATGAAGAGAATGTGGTTTCAATGGAATTTTGGAGTGGAAGTTGGCAGTTTCTAGCAAATGCATATGAGAAGGACATTTGCCTTTTATTCTCCTCCTCAGTGTAAATGCTGCACTCTCCAGCCTTTCCTTTGTAAGTCAGTGCACCACACAGCTGATCTCTTGTCTTCCTCCCAGATAAATTAGCTGGAGTAATGAACTCCTGACCTGCAGTTTTTCATATACCACATGGGGGATATTACATAATACCCCACAAGTAGTTCAGCATTAGTATGTGTAGCCAGGCACATTGTGCACTTCAGTTCAAACCTGTCTTTGTGAAGGAGAAGTGCTCACAAACTGCCAGGAAAGAAGATACCATT
Source organism: Mesoclemmys tuberculata (assembly GCA_007922155.1). NCBI lineage: Eukaryota > Metazoa > Chordata > Testudines > Chelidae > Mesoclemmys > Mesoclemmys tuberculata. Next base: position 28,594,684 of record ML675622.1, read on the forward strand.
TTCCGATTCTGCATGGAAGTGTATATTGTTTAAACTGAACTTTGTAGCTTGAGATGGTAGCTATGTTAAAAACGGACTGGACGCCCTTATATAAATGAACAAACACTAGTGCTTTCTAGCAGTCAAGAGCCCAACACCACAGTATCAGTATTCTGAGATTGTTATGGGCTATTTGAGATTAGGTAATATTGCATTTATTTGTAATACCATGTCACCCTTACAAATGTAGTACCAATCTATTCTCAAACAATAGACCTCCCTCTCATCTATGAAATTTGGATCTAGAATGTTATTTAGCTTTCATCCTGGGGGATTGGTTCTGACTCATTTCCAGCATGAATGGCATCTTATAGGAATGTCCAGTCTGACATTTCAAATGAGAGAAACTTCAGAAATTTTAGTTCAGTTTGAATAAGCATTTAAATGTTAGGATGCTTACCTCAGCTACCAAAGCCATTTGCATCTGTAAAATAGAGCTCTTCTTCTGAGACCTCTGGTGCTTCCAGCTTGCTTTAGTGTCTGAAATACTTTAAGAACTCTCTATTTCATTTGATTTCACATGAAAGTTAGGATTGCTGGGATGTATGAATTAATATATATATATATATATATATATATGAATTAAACATGTTTGAATCTCAAAATAACTATAACAATCAAAACAATAGCAAGGGGAAGCATCATTTCAAGCTCTGCTGAAGGTTTTTTGGGAGATGCAATATCTTATTTCCCCCAAATTATTTCCTCTGTCTTTTTGGCTTGATTAAAAATTGTATTCTCTTTTCACCAGAAAAAGTTTTGAGCTTAGGGCAAGGCTTTATATTTATCACTAATCATGAGTGAGTAATTATTTACTAGGCATCAGCAAGACTTGGAAAGAAAACAGCTTAGAGTGTTTGATCTTCCTTGAGTGAAATAGGTAGGCCTTTTTCTCTAAGGTGTACTTGTGATCAGCTCATTCTGGGGGAAAGAGGGCTGAAGGATAAGAAAGAAGATAAATTATGTAGCATGCCTGGTAAAACTTTTAGGAAAGCAAACTCCACAGCTTTTAAAACATTGTTTGTAACAAGAAATTCAAGAGTGTATTCCCTTTCGCAGCAGATGAGATGAAGACTTTGTTTGAAGAAAGCATCTTTTTAAATCTAAACAGGAAGAAGCAGCTTTTAAGTCTGTGAAAGTGAATATAACCCATGCAGTACAAAAACCTAGAATATTTCTGAATGATTTGGATGGGGAATTTGTCTTTGGCATTTGAGAGGTTGACTTTTGACATTGAACAATCAGATTGACCTTTGATTGATATAGCCTAACCTAGATGAAATTGAATGTACATACACTGCATTTTGACATTTAGAGTCACTAGGTCTGTTGTTCTAATATCTTTTTCTTCATCCCCGCACCCCCCAATTTTTTCTTACATTTTATGACCATCCACCATTGGTGTTCAAGAGAAGGCAGCAAGGCTGGTGCAGTGGATAAAACCCTGGTTTAAGATTCAGGAGACCTGGGTTAAATGTCCAGCTCATCCACAATTCCTGCATGACCTAGGGCTAAGGCATTTAATCTATCCTGAACTTCAATTCCCAATCTCCAAATGCAGGTAACTGTTCCCTACTTTAAAATCCATTGATGGTGACTGTGAGGTGCTCAGATGTGACAACGAAGAGAGCCATGTAAGAACCTACGTGGAAAGTTCAGGTGTCTGACATTCCTTTTTGAAATGAAATCCAGGGGGCAGATAGCATAACCAGCCCATGCTGTGTCCTGAAATAAATATATAAATTAGATATAAATAAACTCCAGGACATAGCAGCAGATTTATTTTTGTTTTAGAGAAAGGCTGAGAATCAGAAAACAAATCATTGTTCTGAGGTGGATCCAACCATATTGCTGGAGAATGAGAGATCTCCTGTTCATTATTTGTAAGGGCTCTTGTCACTTAATTACGATCTTACTTTCAGATAATTGCCATTGCAGGACCAGGATACCAGATGATAGCTATTCATTTATTTATTGCCTAGATGTCAATAGCCTGAGAAAGTATGTTACAATTTGTCTAAACATTCTGACAAGAGCCGGGGCAGCAGGACAGATGTTTGGCAGATGTTTCCAAAATGACAAGAGCTCTCCAGAAAGAGAAGGTCATGAAGTTCTATTTAAAAATTAACTTATGTGGTGAGCCATTAGAGTGTTTGGGGAAAATAAATAAATAAAACAGTATAGTATCTAGACAGAAAGACAAGACACTATGATCTACTTTGTAGATTCTGTATATCTACACAGAAAGACAAGAATTGGGCCAGATGCTAAACAAAATCTGTGACTCGATAAACAAGTAAAGAAAACAGTTTAGGTGAGTAATGATTTGATCTAGAGTCTTTCCTCTCATATGGCAAAAGCAAGGGGTTCCTGAAACTCATTTCTCCATCTTACATCTGTTCAGTCAACTAAATGTAATGAGTCAATTGTCTCAGTGTAGCTCCTACTTGACAAGTGCCCACATCACCTCTGCACTAATTGGCTGTCTCATTTGGCATTTTCAATGATGGTGCAAGGTCTGAATAGGCATGGAGAGGAAAGTGAATTATTCTTGCTTGTGCGCGCGCACAAGCGCGCACAGAGAGAAACAGAACCTTCAAGACATCATCAAAGCAGACAGAAGCACAGTGTGGAAACTTACATCCGCACTGACTGTGTTATAAGTGATCTATGGATAATGAGAAGCTTTCACTCTCCAAAGTTTTCTATTTGATGTCTTTCACAAGGACCATGTTCACCAAAAAGTCCCTGCTACATAGGACTATGTGCCTCTACATTCCAAACTAGAATCCAGCCCCCTATTGTGTGATACCTCTAGATCAGGCGTTTTTAAATGACAATCACTTTTAATCAGGCCTTTTTAATCATTAAATCATTTAATGCCTTATTAATTAGATTAAAATATTCTTTTTAATAAACTATTCACCATTTGCGAGGAGTTGCTGAGAAATGCAAATCCCTTTGACTCTGATGGGAGCTGTGAGTGCTAAGCAAAACTCTGAAAATAGAGACCATACGATTCTTCCAAAAACCTATTGCCTCCTCTTCCCACTCATTTTGTTCTGGAAAATCTACATAGGACCATGTGCTATAAATCCAGACTAGAATCCAACCCCACCGTGAAAGCAAATAATTCATGGGATGCCTAAATTTTAAAGTTGCTTTATACTTTTTGCTAATGAGAAATCATTTTCTCCACTTGTTTTGAGCAAACATATGAGGAAATTACTGCGTGGCTTTCTGGTAATCTAATCTTGGTTATGATGGATTTTACTCTATTGCATTTCCGGAGCTATAAAAAAGAAACAAAAATAAACCTCTGCAATCTGAGTGCCTCATTCCAAACAGACAGCGAGTTCCTTAAACTTCTGCCATCTGAATGCCAATTTCCCAAAAGGCACCAGGTGCCTTGTTCATTTTCTATTGTTTATATTGTCTCCAAATGAGAGCAGGTTGTAAGTTTCACTTTGTACCCCTTTGCACTGCCAGATAGCGAGGACAGCCTAACTATCATGTCTTATAAAGAGCAATAACAATGAAAACCAATTTTCAGCCAGTGTGCATATTGTGTAGCTGAATCCCAGCTTGCAGTGAACCTCAAAAGTACACTTGTATGCCTGAGGGCATGTCTACACTGCAGAGTGAAGTCAACCTGCTTTAAATGGACTTTCACCTGACAAACTGTAGAAGTTGCAGGAGAATGATCACACCACGCTCCTTGCATTGGGCTCTTGCGTTCCCATTCGCCATGCTTGGGTCAACATTCAAAGCAGTGCACTGTGGGTAGCGATCTCACAGTGCAACTAGCTGCAGAGGCTTTTGGGAAGCTTATCGTCCTCCCATGATGCAACATGATTCCTCCCCCTGCCTTCTTGTCCCAAACAAACTGCAAATGCTTTTCGGTGCCGTTTTTCTATGCCGCACGCATGCTGTTGCCAGAGAGGCATGGAGCCCACTCAGCTCTGCACTATCATTGCGAGCATCACAAATACCTCATGGCTTATCCTGCACTATTCTCAAAAGTGAGACAGGAGCTGCAGCACAGAAAATAGCGATGTGACGGAGCTGCCCAGCTACAAGCCATAGAGCAAAACAAGTCCCATTTGCTGTAGACTGTCATGCATCATCTTCAGTCCATAGAGTGCCAGTTGTGGTCCCAGGAAACAAGCACAGACTGTTGGGATCGCATCATGATGACGGTGTAGGATGGTGAGCAGTGGCTGAAGAACTTTTGAATGCAAAAGGCCACTTTCTTTGAACTTTGCGCAGTGCTGTCCCCAGCCCTGAAGCACGTGAATATTCGCTGAAGATCAGCTCTGACAGTGGAGAAGCGAGTGGCCATCGCTCTGTGGAAGCTGGCAACCTCAGACTGCTACCAGTCAGTTGGAAATCGGTTCAGAGTCAGTAAATCCACCATTGCAGCCGCTGTGATGCAAGGATGCAGCGTCATTAATAGACTTCTGCTAAGAAGGGTAGTGACTTTGGGAAATGTCAGGACATAGTGGACGGGTTTGCCGCAATGGGGTTCCCCAACTATGGGGGGGCAATAGATGGCATGCATATCCCTATCCTAGCACCTGACCTCCTTGGCACAGAGTACATAAACTGGAAGGGATACTTCTCAGTGGTGTTGCAGGCCCTTATGGATTACAAGGGATGTTTCACTGACATCAGTGTGGGGTGATCAGGCAAGGTGCATGACACGCACATCTTTAGGAACTCTGGTCTGTTCAAAAAGATGTAGGTGGGTACTTTCTTCCCTGACCAAAAAATAAACATTGGGGACGTTAAAATGCCAATAGTGATCCTGGGGGATCCTGCCTACCTCTTCCTCCCTTGGCTAATGAAACCCTACACAAGGCACTTGGACAGCGAGAAGGTGCAGAATGGTGGTGGAATGTGCATTTGAGCATTTAAAGGCAAGATGGAGATGTCTACTCACTAGGCTTCATATCAGTGAAAAGAACATCCTATCGGTAATATCTGCATGCTGTGTGCTCCATAATTTGTGTAAAACATAGGGTGAAAAATTCTCCCAGGGTTGGGCCATGGAGATTGAAAGGCTAGCCACAAATTTTGAGCAGTCAGATTTCAGCGCTACACTCAGAGTCAACCACGGAGCGCTTCACCTATGGGAAGCATTGAAAAATTGGTTTTGCAATGAACCACAGTAATGTACGTGTCTGCTGTGCCTTTCTCTTTCCCATCCCACACCCTTGCACCAGCAGCTCCCTCCCCTTCTTTCTCTGCCCAAGCTATGAATAAATAAAAACAGATGTTTTTTAAAGCTGCAAAGTTTTATTTGTAACCCGTTTCAGTGGGGAAAAAAGATAAGTTAACATTGTAAAGAGTCACTGTGCAAGCAACTGTGGTTGTGTGCAGTTCTTAAAGGGGCCATCGTATTTTTTGGCTCACCTCCACTAGTGTGGAGTTCAGCACGTTCTGCACCGTGCTCAGCCTCCTCCTAGAGGGCTTGGGCGGAGGCTGATAAAAACTGGCAGGTGGTGAAGTATTTTGGAGGGGCTGAAGAGGAAGTCTGTCCTGCTGCTGCTCTTTCTGGAGCTCTACCAGATGCCTCCGCATGTCTAACTGATCTCTCATAATACGCAACATCTCCTGTTACGTATCATGCCCATGCTGCTGTGCAGATCTTCTGTGTTCCATGTCTAGTTTTTCAGACAATGACATCCTCCAGGTTCTGAGCTCTGTGTCAGCAGCCGTGGAGGTATTCATTAGTTTGCTAAACATGTCATTCCACTTCCTGATCTGGGAAAGTCTTTCAGCAGGAGTTCTGGAAGGTGGGTTGAAGACCAAAGTGCTGACTATAAGAAACGCAAAGCACAAAGTTGCCATTATTAGCTGACCCAAAGTAGTAAAGGAAATGTTACAGTGTAAAAAGAACTCCCCTTCATGTTCACAAGGATAAGCCAGCCCCGCATTCTAATCTGTATGTATTGGATGGGTCGGAGTGGCGTTCCAGACATGGTAAGCAAGGGACCCTTGCATCCATTATAGAGAGGTTTAAATAGTACTAAAATCCACAATCTGCATTTGAGCAAGGAGAGGGGTCACTGGGCTCCCCTATAACATCCCAAGGACCAGTTTGGAAGGAGATGGGCAAAACAGATTAGAGGATGCTGCAGATCAAGTATAGCAGCAGAAAACATAGGCAACCAATGTCCCAACTCGTAATGTACACAGTAACAAACCAAGAACTAGGAATTGCCTTGGGGAGGTGCACAGGAATAACACGGAATGACTGTATTGGTTGGGTATTTTAAACTTGCACCATTTTCCCTAGGTGACCATGTGTGATATCAGTCTCCTGAGGATAACGCAGGCAGAAAGGGAAGATTTGCTGCAAGCATCAGGATATAGGCCTGGCCATAATCATGCCTGCTTATTTAATAGCAGAGTAGTGGGGTAAAGTATCCTACTGTAGTGGAAGAAATAAGGCTGCTCTCCCCAGAAACCTGCAAAGGATTTCAGATTTACATGGAAGTTTCCTTGAGATATCCACAGAGGATTCTCAGAGCATACCTCTGCACATAAATAGTCTGTTCTGGGAATAACGCTCCACTGAAATTTGGCAACACCCAGGAAGCCCATCCCCTCGAAAACACAGACTCCTTTTAAGAAGCTGGACTGGGGACATAACTGCAGAAATTAGATTTGCTACACACGCTCACCAGATGTGCCTTCCTCGGCATCTCGATCAGTCCCACTGTCCTGTGCGTGCCAGGGCTGCTCTGGAGCAACAAACAGGTCCTGGTTCTCAGGGAGAATGGATACCCTGCTCTCCTGCACCCTGCTCTCCTCATCCTCCTCATCCACAGATTCCTCCTTGTTCGTCCTGAACTGGGATTCTGCGGAGGTATCGACACTGCGTGGTGGCACAGTGGCAGGGTCACCGCCGAGAATCACATGCAACTCCTCTTAAAAGCGGCATGTTTTGCGTGAGGAGCCAGAATGGTTGTTAGCTTCCCATGATTTCTGATAGCCTCAGTTCTTTAATCTTAATGTGGCACTGCTGCACGTCCCTGTTGTGCCCCTTCTCCAACGTGCCGTGAGATATCTTCTCATAGATATCTAAATTTCTTTTTCTGGCTTGGATCTGAGCCAGAACAGACTCTTCACCCCACAGACCGATAAGATCCAAGACCTGTGGTCGACTCCATGCTAGAGTACCTTTGGGCCATGCAGTTGCCATGAGCTGTTCAGCTACAAAGCTCTCTCCATGCTGTCCAAACCAGAAATGGTCATTCAAAATTTCCTGGGGCTTGAGGGAGGGAGCTATTTCCTGTTTACATGGCCATGTTACAGCAGAACGTGAATGTCCAGAGCGGCCACAACAGAGCATTATGGGATACCTCCCGGAGGAAAATGCTGTCAATTTACATTGCGCTCTGCCTACACCGATACAAATGCAACCCATGGAATTCGACTTCAGCACTACACCACTTGTGGAGGTGGTTTTATAAGGTCGACATTTACCATGATGTAGATAAGCAGAACTTACATGCCAGTGAAGATGCATACTTTAGAGGGTCGACATAAGCGGAGTTACGTCAATCTCCATTGCCAGTGTAGACCAAGCCTCAAACACTGAAAATCATTTTTTAGGAAAATTCATGGTTTTGATTCACCCATTGCACACAATGAAACAGGTTTGAAGCATATTTATGTTCTGCTTTCCATTTAACGATACGTTATGCAAGATATATGCATAACAGCTATTGACACAGAGTTTCAAGTAGGATAAAACAATAAAATTGCTGCTTTCTTTAACCCTTTCAAATTACATGGACACAAAACACATTTCCTTTTACTGTACCAATTAGCATGTTTTGAATGTCAAACACTGCAAAATAATGAGGGAGGAGAAATGCGATCGCTCAAGGACGCCAGAGGTTTCAGATAATGTTGTAAGTACTGGGGAACACAATAGCATATAATCATAGCTTCCTTCAAGGCAGATTCTATGGAACAACAAAAATTCACAAGTGGCCATGCAATCTCTCAGTCAAAAAAAAAAAAATGCACCAAGGCCACACTGTAGCATTTCTCAGCTACTCACACAGCTCCCCAATAATGCTCCCATATATGAACTCCCTGATGCATAATGAGAGAGGGTGATGGGGCATTGGGACTATGCTGCCTACTGATTGCTGGCATTAGCTGATTGGCTCTTCCTCACACCTACTTCCTCCTCCCTTCCTCTCCCCTCCCCACTTCCTCTGGATTCCGGTATGGGAGGGTTTAATATTTATCTCCGCCAAAACCACAGGATCGGTAGGAGAGCTCAGCTGCACATCATTGCTTTTTACCTTCCATATTGGCAGCCCCCACTTGCCTACTCCAACCTCCCCAAGGAACTGAGGAGATGCTCTTTTATTCTGTAAGTGGCCAGCTGGCTCAGTTCTTTAGGTCCCACTCAGCTGCTGAGTGAGAAGCTCGATAACATTCCTGTGTGGCATTTAGCTGACTCGTCAAGAGTCCACATTAGATTGTGTGCAGCCTCCCTCACTAGGCAGATCATCTCGTCCTTCACCTTCACAGCTATGCATAAGGAATGCAGCAGTCTGCAAAGCAGCTGCAGAGCCAATAGGTACCCTATAGCAGGCAATTCCCTCTTTTCCCCACGTTTACCTAGTTGCTCAGGCTCAGTACTGGGATGATTTGACTTATGATATTTTTTTAAAGAATGGTCAGTCTCATTTCCACTTAGTTCCCTTACAGCATGCTGATCGTGTAGAGCGGGCACCAGGTGAGCATTTACTCTCACCTTCAGGTCGCCAAAGTCATATAAACAGGCCATAGGGTAAATACAACTCCAGATCAAAAGTTCTACAGACCATGAGGTCATAGACTCATGGCTAAAAACCTTATTTTATTAATCACCTGCTTTCTTGGAAGAGTATCCAAATGTAAAATATTTAACATTTCCCACATTGATTAGTATCCTACAGATGCAGTGTCAGGTATGGTTTATATGAGTAACCTGTAGTTGGCAACACTGTTTAATGACTAAACAACATAGAAAATAATAAATAAATACATTATCAGTGTATCTATCCGATAGTCTTCCATACACATTACCCACTATTCCCAGCAAAATCGATCTTTGGGATACCGACCTTCCAGCACCACAATATCACTCTCTGATCCAAAAGGAAAGGAACTGTGCCTCTCTTGTCTTTTTCACTTTCACTTCCTCCAAAAGTTATCACACTGAATAGGACCTGATCAAGTAATCTAGGTCCGGGTGAAAAAAAAAGGCACTTTTCAAAACCAAATGTTATTAGAAATATTTGAATGAACTGCGTAGTGACTGACTCTATAGGGACGCTGTGTGAGTGCAAGTACAAATAACAGAGCTTTTGATTTTTAACTGATTTTGTCGGTTAAGTTTGTTGCCAACTGAGGTACCATGTGGATGGCTTAAGGGTAAAATTCAGTGGAAGCCATCGACAATCTCTCCAGGATGTGCACCTCTTAGAAAAATAATTGGGTTTAATAACTTGTTTCTAGGTGTGACTCTATGATTTCTCCAAACACACTTATTAATAGAAAATAGAACAGCTGAGCATTGACAGAAGCTGGTGTGTCAGCTGATATTTTGCTGGTCTGATTTATTAAAAGTTACACATGGACAAATAGCAGCTAAGGTTCTTTTTGACATTCTGTGATACACCCACTGTCCTTGTCCCTCATTTACTGGGGTGAGGCCAACACATCTGGTGTATCATGGGGTGCTAGTCATACATTGGCTGCTCTTTGCAGGCTTTAAGAGAAATGGCTTCTGGAGAAAGCTGTCCTTGAAATTATGGCCAAATGAGCTTCTGAAACTTGTTTTAATGAGTCAATTCATTTCTGACGTTTGGCCACAGGCAGGTGTTTTAAGGTAAAGTTTCTAATTGATTTTATGTGAAACGTGTGGGTGGGTTCTTTCCTTTACCAAAATATTCTGATGGTCCCTGGTATCATTTAAGAGAATTGTTTCTCTAAGTATCCTATTCTAAAGTGGGTATTTTTATTATTATTTCTCCATCTTTTATATTTGTAGTTATATCTGCAACTTCAGCCTCACAGGCCACTGTCCCTTCTAGGCACTAAAGAAGTGAAGATCCATTGAGAAAGTGAAGTAACAGTATCAGATGAAATAGTTCATCCCTAGGTAGGGTGACCAGATGTCGTGATTTTATAGAGACAGTCCCGATATTTGGGGGCTTTGTCTTATATAGACGCTTATTTCCCCCTACCACTGTCCCAATTTTTCACACTTGCTATTCCTAGGACTTAAGGCCCAAAGTGGCCTCTAATTTTGGATGCCTCAATTTCTGGGTATCCAGCTGGAGATATCTTGAGTGTGGTTTCATAAGAGTTCAGGTACCAAAATTCCAAAGCTTGGCACCTTTCAGGCTCCGAGCGACTAAAGCGAGTCATTGGGAAACACAGGCACCAATAATTAAAGCCCACTTTTGAAAATACAGTTAACATGAAGTCCCTCTTAAGATAGGGCTTAAGTGGTGTATAGCACTTTGTGTGGGCCATTTGCAGTAGGTGCATTTCATCCTATGAGAAGGTCTAAAAAAAAACTTAGAGACCCTGGCTATCCTAGCTATCATTTGTTTCCCTTCCACTCAGTTTGATTCTGAAACCGTAAGATTAGAAAGCTGAATGAAACTCATTTTCTACCATGCTTCTGTTCAACCATCTAACTTTTAATTATGATAAAATATACAATCTGTTAAAGATTCCAAGACTAATATATAGTAATTCATGTCCACCATGCACAGCAAAGTCTCTATACAAGTCAGTATGTTGTAGCTATTTCAGTTGGCAAGGTTTTAAATGAACCAATGGCAGCTCAGTGATGCCAATTAAATGAGATAAATTAAAACTTGCACTGTTTAAAAAGGGTAATGGTACTATTGATAACAGAGATGTAATCACTGTGTTAGTGATTACACTGGCTAGTGTTTATTTCACCTCAAGTTCAAAATTTATACTAAATGTACATCAGTAAAAGTGTAGAAATAGAAATCATGTAACTGAACTGATTTAATATCAGCCTAGTAAGCGTGCACAAAGCTGTCATTAACTGTTAGACATTAATCTTTCTAAGTGCCCTGGGTAGTGAAAAGGGGAGGCTTCCCAAAATTACTGGAAGGGGAAGTTTTAATGGCTGAACCAGAGGACCGAGAGTCAGGACTAGATGCAAAACTAAACAGGATGATCAAATCTACACTTTCCATGCTCGCCATAGTAATGTATTCTCAGTAGATTCAAGGATTCACAGCTTCCAAATGATTTGTCAAGACAAACACATAGTAGGAGGATAGTTGGGCAAATGTGGTCCTCCAAAAATGGTAATGGCTTTAATGGCAAGTACTGAAATTCAATGGACCAATGGAACAGCTCCCCAGCTAGTGTACATTGGCAAAATTAAGATTTAGCCCATTGTGAGATGCCCTTTTGAATACTGGACAGCAAAACAGTTATTTGATGGTCTGAACATGCAAATTAACTTTTGAATTCATACGTTTTCCAGTAAATAACATGTTCCGAATGGATCCTCAAGTGGATATTGTAACAGATCTGAAATCTATGTTGCTATATGAAAATGCATGGACTGATCCTCAATAAATGTATATAGTTGTGGGGCAGCAGCCCTGATGGTGATGCTAATTCTTTGAATAATGGTTAGAATGAGATATAATGTCCAAACAGTAGGATTTGAAATGTTGCCAAGAAAAACAAAAAGAATTTAAAAAACACAATATTAGAAAAAAGGCTTGACAAATTCAAATTTGGGGGTAAAAATGAACTATTTCAAATAAATCAGGAATTAAAGCTATTTGGATTAGCTATTTTGGATCTCTCACCTTTTTTGCACTTTATAAATTCTTCTAACATTTATTCCTGTTTGTTTTTAAATTAGGAACTCAGGAGTTTTTACAGCGATGAGTGCAATGATTATATGTGGATAAGATACTCGTAAACTTTGTTGCATGATTATATATTTATGAAGTGTGGGCTTTCCGTCTGAATCAGTGTAATTATATTTGCACTTTAGATGTATCTGCATGTGTCATGTAAAATCCCAGTCTCTCTTACAATGACTCACTAAGACTCCAATTCAGGAAAGCAAACCTATTCGGGGAAGGATGCTTGAGTCCTTGCTTAACTTCAAGAAAATCCACTGTGATTTGAGCTCATGCTTATGTGTACTCCTGAATCAGGGCCTAAACCTGGCTGTGTTCACAGAAAAGCCCCATGAGTGCACTAGATTCTGGCAACTGCTGATGTTTGTGATTCCTTCTTCCCCTAGCTTTCTGGGTTTATCCGCACTATTTGTATTTCTAACAGATGCATGATAACTATGTAATATACTTTGTCACTCTCCTTTGCTCACATAAGTCTTGAGGGTATTTTGGACTTGTGCTGAAACTCCCCTGCCACCAAGTTATCATGCATCACACTAGGATCTCTTCAGTACAGCTACTTTTGGGCAGCTAGAAATATCCAGATACTTTTTGTCATATTCTACCATTCAGTATGTGTTAGTATCTGTGGTCAAATGTAAGGAGGAATATGGCACAAAAAGACTTCCAAATGAAGTGTGGAATTATGTAGGACATATTCTAATTTAAAAGGGGCTATTACCCATATCCTAATGAAAATGGGCTATTTTGAAATGGAGGAAAACCATCCAAACAGATGGCCTTGAGTGTATGCAGCCAAAAGATTTTGTAAAAGCACCAAATATCTTTGCTGCAGAGATTTCCAGTCAGGAAAATCAAAATGTCTGTCTTTCCTGTATTTACCTTCCTCTGAAGAAATGTTTATGCCTACCCCTGCTCAGAACTGCAACATGTTTGAAAATCATACAAACACAGCCTTGTAAGTCAAGCTTTAAGCTGTGATGAATAAGGTGTAGTATTCAAAAATGAGTGGAGGAGTAGAAAAAAGTGCTCAAACATAGCTTAAAGCCTTCTTTTGGAAGGCACAAGTGCAATTAATTTTGAAACATTCTGTATGGTAGTTGGAGTTCATTGAATATATTTACATCGATGAAATTGTTTCTGTGAATCAGAGTGCTAAAACAAGGATAAAACAAGTAACTTACATACGGTAACTATATTATAGCATCGGTCAAGCACTGGGGGGGGGGAATCCCTAAACCAAAACTGTGATTTGTGAGTATTTCCATCAATAAAAACACTAGGTTCAGTGTGATTCATGAAGTCATGTTATTAATTTTTATGGGTATTCAGATAATGATAGGTAACTAGGAAAAAGGTCATGAATACCTAAGATTGCATGAATGATCGTTCTTCCAAATATCCATACCAGATGTGCATTAATTTTTTGCCATCCTTATTGTGTTATACTATTTAAAAAATGTTAGTCAGCCAGTGAAGGAACTAAACATAACCATGTGATTTAAGTGATCATCCATGCCACACAAATAATGGACAGCAAATAGCCATAGTCAAAGCACACATTTAGCAAACACGATATAGACAGAAAATTATTTGTCCACATAATTTAATAAATACTGTAGAATAATAAATGCATACAAAAAACCCCTCAAGACTGATCCATCCTCTAACCAGGGCTAAATAATAAAAATATTAGCTGTAGGTTGAAAATGACCTCTGTGCAGAGGACCAGCACATGGTCTATGCATCAGTTAAATCTAAATGGAATGTCCATTTAATGGAACTTCAGTGGATTATAGGCTTTGAGTAGTATGTAGTGAGTAGTAGTTAATTTCACCCATTATGAATACTTCTACCAGCTCTCCTGCTTACTAATACCCAAGCTACAGAAATGTACAACTATCTGAACATAAGCATCTTATCAGTTAATACTGCTGCATTCCAAGAGCTTAACTATATTTCCCATAATTTGTTAGGCCTTCTTGTTTATGCATTAGATTTTTCCTAACCACAGGTCTTGTGTGGGACATTTGTAAGGATTAACCTTGGATAAAATGGCCTTTAAAAAGAAACATTTTCAACCAATTGGGAGGGTCTGGGAAAGGAAAATGCAACTTTTCAGATTACCTTTAAAACATGGACAGAAAGTCAAAAAGAGATAAAAACAGATTTAAAGAAAAGTCTGGGGTTTTTTCCTCACATGTTTCAGTTAGCAGCTCTAAATATCATCATGGGAGAAATCAATTTGCAGCAGCTGTGGACAGCCCTCAGGCCCTGAACAGCTTAATTGTGGAAGTATTTTAAAAGTGAAAGGGCCAGAGTCATGTCAAGTACATGAAGCAAAACCTGGCTGATGGTTCCAAATATATTCATTATACTGCATTCCTTGTATGACATCAATTAAAGCAGTGTTTCTCAACCTTTTAAGTAGCAAGTACCCCCTAACTTCTGAAAATTTTAAGAAGAACCCCAACACTCAATTTTCCATGGGATCTTATATTTACAGACTCACGTGAGCCATATGTTGGAAGAAGGGCTGAGTATATAAGGCCTTGATATGACAGATGTCAGATCTAGTGTGGGTAGCATTACCAGCTTTACACCAGGGATGCACAACTCAAATATGTACTTGGGCTAGAGGGGATGTTGGCCAAAGCTAGGAGGCTTTGAACGGCATGCCAATGCTGGGGAATATAAAGCGCTGTGCCAAATTTTTTGCCATAAATTTGAGAGGAGGAAGGGGTGAGAGAGACAGGGAAGGAGGGCAAGAATGAGAGCGAGCGAGAGAGACACACTAAAAGAGGGTAACTGGTAAAATCTGGCACTGTCTTAGTTGTCAATTGCACTGCTTAACTAGAGCAGTGTAATTGACAAGGTTTCTGGGCACTGGGCTTTGAGCAAGGGAGGGAGGCTGCCACCTGGGCAAGTTGCAGGCGGCTGCTGCCTGCTGCCAGCCCGGGAGGTGGGTGACTGCCACCCAATCCGAGCTGGGGCAGAAGAGGCTTCCGCGCCAGCTGGGACCCAGAGATGTGGGCAGGCAGCTGCTGTCCATCTTCAAGCTGGGGCACTGGAGGCTGTCCCTTGGTTCAAAGTGGGGGCACAGGTGGCAGCCACCCAGCTGCAAGCCCAGCTCATGAGACACAGGAGGCTGCCAACAGGCACCCACCGGGGAACTGGGACCCATCAGGAAACGGGGGGCTGCAGCCCAGCTTCCTGGGATTGTGGCGGCTGCCACCCACCTCCCAGCTGGGACTGGGTGGGAAGGAGGCTGCTGCCACCCAGCTTCCCCAGAAGTTGGCAGCTGCTGCCCACCTCCCCTTAACTCCGTTTTTCCCAGGGTACCCTCTGCCTGTGTCTGGCATACTCACAGGGGTACGCATACCACAGGTTGAGAAACTATGAATTAAAGCATCAATGTTCCTGTTTTAAAGCTCCCTTTATTCCTGAATTCAGTTCTACTTATAAATATTATTCCAAAATAGTTCAAAAACCAAAGGTGTATGTTATCAACAAACAACACCTATTTTAAGATGGTGCGGCAGCAGTTGGTAAGAATGGCATTCCAAATGGGATGTTTTAAATGTACTGTATTTGGAAATACTGCAGTGATTTTAGAAGCCACACACAGAAGGGAATATAAAAGTCTGCAGTTAGGCTCCCAATTTCCCATATAATTTTGCAGGTGCAGCACTTAAAATTGTTGCACATTTTGCATTTAACCACAGGGATCAATTGCAGCTTTACACTCTGGGGCTGCACTTTCTTAAGAACTGGGCAGGGAAACAGGGAAGGAATTTTGATTCAGAGACCCATATCTCTTTCCCTGCTTCTCCTCTTACTACAAGGGGAAGGACTAATGAGAGTGGGAACTGCAACGCTCTGATTCACGATTTCCACCCTCACCTACTCCCAGAAAAGCGTGTGGATGACTTTCCCTGCCACTACTACCCCTCCACTGTGCTGCTAATGCACTGCAGGGCAGAGCCAAAGAGCTGCACATGCCCACCCATGCTGCACAGAAGGGAGAAGGAGGCGTAACCCCACAGAGGTTTTTTTCCCTGCCATGCAGACTTGCAATGCAGGTGAGTGAGGGGGTGTGCTATATGCTTCCATGCTGCCCATCACAGACACAATGGGCCAGTGACAAATCTATGCAATGCTAGAAGACAAGAAAAATGAACTGTTTGTGAACTGGTGGAGGCCACATTCATAAAGAAGTGAATTACAGACCAACAGGAATCATGTGAAATCACTGAATGTCAATTATCTGTCACGTTCAGGCGGCCTCATTTATCTATTACAGACAGAACATTTTATGTTCTCTGTGAACGAGCTAATGATCTGTTAGTGGTTAATACAAGATCATGAGATTATTGGCTGTGCAAATTCATACTTACTACCTGAGGGAAACAGTTAGTATCTGTTACCTGTCAGATCAAAAAATAAAAAGGGGATATGTCCCTTCTCTACAATAAAACAAAACAAGAGCAGTTAGGGCCACATTTTCAAATGTGTGCATTTTTTGTATGCACCCACCTTGTGCACATGCAAAGATCACATGCACATGCACTGAGGGGCATCTCATATTCAGTTGCTTTCATGCACATATCTCAGTTTGTGTTGAGGTTTGCACATCCACAAGTTTGTTTCATGGAAAAATGCCTGAGTGATTTGAATCACACACTTTTGAAAATGTCACTTTGTCAGACATACTTGGTGCTGTATCTTAACATCACTCCAAACCAGTCAGTTGCTTGGGCTTAGTTCTTTTGATTGAAATCCACCGAGGGGCAGAGGGTAAGAACAAGGCTTATCTTCTATCTGGAAATTATCATCACATAATCCACTAGAAGGTTAATTACATGGCGTCTGGATATGAAGGCTTTCAAATAAAGTGATGAGGATGCTATGAGGAGAGTCTCATTGAGTTCTTATTTAGAAATATCTTGGTACAACAATGCAAAATTTTGCATGCAATGATTGCTAACTGGTCTGTCAATACAGATATAAAGAAATGATTCAGCAGAAAAGGTTCCCATTGCTAGGAATTGTAAACATAATAGATGATGAATTCAAACTTAAAAACATAGGTCTGCTTCTGCTCTCACTCACATTTTGCACCACTGTGGCTCCATTGATTTCACTGGACCACTCCAGATTTACAATAGTGTAAGTAAGCCAAGAATAAGGGCTCTGATGTTTACTGTTTGCTGGTAAAATTGACTGTGCAATGGCATTTACAGCACTGTTATATTTAGGACGTGGAATAATATGCAATGCCTCAGTAATTATGCCAAAAACCCTGTGGGATCTATGGATCAGAGACTTATTGGCTGTTAATCAACGTATCTCCGCTGACTTTTAGGGAGCTATGCCACTTTACACCATCTGAACATTTATCCATTTGATTTTAACAGCAAGCAGGAATTCAGTTTGATCCTTTGGTCTACCATACAACTGTGATTTTATGCTGGTGCAACATCAATTATTGTAATGATTTATAGCAGCGTAAAGAGGTTTGTGTGTCTAGGTATTTCTAGTGCACTCATCATGGGATGCCCAATCCACAGCTGGTGGACACTGGCATAGCTGCGCTGGTCAATTTATGGCTCCTGGCTCGCAGTATCTAGATGCCAGACATTCCACTTCGACTTTTCAATATTTACTTTTTCAGTGATGTTGCCTGTGTGTGTCTCCATGCTATATTTCACTCTGTTGAATCATCCGTGGTGAATTATTCCATGAAAGTCAATGGAATTATACCAGGGATGAATTTAGACTCATTAATATATCAGGCGTAATGTACAGAACACGCAGACACAATGCCAGATTTACTCTTTTCTGCTTCATCTTTCTTGTCTATTTTCCAAAATACCAATCCAAGTTTTTAGGCCCTTTAGGCCTAATTCCATGCAGGAATCCCCTAGTGCAGAAAGTGTGTAAGCCAGAGTGCACTTTTCAGTTACTTTCCTCACTTCCACCTAATTTCCCACTTTTGCCAGAACACAGTGGAGCCTCCTGATTTGCTGCTGATTCAGTCCGTTTTCCACATCACTATGCCCCTTTTTCCAGGTCCATAACCGGCTGCTCAACAAAGCTGCACTAGTGCTGCTACACTTCATGTCTCCATCCACAGAATACATATTTTTTGGCTGCAAATGTGAGTAGTGTTGCTTTTGTGTGTTTGCCCATCTGTCATGTATGCAGAAACCAGCCCATGTTATAGGTTAACTCAAACAGAATTCACTGAAGGATGAAGAAATTGTTCTTGATCCAACAGAGTTTTTCAACTTCATACTGTAAGACATTATAGGCCTTTTTTCTCTTCTCACTCAAAATGTTGTAAATCAGAAGGAAATCTACTGATGTCAGTATAATACATTACAATAGCATCAAACCAGTGTGAGAGATTGGTCCCAATCTGTGCAACACAGACACTATAATTTTCAATTCTAGAAAGGACTCTATGAAGGTTACTAAAAGTTTCTCCTAGGCACAGTTCAACAATCTATCCCCATTTGGGAATGATGGACTCCAATGGGACTTAAGCACGTGCATAAATGCTTTGCTGAACTGGGGACCTAAAGAGGGATTACAAGGCTTTTAAGACTAGGTCCTCAGATAGTTTAAATCAGCATAGCTCTGTTATCTTCCTTTTCACTAGCTAAGGATCTGACCCTGAATCTTTATTTTCACATGTAAGAGCTAAACCCGATGGACCTGAGTCACCTCTGCATTCCTCCCAGTTTTACACCAGTGTAACTTTATTCAATCAATTATTTCAATGAAGTTACACCAGCATAAAATTAGTAACACAGAGGTGAATTGGGCCCTCATTTCCACATGTATTGTGGTTATTCTATGGATAATCATACTCAGTACAAGTCAAAAAGTATATCTACAGTCAGTCACACTCCACAAAGCTTTTCCACAGAGAACATCTTTCCTGCCTTCAGGTTCTCACTTAAACACAATCTCCAGTATTTCTAATATTAAACGGACTGCATTTGAATTCCCACTGCTAAGAGTTGGTGCAAGGAAGCCTCCCATCCAGTCTCAGCTCTAACACATGTATTTGGTTTTCTTTTCTCCATTCACAGATCAACAAATACACCCCACAGCTTTTGCTTTCTAAAAGAAGAATATGGCTGTAAACAAAATAGTTATATCCGTGCAAATTTAAGAATGGGTTTCTGAATTCAGGCCAGCAAATAAAGGGCTAAATTTTGCAATCCTTACTTAGTTTTGACTGGGCCTGTATTTCAGTGGGTGTTTCAGTGAGTGCCTCAGGAGAGGTCAATTTAAAAACCTCAATGTGGACCTCAAGAATAGACCTGTAGCAACCTCACTTAAGTTTCCAAGCGCCAGATTTTCAATGGTATTTAGACACCTATAGATGCAAATAGGCACCTACTGGGATGTTCAAAAGCTCTAAAATAGACCAGGTGCTTTTAAAACCAGGTTAGACAGCTAACAATCATAGAAATCAATGGGAGTTAGGCACTAGACCTGCTTATGTACTTTTGAAAATTTCACTAGGATCCACTATGTGCATCTTTAAGTACCCAAATACCTTTGAAAATCATCCCTAAATACATACATGAATTGCTAAAAAATGAGCTCTAAATCAATTTGTATAACAACACTTTAATCCGCTGCAAAAGAGGTCAAAATGAGATTCAGAAATTAGGCAGCGAGATCTAAATTTCATAGTCAAAACAAAGAAATCATCAAAGTATAAATCCACAGTACATTTTGGCTTCTGCCTTCTTCAAGTACATATCTGGTCCCACCAGCTATGAGAATGATGGAAAATAAACAGTTTTCCTAAAAGAAAAAACAGAAAAGCAATAGGGTTTGTGTTTCATGGAC
The DNA here is from genome assembly GCA_007922155.1 of Mesoclemmys tuberculata. NCBI lineage: Eukaryota > Metazoa > Chordata > Testudines > Chelidae > Mesoclemmys > Mesoclemmys tuberculata. The sequence continues at coordinate 28,614,543 of ML675622.1, forward strand.
CATCCAAAAATGTTCAATTGTCACAACAGCATTTTTTATACATATGTATATGTGATACCAAGCTGTGTGATCCCAGTAGGGCTGTTCCTGTTACCATTGACAATACTCCCATGGATTTCAATGATGCAGGATCGGTCCATGTGTGTTTCATATGTAATTCATTTAAATCAGTTTTCATATGTAGTTCTCTCACTTAAATCAGTTTTCACCTATGCATCTCCACTGACATCAGTGGGGACATTCCTGATTTACATTTACATTTATGTAAACAGAGAATCAGAATGATATGTAGCAGAGCTGAATTAATTATTCACTGTGAATAATTTATGCAAAAAATTCTGACTGTCATTCATCATATACATTATATATGAATAATTGTTTTCATTATTTTATTCAATGAGCTCTAGGCTAGCACTTTTATTCATAACATTAAAAAAAAACTAATCTGCTACCCAGAGTGGCTCAAGACAGGGGAAACGTGCCAGTTCACGTGCTAACAATGGATATTTCACACTGGAGGATAGTGTTACAAAGTAATGAATCTGACAGTAAGCACTGGCAAAAGCTGACATACATGAGGGTGAATGCAGATTTCAGTAAGGTTGCAATGGCTGTAAACCAGGCAAAATAGCACTGAGGCTTATTTCTGATGCAAAAAATAAGGTATGCCGTCCAGCACTTATCTTTCAATTATTCAAGTGCACAGGGCTCTGGAAAGAAAAAAGATGACAGCAAATAATTGTCCCTGCTCAATCATTTCTAGTGGGAATTATCACAAAGTGGAAAAATATTCTATTACAAATATCCAGGAGGTCAGTAGTGCAAGGAGGAGGATAGCAGTAGAGTTCATTCCTCTTCAGCACCATAGTACCATCCAAGAAACAGAAAGGTAAATGAGTGAAAAGGTAACAAGCATAGGGCTAATTATTGCTTAGTAACATCTTCAAGCAAATGTGCTTTAAAAGAAATGGAACAGAAATGGCAACATACGTGACTCACCTGTGGTGAGCCTCCAAATGTCAAGTCACATAAAAATGATTTCAACCAATTTTCTGTGAACGTATGTTTAGCATTAAACAAAAATTACAATATTGGATTAATATTCAACTGGTCACACCTTATATTGAGGTTCCATTTTCAGGTAAATTTATAAACAGTTAATAAATGATTAATAAAAGTTTAAAGCACGTTACATACATGAGTAGAATGCAACAGAGATGGTTATGAACGCATCAAAGGAAGGTGTTATATAGAGGGTTATAAACCATGGCTATAAGCAATTTATTCATCTGTTGCACTCTCAAATAATCATTAGCAATGGATTAACCATTTACTAAAACATCTATTAATCACATTAACCCTTTATAGCCTTTTATTTATACACAGAACCTTAATATAAAGCATGACCATTGAACATGCCATTGTTGCTGCTGGCACCAAAAAAGTTAAAGAAAGAATTTAAGCCATCATGGGTCTCTTTGATGTTTCAAAGCACTTAATCTGTACTGTCTTCATTGCTGTCTTAACGGTCAGCAGTTCATTTTCCTTAACTTAATTTCCTGGTGGGTAGCCCCATGTTTACACACTGCTGTTACAGTCGTTCCTGGGCGATGTCAGATTGTCAGTGGAAGAACAGTGTCTGTGCATCTTGAAGTCCACTACATTTTGCTATGCACAAGGCAGCGCAATTCACACTACAGTGTAACTTTTTCCTGCATGAAATCTTAGAAATCTATGCACAACACTCCATTCCATTTTCAAAATTAATTATTTTAAATTACTGGCTGTCTCTTTACATTGTTTCCCCATTTTTACTTAGCAGCTTACTTTTTCCACTAAGTCCATTTGTATATGACTGAGGCAGAGAATATACAAGACAGCATGAAGATACAAAAAATTAGACATCTCTGTTAACTTTTAATATGGGATACTTTGCAGGTAGATGCAATATTTTTCTGTTGATCTCATTTATTTTTCCCTTTGAGCACCACTATGTTTTTTAACTTACTGCCCTTTTTCCTGATGTCTAATTTGCCAGCTCTTAGATGCCACGAATAGGAATATATAGAGGTGAAACCATCTCTCAGAATTAAGATAAAGAAAGGCACAGGGTCCCAGGAGATGGTGGGGGTGGCACCCATGAATTGGTGAAGCTCACTCCAGCAGCCTCCATCTGTTCTTCCTTCTGTTCTTTCCAAAGTATCTTATTTTAAGGACCCACAAAGGGAATGGTGGGTGGAATAGCCCATCCCCTCATTATTTCATCCCACAATTAGGCCTAATATCCAACACACTAATTTTGGTTCATTAATTCTGGTTCCACATAGTATAGTCCTTGAATTATATCAACGTGGTCTTTTTGTTTGCACTAATTTAGTCTCTCTGTCTGGTTCTTTTGCACCTGTTTATAAAATTTATTACTGAAAGCAACGTGACTTACTTTCCTTTACTATTTGTTGATATAGGTGAGTGTAACATTGTATGAACTTTCAGATAATTACAAACAGAATAAATTTGTGGGCCCACTTATCATACCAAGCCTTGCCTGAACTGCTGATCTGTGGCTCAAGGGGACAACCGGCTCTCCACACTGAGTGAAGAAGGGTGAGGAGTTGCCAGAGCCTCGGTCCCACCTTCTCACACACCATCCAGCACAGCAGTAGAAGGAATCTGCTGCTAGTAAAAGGCAGTAGCCAATTACTTTCTCCCTGGAGCCAGGGTGTTAACAGGGAAGAAACTGTGACTGCGTCCCTGCCTCAGGACCAGAGATGAAGACACAGTCTTGCCCACAGATAGCCAAATGGAATTTATGATTTGCATAGGATTAACAGTTGCTATGTCATGGGGGAGGGAGTAAGGAGATGGACAAACAGTTATAAGTATTTGTAGAAGTAAAGTCTAAGTCGTTTTCTGGCTGTGCTTAAACTGGAAAATTGCTCCCCAGTTGAGGAATGCTGCATTCATTTTGACAAGGAAGATTTTTATTTTTTGAAAATGATACGAAAGCAGAAAAAGAAAACGTTTCTGTCAAAGCCTAAACTAGCAGTTTTTCCCCCCAAACTGTGTTTACAGTTTTAGTCTCAACAGGGAGGCATGTTTTGCATGTAAATAGCAGGTGGTTAGGGAGAGTTACTTTGACAGTTAATGTCTTGAGCTGCCTCGACATCTGTGGTCTAATAGAGTGGCTCTGAAGGAAGTGAAGTTGCTGATGAAAGGCAACCAAATTAAGTGGAATTTTTCATCTCAGTTTCAAGCAGGCTATACTGAGACCATTCAAGGGGGAATGAAGAAATGATTAAAAAGAGATTGCACTTTGGCTCTGGTGGCAACTGACATAAATGAACCTGAAAAGGCAAATAAGACAACACTAATTTTAAAGACACACTGGTTCTTCTCAGTCAGTTTCACTGGAAATTGCATTGTTGAAAGCAGAGAGGGCTGACTCTTGCCTAATAAACAAGCAACTGCATGCTTCAGCAGAGATTTAAAGTCAAGTGCCCCCCAAAGAGAGGTAATTAAAGTCTTCGCCTTATTATTTTTTGCATGTTAAAAATGTAATAGCTATAGTGTTCATAAAGCCTATGCCAGCTTTAGTCCTTAGGCTTTCCCTTTTAACTCACTTCTTGTTTCTACAGGCTAAATTATAGCTTGAAAATGACATCGCTGATAGCAGGAAACTGCTTGACCTAAGGAGTCATAGCACCTTCTATGCCAAAGAAATGATGTGGCCACATCTTCCCAGGCTGCAATCAGCATGGAGTCTCCTTTTTCAGTCAACCAGAGTTTCTGTGTTTGCAGGGCTTGGATTGCGTCATGCCTTTGAGAGACTTGAGACCAGTAATATATCTTTTGCAAATACTAACCAGCTAAAAACATGGAACTTTGGCTATTTTGTCAGAAGACACGACAAGGAATGGTTTAGGCTCCAGAATCCACAAAAACACATAGGGAGTTGTGTGACTATCTGCAAAATAAAGCCATATTATGTCTTGCCTCATGCCAGCAGTGGGAGTATAGATGTATATTGCCTTGGTAAGGACAGATAAGTGAACTGATGTATGACCTGAACACCTACATGACAAAAGTATTATTTTGATTGCTCGCTAGCTAGCTTGGGCCTGTGTATAAAGTCTTACTGCAAACCCTGATGCTATTTTCCACCTCTTTGCAGACGTTCAGGTAAGGTTTGGTACTAGAGCTGCTTATAATTTTTTAACTGAAAAATTTTCCTGATGAAATATGGGACTTCTTCAAATTTGATTTTTCCCAGGAAAATATTGATTTTTTTTTTACCAATGTTTCTGGTATTTTTATGGAAAAGTTAAACAAAAATTAGTTTTTAATTGATATCTCTACCTTTTCAAATTTAAAAAAAATCAACATTTTGAAATGAAATGTCATTTTGATGAAAAATGCTGAATTTCTACATTTTGACATTTCCGAACTTAAATTTTGGGGAATTTTGTCCCCCCAAACTATTAAGTATTTCAACATTTTGTCTCATTTTTGGATTAAAACAAATGTAAAAATATCAGTATTTCCCATGGGACAGAAATGCCATTTTCTGAAAACCTCTGTTGTTAAATTTAGTGACATTCACCTCAGTAAAGTGAAGAGCATGTCACATACCAGTTATGGCCTCCTGCCTAGGCCACAAATGGGCAGTAAAATATCACACACCATTAGCATTATGTGAAGGCCTATAACGGCAGCATGCGGCACTGTGTTCATGCATAGGCATGCCACATGCCCCAAAAGGCTGCACGGGGTGAAACGTTTCTTTGTACTGCAATGTAAGGCAAAGAGAAAGAAGAGTGTTTCTGTTAATTTGTTTTGCCTTAGAAACACCTTGATTGTGTGGAACATAGCAAAAACCACAGTGGGTGCACATAAAGCACAACATCTTTCTCCTAAACACTGAGTAAAATGATGCCCTGAGGGATGTAAGGATGTAGCAGATGAGTCCTATAGATATTCTGGATATCTTCTGCCTGCCAGTGCACTCAGCATTGGTCATAGTGCTGCTCCAGAAAGGAACAGCATATGCTCCCGCCTCCCGCCACTGCATTCCAGCAGGGACCATGACCAAAGTACCTTAGGGCCATGGCCCATGTTTAGGTGCATCAGTCCACCCCCCTGCTAGGCATCCAGGTGAACTTCCTGTCCATGGAGGTACTCTGTTATATAACATGCTCTCAGTCTATATCTGCCCCTTCAACAACCATGCAAAACAAACTTAATTTTGCCCCTAGTCAGAAAAGCCCAACAGTGGGCCCCTCTCTCCATTGCTCTGGTTGGAGTTAACATAAGGTACAGCTCCTGAGATAAGCCAGAGTACGCACTGGATGTTGGAAAGTGAAGCATCCCACAGGTAAAAACAGAGAAGTTTTGATACATATAACCATGATCAGAGTCTGCAGGAACTAAATCAGCGTAGCCCTGTGGATGCTCCATAGCCAAAACCTTGCAAATCAAAGATTGACAGGAAGAGAGTCTATAAAAATCCCTTAAGTATTTCTGCTCTGCCAATTATATGGTAAAAATGCCTGGAGCTTACATTTCACTCAGAGTCAAATTACCATGCAAGTGACATTTCCTTTTTTACATCTCATGATAACACTTTAACTTAGAAGTCACAAACAATCATGGCACTTTGTTAACTACATGGCATTTCACTTCTATTCTACAACGGTGGCACCCACGTAATTAACCGTGAGATAATTACAAAAACATTGCTCAACAAGCCTAACTAAATTAACCATGTGCTCGCCTGAGAGTAAGAGCACAGAATGAAATTACAAGCAAGTAGGGCTGGGACAAAACCTCACATTTGAAAACAAAACCCAGACAGCTTAATTTGGGTAAGAAGTGCAGAGATGGGGGAAGGATTGTACTTGGGAACATAGACCCAGACCCGTCCTACTGATAGCGGGGACAACACAGAACCAGAACTACGGGGGAATTCTTTTTCTTTCTGATTTCATTGGGGTGGAAGTACTATGAGAACCGTAAGCAAATACTCACCAGCAACCGTACACAATACTACAAGAACACTAACCCACGAACCTATCCCTTCAACAAACCCCAGTGCCAATTCTTCCCACACATCGACCCTAGCGGCACCATCACAGGTCCTAACCACATCAGCCACACCATAAGGAGCTCATTCAGCTGCACGTCTACTAATGCGCTGGGCTACCAGTCACACACTATTCAGAAGTACTTAAAAATCAATGGTTAAAAAAAAAAAAGTCCATATAAAAATTCTTCTCATTAGCTGTTCTTGTACTGATATGTTATGAAATCCATCTTTTAAAAAGAATGCATCTCATTTCTAACCCCATCTCATATTTTGATTCTTTCCACCAACACGTCATTCAACCTGTAAACATTTCCTTCTATTTATGGCTATTGCTGCACGCAATATGTTGTAAGGCCATAAAAATAACCTTTCATAGGAATCACCTTCTAACTCTAGAAATTAACAGTCTTAGAAGCTTTTATAACTTTGATATAGTGGAGATTTTTTAGACAGTGGTCAGGAAATAATTCACTTTTAGTCATCATCTTAATGTCACTTTTTAATTAATGCTGGACTAAAGTGCATCTGTTACTCTGTACAATATGCAATACATATATATGTAATATATAAGTTCATATAGATCAGTGCAACCTGAGCATTTTCTTAATGATTCTTATTTACTGTGCATATTAAGGTATTTTTATTTTATGTTTTTGCATAAGAGCCAAATTGCAGAGTTAAAAAGTACACAGGAGTCTATTTCTGTATTGAGGCTGGCCTCCACTTTTCCACCCATGAATTACCACTACAGATTACTTTGGATGGAACATTATACCCAAAGTGAAGGTAATTTATCCATTTATGTACCTGATTTATAGAAATAGTCAGTTTCTTAAGTTTCTCAGTGGTATCAATAGCTAACACAAAATTGTGAATGCAAAAATGAAGAGTTGGTTAAAGCAGAATGACAATGTTTTGTACCCAAATTATATTCTTGTTGCACTGGTTTAAATGACTATGCAAGGTGGCAATGAATTAGCCCAGTATTCCAGCAGTGGTCTCACTAAATGCAAAGTCATTTAGAGATAGTATCACTTTATTCTTACACAGTACTCCTTCTCTTAATACAGTGGAGGGTCATGGCTGCTCTTTCCAGCACTGTATCATACTGGGAACTCATATCACCTGATTATTCAAAAGGCTTCCAAGTCCATTTCAGAATCAATGCCTTCCAGGATGCAGCCCCACATCCTATAAGTGTGACCTATGTCCTTTGTTCCTTAATATATGACCTAGTGTTTGGCTCTATTGAAACACACATTGTTTGCACCTAGCTTATCAGGTGATTGAGATCTCCTTGTATCCATGTAACTATCCACATACCTACTCACCCACTGATCTTTATGTCATCTGCAAAGTTATCAGCAATTATTTTATATTTTTTCTCTAGGCAATTGATAAAAAACCATTGATTTGTGCTGGAATAGGAACTGATGCGTGCAGAGCACCACGAGAAACACCCCAATCTACTACTATCACCTCAGGTTTCTTTGAATTCAGCCTGAGCCAAGTTGCTTGCTTTCATTCACATCCCACTCGTTAGCATATACTTAAAAAAAAAAAAAAAATCACCCCACTGTCCCTTCTGGGTCAGATGAAATGGAGAGAGCGCTTAGTGCCATCAACATACTGAAAATACTTTAATCCATGCCTTCTTTCTAAATCTCTCAGTTTCTCCATATATACATTGGGGAACCGTGTGAAGGCCCACATCAGAGAGCCCCCTGGGTGGAAAGCAATTACCTGAACTATCTTCAGGGATCTTCTTTGATATTCTGTCTGATAAGTGAAGTCCCGTGTTGTGCTGTTTATATTTCAGTGTATGTAATGCCATCAGGAATTGCTACAGTGACTGACAGCATTCATACAGTATCTTTTCTATGGTAGAGTGAGGTTTTCTTTATTTTTTTAAAAAAATGCATTGCAATGTAATAATTCTCGCTTAACTGGCATTTGTAATTGCTCACTGTGGACTTCTGTGCCCAGTTAAAGAATGAAGCTGATGATCTTTGAATGGGAATTTTACCTCAGTAAGGACTGCAGGAGGGAGACATTTACCGTAAATTTATTTTCAAATTGTAAACATAAAAGGGCCCATCTTTTCATTATGCATGTATTCAGCACCTAACCCAGTGGGTCTTTGATACCTGACTGGGGTCTCAAAGCACTACCAGGATATAAATGTAACAGAAATTAATAATACACGATTCGGGATCACTGGTGCTTCACAAGGGATGGGGAAGTGTGCTCACTTCAAATAAGAAGCTATGTACTTTACTCTAATTCCCTTAGCATGAGATTTTGTGCTCCCTGGCAAACAACAGCGATACAACAGAAGATGGCCATTTTAACTGTAAAAGGGCTTAATAATAATCTCATAAAGGGAACTGTACTTATGTTCTACAGCACAGCATAAGAGATTCCTTTTGAAATGGGAGGAAGAGGGAGTAACGGCGACTGACATCATAGCTAAGGTGAAATGCCATCTTAAATCAATCTGCATCCCTACTTTCAACATATTAAATGACTGTTGATTTACCAGACACTTACATTGCTTTGTTCCCACTACTGGTCGGAGAGTGGGGATGGTGAAGATTCATCTGTCATGGAAATAATTTACATGCTGCCATTAATGAGATTGTTCATTGTTTACATGGTTACATACAGCATGCCTGTATGCTAAATGGGGACAGATGTTAAGGACTACCAACAACGGAATAACTTTGTCCTAGCAAGAGAAAGCAGATTGCCTGGAAGGATGATGGACTTGTTAATGGTTTTTATCAGTGCCACCGTTGCCTCTGAGGCAAAGAGGGTACTGATTGTGAATGCAGCATAACTGGGACATGAGCTCTCACACTGGGCCTCGTGAGCAAAACTGTGCTTATCAGCTGAAGGGCTTTTGTGTGTTCACCAGAACCAGAAGCCAAGCTTGGGCAGAAGAAGAGTAGAATCAAGGACTCTCTGGATCATCTTGAAGATGTTGAGTAAGATCCAAAGGACTCTCAGGAGAGGTGGGGAATTTGAGTCAGTGTCTTCCATGCAGATTTTTGTTATTTTTCCACAGATCTGCATCTTTCTTGTGTTATCTCTGATCTCTGAGTAAAGCCTCTGTGTGTGTGTGGGGGACGACACACGACGATGATGACGTAGGACGACGATGACACGACACGACGACGATGGACAGAACTCCGGGAGCATGCCACTGCTATTGGAAAAGTTCGAAAGAGCCAGCACTATTTTCAGGCCTTGACAATTGGACTGTTGGGTTCTGTCTGCCGAGGGGTTTGTACTTGGAACATCCACCTAGAGGGCCAGCAACAGGACCTCAACTCTGTCCAGCCCCAGCAAGCCAGGCATACTAGGGATGACCTCGTGAGCATCCAGGAGGAGCTCATCCCGGTTGTAAGAGATGCTGTACCGGGTCTTGTGATAATACTGATAGAGACTGGATAATAATACATTATCTCAACATATGATTTCTAGACATAAGTTACCCATCTGTGAAATTCATCAAGGCCAAAACATGCATTTTCAGTTTTCATCACTAATTTAACTTTTTGTCATGAGAGTAACACTGTGAATATTGCAAGCAGATCAAGGAAGTTCCCATTTGCATTGCGGTTCACAAATAATGGAAAATGGTGCAGATGGATATATGTGCTCTATTATTAATTTCACTGGGAAATGCACCTATAGTTTATGAGGACAGAATCTGAGCAAAAAAAAATAATTAGCGACATCAACATCTGCCTGGATATTTCAGATAAATTTGTCACAAGCACAAAATTTAGGGCTCCACCTATCCATATATGCTCTGTTCACTTACGATATGGGCCTAATGGCATTATAATGTCTTTTCAGCTAAAAAGAATGTACAAATTACCATAATCTAGCTATAAAGCACTAGACACAGTTTCCAAACCAATATTTCAAGAGATAACAGAAACAAGGGATGAAACATATCCTTCCGCTATGAAAACAGCTTACAGTATAAGTATATGAGAAAATAATAGCAAAAATATATTATATACCATTCTTCTCTCTCTTACTTATAATACCCTAAACTCAGACCTTATTTTCAAACTTCCTTTTTCTCTCCATGAATTTAGCTGTTAGTGTCAGCTGTTAGTGTTAGTTTACTAGAGCTGTTTGGGGATCTTTTGACAAAACGTTTGTTTGGGGAAAATGCCAATTCATTGAAACAAACTGTTTGTGGGTAAGGGTCAATTTCAGTGAATTTCTCTGTTTAAAATTTTTTTGGAAAAAAGTTTCAAAATTGTCAAATTGTCTCCTTTCAACATTTTGTCAGTGAAAAATTCCAATTTTTCAGTTCAAACTGACATTTCACTTTGAAATTTAAACTAATTCTAGTACAAATAAATACATAAATATAAAAGGATCAAAATCACAATGAAATATTTTAACTGACCCCCCCAAAATTGGGGGGATTCTCAATTCATGAAAATTTTTGCGAGTTCAACTTTTTGTTGATTTGGGATAGCAAAACTTTTTGAAAACTCCCATATTTTGGAAAATGAATTCCCACCCAGCTCCAATATTTAGTCAACCCAATAATATCTGAACTATTGGGATATCAACCATGTTATGTCAAAATTTAAAAAAAGAATAAAGCAGTCTCTGGATTCAACCGCAGTAAAAGGTAAAAGTCAGATACGCTGCAGGAATGCAAAGTTGATTTACTCAACTACCAGTTGAGTAGTACTCATGGAGTAGTAAGAGCTACTACAGATTCAGGGTTGCAGATCCAACTGCAAAGCAATTCTCACTTCTATGGTTTCAAGGATTCCTGTTCCCCTGGTCTTGTGTGATTGCCCTGCACCAATCCCAGCTACTTGGGTATGGCATAGGATGAAGACATGGGGCAAGGAGTTTACAATTTTTCTTATTCTTTACACTGCTGAAGTTAGTCAAATTTATGAGACTAACAAAAAAGGGCAAAGTGGCCAACCATAACATGGCTTTGGAAAATCAGTGTCCAGAAGCATATCATAATTCTCAAAGCATTGCAGCACTCTTAAAGGGTTTGATCCTACACTCACTGAAGTGATAGGTAAAAGCTTCCACTGACTTCAGTGCTGAAGTCCCTTAGTGAATAATATATTGGCAATGGGAACGGAAGTAGGAACGTAGAAACCAGGATATAAAGACGGAAAGGTCAGAAACATCTTGGACACAGCTGTGGCAAAAAAAGATTTTTATAAATGATCATTTCTGTCCTTAGCCTCGAACATCTATATGGCCCATTAGCCTATTACTCATATAGTCAGGGCATGCTGGAATAGAAATGCAAAGACCTTGAGCCGGCAAAGACTTTATGCATCCTTAACTTGAAGTACCTGAGTGGTCCCACTTAAGTCAATGGAACTACCCAGAAGATTAACACGTGTAAGTGCTGAGAAAGGTGCATTACAGAGAGCATTTAAATGGTTATGGGCAAAGAGTAAATGCTTGGTATTCAGACTGAAAGAATCTACATTTGGAATGCAAAATATTAGTTCATTCATTAATTCACACCTCATTTACAATATTTTAATAACTAATGGACTACACTTGGATGACTGCAAAAAAACAAAAAATATGCATCTCTTTTGTAAATGCTTAGTTACCTTGATTTCAAAGGCACAAACGTTACTGAAATTAGCTAGTGGTTCACTAGGTATTTTGATCATCTCCGTTTTTTAAATGCATTGAGTATTAAAGGCCAGAATTACCCTTGTCTTTTCCTCACTATTCAGGTAAAAAGAATTTATATATTGCTGAACAAGTCTAGGCTGCTTATATTAGAAAAGACAATGTTTTAACTTAAATCTGGGACTGTTCATAATTCCATATATTAAATTCTTTGGAGAGAGAGGAAAAAAACACCAAATCATGTATTTTTCAGCTTTAAATCAATTTTCAATATTGTTTTGCTTTATTTGCTCTCTCCACATGATTTCCTCTGTTTCTTCTTCCCATTGTACTTCTTTTCCTGACATTTAATTTCCTACTTGATTTTATTTCATTTATTCTATTTATTTTTTTCATATTCTTTCCTCTGTCAATTTTATGCCATTTTTTTCTCTCTCTTTTTTTTTTTAAGGGCAGCTTGTTATTTGACATGCCGTTATTGTTGTATTTATTTTTATTTATTTTTTGCTTTCATTATTCTCCAGATGCAACACTATGCCAAGTCAAATCCCTTTTCAAATTTTCTTTGAATAAAAGATGAGCTGGTCTGGAACCAGTCCAGATTTAGCTGCCAAATTGAGCTTGTCCAGCATTGCTTTCTCTGGATTATATTCCAAGTTTGTTGCACTGCTATTACAGCTACTATAGGAATACTAGACCTTTCATCATGGGTCTCTTTTATGTAAGTGTTACTACATCTGATAGGACTCAGTATATTGCATTTCAAATTCAGGGCTAAGAATACCAAATACAAAAGAAGTCTTGTTATCCTCACCAGTTTCTGACAATGATCTACTACACAAACAGTTACAACAAAATAAATAAATATTTTTTCCTATAACCAATGTAATGGATGGTGAATTGAAAGATGCCATCAGCTGAAGTACCCACTATTATTTCAAATAGAAGAAGAAAATAAACTTCCTTTTTTTAGATTTAATAGTTGGGCATTACATTTCTTATTCAATTATATGAGGATAATTTCATAAATAAGCAAACCCCCCTGGTATTTGGAGGAAAACTCATATGGATGGGATTTCTTTTTAAAATCACAAATACTTTTCTGAAACCTTGAAATTTCAAGTACTTGACTTATAGAGCCTGACTTTCCAAAGCGCAGAAGTCCAGAACCGTATCCAAAAGATTGTGTGTAATTACATGCTTTATTTGTGCATCCAATGACTATAATTTCATGCAGAAATGCAGTATTTGCATGCATCTGATCACATACCTAATATGTGCTCAGAGTCATATCACCACCCAACATAAACTAGGCATGCGAGTGTGCATCTTTGCATGAAACTCTTGGTTTCTGCCCTTCTGAAAAATCAGGGTTTCACTCATTGACAGTCAATGTGATTTGCACTCTCAAGTCACTTACGTGCTTTTGAAATATTCCCTCATATAATAATGTGCTCTCTCTCTCTCACACACACACACACAGCTTTTCCTACAAAATAATACTTTCCACCTGGGATCTCACATATGGGACCAATCCTGCACATGCTTAACTTACTCTTGCAAGTAGTCCTATGGAAGTCAATGGGAATACTTTAATATCTAATGTTAAGCATGTACATAAGTCTTCACAAGAATGGGGCCGTTGCCTATAGCTTCACAGATGTTTCTGCTTTGCTAAATTAAGACAAACAAACACTTTAGAATATGGTGGCCAAACTTTTTAAAGAATGGCTGTAGCATAGCTTACTTTATCTGCACAATTATTGGCTTGATTGTAAAAGTTGACCAGTTACTAGAAACATACAATAAAAGGGCCTGATCCTGTGAGCCACTGAGTACCCTCAGTTTCCACCAGAAAAAATGCTGTAAAGCTCTTTAGTGGTGCAAAACACTGTGGGATCAATTGTATTGAGCCACTCCCATCAGTGTAGGGCTGAGTGGGGGTGCCAGTGATGGAACACAGCCATAATGCAAAGTGCTTCTGCATGGAGCTAGCTATGCTTGTTAGTATGGAGAGAATAATGGAGTGATATTTGTGCTCAAGGGTGCACAAGGACCTATATTATACTTGGCCTGTGAGTTGGACACTAAATAAAAGACTTTGGGAGCCCTAAGTTCACCAAAGCAGGGCTGGGTGTCTCTACACAACTAGTAAATGTGATGTTTAGGAAACAAAATGTTACACTGCTAAAAAATATTGAATTCAATAGTTTTTCATTAATATGGAGATACAAGCTAAGGGAGTGGCATAATCAAATCCTCATTTGTAGAGACACTCACCACTGATATCAATATCTTCTTTCACAGAAGATGGCTCAGGGAAATAAAGACAGGGACACATCAGAAGTTTAACAGTAGAGCCATTTGTCTGTCCAGTTGACTTGGAAAGTGGAGAAGACCCTTACATCATGCACCACCGGATATGACTGCCAACTGCTTAGGCAAATTAGTTTACTACCTTGGTATCTGATCCTGAGAGTTAAAGTTCACCTCCAACTTTGGTTGAAGCCAACGGGACTTGTTATTGCTTACGGCCATCTGTCAGGATTAGACTTTTAGGGAGCCGTATGTCCATACTAATACACCACAATAAAGAAAGTACTATTGTATCAATTCCCCATCTATGGGTTCAAGTATATGAGTTGCTGAGAGCCCTCAACTAAACCATTTTTCTCAGGTCATAACTGGAACTTCTTAAAATCTATATGGTACTTAATTCCTACAATGATTTAATATGTATTTCTGCTGCATGTTGATTCACCACCACTTAAAACTGCAATTAAAATCCATTTGTAAGACTCATCATGTGTGCAGCAAGTGTCATAGACAATAGTGGTGTAATGTCATTCCCATGTGCTTTGGGAGAATAACATCACAGATAGCCAATCAACAGAGCCAGTTTTCAGCACTAATACAGAAATATCTTCATTTGGTGGTTTGGCAATGAGGCTTTTTTGGGAAGGAAAACTTCAGCTGTACCAGCAGCTTGCATTTGGAAGTTTCTCAATCTCTTCAGCCCACCAATTATTAACAGAAATATCAATCAGTGTGTGTTTGTTTTCTAGAAAAAATTGGAGCACAATATGAAGAATATTGCATTAAGTTCATGAAAGCAAATAATCCATCATACACACACTATATACAGGTATAGATAGATAAATATGAAATAAGATATACAGGAAATAGAGTCTGTGGAATAAAGGCTTTGTTGTCATGGTACATAGAAATTTTACTGACCGCTTATGCAGGCCCAAATGAGTGGTGATAGAACCAAAATTCCCCACGCCTTCGCATATTCTACATATCCCATGTAGCTTACAGAAAGAACTGGATTGTAGAAATATTTTAGGAATTTTTAAAAATTATATTTGTTTTGGAGGAGGTAGTTTTGTCGTCCCCCCACACACACACTCTATACATGTAAAGCCAGACTTCCCTTAGTACCATGACACCAATTGTTGCAAAGGCTGCTGTAAAAAGAAAATTTGAACAAATACAATTGGGTAATCTCTAAAATTGATTTAAAATGCCATTTCTAAACATAGTAGTGTTGCAGTTATTAGGTACACTCTTCTCAAGACCTTCTAGAGCTAGAGGATGAAGGAAGAACACCTATTCCACTGGGAAGTTGGGATTCTCTCCCTTTTAAAGATACTGGGGCAGATCCTCAGTGGGTGTAAATCATCATAGCTCCATTGACTTTAATGGAGCTCTGGAATTTTACACAAGCTGAGCTCTGGAATTTTGCTGTTTGTAGCCCTCCATTTTTTCCCCAAGTTTCTGGACCAATGTGGGGATAAATTCCACACTGGAGGAGAAAAAGGGGAAATATTTCTAGATGGCTATTAAAACAATTAAAATGGGACTAGCTCATATATGGATATAGATGGAGTGAGAACAATTAAGTATGATGTAGAAGGAAGTCCCTGACCACCAATGATCAATTATTAAGATTTATTTTAACTAATTATTTTATTTTTAAATAAACTGTACCAGAAATGAAACATTTGCATACTACGTTAAGGTATCAGCTAAACAAACAATTGGGTTTTCAGACTCATTTTAGTATCTAGGTCTTTGAGAAAGAGGCAAAACAGAATCTGCCCTACGTAGGCAAAATTTAAACATTCCTGCATTCAGAAGCCTATCTTTAGTCCAGGTACTGTATATGCTGTAGTACAACTCCATAGGTGCTGTCAGTTCAGGCCAGACAGACAGTACTGCCCTAGAACAACCCCTCCCTAGCTTCTGACTATGCAGTGACTGCACCCACTCGGTCTTTTGCTTGGGTGCTGCATCCCATTCCATGGATCTTTGGGGTGATTTTGCCCCATATGCCCTAAGGGGGAGCAAATCATGCACCTCTCTGAATGCAGGGACTACTATTGTGCCTTGCCCTGGCACAAAGGGCAAGAGGAGGAAGATCATTATACCCCACATTCCTCCGACCCCGGAAGACAGAACCTGACCCTTATTTACTGATCTCAAGTAATTCACTGTCCTTCTGACCAAGATCTCCAAACAATGTGGGTTCACTGATAGAGAAAAGGCATACACAGAACTAGTACTCTTCAGAGGCCATGCTTCAAAAGTCCTAATAATCACTAATCTGGTTTGGGTAACTAACGATAATTTCATCACCACATGATGGCTGTTTGGTGGTCCGTCTGGTTGTCACCTGTCATAAGCACTAATATTCTCTAAATAAAAAAGCAAACACGCAACATAATAAAACTCATAAATTCCCATGCTTTTGGATTGGCCAGGTATTTGAAGGATGGTTCTGGGCACTTTCCTGCTTTCAGAATTGTACTTCCCAAGGGGTGTTAGTGAAGAAAGAACATATACAATGGATTAACGTGTTTATTTGAATTCTTTGCAATGGCACTGGGCAATACTTGTTCTTAAACACGACTGACATTCTTCAAATAGCACTGACTTCTTTGTTGTCGGACAAAGTAGTATACATTGAAGTAGCCACACGGAAGAAATTATGTATTTCTTAATCATGTCATTTGGTATTTAATCAGCTGGATTCCATAAAAGGTGGGTCATCTAATCACATCTCTCCTCTATAGAAATTCTAACAAATTATTTCTGCCAATGGGACAAAGGGCAATTCTATTGTTTTTGTGGGAGTTGGCAAATGATAGATGTAGCTGGAATCTAGGCATATTTTTGCCTTGTTTCTTAAAAGCTGTAAACTCATTAGCATCCCATCATGTTTCCTGTGTGCAAAACCCAGCAGGCACTGGACGTTTGGGAACAAGCTGCAGAAGCAGATTAATCATTGCCTTTTTATGATATGGTTCAAACACAGCATTGATCTGTTTATTCCTGGTAACTATACTTTTATGTATGCATTCTAAACTCTGACCCCGTCATCTGTATAAAAATAATAATGCTAATATAAAGATGATCAAATTCTGGTACCGGCTGTTGATTAGAAAAAAACCGTACTCATGGCTTTATGTTTTTTATAGATGGTGCAGGTTCTCTCACTTTTTTACCACTGTTATCTGCAATAATGTACAGCTAGATGGAAGCAATCAACCACTAGCTTTCTCTTGGGAATAACTTGCCATGCTAGTTCTATATCCAGTTAGTGTGTCTAAGCTACAACATGTCTTCCTTCAAGAAATGACCAGTGTCTTTACCACTAAATAAAGGGAACTCACTTGCCTGGCATAATCAAAATCAACTTCTTGGATGTACATTTATCTGTCATCTTCCATCACAAACGACACAGGTACCAGAAGATTTGATTAATGAGGAATATAAGGCAGCACCAGTGGTGAGGTATTAAGGCAGCATAACAGCTAATAAAACTGTCTCTTTAAATATGCTTTCTAGTTTGTTAAGTGAAGTACCCATTAATAGTTACAGATTCTTAAGGGACACCATAAGTTACCAATATAAAAACAACAATAAAAGTGGGATACAAGAAACTAGATCTACCAAACTCCATTCTCCTCTACTTCTTATTTGTGCCATATTTGTACCCTGCAAGTTCAGGGTATTGCATATCAGAAGAGCATAGCCCATACTCTATGCTCTGACAGTATTTAAAAATTCAGGGCACTACCAACTATACTGTTCTCTGTGCATCCATCACACTCTCATTGAAGTCACTAGCAGTCAAGTTGCAGAGCCATGTCCATGTTCCACATGGACCTCAGGAATTACAATTCTAACAAGCACGAAGGATTTAAAAGTATTATTGACTGGAACATTCTGAGAGATCACAGAATATTTTTTCAACAAAGTAAATATTATTTGACAATTAGACCTTGAACTTGCAAATCTTCAATGCCTGATCCAGAAGGCATTGATATAAGTGGAAGTCATATTGCACCAAATGCTTTTATCCTGCGCTAAGTCTGGTATTTTCAAAGGTGCCTAAGGGAATTAGGCACTCAAGTCCCAAAGAAATTCAATGAGTGCTGGATGCCAGACTCTTTCCTGCTCTTTGAAAATCCCAGAATCTGTTGTGCCTTTGAGGCCCAATGAAGCACAATGCCCAAGAGTCCCAGGGACTCTGTACCCAACTTTTCAAGAAGGAAGAACACATTGCATCCTGCCAAGACCAAATCCAGTGGCTGACACAGAGGAAACTAGAGAACCTATAGTCCCATCCCATTTATGCATTCTCCATCCACTTTGGACAGTTGAGCGCCAACTGTGGTATGACCTTTGCATAGTCATTGTACTAAGGGAAGAGCATGCTGCATCAGCATTTTTCACAGAGATGGAGAAGTACGTGACCAGACAGTGGAAGAGCAGCCAGCCAGGGAGCAGATTTAAAATGCAGTTAATCTTGGAATATATTTATAACCCTTTCCATTCTGCCTGCCAAAATGTATTGTCAGTCTGGCAGCCAATGATTTGTAAGAAAACTCCCTCCATCAAATGTAACCCCCTTCTCTTGTTTTTTTCCTACAAATTGAGCTAGTCACTAGGGTCCAAATTCTCTGATGACCTGCAGCTTCATCAATGTTAGTGGGGTCACAGAGAGCTGAGCGGCAAACTTGTTTTCAACGTCAATGAGTCATGAGGCTGCATTCAGTTTTTATTGCAATATACAGAATTTCTTAAACAAAGTGTAAAATACTGCTGGTAGTTTCAGCAAAATACATCAGGGCATGGCTCCTGGGGCCTTTCTAAAGCTTCATTATTATTCCTCTCTAAATATAATGATACGGAACAAAGATAATATAGACATAATATAGAGACTATAGGCGGATTAACCAGTCACCGTGAATACTTTATTAGATGATATGTGCCCTATTTCTCTTCATGAACTAGCTGTAAATAACTTTCATTTTTACAAATGAGTTATTCAGAATTATTCAAGAAGCAGATCATGGAGACATATATTAGCCTAGGGATTGCTGGCTAACTAGTCATTGTGACTATTGCTTCTGGTACTTGCTAATCATCATCATTTTCGCTTTTTGCTGAATGATTGGTCACTCAAGTCACATTGCATTTTAATGCTCCCTGAATGAATTACTCCCAAATCCACAACGAACATGCAAGATGATCACAGGAAGAACCCAACATGAAGACTCAAATATTCACGGCCCTCTCTCTTTCTACAAATATTTTTGTGAACAAACCTTTGTTCAAACAAAAGTACAGGAGAAGCAACCAAAAGGGTTTGTAAGTTCTGTGAAAGCCAATTTTCATTTTGATATTTCAGCCACTGTTTGCAAATACTACTTTTTTTGGTACAGTGTTTACCCAGCCGTAGTAGAGAAGAATCCAACATAGTTCTACAGTGCTGGTACACTTCCATAGTACCAGACTGAAAGATCTAGCAGAAAAATCAAGGCTCCCTGTACTGTGATGGATTTTAGAAAAGGAAACAAAGGACCAGATCCTCAACTGGTCAACACAAGCTACAATGCAACCACAATGATTTCCACTAACAGAGCACCTGGCCACAAATCTTTATGATTTATTGGAACTCCCTATCAGATCTTAACTCCAAATGGTACTTATACAAGTGAATCAAAATGAAAATAAAGCATGTGATACTGACACAAGTATAAGGCTATCCAGTTGATTAGGAACGAATAATAACTACAGCAGAATATAGCAGCCCAATCAACTCAGCCGTCTTCTTCAATAGAGCTAAACACTCAGCAAAGCCTACAATGTGTCTACTTCTGGTGGCATAATCAAAAGATCAGGAATAAAATTGGTCCCAGGAATTCAAACAGGAAAAACACTGATAATGGAAAATAAATATCCCCAGTCCAGCCTGTCAGAACAATTTCAGCAAAATACAGTTGCACAGAAATGCATCAGTATAGACTATGTTTTTGTCAGAAAGGGGGAGAAAGAGAGCAAGATTCTATGGGTAAGTCTATACTGTGGAGTGAAGTTGATTTAATTTCAGTAGATTTCTACTTGCCAAATTTAAGTTGGAGGAGCGTGATCACACCATGCGCATTACATCAGAGGCTTGTGTCCCCACCAGCGGTGCTTGCATCAATAATCAAAGCAGTGCACCGTGGGTAGCTATCCCACAGCGTCACTCCCTAAACAGACATTTCAACACAATTCCATTTTCACAAAAAATGTTCAAAAGGTTTTGTTTCCATTCCAATGCAGAATGAAAACAAATTTGAAACCTCTAACGTTCCTGTGGAAAGGAATTGTTGTCCTCTGTTCAGCTTTAGTTCCCATTATGTAACAAAGGAAATGTCAAGAACAATCAAACAGGCTTGAAGCTGGATTTAGGGAAACTAGAAACAAGTTGTCTTTTGGGGCACCAAACAGGAAGGGTCACTTGCACTTGGGCTTATTGCACTTGCTGTGGCCACAGTTCCTATTGTAGAAAAAAATCAGCACTCCCTGCTGTCCTCTTCAAAATTTATAAAGCCACTGTTTCATGCCCCTCATTGGACGGATGCCCATTTAACTACATGGAGGTTTGTTTCTTGCTTCCAACTTCTTATGATTTAATAAGAGTGAAGTTAATGTCTCTGACTCTTTAGTCGATAAGTAGAGGGTGTCCTTTGTCTCTTTTCTTTGAAGTGAAGTAAATTCAACACTTTCAATTCATTAAGGAAACCCCCTGCTGACAGATCTCCCATTTCTGTCCTAATTATTTAAATCAGTCTTGCAATATGAGATGATGTGGGAGTCTTTCATGCATAGGCCAATTATGAAGAAAGAAAATGGACCAGATTCTCAGCTGGTGTAAAACAGTGTTTAGGGTCCCAAATTCCCATCTAAGCATCTGAGAGCAGAAAACACAAATCCATCTTTAGCCAATAAAATTACAACTGACAGGAATAAGAAAATAATTTTAAGCATTTTTTTTCATCAATTAATTCCACTGGGATCAGCTCCATTGCCTAAACCAATAACAAAAACACATACATTTTTCATCTAGTTTTACACAGAACCTCTCTCTCTCTCTGTTCTCCTAAAAGAATAAAAGATAAATAACTAAACACACAATGTATACAATGATTTTTAAACTAACGATGAATCCCCAAAGCCCACAATCCCTAAAAATATCTTCAAGAGAAATACACCACCATCTCACCAGACATCACTTCCAATGAATAGTTCTGATGTCCCTACTACAAGCCAATCAAATGTTCTTGCAGATAGAAAATGCAACAGAATTATCACTCAAAATTCCGAAGTCAGAAAAGCAGAGTCATTCCACTTAAAAAAAAATCTACTGCTAATAAATAATGAAAAATGACAGCACCTGCTTCTCATCTTCATCTTTTTGAAGTAGGGAACTCTGATCCTCCAGCAAAGTGAGGGGAGGTAGACATTGTAATTATCAATTGCATTGCCAGAGAGAGCAAATTACTTATTAGTAACCAAAAATGAACAAGCCAAATAAAATAGTGGGATGAAAACCAATGGGGAAAAGTTTCTTTGGATCCCCTCCCCCTGCCTGAGAGATAAAATACAAATCAGAATTTAATAATCCAAGATGCAAACATAAGGAAAGGAAAGCTAAATCTTAAATTGTACTGTGTGCACTTATGCAAGATGTGGCTTATTGAAAACATTCTCTCCTGACTTTGACCTACACGAAGCAAGTTAAATCCACACATCGTCATCAGTATTAATTATTATATATTGCTGTGGTGCCAAAAATGTGCTGAACACATTGCAAACATATAGGGAGAGAGTCTCTCTGTAAGGAGGATCTTACAATTAAAAAAAAATAGACTGATGAAAGGTGGAGGAAAGGGACAGAATACAAAAGCAAAAGATTCTACCACCATTACTCACGTGGAGTAGTTATTTATTTCAGAAGTAGTCCCACTGAACTCCACATGAAGACAGGTCCTACTCAGTATGAATAAGGGTGGCAGAATCTGGCCCAAGGTAATTAGCGAGAACATTAGCACTATTTTGCTAGCTCTTTTTTTAGCACGATAGGAGCACGAATGAAAGCCCACTGAAGTCAACGGAAAGACTTCAATGACCACAGTGGGCTTTGGGTGAGTCTGTGTAGACTAATCTCAAACTGCAGAGCTACATACTAATTTTTAGTTACTTAAATCAATACAAACAAACAAACTGCGTGTCTATTTTTATTAAGCCTCATGTTTTAAGCCAATCTCTATCTATCAGAGACATACTGTGAAATTCTGTCTTCAATACAGCCAGGATCTCACCCCTCATGTTGGATGCAATTATCCCACGTGTGTCTACTTCAGGGTTCTTGTACCTTCTTCTAAAGCCACGGGCCACTTCCACAGTCAAGAAACCAGATTAGATGGACCTAGAGTCTGATGCAGTCTGGCAATTCCTATATTTCTATGTTCTCTTTAAAGCTTACCTTCTTTTTCCGTCCATGCCTGCCTGTTTTCTATGTGAAGCAATGAAGTCAGCCTTGGTCTAAACTTACCTGGAAATTCAGCAGCAGTAGCTTGCGTAACTCCTGTTGCCTGCTGTGCTTCCCTTCTGCGAGCTGCCTTCACTGCACTGCGCTGACAGGAACTGTGTTCCCGTCGACGCAGCGCTACGCCACTTGAAGGGGTTGATTTAGTCCGTCGACTTCCTGATCGATTCAGCGGGTCTACGCTGACCACTCGATCGATCCAGAAAGATCGATCTGACAGCGACGACTTTGCCACCACTAGTATAGACATACCCTCAGTGTGTGAGGGCAACATGGCTTTCGTGACCCTCCCCTCCAGGTGTATTTCTCTTTCTCTCTGTCCATTGATCCTCTCTGTTAAATGCACTAAGCTGCAGCTGAGCTGTCTTCATGACACTGCCAATATGTAGTGTGATTAGGTACATATAGAATTCACTGTCAGAATTTTCTTTTTGTCTATATAGTGCCACATTTCTACAAAGTAACCAGCTGCCTCACCTCCATGCTGTACAGGAGTCACCTTACCCCATTTTATTTTATCTTCCTAACTAAACAAACACTCATCACATGTTTATTGGGACAAGCCGTTATTTAACGTTCTGCTATTGCTACGTCTCTTTCAGAGACCATTTTTCACTGCTGATATTTATTAGAAAACTCTCAAAAGTTATTATTAAGTAAAGCTGCTTAGAATTATAGGCCAGATCCTGAGCCATCCATAGCTCTACTGGCTTTCACGGAGCTATGCTGATTTATAACAAATAAGGAGCTGTCCCATTTTAAGTGTTTTTCATCCCTTGTTCTTTAAATAGATTATTACGTTACATAAAAAGCCACCCTGAGGAAGTTCAATGCTGTGAAGTGATGGTAGAATTTGGCATGCAATCTTTTCTCAGGAGTTAGTGCTTTATGCTGCACTGTAATGTTACTAGAATTACATCCTGACTAATAAGATCAGCTATTATTTCACTACCTGTGACTGTTTGTTCAGTCTGACAACTTGAGGACAATTAGCAGTGATGTTAGGATCAAAACAATGCACCTAATACATTCTGTTCAGTTCATTTAAAATACTTGACACACACAACATAGCAAGAAGAATTGCAGTCCCTCTTGCTAAAATTATAACATTGCCTGCATTATTCGGCAGAATAACTCATCAGATGAGAGGTGTACAAATTTATATAACCCAGCGTGGCAGGAGTACACATTTATACAATCTAGTGTTACCACTGCTATTTTTATACCCTAGTTGGGACACTTATGTTTAGATACAATGGTCATGGCCAAATTCCAAATGTCTATGACTGATAGAGATAGGTGTACATTTGATCTGGAAAAACACTGGAGGACGTGATCATTCAGTTTACAATTCAAAAGTTTGAAGCATTTACTCAGAAACCATGGGACTCAAAATACTTTCATCCTAGATTCCTAGGTTAAATAGGAAGGATATCTCACCAAGGGCACCAATCCTGCAGGAAACTTCAAACGTTAGAAACTTCCACTGATTCCAACAGAAAGATGGGGCTCCCCTTGCCGGTCTAACGATAAAAGGAATATATGGGAAATTACAGGGTGACAAAAGCACTCAAGAGCTACAACGAAAACTGATTAATCTCATTCTAGAGATTACATGATAAAAGAGCTTTTCTAAGCAGAGTTTTGCAAATATGACTTGCAGCTGAATACTAGCAATGGTTGGGAAATGGAGCCCAGGTCCTTGGTTCTGTTCCTATCTCAGCCACTGGCTCACAGTCTTACCTTGGGCAAATCACTTGCTTTCTCTATGCTTCCCTCTCATGAGTGTTGCAAGGTATAAGGAATAAATTCTTATAAGCACTTATTCTTGGGCAAAGAGCACTATATATATATATATATATATAACATTAATTGTTATGTATTATTAGTATTATATTTAGATAATACTCAGAAGTATGCTAGACACTTATTAACAGGCTTTATGTGATAGAAAGTCACCCAAAATGCATGTAGTCTAAATAGATAACGAACAGTCTAGATAGTGTGAGAAAGAAATGGAACCCACTATTTTTTTTACCTCTTGTTTTTATTCAAATGTTTTAATCATCCCCTGGCTCCATGTAAACGATCCGCACCCGTCCGGGTCAGAAGAGTCCTATAATTGGGGGGAACTTAGCTCATCCATGGGCTGCCACGGAGTTAGGAGTCTATCGCCCCGGCCCGTGGGAGGGCGGGCAAGCCAGCAGTTCTTTCGCCCCGGCCCGTGGGAGGGCGG
>ML675622.1:28639413-28652705 GCA_007922155.1 Mesoclemmys tuberculata
TTCTTTCGCCCCGGCCCGTGGGAGGGCAGGCGAGCAGTTCTAGGTCGGGACTAAGGGTGTTTCTCCGGGTCCAGGGACGGAAAGAGGGTGGGGGAGGGGGACGCAGGCCCACCCAACTCCACTGCGTCCCAGCCCAGGGCCCTACCAGTGGCACAAGAGAACTGCCACTGGGTCAGCTGGGCTCTGGCCGCAACACACTGACATGGGGTTGGCCCCTATCTCAGCCACAAGCTGCGGCCTCCCTGGGCCACTTCCTCCCACCCAGTCCTGGAGTACCTGCGCCCACGTCTTGCTCCCTGGGGTACGGGGTGAGGTGGTGAGCAGCAGTCCGGCCAGGCCTTCGCCGTCGGCGGGCGGTAGGGCTGGCCACTCTTCGACGTCGTCGGCCGGGGGTAGCTCCTCCAAGTCACAGGGCTCCGAGATCTCCCCCTGGGCAGCCAGGGTGTCTCCACGCTGGGGAAGGGTCGTCCGCCGCAGGCAACTCTTCTAGGTCAGGTCCGGCCTCTGGAAGTCTCTCTCCCTCTCCGGGGTAAGGGTCCTGTCCCCAGCAGAGGGGCCCTGGCAGGCTGCCCCCCTGTTGGGGGCTGGGCAGCCCGCCTCGGCCTGGCGACCCTCCCTGGTCCCGGGGTTTGGCCTGCTCTCCCCAGTCGTCCAGGTCCGGCAGATCTGGTCTCTCCCACCAGCGTCCGTTGGCCGCAGGCTTGCCTGGCCTACCCTCAGGTTCTGGGTCAGGTCCGGGCTGCTGCCTCCGGCGAGGCACATCTGTCTCAGCCGGCAGCTTCCGCCTGACTGAGCTGCCTGGCCTGCCTTTTATACTTCCCTCCTGGGTCTTGGTCCCGCCCCTCTACTTCCGGGTGGCTCGGCTCGCAGGGCCGGGTTCTGTCCACCGGGGGCACAGGGAGCCCTCCTCAGCCCCAGGCTCAGTGGCGGGCCAGGGCAGCTTGCTACACTCCATTATAGAGGGAATTAAAGTGTTCAAATTAGGGTTTAAAATTTAAATTATAGGATTTACCTTCTTGGCTGCAAAAGTAACTCTTTTTAATATATTAGAAAGAGTTCTATAAGAAACCACTTGCTGTAGCCCTGAGTTTGAAAGACAAAACTTATAGCATATAGGTACACATACTTGAGCCCCATCAATATAATAAATTAGGATCAGTATGTAGAGATTTACACCTGTAAGAACCCCTAGGATAGGACAGGGATTGCCTATATTTTCACAGTGGTTCGAGCGTAAAACTCGCATATGCAATTCAATACAAAATACTGGGACAAGTTCTGTTGTAACTACTTGTGTGTGCTCTTTGACACTGCCTTCTGATTATTTTTTTCTAAGGATAAAAATCTTTACAAAAAAGGGTATTATTTTCAGGATGGATGGATATTTTCTCTTTCACCAAGGAATAGTACAGCTGTAAAAGAACATTT
The DNA here is from genome assembly GCA_007922155.1 of Mesoclemmys tuberculata. Classification (NCBI taxonomy): domain Eukaryota; kingdom Metazoa; phylum Chordata; order Testudines; family Chelidae; genus Mesoclemmys; species Mesoclemmys tuberculata. The sequence continues at coordinate 28,640,842 of ML675622.1, forward strand.
ACACTTTTATCTTAAAAAAAGAAATGAACTTCTAGCTACATTCCTTGAGATCTAATGTGAACAAGTTACTCACAAACATATTTCAGGGTTTTTTAGAAAAATTCTAAATCACAAATCTCCCTCCCATGGAAACATTTTCTGTTATCTCTTTTGATAACTGCACTCATGTAGGTTTACAGCAATTGACCAGGGATTTTCTGTGTGTGTGTGCGTGTAGATTAATGCCTCTGTTTTTAAACACTCAAACCACAAATGATTTAAACCAATATCGATCTTTAAATATCAGTCTGTACTATTTTAAATGGCTGTTGCTACTTGAGAGCTGTGTGAGATGTTCACATGGAATCCTTGGGGACAAGTAGCTTATTCAGCAGCATGATTATTAATAACTTTGTTTAACTAATCAAGACTGGGGCAAGTGAAAAATAACAGAACAAATGTTTTAGTTTCTATCCCTATTGGGAAGAAACCAGTGAGCAATAAGGCAACAATTTTAGCCTGTTTTGGGTCAACGGAAAAAAACAACACTTGTCTCATCTTGTCTCCTCCTGCTTGATACTGCAGTAAAGCCATAACAAAGAAGAGGAATTAGGTGGGAATGAAGAACATTTATTGCTATCACCCTCCTTGGAGGATTCTACCATGGATATGGCCAGGTTTGGCTTCTGGTCAGGGTTCCATAGGAACCATTTTGAGGGAGGCTCTTTCATGGCTTGGCTGACCTTTTGTTTCCTTTGTAGGGTGGGCCCTACATAAGAATGGCCATACTGGGTCAGACCAATGGTTCATCTAGCGCAATATCCTGTCTTCCAATAGTGGCCAGTGCCTGATGCTTCGAGACAGTGAACAGCATAGGGCAATTGATCCACCCTGTCCTCCAGCTACAGCTTCTGGCAGTCAGAGGTTTAGGGACACTCGGAACATGAGGTTGCATTCCTGACCATCTTGGCTAATAGACATTGATGAAGCTGTCCTCCAAGAACTTGTCTTATTCTTTCTTTTTTAAGCCAGTTATACTTTTGGCCTTCACAACATCCCCTGGCAATGAGTTCCACAAGCTGACTGCGTGTTCTGTGAGGAAGTACTTCCTTATTTTTGTTTTATACCCACAGTATATTGATAACATTGGGTGACCAATGGTTTTTGTGTTACGTGAAAGGATAAATAATACTTTCTTATTCACTTTCTCCACGCCATTCATGATTTTATCATACCGCTTAGATACATATCTTTTCTAAGATCAACAGTCCCAGTTTTTTTAATCTCTCCTAATATGGAACCTGTTCTATACCGGTAATCATTTTTGTTGCCCTTCTCTGGACTTTTTCCAATTCTAATATATCTTTTTTAAGATGGGGCAATGAGAACTGCACTCAGCATTCAAGAGGTGGGTGTACTGTGGGTTTATATTTTAGCATTATGACATTTTCTGTCTAATTATCTCTCTCTCTCCTAATGGTTCCTGACATTGTTACTTTTTTTGATGGCTGCTGCACATTGAGCAGATGTTTTCAGAGAACAGTCCACCATGACTAAGCTTAAGATTCTGTCACAGGATTTTTTGTAAAAGCCAGGGAGGGTCAGAGGCAATAAACAAAAATTCATGGAAGCCGTGACCTGTCCCTGACTTTTACTAAAAATAGCTTGGGGTAGGGGAAAAAGAGCCCTACTGGGCATTGCAGTGCTCCATCCCTGCCCCCAACCCAGCCACTCAGGGGGCTGCTCAGCTATTGCGGCTCCCAAGCAGTTGACAGCACCATCAGCTGTTTATGGGACCTGAGCAGCAACCACCACCTCTGCCCATCAGTTGTTCAGGGGCCACCACTGCTCAACTGCTCAGGGGGCCCCAGGTAGCAGCCACCTTGACTGCTCAGCTGTTCAGAGGGTCCCACTGCCCAGCAGCTATTCAGAGCCTGGCAATCAGCTGTTAGGCACCCCAGCAGCCTCCACGGATCAGGTGTTAGGCTGCCAGGCAGCAACTGGCCATCACCAGGGTGGCCTCTGTTCTGGCAGCTGGCAACTATTAGCTGCTCTAGCTCTGACCCAGAAGTAATCCCAGAAGTCCTGGACACACAAAGAATCCATGACGTCTGTGATTGCCGTGCCAGAATCATGCCCTTAACGATGACTCCAAGATCCCTTTGTTGAGTGGTAACAGCTAATTTAGACCCATCGTATTGTATGTATAGTTGGGATGACTGTTTCCTCATGTGTGTTACTTCGCATTTATCAACACTGAATTTCAGCTGCCATTTTGTTGTCCAGTCACCCAGTTTTGTGAGAGCCCTTTGTCACTCTTCACAGTGAGCTTTGGACTTCGCTATCTGGAATAACTTAGTATTATCTGCCAACTTCACCACTTTTTCCAGACCATTTATGAATGTGTTGATCAGCACTGGTTCCAGTACAGATCCTTGGAGACTGATCCTTGGAGTTTGATAATTCTGGTTTTTACTATTATTTCAACCAATTTCCCTGGTACTGAAGTTAGGTTTAACAGCCTTAATTGCTAGGATTGCCACTTGAGCTTTTTTTTTTTTTTAAACAAATCAGCGTTACATCAGCAGTCTTTCAGTCCTTTGGTACAGAAGCTGATTTAAGCAACAGATAGATGTTCTGCAGTTTGTATTTGAACCCCTTCAGAACTCTTGGCTGAATACCATATGGTCCTGGTGACTTCTTAATGTCTATTTTATCAATTTTTTCCAGACTCTCCCTCAAACTGGAACAGCTCCTCAAATTCGTCACCTAAAAAGACTGGCTCATTTGTGAGACTCTCCCTCACATCCTCCCCAAGAAATCATTTAGTGTGCCCACAATGGCCTTTTCTTCCTCAAGTGCTCTTTTAGCACCTTGGTTGTGGTTGTTCACTGGAACCAGTGATTTTTTGGCAGGCTTCCTGCTTCTGACATACTTAAAAAAAATTGCTGCTTGTTTTTGTGTCTTTTACTAGTTGCTCTTCAAATATTTTTTGGCCTGCCTAATTATACTTTGACTTTTGACTTGACAGAGTTTATGTTCCTTTCTGTTTCTTTCAATAGGATTTAACTTCCAATTTTTAAAAGATGTCTATTTGTCTCTAACTACCTTTTTTACTCTGGTGTGAAGCCACGATGACTCTTTTCCCCCTCTTACTTACTTTCTTTTTTTTAATTTGGAGAATACATACAGTTTGAACCTCTATTACAGTATTTTTTAAAAGTTTCCATGCAGCTTGCTTCCTTTTAATTTCCATTTAACTATCCTATATATCTTGAGGTTGTGCACGCTGACTTTGGTTCCCTGAAAGATCAGGGATCAAGAATATTTTGTGTTGAGCCTCTCCCTGTGGAGGATTTTCTGCACCATGGGTCCAGGAGGCTGCATTTCAATGACGTGTTGGGTGAACCAATGAAGGGGAATCTTGCTCCAGATCCTTATTTATAAGTTACTCAGTCTATTTAAAGTCTTCATTTTTCCTCCCAATTTCCCCCTCTTTCTTGACAGTCTATCCTAAGGCTGTCATTCACACTCGTGAACCACTCTAGACAGCGTTGCAGTATCACTAAACAACTACAGCCCATACTCAGTGTGGACCATATTCTGAAAGAAATCTTTCCTGAATCCCCTCTTTTAGTCTTCAAACAACCCCACAACTTCCCCAAGCTTATCATCAGAAGCTAGCTCCCCACAGCCCAGAAAACACTGACTCAAAGCAGCACCAGACACTGCCAAAACAACACATGCAAACCCTGCAGACATCTCCACCACTAAGATGACCAGTATCCCCCACAATACAGCTTTCAAGATCCACGGATTCTACATATACCTATCACAACATGTGGTGCACTAAATGCCCCAATAACAACTGTGTGGGACAATCAATACACTCTCAAATAAACTCACAAAGAAAAATGATAAAAGAGAAAACACCGCATCACCCATGGGTGAACACTTTTCACAAAATCATCACTTATCTGACTTCTCAGTCCTCAACCTCAAAGGAAACCTGCACTACACCTTCAAAAGATAACCCTGGGAGCTTAAATTCATAATGTTGCTAGATTCTACAAATCATGCTCATAATAAAGACATTGGCTTTATGACTTATTGCAACAAACTGCAACACACTAAACCCAGCTTTTTTGCCCTATGACCACAGAGCTGTTAATGGGCCACTTTACCTTGAACTGTCTTTCAGAACATGTTAAGTACTTATGCTAAACAATGTGTTGCATCTTGCATTTGGCTGTGACATTCTGAGTCCTTTTCCCAGATCTGAAGAAAAGCTAGTTGGGGTCTAATAAAAAATATTACCTCTCCTGCCTTAACTCTCTAGGGCTATGTCTACATGGGGATATAAAGCCCACCACTGCCTCATGATTCAGGCTCATGGGCTTCCAGGCTGAGAAAGTTGCTCTGTAGACATTTGGCTACGGTATGGCAGAGCTTGGACTACTGCCTGAGCTCAAATGTCTACACAGGCATTTTTAGTCCCAGGGCCTGAGCCCCATGAGACTGAGTTAGCTGACTGAGCCAGCCATGACTGTTCCATGGGACTTTCATCCCCATGTAGATGTACCCTCAAATTTACCTTAGTGAGAATTTTATTTTATTTTTATTTTTTAAACAAGAGTTTGGAAAGGAAATCAACCCTCATGCTTCAGGGCATAATCCAACCATCAACAGACAGGGGTCAGGAAGAAATTTTCCTTCTGAGCAGTTTTCTCCATAATTATTCATGGCAGGTCACTGTTACAAATAAAATATATTACTGGCAAAAGAATAATCAAAGCATGGAGGTGAGGATGGGAATGAGAACAGGAGTAACCTAGTCCAGAAGAAAAGCTTAAGAGCTCATTCTATTGGTGAATAGAAAATAAGGTATTTGAAGAAAATGGACTGCCTTTTGCATTTCTGCTTTAGTACAGTGTCAGGTCATATCATCTTTAATAAGATGTGACATGTGGATAATATGCAAATCCGCTAATGCAATGTAACCAGAATACACATAAAAAATGCAAAACTAAGTGCAAAGACAGACACAATTCACCTTGTCTAAAACACACATCCACTTTCCCCTGCCTTATCCTCTGTGGATAAAGACTATGATTTACAGTACATATTTCTGACACTATAAATGTTGTAGCAGAGGATAATGATTCCCTGGTAAAGAAAGGTAAAGTTAGAAATCTAGCAGCCTTTTGAAACATTTAAAAGAAGTGTATGTTCTACTTTCTTAAGAAGTATAAATTTGCTTTAGGGCCGTAGTTTCTGCAAGGAACAGTTGGTGATCCATAATTAGCACAGCTAGACAGGAAATAGATTCTCTGTTTCATGACAGTTTTCCAGATTCAACTGATTTTCCTGCTCTGAATTACGGCGAAAAGTCAAAATCCCAAATATGTTTCCAAACCAATAATCCCAATTTTTTTTTTACTTTTAACATTTTTACCCTTTTACAATGCATTTACTAAAATTTAGAAATGAAAGTCATTTTGAAACAGAAATTGAATTGTTTTATTTTAATAATGTCAAAATAGAACATTAGAGAGACAAGGTAGGCGAGGTGATATCTTTTATTGGCCCAATTTCTGTGGGTGAGAGAGAAAACCTTTTGAGCCACACAGAGCTTTTCTTCAGGTCCCAGAGAAGTAATCTGAGTTTCACAGCTAACAGCAGAAGTGTTAATGGGCCACTCTATCTTGAATGGCTCCTTAGAATATGTGGAAACTACTTATGTTAAAAAATCTGTTCCACTGGCATTTAGCAGAGCTGGTCAGAGTACCTTTCCCAGACCTGTAAAAGAGCTCTGTCTACTCTGCAATGTAAGCCAATCAGCTGATTTTGTTAGGGAACCCTGGGCTGGAGCAGCTACATTGTATTTAAACCCTACCTTAAGATTTTTCTAACCCATGCTTGAACCTAGGGCTCTGGCATCTGCACTGTAGTGCACAGACCTGAGTCAATGAACCCATACCTCGAGTCCCTAGTATTGCCCCCCAAATGTGGTCATGTTAGCTGTAGGACTGTGGTGTTCCGTGGGAAAATAGGTGCCCTCCCTGCATGTTATCAGCAAGCAGCATATTTGCCAAAGGCTTGACCAGTTCGCTCTCCATTGCACATCGGGAGGCTCTTGGATAGCATGCTTGCAGATTGGTGATCAGAACAGAATGGGGTAATGCTGACCTGAGCTGCTGCTTTTTGCCTGGGGGAACAAGAGGGCTTCCATTCTCACTAAAGTGGATTGCAGATTGTTGGGATAGAGAGGAGTAAGGAAGTTGTCCCATGGGATTGTGGGATACTTCTGGATGACTCCTGGAACCTAGTCAAGCGGGCCAGTGGCTACACTGCAAAGCAGTAAGGCTCAGACCTCAGCTTCACTCGAACTCGGACCCTTTCAGTGTAGACGTAAGAGGGGTTAGCTTTGAGCCTGGGCTACAGTATGGCTTACGTTGCAATGTGAACACACACTGTGTGGCTCGAAAGCTTCTCTCCCTCGCCAACAGAAGTTGATCCAATAAAAGATATTACCTCACCTGCCCTGCTTCTCTAATATCCTGGGGCCGACATGGCTACAGCTGCATGGCATACAAAATGGAATATTGTCCAATTCTGAAGCATTTTTTTAAATTTTTTGAATCAGGAGATCACTGAGACTTTCCCACGAGTAATTTCAGTGTCGACAAACTGACATTTTACAACAAAAAACAAACAATCAGACATTTCTTGAACATCTCAAATCCTAAAAGTTAAGTAGTAATTATTTTATTAATTATATAACATTAATTACTAGTAGTATTTAAATGACCTTATTCTAATGGATCTACACTTATTTTGGTTTTAAAAACATCTTAAAGACCTTAAATAAATGTATCCACTCAAATAATCCTCCAACCACTTTTCTCCAACCAATCAGGATATTACAGCGTGGCATCTCTAGAAATATAGATAGTAAACAATTTTCATGACCATCTAGAGGCAGGAGTGAAATATATATATATTTAGGTGTATTTATATTTAAATCAAGATAGTGTATATCCCTACAAGATACGTTATAACTCAGAAGAAGTTATGGGCTTAATAAAGGAATTATAGGGTGATGTTCTCTGGCCTGTGTTGCACAAGAGGTCAGACTAGAGGATCACAACAGTTCAGTCATTCATATGTTTAAATCTATAAATTTATATTATCGTTGGCTTCTGAGTTGTTGGGCGGTTTGGGTTTCTTTTTGTTTTGTTTAGGTATGGTTATTTTTGCCAAAAATAACGGTAGTAACTCAAGATAGCCTGTGTGGGAAATTGGATAAGCACATACAAGGGAGGTGGTTATTTAGAATTTATCTTTTTATCTATCAGATCTACTTACATATGCTCAATATGGTGTGTGCGTTCACCCATTATATGGTGTCTTCATATGGAAATTCCATCTACAATAGGTCTTGTCCTTCTTTCCATATATTGTTCTAGTATGTCTCTCTCTCTCTCCCACCCTTATAAAAATTTGAATGATGGGAGGAAAAACATTATATGGAACAAAATTATGTTTCTGCAAAAATACCAGTGCCTTATTGGATAATTTGCAAGAGAATCCTAATTTCTGAAAAAAATACACAAAAAATATTAGTCAACCGTGCCATGCCACATATAAAATGGTGGCATTAGATATGCCTTTCACTTCATTCAGAAGCATTCAGAACATTTAAGAAAATGGCACATCTCCCTCCCATATTTTGAATAAGCACTTTCCATTCTCCAATGATCTTTCACTCATAATGGTCTAAAATATTTTTTTAAATGAAGTATTTTTCTATTTCTATTGAATTTCTTTTGAGCTGTGCTTGAAAGATATTATCTGAAACAGAAAATATTGTCTCTGTTCTCTCACAATAAAATAACAGCCTACATGGATGAGTATAATCTGGTCATCAATTTATGGCCATGAAAGCCCCTATAGAGTGCCATAAACCCCCATGACTGCTCTGAATGCGGAAGTCTACATTTGTGTTTCTGTTAACCTGGAAATATGCAAAAGCATCATACCATTTACTGCATATCTGGGAAGGTTGCTAATATATTGTATCCCATGTACAGAGTGATTTACTCATTTGATACTGAAGAATATTTAAATTATATATGAGACACACACACAAATGCATATTTTTGTTCTCATTCATCATTTTGGAGAGTACCTACCTGAATTCCACGAAGTTAATGTTTAACACACAAACTACTATATGCTTTTGAACCTGATCTCAGAACAGGCTTAGGCTGTTACTGGAATGGAGTGAATGTATAATATTCAAGTATGGATGCATGTATATATCTTCCAACATGCAACCAATATGGACACTCAAATATGTGTTCTACCAAACATGTGCAGGGTCCCATCTTGCAGCGGGGACTAGTAAACCCTTATGTTGTAACATGCCCATTGACTTTTCATTAACTAACAAAGATTGGACTTGGCTCCCAGGCCCTTATCCAAAGCCCACTGAATTCAATGGGTGTCTGAACAAGAGCACACAAATATATAAATGATGGGCAGTAGGGAGACAGATTAATTCTGGCATTTATTTTTAGATATTACCTCTCTAAATTCAATTGAATCCCCACTGATGAAAGAAAGATCAGGTCACTACATACATCTGCACCAGGTTTGGGATGTGGAAGGCAGCTTTGCAAGCAAATATCTGTCCAAGTTCAAGGTGTTCAAAAAACATAAATACAACTTTACAAAAAGTTGATATTTTTCTTATTGCTTTTTTCACCTTCTGAAGAGCTTTGAAATAAAATGCACTTTCCTCTTCATTCTGTCCTCCATTTTGCTTTGTTTCTAGTGCTACAGGAGTTAATGTGGCTGCCTTATTCTCTATGCGGCTGCATCATAAGTAGGGTCACTCTGGTTTGTTAGTTAATTCTTCTAAAGAGCACTAGAAGAATTCCATGTAGTGTTATTTTTTAATTTTTCATATCAGCATAATTATCTGTGAGAGTGATGGGTGGGAGGCAAAAACCACTATACAGAATCTGTAATACATTCCTCAGTGGATAATAATATGAAACATAGAGCTTGGCTTTTCTATTTGAGCTTATTGCTTTGCACCCAAAATGAACTATGCGTTAAAACTGCAGGCACTATCATCTTCCAGTGAAAATGTGGCCAGCAGATGTCTATTTGCGGGCACATATGTTGTCATTTGCATTTGTAATTTTGTACCACCAATGGATTATGGGTAAAGCATTATGGGTGCAAAAAAGAAATGCTGGTTTAAAAAAAAATGGCCCCTTAAAAGTGAGATCCAGTAAAATTAAAATCGACATCTTGATTATAGGAATATACAGGCAGTGGTGGCTCAAGCCCTAATATAACTGTGAAAGATAAGATATGAATGACAAAGTATTCAGACACATATATATTTGTGTGTTTATTTGAAGGACTGTGTAATCTAAATTATGTGGTAGCTCCTTGGCAAGAGGGTGTCTTGAAGAAGGCTCCTGTGAATCTACAATTAAATAGAAGGTGAAACTAACTATTCTGATAATGTTTGTAATCCAAGCAAATTTAATTACCCTGAGAACATTTTTATTTCCACCAAGGATCTGAAAAATTAATTATCAAAACCTACTAACATCACGGAAAGGTGGATAAAGTCATCTTAATTATCATGAAGCTCTTTGAAGGTTTTGGCAGACCTAAGTACTGTAATGTAAATGCTGTAGGCAGGAGGACAGAAAGGTCTATGTTCATATTCTTATGAAATTTAAATTATTGTAAAATGGTAGAAGGGTGGTGAATGGCAAATTAAATCGCCTACATCAACTGTGCTGCTGAGAGACAAAATGGTTTCATATTATTTTTCAAATCATCACTCTTGCCCATGTAAATACTTCTAAGAGGCTGTGGTCAAAACTTGTCTACTTAAATTTAGACCTATAAATAAGCGGCCTGATTTTCTGAGTGCTGGCATCTCCCAAAAAGTCAATTGTCAATATTGATTTAAGCACATAATTTTCATCCTCCCATCACCAGCCACAACTCAATGAATTGGCACTTACCAGTCAAGCACTGTTTCCACTGGAGTATGCACTTAATGATAAACAGCAACAGCAGCAGCAGAAATAGTCACTTAAAAAACTCTCTTTGAAATATCCTAAAACATATGGGGCCAAATGCAGTAGTCTGGCCAAAGGGTGTACCAGTCAAGAAAGATGCAAAGATGGCATCTAGCCTGCCTTTTTCACTTCCTTGGTGCTAGGGCATTTTGTAGAGGCCAATCCTTCAGTGTAAAATTGAGCCATCTTGCTTCTAACTTATGATAACCTATACTGCTCACAGGCCTTTGAGGCCAAAATTGTTAACTGGAATCAGCACACCACCCCTTTTCCTGTAGCCAGCCCTCTACACAAACAACCCGTAGTGGTGTTAAGGCTGGAATGGGATTCTCTATACCAGCTCAGTAACATGGGAGGATCCCGTTGGTGGTCATTCTGGGGCAGAAAACTCTGGGCCTATGGCCAAAACTTGCCCACAATACAATGTAAAGCTGCTGCCCTGCACTTGAAGTTCTGGCCCACAGAGGTGACAAAAAGGAAAAGGAGAGAGGATCTCCCTCCATTCCATTCTCTAATGTTCCCTCTTCCTTCTCTCCTTCCATTTACATATTCTCAGTTCTCTCTGTACCCATCTCTCTTTCTCCTACCTTGTTTTCTAAAAAGAAACCAAGCATTCGCTCACCACTTTTCCATGAGCGAGGCTAAATCTTGGAGATATGGCATGCACAATTTCAGGAAGGTGGAAGAAGAGTCTGCTGTCCTCTATTGTACCTATTCTGGGCTCCACCTTAGCAAAGACAGTAGGTATTGGGTTGTAATGACAAGGAATCATAGAAAGTTATTTTCCTCAAACACTGATCAAGAAATGTATTAGAACATGGAAAACAATGGTTTCTTCCCTCTCTATCTGCGATCTTCCCTATGCAGTTCCAGCTTCGGTTTAGCTTCCTGTTACAGATTTAAGAAATAGTACATGTGTCCTCAGAGCAGGCTCACATATTTCACGGAAGAGTCACTTTCACGAGTTTATCTCCTCCCTTCTTACAGCAAGAACCCAATGAGACTCCTGCTATTCTCATCTCTTCCATCTGCTTCTATTTAAAGAAGGAAGCTTTTGCTGTAATTTCTGGACCAAATCCTTTGTTCAATGGAGGGACCATGTAAACAAAGATGACTACATACATTTGCACATTGGTTGGACCAGCTATAGTTACCAGACTTGACATTTTTTTCAGTCAAAATAGTACTGCCATTCAGTTTTTCAGTAATTGCTGTGGGCTAATGAGTTACCTAAACTAGTTACCCAACAGTGCTAAATGCAGACCTGCACATTTGGACCCTGTATCGTTTTGAAGCTGCCGTGAACAAGTGTGTAGTGACATAGCTCTCCAATGTGACACCATATGTCTCATTAGAAGTTCTTTCTCAGAATAAACTTTAAAAATAGGGCCAGAAAACTACTGTGTGTTAACATCCAAGTAAGAAAAATAAGAAACATTAGGAAATATTTTACTGGAGACCAGATACCATGAGCTTGAAGGTTCAAACTCAAATGTTGCTGAGTTTGCAAAAGAGCTTCATGAGATAAACTTTCTCAGGCAGGGACCATTGTTTTGGTTTGGATTTGTAGAGTGCTTAGAACAATGGAGTCCTAGTTCATGACTGCTGCTCCTTGGTGCTACTACAACACAAATAATAAATTATAATATTATGAAACTAGAACTTCTTCTGGTCCAGATGAAAAACAGAAGCTATAGGTATCATAGACTCATAGACTCATAGGTAGAAGGGACCAATATGATCATCTAGTCTGACCTCCCGCACAAGGCA
>ML675622.1:28657705-28748526 GCA_007922155.1 Mesoclemmys tuberculata
AAAAGGGGCCTAAATCAAAATCCTGGAAGTGATCCCTGCATCCAGGTCATAAGTCAAACCAATCGCTTTCATGGACCAAATCAGAGCACTGAAATTTGGAAAAATTTGAATTCAGATCCCAATTACTTTGGATTACCTTCTGCCTGTTACAGAAATAGTAAGTTTAGGTCAAGGGTTTGATCCAGGCTTGTTTCTCTGGGCTTTTTTGTTTGTTTCTAAACAAATGCTCTTTCACATAACATCTCTCTAAACTATTTGGAATAGGACTAAAATTCATTCAGTATAAGTGGCCTTTGGAACCCTCAGAACAAACAGCTTTTTTGCAGCAATATTAAAAATGGAGTCCTTTCAAATTCCTTGGCCTCAGACGTTGTTTTGATGTGTCACATTCTATTACATCAGTCATGTGCTGTTATGTTAATCTACTGTGATGAGTCATAGCACTGCATATCAATCAAAGAAACTCAAGGAGCTAAACGTAGAGGTTAAATCAGAGACAAATCTAACATATGAGCAGAATTGTGGCTTTCTGGCTCCCCATTCTGATCTCTAACCAATTGTCCCAAATTTCTATGCATTTTTGAGCAAGAGCAGGAAAAGTAAAAGATTCTCAGTTTCCTCTGGATGGATTTTGGCTACTGTAATTAATAACTGATAAAGTATTGGAGACCTTATCTTAAGGTGAACAACAGAGTACAGTGGGGCTTCATCTTGTGAACAGTGAAAGTTTCCTAGGTGTAAGAATGATATGCTATAATTCATCTACTTATGTGGTGCCATGAGGCTCAGTTCATTCATGTTTTTAACAGAAAATGGCTGAAGATCATTGGGAGAAAACAAGCTCACTTTGGGTCTATGATGAACAAACCAAAACAAAAAGAATCTGTATTCTCAGTAGCTACCATGATTCAGAGAAAATTAACAGCAACCTTAAAACTAATTGTGTTAATCAGGGCATTCAAAGCAAACAAACAAAAGAAAGAATCTTACACTTTTAACATGGTAAGATTAAATCAACAGGAAACTGTCACTTGAATTTTGTTTTAAAATCACTTCTTTGTAGTGTGATCTGAATCCAACTAAAGGGATGTCATTCTGCGAAAATTTCCAAGAGTGCAAAATTCTTTTCCCAGTTCAAATCTTGACAAAAAGCTGTCATCTCAAAAATATTCACAGATCAACTAATTGAAAATTATTTTGGGTGAGACTCAACTGAAACATTTGATTTAGATAATTTTGAAACAGTGTTTTAATTTTGACTTTAAAATAAATTCTTAGACTACTTAGCTTAAATTTCAAAATGAAAAGTTGTTTTGAAGCAGAAAATTAGATTTTTTTGTTTCAAAAATTTCAAAATTAAACACTGACAATTCAAAAAAAATCTTAACCTTTTTTCAAGTATGGAAGATCATGGGAAAAGACCCTGTTTCATCAGCAGTTTTGGGTTTCGCTAATTAGCCTTTTTGGATGAAAAATACTATAGCTGAAAAATTCGCGACCAGCTCTGACTCTAACTTGTATGTTATAAGTGTGACACTGTAGACAGACATGCTAAATAGAAATTCAGTATAACAAATTTCTCTTTTGAAAGGAGACCTTTATTTGTTGGTGACTTTTTCCGAACTCCTAAATTTAATTCAATATATAGTAACTCACCTAAACAAAATAACTTCTGAAATTAAGATAATTCTATGTGCTATATTGACACCATTTATAACTGAAATATTTATATGGAGATTTAAATGGCTTTCTAACTTAAAATCTTTATTTGGTCAGATTGTGACATATACATTATACTGACTTACAGTAAAGCTTATTAAGTAAATGTTTTGTGACTACTGAATATGTTGTAATCATGCAATCACTGTTACATTTCCATTGCTTTTTTCTCATACATCTTAATCAAAATGATTTCTTGATGAGATTTCAGTTTGTAGAATTTCATGATGTAGCAAAGTAGTCACAATTTCCCTTCTGCATACAATATTCCAGTGAGTAGAGTAATATACTTGGCATAACTGCAGACTCCATTATGGTGATTTCATGGACTCTCACGTTACTTCACTCTAAGTTGCAACCTTCATTTACATTTGGAAGGCTACTTTTGGAACTCACTTTACTAGGAGACATTTGTCTTCTCTGCCACCTTGTTCTAAGGGAAGTCCTTAGTACCAGCTCTTTACAACATGCATTACTTCCCCCTCCATGATGGCTCAGCTCTGTTGGACAGTACATGTGTGAGAGCAGGGAAGGGAGGGGGCAAATAGGAAACAAGGTCCACAAACGCACCAACATATGCTCAACCTCTCCTATCCATCACCCATCTTCACTCATTTCCCTACCCACTCCCTGCAGACAGCTCACTGCTGTAACCTGTGATGCGGCTAGCTCATGTATGCAATTAAGCTGGCACATTATTCCCCTTACTTCCTTCTGATGATGCACAGAGCACACCTGAATCTTGTCCATAGCAAGACACAGTCCCTGCCCTGCAGAATTTACAGTATAGTTCATGGTAATAGGGGGACTAGCCAAATGCCCTGGTTGCTAGTCTCCTGCTTTAAGCAATGTCCCAGATCATCTCACTTTACGTAAGTGTGTGAGCAGGGTTAGGGTGATTTCTACTCCTTGGATAAAATATTGCTGCTATTTCCTGTATATTCTTCCGTTATGTATGTATGAGTTTGAACTCACAACTACAAAAGTATGTTTGAAATTCACCTAAGTGGTTTGTCGAATACAAATTGAGAAATAAGGAACACAATCGTTCTGACACCCACGAGATCAGCTGTGGATTCTTAATCGGTTCATTCTCTGTGAATGGGTTTACTCCAGCTCCATATCTGTTCACAACAGACAGACAATCTATCACTTCATATATTTTCTATGGCAACACATGCACACCCATTCATTGGCTTAATACAAACGGAGGTAAACGTAATTCTCTACATAAAAAACTCATTATTCAAAGGGCGAATCGCAGAGATAATTAGATGGAATGAAGGTTCTAAAAAACCCCAACCAAATAAACATGTAGAACTAATGTAGCCATTTGAATGAATGTGTTTATGCTCACATGAACAGTTGTCCAAAAAAATCTGTTAGATTTATGAGCAGCACATGAATTTAGTGACAGCTGGTAATACTGGTAAACATAACAAACCTACAGGCAAAGGACATCCAAGAGAAGACTGTTTTTAAGGAAAGATTAAACATATATGAATTTTATGCTAAGAAACTGGGTGGGTGTGTGCATGTTTGCGAACGTGTGGAATCTAAATTAATGCACCGTTTTAAAATGCTCATCTTATAAACATATTAACTGACTAAAGAAACATATTTTCTGAAAAAAAGCAGTAGCTAGGTGTGACATGGTAAACTTCCTCTAATCAACGAACAAAAAGGAAGTGGAGAACAAAGGGTGAGATAGGAGGAGGAGGAGGATGGTCTGCAGAGCTTGTTAGTAATGTTTTGCTTCCAGCATGCTCGAGGCATATTCAAGACACTTAAGGCCACATGAACTTAGGAAGTAGCATTACTTTGTTCTTTGGTCTTATGGACTAACTCAGCTTCTTGGAAAACTTGCCTAGCTTTTGATCTTTTTTCCCTCCCTGTGTTCTACTGCAAAAGTAGAAAAGGGGGCAGAAGCTGAATGCATAAACTCCTGGCTTCTATGTGAACTGCATCTCTAATGACTCTGCTTTGTGCTTGAATAAATTTAAGTCTTCTCCGACTCAGTTGTGATTCCCTGAGTCACAATTCGGTCTATGAGCTTGCCCAGAGGCAACATAACTACATGCTGCCGCTCTCAGGGCCACTTGTAAAATCCCAATCTAGCCCTATATGTTTGTTCAGCACCTAGCAGACTTGGACCCTGATCCTCACTGGTGTCACTACTTGTTATTGCAATACATAATAATAAGTCACTGCATGGCTTTGGGCAAGTCATTTGATTCAAATCTTCATAGCAGACGGATGATTTTGGGTATCTAGAGATGTCTTGAGCCTGATGATCAAGGCTGTTGAGTATCCACACTCTTGTTGATTTCATTTGAAGTTATGGGTTCCTTAGCACTTCAAAAAAGTCAGGCTCAAACTGCCTTATCTTATGCACCCCAAAGCAGTGCACATGTATAAATATTTGTGCTTTATCTTCTCTGTGACTCAGTATATCCATTTGTAAAATGGGTACACCACTTATCTGTCTTATCAAGCTGGGCCTACTATTAGCAATGATTTCATTGTTTGTACTGAGGTAGTGCCCAAAGGCCCCAATGAGGTTTGGAGTCCCACTGAGCTAGGTGCAGAACAAACATGTAGAGGGGTGCAGAGCTCTGCCCTAAAGACTTTCCAGTTGAAATAGACCAAATAGACAAAAGGTGGAAGGGTAAGGAATACAACACAGAAGCAGAGTGATCAGAGTGAATGGCAGCTAAGTCCATATTTTTGTGTTCTAGTGTTAATTATATTATGGGGTTAGGGTAGGATAAGGGCAGGCAGGAGACAATGGGTTAATAGGAAAAGGAGGTGGAAATAGGGAATATTAAGGTGGAAGAAAGGAAGTGGGAAGTGGATGGGACAGAAGGATGGATGGAGACCCACATGAGGGGCTGTAGGGTTGAAGGTGGCAGAAAGAAATTCAGGGAGGTGGATGAGTTGTGAGGCTTAATGAATTAGTTACATAGTACTCGTATTCAGTGTACTCATATTCAATTTTCAAATGTATCATCAGTGTCAAGTGTTATTTTTGGGCCAAGTCCTGAGAGGTTCAAAGCGCTTCCCTCAGAGTCAACGGGAATTGCAATGCTCAGGATGTGGCCTGCATGTTAATGATGTGCAAAACACGGTGCAGCTGCCAACCCTTTTGAAATTCTAGTAGAATATACGCTGTCACTAAAAACAAGATTCCCCATGTATGGCCAAACCTGTTGTACACAGAAGAGGCAAGTAATCCTAATAAAATCTAGAAGGCATCTTAATCTGTTTGTCATTACTGGCATTATACTCAGTAAGGATCACGCAGGTTAATTACAACTGGAGATGAATTGAAAACAACTGACTACTCAATACCCATCCATGATTGGATTCAGGTAAGAGTGCCAGTCATGCTGGTGGTGCATATTATTTTATAGAGTAGGCAATTTTATGCACCATGTTCCTCTGACCTTTAGTAGCTGAATACCATAAGAAATATTGGTGGATGGCAGTAATAACTCACAGTGATGTGTGGGACCATGCTCATCTTCTCTCTCAGTAAGAGGGGGGGAGTATTATTGACTATATTCTAGAGTTTCCATGTATGTACACTTGTGATTAATCTAACCTGCCACTGGATGTCACTGTTCCTTGACAGCTGAAAACATTTACTGGGCAGAGATTTTTTTTTTTAAGTGACTTTTACAGAAAGACGATTTGGAACATTTACAAAACTTAGATTAAAAAGTTCTTTATTTTCTTCTTTTCAGTGTCACATCCAGAGAACTTCTGCCTAGCAAGTTTGATTTCTGAGATGAGCTTTGCAAATTGCTCGCTGAAAGGCAACCAGGTGACTATACTCTAAAAGCCTTCCTCGGTATTTCACACACATTACTGAACTCCTAAAAGAGACAGCACAGAAAAAGGTAAGTGGATTTTCCATTACTCCATTGCATTTACTATGTTTTGATAGACTGTAGTGAGAAGTGAGGCAGGCATAGGTCAATTTGGATTTTACATTTTACTTAATTGCAGGTACTTTGCAGTATTGTCCGACATTGTGTTATCAGGAATACGGCGAGATCCTGTCTGCAGCACAAAGCTATTGCTATGGTTTGCCCTGCAGTAGTCACTGCTTTCAGAACAAATCTATCTGTGTCTAATAGTTAGACTAGGACTTTGGGGTGAAGGTTTCTGGGGCCCAATTCTCAGCTTCACCAAGATTCTTTAATTGCTTTGGCAGGGTAACGAGGCCTTAAAGCGGACAGAGAAACACCCACCTAAGAATACCCCTGGGTACATGGGTTCTCCCAGGCTAGTGTACAGATGGAATAAGGGCCTTATACTACAGGAGTGAGCTGCACTAAAACTATTCGTGGTTTCCCAGGCTCTATAGGGGGCCACAGAGCATAAATTAGAACAACACTGAAACTGTTCCCAGTTACGTGAGGAGCCTGAAATGAATCTGCACAGTCCCAAAATACAGAGAGTTCAAAAGCAGCCTAAAGGGCAAGAAGAGAATGAGAATCCACCCCTACATTTTGCTTCTTGCTCTGCCACTGAATCACTGCATGGACTTGCGCAAATCCCGATTCACTTTTTCCATCTGTAATTTTTTTAAAACCAAGAATGGTAATACTTTGAACTTACATAGCCCCTTGCTCTGCACAGAAGAATCTCAAAGCATTTTACTTCATTCTCCTAATCCCACTGTGAGGAAGGCAAGTAATAATTGGGAGCTGCGAGAATTAACTACTGTTTGCAGAGGACCTTGAGAACCTTGGAGGAAAAGCACGGAAGGTTGTTATTAATAATATTAATCAGGACTGTGTCTGATGGAAAGGAAGGGCAAAGATCCATACAACAGACATTTCAATAAGGTTTTTAGGTGGCAGCTGGAAATGCATCGCAAACTAAGATCCCTATTGTCCTGTTTCAGCCCCCTTTCAAAAATCCATATGGGCCTATAGAGACAAAGATATTTATTAACAACTGTTCAGTCACAACCATTAATGAACAGGTGTGTCCTGAGTAATGAGGTGCTAATATAATCCCAGAGCTAGGAGTAACAGAAGAGGGAATTCTGTAGAGGACAGGAGACCTTCAGAGTACCATGTCTTTGGAGTCCCAAGGCAGCTCCTCCATTGTAGCTCCTTTGTGGGAGTGAGAGCCGGGTGCTGGGAGGAGAGGAAGAGCAGACACACCAAAGGGATGCTCCTCGGCTGCTAGATCCTCACCCCCACTGACAGAGCTTTTTGCTGTCACATCTAGCTACACACCACAGTGTGGTTGGAGCTTGCCTTTCATTGCGGCATGTAGCTATGCTTACCCTACAGATGACCATCAGTGTAGACAAGGCCTAAGAGGTAGGTATTTATTAATTATTTATTATTAGGCTTCCCAGCAAAAAGAAAAGGTGCAGTGGAAAAAAGCATCTGACTTTATGGTGGTGCTGATGGATAATTTCATGTATCCATTAACACCCCCCCACCAGATAACCTACACACTTAAAATGATATGCAAGGGTGCCAGTTAGCCAGCAGCCAGTCACCTCACAAAACATCCAACATGTGCTGAGTCTAAAACCAGCTACAATTATGTTAAAGTACAAGCTTTAAATAATTCTGCAATGCTGCTCCCAAGAGATCAGTTTTAAAGGATGGTACTTGCGGAAATCTTCACCTCCTTAGCTATCTGTGGTATTTATATAGCTCCCTTTACCTTACACTGCCTTCGCAATGTCTCTCTGAAATACTATTATCCCCTTTTTACATGCGAGAGGAACAGAGAAGCTTTGGACATGTGCAAACAACCAGCTAGTGTGTGGCCAGCTGGGGTGTAAATTTACAGCCCTCCAGAATGTCAGGCACTAACTAGTCATGTGGACACTGCTGCTTTGCATGCTGTTGTTTCACGGTCCACGTTGCCAGTCAGTCCATGGCACAACAGAACACTGTAGATTTGTACCCCAGCTTGCCACACACTAACCTGTTGGGGAGACAAACCCTAAACAACTGGCTCTAGGTCATACAAAGAGTCTGTGATGGAGCAGAGAATTGAACCCAAGGATCCTGAGCCACAGCCTAGTGCCCGAGCCATTGAACCAGCCAGCCTTCCTGATGGCAGTGACTGCTTTTTAAGTGTACTAAGCTCATGACTGATCGGTGGCTCCCAGAGCAACCTGAGCTTCTCAAGCAACATGAATTTTGATGAAACAGCTTGGCTTGTTTCTAAATACCATACTGGGAGTGATTATTGCCATTGTTTCTTATTATTCACCGTAACATTCATGCAACCTCAGACATATTTATTCATTGCAAGTAATTGCTACCCTGATGCTCATTATGAAAGGAACACTGTGATTTACCCAGGGCATTCCAGTTATAGACGGCAAGATTCACACCTGTGCAGACAGCCATCGCAAGGCCTATATACCACTTAAATTAAGTCCCACTTATACATTATTTTGAGGACTTGAATTTAAGCAGTGCATAGGCTTTGCCCTGGTCCTGTGCAGAACGGTTAACTTCAACCACTATGAATCAAGGTAGCTTTATTATGAAGTAGCTATTGTTTCAGAGGCTCTCTGCAGAGCCCTTACTTAAACTTTCTGATGTGACAGTCTAGTCTGTCAGCCTAGAGAGTAGAAACACTGTGCCATCTACTGTGATTCTGTTATTCCTTTAAGTTATGGCACCGAGCTCTAATTACATTCTTGCTGTTTAGTTTTGGGGGATGAGGGGGTGGGGCTGTTTGTTTGCTTGCTTGCTTTTTAATTATAAGAATTTCACACAATTTTTGAATTTGAGGAAATAGGAAGCCACGCAGGAAAGCATGGATGTGAATTCTAATTGCTGTGCTTTAATCATAAAAATTAGTGGGAAAGTGAATTAGCCATATATCGTGTGGCAGAAAAAAATGTATTCATATCTATGCAGTTTCCCATAATGACATCTGGGACTCTCAAAACTGGCAGTTGAGACTGAAAGCTGGAACCCTGAAAACTACAATTTGAAAACTCCAGCTAAATTATAATAAATCTGGCTCACTTTTAACACTCAGTGCCAAGGGCTTCAATTTGTGGCAAGGATTGGAAACTAAAACATCCAGGGTTAGATTCTGAGCTGATGTAAATATGTAGCGCTATTGACTTCAGTGGAGTTAAGCCAATTTATACCATTTGAGACTCTAGCCCCAAAGATTAGATGTGCGTCTCTCTAGAAAACTTTGGCCAATGTTTTGATATTAAAGATATCCATTAGAGAGAAACTTTTATACTGTGGTATTGCTGAGAGAGAGCACATTTAGAAAAGTGGCAGATCACTTTGCCAGAAGTGTTGATGTGTTCCTTGCTATTGCTACATATATTTGCATCAGAATATTTTTCCCCAGTCATCCAAATTCTAATTCTGCTTGAACCTGCATTCCTTGTATATTCAGAATTCCCTCTGTATTTAACTGGGGTGTTAGCTGGGACAGAAGTCCAGGACTGTATGCCCATATTCCTATAATGCCAGTTCACACTTTGTCAACATATAAATTACTAGGATATCACAAGTTTTACTTTAGGGTTGTGCTTCAATATTTCAGGTTCTTGACTTCATTTCAATTTTGTAAAGTAGGCCACATTTTGCTGTTTATTGCTCTAAAAATAGTTGATTTTGCATGATCATGCACACAATTTTCACCCAAAAATGGCTTTCAGAAGCCAAAAAATCTATTTTCTTTTAGACAGAAGCTATTTCCAGGGAGATCTCCATGATGTTGAGAAGAAAATTTCACAGCAGATTACAAACTGCAGGCAGAGAACGCAATAAAGACAAGGTGAAAATAATTAAAACAGAGCAAAAAAAAAAAGAAGTTAGAAAATCAAACATTGCACAAATGATTACAGCTTCTGTGGGACATACACTTTCCAGATGGTTTAGTGCTGAAGCCCATAATCAACTATTAAGAGGTATTTTCCTTTTTTTTAGCCAAGAACAATCTTTACCCTCTTTCTGCATTGGCTATTTCCAATTGCACTATATAAGTAACAATGCTCCAGTTATTAGTTATTGTCTTTACTGCGTTGTCTGCCTGTGGTTTGTAATCTGCTGTAAAATTTTCTTCTCATCATAGAGATCTCCCTGGTATCATGCTTTTCTGTCTTTCTTCTTCATGTCCTTTCAAACACAGCACATTACCTCCATACCTTCTCATGGTTTACTGACTCAGACATGTTTTCAAGCATCAAAAGGCTCATTAGAAGTAGAATATTTCCTTATTACTCATTCAACCTTTACTAGATGTCCCCATTTTTTTAATCACTTGAACTTAAACACTCAAGTATTCATATCATGGAGCACATACTATTTTTCTAATGCATAACTTTGTAGGTAAGAGGTAGTTAATAGTTAGCATTGCTCAGTATGAAAGTGGGAAGATTGTGTAACTCTGATAGCATTTTAGAATAATATGCAGCGTTGTTGTCATGCCAGTCCCAGGACATTAGAGACCCAAAATAGGTGAAGTAATATCTTTTATTGGACCAACAGGTCACCAGAAGAAGAGCTCTGTGTAAGTTCAAAGGCTTGTCTCGCTCACCAACAGAAGATACCACTTTACCCATCTTGTCTCTCTTTTACAACAATAATAGTTTGTATTTGTAAAGCCAATATTATTTAGAACAATAAGAGTTTCCATGAGGAAAGCACATTAAGAAACCTCTTCAACTAACTGCTCTCCAAGTGCACCTGGAATTGTTTATATAGTGTGTAGTGCAGAAAATAAACTAGTAGTTTATTTATCCAAGTGTTATTACTTCTATACTCATCAACTAAAAGGGCTGGCTGCTATCTTCCTTTTTTCTCATTTAAAAATGACCAAATCTTAATTTTTCATAAAATCCCTTTCTCCTTTCATATTCTCCTAAATGCCCATTGTTTTCCATTCTTGTTAGATCATTCATATATCAGTGGGAATCAGAATATATCAGACTTATATATGTGGTAACCTGGGCCATCACTCTAACCCTCCAAGTGGTCCCTCCAAGATAGAGTTCAGGCAACATGGGTTGTTCAGGAAAGCTTAAACTGCAACTCACTGTCTCATCTATAGGACTGCGTCTACCAGAGCAGTTTTCTTGAGCACAGCATTCATGCTTTATTATAGATGCATGCGCACATACACACATGCACATTAGAAAATGGAAGAGGTCTCCCATGCAAGCGCTTTCATGACCTTTAGCAATGAATACAGTCCATTTATACATAGTGCTTCTGCATGCTGCATTTTCGCTTATGGGGCAAAATATAGACTAGGTGTAAGAAGCAGGTGCAGCACATCTGAAAATCAATGGGATTTGCAACCATTTACATGAAGACTGAATCTGAATATCATAACAGTGGACAAACTACTACCATAGTTAAAGGTTGAAATGTGCATCTCTCTGTTCATGTGTCAGGAGAGAGGGGATGAGATTGAGTTGGTTCATCTGACATCTTGCTGGTAGTTGATTTTCCTATTAACACCCTCATCCTCATCCCTGTTGTGTATACTACATCTTAACCCTTATTCATCCCTCCATCCACTCATTTCATTTGTCTGATGTTTCAACTGAGACTAAGGTCCTCTGGGTAGGGATTACAACTCTCTCTTTTCTGTAGAGTACAAAATACATTTCTGGTACTGTTTAAATGGTAAGTAATGTATATTTTTGGCTAGATATGGACCTTCTAAGGTCTTTTATTACATCTCTGTACTTCTGTAAATAATATACAGTACTGAACATTCTTTAACTAAATTTAACAAAGAGCCAAATACTGTTGGTTTCAAAATGTTAGACATATAATTATACACCAGAGCATGCCAAAAATCATAAAAATCAAGAGAAAACCTCAAAAGACCTCTGATGATGGAACAAATGATTTCTAAACTTGGCAGGCCTTTATGTTAGAAGCCAGTGCAGTAATAATATGCCATGGGTGAAAGGCGGATTGTTAGGAGTATGATAACAGTGCTACATCCATAATGGTCAGCCTGAGATGGACTTATACAGAAATGATGTGCTTAAGTATTTTTCAGTAATGCCAGTTTCACAGATAATTAAGCACATTTGTATCCCTACCTAAAATATTGCCCTTTCCTCCTGTAAATGGAAACTCTTAAATAGGAAAATGATTAACTCCTGTCTGTTACTAACTTGGCTTTCCACATCAGGGAATACCTCCTACCGTGGAACATTTGGGGTATCATGAGGGTACAGACATGCAGGCACCCATTCACCTTCTCTCTCTCACTCACTACCAATACACTAAGAAGTTTATTTGTATATGTCAATGTCCCTAATAATGTGTCTGTATTTTGTATATTCAGGGCCAGATTCTGATCCTCCACTTCAGCTCCCATACACTGCTCCAGCAGCATATAAGCTTTGTAAAAGAAGCCTCAACAGCCCTAGGGAAAATTTCCTGGTGCACAAGTAACATAGAACTAGCATAAATGGATCTATGCTGTGCCCCTAGAATCCTCCAGAATAGATACATGTCAAGGGTGGGAGGGCTGTGGTCATAGAACTTTTTATTTATTATTTATACCTATTGTAGACTGCAGAGTGGCCCTTAAGCAGCAGTAGGGAGTTTGCTGTAAAACGGATGAATACTATATGGTCCCCATTGCCACAGTATCTGAGCATCATGCTGGTGTTCCCTGGGAATAATCAAGGATCCAGATAAATAGAACGTGAAAAATCCTACGGCTCTTATGTCAATGGTTTCACTGATTTCAGCAGAGGAGGCAGTGCGGTCCAGTAGATAAAACACTGGACTAGGAACCAGGAAATCTGAACTCCTTTACTAGCTCTTTCAAATCATTTCACAGTCTCTCTCTGTTGCTGATTTCCCCATCCCTAAAATGATAGTGATCTTACTTTGCAAAGTGCTATACAATCACCGGGGTGGGGGGGACGACCACTATATTAAAGCTATGTATTTTTATCTCTACTTCCATGATTAAGGTATGCAGGATTAGGGCCACTGTTACTGTAGCTCACTTCTCTAAAAAATACATAGAAATGAATACCAACCATACCAGCATACCTTTCCCCCAAATTTCACTTTCACATCACTTCCTCCAAAGACAGCACAAAAATGTACAACCCACAGACTAAGGACCTTGACTTCCATTGTGCTAGGACAAATTATACCAAGTGGGGTCTGGTCCCCAGATCGCCACCTACTGTAAGTCAGTACAACTCCACTGAAGTCTTATTTACATATTAAATGTTAAAGAGCAAAAGAAGGAAATGGAATAATGTGCAGAATCATTTGTAGTAAATATGCAAATACAGTGACACATTCACGTTATAAAGCCTGTCTGCATTTGGACAAGAAGGGCATAAACAAAATCTTTATTTTAATATTTCTAATATGTAGCAATAAAGCAAAAGTACTAAGGAAACAGAAAGGGTTTGATTAGTGAATGTCTGATAAAAAGTAAATTGAAAGAGAACATTTCTATTAAATCTGTTTAAACTTGGATTGTGGAAGATGAATATTGCAGAAAATGCAGACTGTAAAAATGGAGCAGATCGTTCTTTGCTCACAAAAAGGAAGTTACTTTGTTTTGTTGAAAGTGCATCAGCGATGGTGGTGGGTTTCACTCAGGTATCTGATTTCACAGCACCAATAATCCTTTTTTAAAACTGTAGTAAATAGGTAATATATTATCATGACAGCTACGTTAAATGACTGCCTTTCCTGTGTTAGGCTCTTGACTTTATACAACAATGTTAAGATGTTTTTTAACCAAGTTTCCAAGATGAAAATAACATGGTGTCAAAATATTTTTTCTAACCAATCAACACTATTGAAAAACATCACTGAGCTTTGTGTTTCCATGACAACTAATCTCAAATGCTACAAAACCGATCCAAGCTCACCAATAAAGTGTTCTTATAAGAAGAAAATGACTCAAGTAAAAGCATAAACCATGCAAACCTAGATGTGTATAATATACACTTGCATCAGAGAATAAATCAGTGACGTTTCTACTTTCTAGATTTAAATTTCTTCTTTCTCTTCTTCTTTTGTGGTGTTGGTTAGTCTATCCTGTATTCTACAGCCCATCCTACATTTTGATTCTAGTCTATTTTAGAAGAATATGGGGATAACCACAAGATATTAACAGAATAATATTCGCATCAGTCTTTCACTCCAGAACTTTGATCAATTTGCTACTGACTCCCAGTTGACTATGGATCACAAAAAAAGATGCTTTTTTTGTCCTGGGTTTACAGTTGTAAACACGTAATTCCCCCTTCCACTGTACAGACAGCTTCCCAAATTTCCCCACTAGTGCTTCTAAATGTGACCTGATAGAACAATCTTGACTACTGCGACACACAGTGAAGCCTTCATCGCCTCTTCCAATAGTGGCTTCCCTGTTGTTCAACAGTGGTGTCAGCTGCTATTGTGGAAAGTGTCCCACTGAATCCACTGGGGCTGTGTGGCCACCGGGGGCCGCGTATGCACTGCTCTTTGAAGGTTGTGGGGCTCAGAGTCTGATCCAAAGGCCACTGAGATCGGTGTGAAGACACCCATCGGATTCCATTCGGGTCTAGATCAGGCCCTTACAGTGGAAATGTTCTACGTTCCCTTGCCACTTCCTTCAGTCAGCTGGTCAGTTCATCTAGAAAAACACTTTTTTAAAAAGCCCATAGAAAGAATGCTTCTTTGCGTCTTAATTTTAAAAAGAATTTCAGATAATGGGAATTTTTTTTTTTTAAATCCCTTGATGCTATCGTTTTTCAACTCTGGAGGCATGCCTGTTCAGGGACTTTGAGACATCAAAAAAAAAAAGAGAGACAGAGAAGTCGTAACCTATATGCAATGAAGTGGGAAGTCAAGGATTTAGAATAACCATTCGTTTTTAACTGTCGCACAGTATTCTTTTAACCCTTCAGTCAGAGCTGTGCCTGATTTTCTTAGTACTAATGACCCCTGCAAAACAAACACACACTCGCAAAATCTAAAGTCAAAAGATGAAATCCTGGCCCCACTGAAGTCAATAGGAATTTGTCATTGATGTCAATGGAGCCAGGATTTTTTCCCTCAGAGTAAACCATACAAAAATTGATTTTATATCATTATTTTAAATATATACTTACTAGATAATGCATTCCCTTTAAATTATTACAGGGCACAACAAGGCAGGGATATGTAAAAATGCTTTTGTGATAAAACAGAACCAAGATGCAAATATTCAATGACTGTTTTCTAACTTTAGACTGAAGAGAAAGAGGCTATAGGCAACATGTTTAGTTGAATATGAATGAATTCAGAACAGTTACATGATACTAGTACATTGCTGGCTAAAGACTGAAAGTGCAGCTTTCTTTATTTTATAAATGTCCTCACTACATTTTTTTAATTGCAGAAGTCTGAGAATGAGTGACTACACTCACCATACATTTTTCAATATAAGCATTTTTGCAATACGTAAGTAAATGTGAAATGAAGCAACGGAGACTTTACATGATCATGGGATAAATTAAGATATGAATAGCTGGTCAGATCACACAAATTATAATCCCTTTGTTGCACTACCTTACTTCTTATTCTTTGATCCATTAATTTCCACTTTGTCCTTTCATGCTCTTTTGATATCATCTCTATCTTTTTTGGCTGGGAGGGGCGGGGGCTGTGCTGAAGGAAGGGGGAGTGATTCCCTTTAATACTACTTTCCAAAAGTTTTTATCTCATACTAATAAACATCAATTAATACTTTAAGATCAGATTGTAGCCCCATCCTACACACCCGCAGAGAGGTCCAGTGCCCCTTTATTTCCATGCATCAGTTATCTATAATGTTGGTAGCTCCATGTGAAAGGAAGCTGCTTCTGAAGGGCTACACACCCCACACATGGCATGCCAGTGGGAAGCAAGTGGAGAGAACACATTGGTTAGTGCAGCTACACTCATTCACTGTGGGACAGACCCAGAGCCAGGTTGTCAGAACTGCCAGGCAGTCAGCTAAGGGAGGAGCAAATGCAAGCTGGAACAGAGGCAGGCTAAAACAGGAGCAGGAAGGGTAGTCTGTTAAAACTACCAGTCAATGGGAGTGTTCCTGGTCATGTAGCACTGTTATGTGTTTATTTTAATCAGGCCCAGGAGTACTGTAATACTAAATTCATGCAAGGAGTAGATGGAGCAAGCTCCTATACCAGCTCCCTTTTCTACAAAGCCATTTAATATAGAGTTCTCTGAGAGGGCACATATCAGAAATTAAACTGATGTTGAGCAAACTGTAAAGACTGCATCCCTTAGGAGCCTATATACCTGTCTCGGGATCACCTGGGCGGGTCCTTGCCTCTTGATTGGCTGGTCCCTGATTGAATGGCCTGGGGCCTATCACAAGACCTGCAGGAAATTGTCTGAGATGACTCATCCCACTTGCTCGCTCTGGGATGAATCATCAGTCTTAAGGAGGCTTAAACTCAGAGGAACTCAAAGATGGACTCATCAGCTCTAAGAAGGTTAGGCTCAAAGGTAACTCCTCGCACAGGTATAGGTCTGGTGCTTGTCCCCAGTGAGGACTGGAAGGCAAATTGTGACTCTCTCTCTCTGCATCTCACTATACTTCCCAGTCTGATTCCAAGGCAGAACAGCATGTTGCCCCCGCCAGAGTCATGTTAAAATCACAATTGAGCCTGTATAGTTTGCACTTAGATAGACTTTGAAATACAAGGATATCAAAGCACTTTAGAGTGAACGTAGAATATTCTTTTAGGACAGGAGGAATATGACTTTCTGGTGCAGTTAGTACCGCTTTGCTTTTTTTTCTTATTTCATTTTAATTGTAAGTGCTATTTCCCTCTCCCAACCCTCTGCTAAATAAATCCTCAAGCACCCGTGTGCATGTAAGAGTCGTGATATACATCTTAACAAAGGCTAAAATGAAGCTATATAGAAGTCAAGGGTCCTGCGCTGAGCACAGAGCAAGTCCATGGCTACATGGGCTTCTTCTACCCCTTTGCTCCTGCCTAGAGATATAAGTAACTTCCATTGAAGTCAATACGAGAAAGTGGTGTCCTGAAAGAAGACAATCCGACTAGGAGTGGTGACTCCTGCTCCCCTGCTCTAACCAGCAGACTGCAAGACCGTTTACATTTTTATTATATTCGGGTATTACAGGTGTCACAGAGAACTAATGTGAGCTAATGAAAGCATTGAGAACAGATATAGAATTTGGTAATAGATATAGAATTAACTACCTAAAGCAATTTACATTTTCTTCCTTGTGTAGGGGGAGCTAGTTGTCACAGTGGTTTATTACATTTGCCTCTGGAGAAGAGTGTTCAAATCCTATTATAACTTGTAAGTGTAAATTGGTTTTTTGGTCTTACCCCACTCCCTTTATTGCATATTTCGTAACCAACTTGCCATTTAATGAATGATTCAAAATGCTTGGCTGTCTCTGCCACATGGATGTAAATGACAGGAATAACAGATCAGCCTGAAGAACATTGGCAGAGATATACAGGACTCCAAGACTGGAACAGAAAGGGTGATGGCGTGTGAAGGTTGCAGCTCAGGAGTGAGGGGAATTGGCAGAGCTGTGTAAGGGCCCAGACCTTTGAAAGCAGGGAGTTTTGAATGTCAGGATTTAGGTGTCTTTACATAGCAGCGTGGTAAAACGGGCACAAGGCCTATCATCATGATGGCCAGCTTAGGCCAAGGCTATCATAGGCCAGCACTCTCATGAAACTACATTCACTAATAAATTAAAAAAGAGAAAACTGCATTCAGTCTATCCTAACCCACATATTTTATCCCATAGAATTTGAACAAAGGTTACTCTGAGTAAAGCCTTTTGGCTTCTATGTTATGAATATTGATTAGGTGCCATTCTCCACAGCAGGTAAGGAACCAGTTATGCATCATTGAGATCCTGTCTTCTATTACTTTCTCAGAGCATATAGGCTCACTCTTTGAAATGCCTAGAGCTAAGTTGCTAAAGTATATAAGTATTACCAAAGTGTCCCTAGTGCATCAGAAAGTGGAATCAGCCAACTGTGAAATGAATTTGTATTTCCACCACTCTAATAACAACAGACTGCAGAGGGCTCTGCACTCAACACATTTGTTATATTTATTGTGGTGGAGAGACAGGGGCTTTGATGTCACTGATAAATGAAATTATAGCTAGTCAGAATTCCAAGTCTAATTGGCTGACAGATGGCCAAACTTTTAACTTTATTACAAGTTGCATGTCAAATCAAGAGTACAGAAGAGATGACAAACAGTCATCATCATATGCTTGGTTCTATTAAAATCTTTTGTCATGCCAGTCATTGATGTGACCTTCAGTATAAAAGTTATGGAAATCAATTCTGTACAGTATTTTTCATGATTGTTATGGAATGGGGAAACTTCGGTGATCTGAATCTTTGTGAGTTTAAGTGCTTTTTTCATTTTACTTTTGGTATTGCTTTGAATGTGGTAATACTAAAACTTCCAGAAAGTTGCTTTATGGTGGGAGGGTCCTTTTGTACTTTGGCTTGTGTACTTTGGGGAAATTGTGAACCCCTTAGCCTGTGCAGCGGAGCTGCTAGTCACAGGAGTAGTGCCAGTGACTTCAGTACAAATCATTACTGGAGAAAGCATTCCCACATTCCTGCACTGTAAAGAGACTTCTTTATCCTGGTGTCAGACTCTGGAGGAGAAAAAATTCTACAACAGCAAGCACAATTCAGTGAGGTGCAACAAGATCACTTGAACGTATGAAACATAAAATGTTTCTATGCATCGATTTCATCCCATTTTGCAACAATCTTTCCAACTTTCTTGATTGATTGACCCTTCAAATTTACAGCCCACATTTCTCTGAATGAAGTGCCCATGCCATCAAATCAATATACAGTTTTGTTCCTGCATTAAATACCTCTTTTTAGAGTGCTATTGAATCCATGTAGAAATGATCAGAGGGACAGATTTAACTTCCATCTGGATAAGAATTATAATAAAAAACAACAATAAGGAATTCCAAGCAAGTTATGTTGTTTTAAAGAATGAGATCAAGATTGTGATAATTTTTGTTGCTTTCAGATCCAACCAGCAATAGCAATTCTGTATGGGACATCTCAAAGCATAGTCATTCTGTGCCAATCAAGTGTAGCCCTGCTATCTGGGCAGTGCAACATTTTTGTGACAATTTATCACAAATAAAATTAAAATGAAAAATTCTATATCCATTTCAATAATGGTTTAAAAACCATTGACATGATGTCAAAAACTTTCACTACATTTATTTTTCAATTTTTGACCAGCTCCACTTAAAAAGCCTTCCCACTACTAATGAATACAATTCTGTGATTTGAAAGATCAGGATTAGCTCTTTGAGATGATGGATGTTCACCTTAACCTCATGGAATTCTTGTCAATAGTGATTTGGCTCAAGGAACTATCCTTCTAGCTGAGATACCTCTCCCAAAAGATGCGAACTTGGGGATTTGGCTTAGCATCAATAGTATTAAAATTTATATCCACATGCTTGCTGGCTGGCAAGTAATATGGGGAATTTGATAAAACTGGTTCTTTGTATATTAGCAAATAATATTGACTGGGTATATATCAATATATTTCAAGATATATTTTGGCAGACTATAAATCAGGAGATATAAGAAATAGAAAATCTGTATGTGCACTGATATCATCCCATCTAGGAGTCCAGTATTTATCTTTACAAAAGTCTTCATGAAAAAGATATTCCTTTAATGGTGTTACGTCAGAATAAATTTTTAACTTTCCCATTCTTCAGACTTTGATCAGGGAGGGGGACCAGGAAAGCTATAAGCTTTATTTAAGTAAGTGATTTCAGGAGCACATAACTAGTTAGGTGCCTGTCTAAGGTTTCAGGTGAGAGGTGGGCACTCTGAGAAACATCAAATGCTTGGTTATCTCAGGTTGTCTAAGCAGTCCATGACTTGAACACTCCAAAACAGGGGGCTGGGGGAGATGGCAGGCTCAGTATTTTCAGAATTGCCCTGGGGAACAAAAAGACTGAAAAATTAGGGGGTTCCAGAGCCATGATTCCAGGGGGCCCAAATTAAGATGCCCAAGCTGCAGTTCCTCATCAGCTACTCTACGGCCTGTGCACACAGAGAAAGAACTTCCCCATGTACATTTGAGAGACGCAGAGGTGGAGAAAGTCCATGGTGGACAGGATTTGCAGAAGTAAATTCGGAAGGTGAAGGTGAGTCACAGCAAGAGACGTGGAGGATGTGGAAATGGTTGGGACATATCAAATCTTCAGGGGAGAGGGTTACTGGAGAGTTGGGGGAGGACAGCACTGGAGAGAAGTTGCAGTATAGCACATGGCCACTTTGGGGCTGCAAATCAAGAGAGATCTAGGAAGAAAAGACAGCAGGTAAAGAAGGTGGAGGCTCAGAAAAAGAGAGGTAATTATCCCTGCAAGGTCTCAGAGCTTTGACAACGTTCCTCAGCAGAGATGCCCAGATTGTCCCAGACATGCTTCGAAAGCCATCCAGCCCCACTATGAACTGTAGGGGTGTTCATGAGCTTGAAGACAAAGAGAAATACCATTCCATTCAGTGTCATCACTGTACTCAGCATCCTTGCCACGGAGGATTTTTAAAGGAAAAGCCCTTGGGTACTCCAACTCCCACTGCAGGCTCTAGAGGAAAGCCCAATGGCTACTCATACCTTTCGAAAATATTGTCCATAATGCATTTGAAAAGCCCCCTTGATGCAAAGGAGGGTTGGCTAAAACCTACCAGTAAATTGTTTCTTAATACAACATTGGTGACAGTGTCTTTGGTCACACCAAGGCCATACTTGTAATATTTCTCGCTCAACCAGAAGCAGAAAGCGTTAGGCAATTTGAAAGCTATTTATTTTTACAAAACAGCAAGAGTCCTGTGGCACCTTAAAGACTAACAAATTTATTTGGGCATAAGTTTTTGTGGGCAGAAACCCCCTTTGTCACATGCAAATTATTTTTACAAAACTTTTCACCCCATTTTATGGACTGAGAGATTAGAGGGTTCAGAAAACCATCTAGACTTTTGAGTATTTAGCTGATTGAAACAAATCCCTGAACCTTTTGTGATCTGGCCATCTCTGCCTTACTTCTTTCCTTGGTACACAAGTCCCACTGTTGCATATTGGATTTCAGCATAAAAGTGATGCAGTTGGTTCAAGCCTGCTTTTATGGGACTGTTTTATACTAAAGTGCAAACGCAAACCACACCCATTATTCTTTGCTTTCACAGATTTTCCCTTAGTGCAGAAAACTATCTTCTCTCTCTCACACACACACACACACGATAGTTCTATGATCTAGCACAGTCAAGAAAGAAGACACAAAAGTGGGAAGATTTCTGCTAGCTTTAGACTGCTTTGGACATTAAGGTTGCAGTCCTACAAATACTTATGTACATAAATAGTCCCATCAACTTCATTGTGATTACTGATGTGCATACTGATAAGCGTATGCATAAGTATTTCCAGGATTTGGGCCTAGTCTCTTGTGAGCTGTAATACTTTCATCTAATTTTGGTTGTTGGGCTTAATGTATGGGTGTTGTTGTTTTCTTCTGGCCTTAAACTCTATGATTCTAAAGTAGTATCAGGGCAAAAAACTCATACCTTATGAATGCACTCATACCTTATGAAGTTTTTGAGAGTGCAAAATTTATTTGTATTTATTCATTTATTTGGGTGCAGTAATGGTTATCCACGTACTGAAATAGCATCTTATGTTAACGTTTAAATTAATTCAATTGATTTTTGCCAAGAAATCGGAAACAAAAAAGTAAAGAGTATGTTTTTTCTTAAATTCCAGAATTGTTAGAGAACAATAAAAGGGCGGGAAATGGTTACTTGTAAGTGTGAACTGAGGAGGAAAGTTCATCGAGTTTTAACAAAACTAGCATCTTCAAGTGATGTTAATTATTTGTAACTACTTTTGATATTTTCTATTTAGAGCAGCTTTGATAAAAGATTTCCAACAATTGTTGGAGTGTCTGTTTTTGAGACAGTATTTAGTAGTTGATGGAATAAATTATTCCTTTCTGGGAATGTTTCCAGATTTGAGTTGTACTTCTTTCCATTAGAAATTGGAAATGTCCAGCTTTTGAATTTTGTTGTTTGACCATGGACTATGAAGATGAGCTTCACATCAGGAACTGGATACTGACTTAAGATCTCAGTTTTGAAGACCATTATTGCGAAGAAGTTCGAATACAGTGGTATGTAAAGATAAATATTCATTTATTCTGTTGAGAAAATGATGGTCTCACATCTTCAGTGGTGTCTTTTCCATGTAGATGTTATAGCACCAAACCATCTGTTGTTAATGATGTAATTGATCTATCCTTCTGGGAGAAGAAAGTGGCCTAAATTTTCAAAAGTTTCTAGTAATTTTATCTTGCTACAGCTTTAAGGGGTCCTGAAGGTATGTACTTAATTTCAATTAAGGTGTGTCCAGTTGAGCACCCAAAATTTAAAATGTAGGAAAAAATGCTCAACTGGTTAAAGATATTTTATGTTGTGTTTCTGCAATGAAAACCCAGAATGCAATGTGTTTTGTCGTGCCTTCATTTATTTGGCATCTGTAATTAGTCTCTCATATTTTTGGTAATATATTGCAGTGCTGTATTGTTTCAGCAAATATGCTAGTGACAAATTTCAGCATTCCTTAACTTGGTGTGATTTCAGTTGATATCTTGGCAGTTCTATTAATCCCTCTGGGCATCAAGTGCCAAAATACTATTGAATAATGAAACAAACTTTCCAAAAACAGAGAGTTTATGGAACAATAAGAAGGAATTAGCCAGTAACAGAACAGGTAAAAAAAAATCTTATTTTTAACAGGAAGTTTAAAAAAACATTTTTTCAATTTTGGGGGACAATTTCCTGTTTTTAAAATTAGAAAACAATACCTGAAGATTCTTCAGTTTCCACAAAAAGAAATATTAAAAAAATCCCAAATTTTTCAGGTTAACAAAAAGTTGGGACCCTGTCTGATGGGTGATAAAGTTCAGCAATTTGATTTGGATAAGCACCCAGACCCTTGAGCTGTGCATCCGAACCTATATATCTGTTGTGTAGCAGGGTGGGGGGGGGGAAGGTAGATGTACTCCGCCCCCCCGTGGGTCCTGTGCTCTTCCGGCCTGGCCGGTGGTGCAGCTGGGGGAAGGTGAGCTGGAGGGGTGGGGAGGAGACGGGGCCTGCTCTGCCCCTGAGTCCTGCTACCTTCCCTTGGGTCAGTCTGTGGTCCGCTCCCTGCTTCCCCAGATGGGTCCTCTGCCTCCGGTGTTGTGGCAGCAACCGTGGGAACTCCAAGCTTCTGCAGATTGCAGGCTGCAAACTGCAGACTGCCAACTCCAAACTGCCAGCTCCAATCTGCAGGTTTTCAAACTGCAAACTCTAATCAATAAACTGTAAACTCTACTCTCCAAACTCCACACCTCCTTACTCCAGACTCCTCACTCCACAACTGACTGCTTGCCCTGCAGGCTTTTGAGTGTTTGGGGCGGGGCTTCCTGATTGGCCTCAGCTGGCCTGATTGGTTAAGCAGCCCCAGCTGGCCTAACTGCCTAATCAGGCCCCCTGCTGAGTCACCCGGGGAACAGGGCTTTGCTGAGCCTGGGGCTGATATACATGCCCTCCAGTACTCTGGCATAGCCGTCAGGCCTGACCCTGTCACAGTTGACTCAGCAAAACTGAGTTTTAAATCTTGGAAGAGAAGGTTTTCTCCTGAGGATCCTGACCCCTTCCCCCCCTTTTCTTTTTTTTTTATTATGGTGCTCAGATTAGTACTACTATGGTAAGCGGCTCACACCATACAAGATTTTATTTTTTATGTTGTTTTTTTCCCAGACTCCCAAAATGGTTCAATTCAGATTTGGTCTGAACTTTGGTTAGGCACTCATATACAATGAGCATTCTATAAATACCACAGAAAGACACAGATAGTTTGGGCCCAGCTCCTATTCCATCAAAACCATGTTCATCCATAGTTGTTGGGGTAAAGCACTTTGTATGTTATTGTCAGGTTTTTTGGAAACTTAAACACAAAGTTTAATTCCATATGCAAATCAATTCCATCATCAATCCATCTTACCAAAGGGTTGTCATTTTGGGGCGTTATATCATTACATGACAATTGATTATCCTAATATTAACAAACAACAGAATTTAAAGCATAGGTAAGACTCCTAATCTGCAAAGCTCTTTACAAACATTAACTAATGAATCCTCACAACAGCCATGTGAGTTAGCTAAGTATTATTAGCTCCATTGCACAGAGGAAGGAATAGATACTGAGGTTTTCAGGGTGATTTTCCAGTGATGGTATTGGGATACACAAAAGAGAATGGTGAGCTCGGTTATACACATGCCTAAAATTGGAGGCATTTTTAACGTGGTGAGTGAACAGTCCAAAAGTTCTGAGAGTTTTGTCCCTGCTCTGGGCTGTTCCAGCTGCTTGGACTCTTTAAATCTAGCTGAGCATAGCTCTGCCTATCAGTTACTCAATGCAAGAGTATCCTTGCGTTGCTCCAGCACCCTGGAATGGTGACCAGCAGGTAAGAGGGAGAACACAGAGGTCCAGGAAGCATATATGGTATCTCAGATGGTCAAACTGCTTGGATCAGCAGATTCAGCGTGAACAGCTCGCCACGTCAAATGCATTACGCCTGCTCAGAGCAGCTGCTGGACATGGATGGCATAAAAGGAATATCAGATACTGCGTCAGCATTTTTTTTTATGCTAAACAGGTACATTTCAAATAAAAATGTGAAACTATGTCAGAAAACACCTTTGGTCAGCAGCATCTCAGACCACTGAACATCAGGCGAAAGCTTTTATTAAAAAAAAAAAGTCCCACTTGTCAATAGAAGCATTTCCTGCTGACCTGTCCTGGCTACATTTGAAAATTGGGAGGAAAGAGCCTGACCTATTAATTTAAGTTGTATTAATCAGTCAGCGGTATCAGTTAATTCAGTTTTCTGGTGCTAAGAAGTTCATCGACAACAAAAAGCCTTTGTTGTTAAACCCCCATAGGACCATGGCCTCACACCCCCACTGACACTGCCAACAACAAATGTGTTGCTGAGTTTATTAGTGTTACTGGAAGCAGTTTTGCTGGACTCGCTGCCCACAGAAATTGGCCTGACCACATCCACTGACAAAACACAGCACAGGAATGACTTGTTTTAACCTCTTTATGGGTTGCTTAAAAGCAGTATTCAAATGACCAACCACAAAACTTAAAAAATAAAATAAACTTAATAAAATACCTTACTAAACAATCCATAGTGTTCCAGAGGGCTCTTATTCCTCAAACCCAACCCCTTCAACCAGAATACCAGTAAGCGTTGCAAACTCCAGTAACAAACCACATTGTCTCTTTTATAGGAAAGTAATTTAATTGTCTTCTGCTGAGGTAACTTAATCAGCCATCCCTGCCCCCATATCTAGCCATTGAAACAAACTGGGGGGGAGGAGGAATTCTCTTCCTCTACCCTAAGAAAGAGTTTAATCCATTCCCTGCCATAGCTTATGTGAGTGTTATTGCCCAGTCAGAATTATCCTTGGGGACAGCAGAGCAAGGTGTTTCTGTTGCTGTTTTTATGTGGGCCCAGGCAGTTGTGCAAATTGTTTTTTCTGGGTTTGGCAGGCCAGGCTGGCCCCTTTACATATGGTGACACACAGGGCAAAATTCCAAAGATCATGTTTTAATGCCAGAAATGGAGATTTTCTGGTGGGAAAAAAAGAAGCCAAATACAAATCTCTTTAACAAAGGCACCTGAGGCAAGATACTCAATAGCATCATGTCCTGCTCCTGCAGCTAGCACAAGAGACTTGTGGGGCAGGATTGAGGAGCCTCCCCAGAGTGAATACTACTGTGCCTGTACCACCAGCTCCGTGCTGCCCCCAAAGGAGTTACCATGGCAAAGGGTGAATTCCAGATCAGAGGCAGGCTGAGTGGGGCGCCAGCGAGGAGTGTGCTGGGACAGCCCACCACCTCAGTGATTCTACACCGTCAGTGCCAGCTAAATCAGACCCCAACCCCTTCTTCATTCCATCCCTGCACTTCACCCATGTACTTCCAATCTTAAATCATAGAGCCCTTCTGCAGCAGCCTACAAGCAGTCTGACGTACTCCAGCCTGGTCCCTGAACTTGTGTGGAGTGAACGTAGTCAAAGCGTATAGGATGCTTGAGAACTGTCCCGTATCCCCAAAATTCTAAAAAAACCCAAAACAGGTCCTTAAATCTCAGGTAAACAGATAGACATTTGCATAAATCATGCTGCTTCCTCCTTCCTGAGGCCTCTAGTTTAAAAATGGACAGACAATTTTGAAGAAAGAAGTCTCATTTTAGAGTGAATTTTTATAGGCAAGTTATAAATCTCTGAAATTAGGAGTTTATAAAGGAAACGCTGACACAACCTTAACTAGAATGGCGTGAATAGCTTCGCTATAATAAATCAGTCACTTGTCTTATAAGTCTGTCACATGTTCTATAAATCAGAAACTTGGAATGTAAATCACATATTTAAAAGCACTTGTTCATAAATCAGCTATACAGATCAACACTAGGAATAATATTTTGGCAGTAAATCACTTTTTGCAAAGATGTTCTCCTATGTCAGTTCATTGCATTACTTAAAAATTACTTGAAGTTCTATTTCAGGGACTCTATAAGTGAATCTTCAGAATGTGATTTTCCTAATACACCCTGTTTTAGACTACAACTATGAACATAAGTGATATTTCATAACAGAAGGCAATTCTGAATGATCATTGTAAGCCTTCCGTTAGCCCAATGGAAAACCTTTTTTATCATCATTTGTATTATAGCAGCTCTAGTTGAAATCAGAAATCCATTGTGTTAGGTACTATACAAAACAGATACTGAGACAGCCCCCAAGAAAAATGCTTATAAATAAATAGGCAAAACAAAGAGCGTGTAGGGAAAAAGAGGAATAGCGAGGCCAAGTGCTCAACCAAGGTCACACAGCCAATCAGAGGATGAGCTGGAGATAGAACCCGGGCCTTCTGTTTTCCAGCACATTGCCCCACCGACCAGAGTACAGTATCTCTATGCTATATAGCTTATCAAGACGTAGTAACAAAGCTTTGCCGTTTTACAATCCATTTCATCAAGGACCTCAAAGCACTTTACAAATATTAATATATTAAGTTTCTACCCTGTCTGGTAGGTAAGAATTATCCTCTAATGAAGAAACTGACGCACAGAAAAATTACATGGACTATGAATAATTGAAGCTGTGCGTGATTCAGAATATTGTTGCCGTATATTGTGCTCAAAATGGAGGAGCAATAACTTGCAAACAGTATTCTGCCTGGTAAATCTAAAATGACTATATTTTTCAACAATATTTTTAAGCCAAAAATTTATGTATAGGGGTATTTGTTGGCATGCACGTAAGGCCAGAATCCACCATTTTTACAAGTCTTTTATTTGGACTGTTTTCTGAGCTACTCGCACTATGTTCCCTGCCATCAAATCCAGACTCCGATTCTGCACCTGGATACATATTGTCAGACACGAGCACTCTCATAGAGCTCCATCTTCTTCAGTAGGTTCCATATGGGCATGGGGTCAACTTGAGTGTATCCAGGCCCTAGTGTAAAACTGAATAGGATCAAAGTCAACGGAAAGACTTAAACGGGCTGTGGATCATGCTCTCGGTGTAGCACAAAGTTTATAGATAGGGAGGAACTCGAAAGCCACAGGCAAAATGATTTTTTGAGATTATTATAGACTGCACAGGCAGCAGTGGCTATAATTAAGGTAGTCCAACGCTTCCCATTAGAAGGCTCTGTTCTCAGTTGCTTATAGTTTTAACCAATTTTAACTTCACTTTAACAAACTTAATTCTGGAATTTCACAATATTTTTAACACCATTTATTTCTATGTAATTAGTTCCTTATTTGCAGAATAACCAGATTTTTTTAAAAAGGTGGCTTTGCAGAATAAGGCCAACAATGAAAGAACGAACTCTAAGAATAGTTATTTAATTTTCTAAATTTTTGATCCATTAGAAGATCTCTGTGCCGGTGCCACATTTGGAAGAAACATGAAAAATGTTAATGTTATTTTACCTACCTAGCTATTGCACTTGTATTTGAGGAAGTTCTAAGCCATTGATTTTTAAAGCACCATTCTCCAGATCAATGGCACGATATGGCCCTGTGGTTTTCAGCTATGTGCCGGAATTTTTCCTACTAAAGGGAGAAAAAACAGAGTAGGCACAAGACGCATCCTGGGTTATTTTTTCGTTTGCCAATGTAGATTTGCTAACATGTTTTGTTTTGGCTTTTTTTACACTGCAGAGTCCTTTGAAAATGAATTTGGACCCTGTGACCTTTTTCAGTGCTATGAGAATGCTGCTCTCTGCAGGCCCTGCTGCTTCTTAATATAAATGTTTAATGTGAAACACAACTCTAAGTAAAAGCTATTTATCTTTTCTTTAATTTCCTTAGTGCAATTAGAATTTGAAGTGCTCACACTTGTTAGAATGGGCTGAATTTGCAGTGTGTGTTTACAGAACAATAGCAACACAGGGAAAAGATCATCAGCATTCACTCTTAACTCTGTCCTGTAGCATACAAACAGATAGGGGGAACAAACATGCTAGGTGATGTTACTACATAGAAAGCCAGTAACTGATGAAAAGATATTGGTTCTAAAACAAGTCACTGCAATCAGAGTTGGAATAACTCTCTTTTCTTAGGAAACTTCTTTGTTTTCAAAGGTCTTTGTATCAATTCAAAGCATGTAGGCAAAACAGTTGGTCAGATTCTGATCTCAATTCCATTGTTATAATTCTTTCAAATCAGTGGTATTATTATGGGTTTGAGCCAGTATGCTCACTGAGATCAGAATGTAGGCTAATGTATTTTCCGGTTGTTGGGTTGATTTATTTATTTATGTTATTTGTTTGTTTATTTTCTCATTTCTACTTCCTCATAAGGACTACTGTAGATTCAAGAGAAGGGATTTTCGCATAACTGTGATTTCTACAGGGAGGTACACGGTGTTATTTATATATGAAGTATTACAGAAGTAGAAGACGTTTCCTTATACCCTAAAAATAATGCTATCAGTAACTTAACCTCATAGCTATCCCAGTTTACAGGGATGGCACACATGCATCAGTTAATTAGCAACGGGACAAAAACCTTGCTCTCCCTCTACTCGTGAAAGGACAAAACCTTGGAAAATTCAGGTGACTGGAGCACAGACGGGAACTCCTGCATTTGCAATATTGCCAACCCCAAATGTTCAAAAATCATGAGATGGGCTTTAAAGCACAAGAGGATTTCAAAGTAATAGATAAGTTGTTCTTTTTATTTGCCTTCTGCTTTTTGAGCTTTTAGGATGCACATTTTGAAGCTTTCTCCACAGCCACGAGGAAACTTACTTTTTCTGAAGAATGAAGGCTGAAGTCATCACATATTCACTTGATTGCTGGAGCTGAGGCTTTAAGGGAAACAAGAATTATCACGAGACTTGTGACAAAATTATGAGAGTTGACAACACTGAGGCCCATCTTCCTCCACTTCCTCAGATTCTACAGGAGCCCCTCCAACATGGCTTACACTGAGCAGGCGTTCGTTGGCAAAGAGGGGATGGATGCAAGAGAACAGCACTCTCCACTTCATTGTCTCCCCTATTTCACACATTCTAGCAATATGGCAAAGTGGCTGAGACAAGCGTTTGCTATGGAGGCCTGGATTCCATCTACAATTCTGCCACGGGTGGCCTCATGCAGTCTCTCAATTACATCAGTGAATGTGGAGGACTGATATTTGTGTATCGCCTAGGACAGCGGTATGCTGCCTTGTTCAGTGATGAGGATTAGGAAGCACACAGAGTAATTAACACCAGCTGTTAGAAGAGATGAGATTACAAGTCATTACTAAAACAGTACTTGTCGATTAGATTGGAAAATAGTACATCTAGTGTTTTGTTAACGTTGCAGAACTACCTATTTCTAAGCAACTGAAAACAAAGGTTATAATGGGACGTGTTAGGCAACTTTAATATAGGAGTTGCTACCCAGTCTCCCAATAATTGCAGAGTCTGTGCAGTTGATATAGCCATAACGACAGGTGAGCATCAAAAGGACTAGACTTTGATATCAGTAGGAAGAGGCATTGGAGCGTTTTAAAGAGTATCCAAATAATCTGAACATTTCTAGAAATTAGATTGGCTGATGCACTCAACAGTCCTCAGAGAGAGAGAGGCCATACAAGCCTATAGTCTTTGTGATCTGCAGGTTTTGTGATCGCGTTGGCTTCTTGAGTCTCCAAAATTTATGCTGTTAATTTCACCAAAATGAGATTTATGGTATTTTCTACTCTAATGCTAACCAGAAAATGGAAGCAGGGACAACAATTAAATGAACAATACAGAATCTTAAAACACGGTTTTAGAAATAGGCATTCGTTTGGGAGTATGGAGCAAAGGCAGAGAAGGCCACATTGATCGCAGCTGGTTCACTTGACTCTTGTCATTAGTTCTTATTACACAGACTTCAGAATTCTGCTTAAGATATTTAACCTAATTGTGGACTTTTCTCTCCCTGTATTTTGGATTTGCTGACTATATCCCAAGTCCACAAGCTTGAGTCTGCTATTGAGATTTAAAAAAATTGGTGCTGAAGCTTTTTCCTCATGTGCCTTATTGTGAAATTTGCAGATGGAGAGAAGAGGAGGAAACATTGTACCAAGTGAATGATGGTATTTACATAGCTCAGGTTCATATAATTTTTTAGGACATGTTAGCAGCTGTGTTTGTGTTTTTTGAATCATTTCAAAATATTTTGAAAAGATATTAAAATCTTTGCCAAGCAATACATTTTTAAGATTCACACAGGCTTGCAGCTGAAAAAAATATTTTGAAAAATAACCTTTGTATTCCAAAGGGATTTTGTAACTGTGCAAAAGGAAATTGAAAGTATTTGATAGTTATTTGTAAAGAATTATGTCCAGATTCATGAAGGATTTTAATAGTATGTTATAGTGTAGATAAAGTATTTCTTCGGTACAGGTATTTCCAAAGAATCTCTCAAGGATTCTTGAACAATCTCAGTAGTAATTGAAAGGATTACAGAACTATTTCTAAAGTACAAAGGAAACCTGTTAAATGCATGCATTTGTGAGCAGATAAGGTTCTTCTTTCTCTAACAAAGTTTAGATTGCTCAATTGCAAACTTCACTTTGATACACAGGAAATGACTTTTTTTTATAAACTGGCATTTATTGAATTTTTGAAAGTGTGCGTGTGAGAGAAAGGAATGAGGCAGGCAGCAGAAGGAATTACCTGGTCCATCATCAACAAGGGGTTAAATCCAGCTCAGTTTATGTCTCACCTTGCATAAAGGCTCTGGGCAATAGCTATCTGAGCCATGGTTTAAGAAACAAAATGGAGGATGGGAGTAGGGGGGGGAGAGAGAGAATGTTTTGAGAGGGTTGGGGTGATTTTCTACTGGAGAACAGTTTACCA
Organism: Mesoclemmys tuberculata; assembly: GCA_007922155.1. NCBI lineage: Eukaryota > Metazoa > Chordata > Testudines > Chelidae > Mesoclemmys > Mesoclemmys tuberculata. Next base: position 28,688,949 of record ML675622.1, read on the forward strand.
TACTTTTGGGTTATAATAACCTCATTTCTCAACAAAAAGTCCTTGCAGCTGCAATGATTTTTTTTCTGCTGAGTCATTGCTACAATATATTGAAGAGAGCAATTAAATGCAGGCGGGGGAAAATCACTTTGGATATACAAAGAGTATTTTCCTAGGACCATATGATTTACTATGCGAAGCTATATATACAGTCCATGGGAGCTGCCATGAGGGGCCTGCCCTAGAGCTCACTGAAGTGAACGGGAGCCTTTCTATTAACTAAAATAGGTTTTGGATTAGACCCCGGATGAGGAGGTCCAACTAAGTTGGACATGCCAAAATTAACACAAAGGCCTATTCTCAGACTACAAATACATTATAAAAATATCGTCTTACTGTAATATCTAAATGCAACAAGATCACAGTGGTGGCATTTTACATCCATGTGGCACTAAGGTAAATGACAGGGCAAGTGGGCAAGAGAATCAGGCCTCCCCAGCAAGGTGGAGAGGTGGTTTTCCCTGCTGTCCTGGGCCATAGTTTCTCTGTCTCCCCCTGATGTGCAATATGCTGAAACCAGGTAGTCCACCTAACTGCTGTCATCCTGCCCCACAGGCATCTGCATATCAGCAATGCTATACTGCTTGTTCAGTGGCCTGCGTCTGCATGGCTGGAAAGGCAAAGCATTCATTTAATACTTTTGCTTAGTCTCATACGCATGTGCAAAACAACAGATTTTCCTAATCTCATTCTCAGAAATTGCAGACAATTTTTTTGCTGAAACTTCCTCCCTCCAAAAAATCAACCTGAAGTAGAAACTCAGCATGGAAACTTTCAGCCTGAACAGTTAGGCTGAAAGTTAGGCAAGACAATAAGTAACTGACAGTAGGGTCTCACTATGGTAGTGTCCAGTAACCTTAACTGCAGAAACCATGACCTGCACCACCAGTAGATGACATCCAATTGGAACTTCCAGGAGAATTTAACAATGCAGAAATCCCAATCGGATTTATTTTAGGAAAAAATAATGAGGACATTTTGGTGACCGCAGCTGGTCAGGACTTCAGTTTCAGATCTTAAAGGGAGCCCCTCCATCTGCACGCTCACTCCAACACCACACCGGAGGGTTGGGTCAGACTCAGTGAGAGAAGTGCCATTGACCGAAGCCCCAGCAGCACCACTCTTGACACTGGTGGCTCCGTAGTTACTTGTCTTACCGTTGAGATCTCCTTCCTAAGAGCGACATTTTGGAGACTACCCACACTGAGAAGGTGTCCTGTCACCTCTGAAGTTACAGGGCAGGGTTGCCCTGGTGCTCTGGAGTTTGGTTCAGATCCCTGACACTAGAAGCCTGCCCACAAGCCCAAGGTCTCACCCTGGCTTCCACCAGTGGAGTTACCGCTTTCTAGCGACACCAACAACGCCTCCAGTCTCAAGTCTCCCCAGATTTGTCCACCCTGAGTTTTTAATTACCAGACATTCAGGCTGGTCCCCCCTCTAACAGCGTGAGCCTGCTCCCCTGCTATCAGTTCATTTTGGCACACACACACACTCCACACCATTTTCATAACTGACACCTGTGTGGGGAGAAGCTCTCCTGCCGATAGAGCACAGGGGGAGTTAGGGTCAGTATAATTATGTTGCTCAGGGGTGTGAAAAGGGAGTTTTCATATTCACCATTCTGCGCCATCTTTTCTATAACACAGCATGCTCATGTGACAAGGCTGTATTACACAGAATATAGGTTAAGTCAGAGATGTGATCCTCCTTTGTGGCTATTTACTGGATTAAGCAAAAATGTCTCTCTGGTGAAACTGCTTTGTCACTTCGGAAGTCTTTTCTCTCTCTCTCACATTTTCCCAGGTGCATTTTCTCTTCATTCATTCTTGGGAAGCTGCTGATAACAGTTCTTTTCTCCTGCTTTTCTCCTGCAGGTTTCTCTCTCTACACCGTTGTTTATCTTGTTTTTTCAGCCTATGCCAGCTCTTGTATTCGATCCATGCAAATTATTATGCAATCACTGGATTCCATTTTGACAATGCAATTTTAAATTACTGAAACATACAGAAGCAGAAGATATCTCCCTGTACTTCTCTCAATGTGCACAGCCTTTCACTGTTTGTAGGGATAGGTAAATGATAGGTATACCAAAGCACATACTATGTAATCAAATTAAAGCTGGTGCAGCAGATTCCTTGGAACTACTTCCAAGGAAGTGTATCCTTCTCACTGGCAGCATGTTTATTTTAATATACAATGTTGCAAAATATCACCTTACTTTTGCTATTTGCCTGAAGGAAATTCATTTCAAATATGAGATTTTGACACAATATTTACCATTCAAGTCCTGCAGCTTTTATTAAAGGGGTAAGAGATGGTGGCAGGGGATTTAAAAGAGAGAATTAAAAACAACTGTTGCCATTTTAATCTTATCCAGTAGTTTATTGCGAAGTCAAAGATAAAGATAGGAAGACAGAGGATAATCCAATTGTATAGTATTGCATAGATGATCACAACATATTTTAAATCTGGCTATAAACTGTATTTACCGAGAACATCTTCTTAAAGATAAGGCTCTTATAAGAAGAATACAGAGAACAATCTAAGGTAAAATCCTAGCATCACTGAGTCAATGGCAAAATGCCATCAATTTCAATGGGACATGGATTTCGCCTCCAATAGGTAAAGATAAACCTAAACAGCAGCAGCAACAATGGGGATATAGGTTCACTGGAGTTCAGAGTGCAACTATTAGGTAACAGTCTTTTTTACCTCAAGAACACTGCTACAAAAGATGCCCAAATAGGCTCAATATCTTTTAGATGACCGAGCATGGGAAATAACTTATTAGCCTCGCCTCAGCTCCTTCTGGACTAGTCTTTTAAAAGAAACAGGCAGAGCAATTCCACACAGACACCAGAAACCATCCCATATGCATACACTAAAGCCCTTCTTTCTCTCGCCTTAAAATGGGTGGATGTCTGTGGCCTTTAGAACATATAAACATTGGACTGGCTCCTACACTCATTGAAGTTAATTATAGAATTGCCATTTTGATTCAACTGGCCCTTTGAATAAAGATACTAGTTTCTTAGTTAATTAAAAATACAATTGTTGTTTAAATTCTCACCACAGAGAGGGTCTTATCCAAAGCCCAAAAAATAATAGCCCCCATTGGCTACTCATGGTGGGAGGAAAGGAGGTCAGTATTAAAAGCAACATTGTTAACCCATTTGTGACCTTCAATAGAACTTCTTTCTGTGTGGGCAAAATAGGACTAAAGGCTGAATTTATTTTTTTAAAATGACAGGACCACAATGTAAAATGGGTTTCATGGAACTTAATCATACCATGCCTTGTACTATAGTTAAACAGCAACCTTTATTATATAATCTGTGTATGAAAGTAAGACCTGTGTATGAAAGCAACAGTAAACCAAACTAGAAAACTAGCAGGACAGACCAAGTAAAGTATTCTAAGAAAATATACTAGACATCCCTTCTGTTTTGGAATGCAATATCTTCTAAAATGCTCTGACCCTATTGTACCAGTTGTTGATTTAAAATGAAAACATTTCCTATTCAGTTGCTGCTGTGAAAATTCCCCATGAGGCTGCCTAACCTGCATAGCCAATTTTTAATTTAAATTATTCAAAATAATCCCTAACAGGGAAACTGTAGCTGTCCAAATTAATAGGAAATAACTGTCCATTGCTGTGCATAGTTCATTTTACATAGCTTGTATAAAAGAGCCAGTTTTATTTCCAATATTCATTTCTCATACCGTAATTTACTAAAAATCTTATATTCTGCATTCTCAACAACGCATGTATATCATACATATTACATACAAAGATATGCTAAGGTTGCAAAATCAAGCACTCAAAACTTAGGATATGCCAGAATTAAGGTTGAGAGTATGCATTATGATACAGCTTTTCATTGCATGATCACACACTAGTTTTTCAAAAGGACCTCCTGCCTCATTCAGTGCTCAGGACAGATGGTTCTCATTGAATAAGCAACTATTCAGTATTTCTTTTTATCCTCCTCATTCATTGTGTGGCTCTATGCCAGAATGACTGTGCACACTATCCAACCCTTGCAATGAATATAAAGTCATTAATTTCCTCATGAGATTTCCTATGACACTCATCATCATAGTATTTTCATGTTGCACAGACATTAATGGATTCAGCTTTACCACAATCCGTTGAGATGGGGTATATTATCCCCTTTTTACAGCTAGGGAGCTGAGACACCAAGGGAGTAAGGTCAAAAGTGTGCACTAATTTTAGGTGCCCAATTTTGGAGTGCTAGAGCCTGATTTTTTCAGAATACTTAGCATTAGATAGCACATTACATGTTCAACACACAGCTCAGCATTTTTACAAAACTGGTGCCAAATATCTCATGTTGGGCACTGAGAAAATGGTAAACACTCATGAAAAACAAGTGACTTGCCATCATCAAATTGGGACTTTACAGCTGTGGCAGGAATAGAATCCAATTCTCCAGCATGGCATTCAACTTCCTTAAGCACAACACCAATGACTTTGTTCCTGCAATTCTCTGTTTCATTCAGTATACAGCTTCAGATTCTGCAACAAATGGGGCAGTGGTCCTACAGAAAACAGCTTCATTCACTGCACAATTCCCTGGGTATGTCCATTTTGTACACAGAATGAGGCAGTGTTCCTGTGGAAAAAATAGCAGGTAATGATGTAATTAAAGGCTGTATCATAATTCATGCACATAAGGCAATGATATATAATGATATGACATACCTGCGACCTTAATTCTAGAATTTCCTAAATTTTGAGTGCTTGACTTAATATTCTTCTAACATAGATTTAACTATATAAGATGTAACTTAGTAAATAGGAATTTCATCATATGGCATCATATCAACACCTACATGGGTCATCAAAAGAGTTGGAACCTTTAGATCCATAGAATAGACCTCTCCAACTTGAATTAATGGAGTAACTGATAGCATCCCACTCCTCACACCTCTGCTTGCAAGTAAGCCTACTTCCTCCATGATACCTGGACTGCACCAGCAGCATTAAGAGCACAGGAGAGAGAGCTTCCCTACTGTCAGTTCTGGCACGTGATACCATGGAGGTTCCCAGCAGCCAGAAGGAGCAGTTCTTGCCCAGATTCTACAGTCCTAGGATGGAGCAAGCTTAGACACTTTATGGGGATGGCACAGGATGAATCTAATCACCTTGTAGAAGCTGTGTAGGAATGGAAAATATTCAGCACAGATGGACTCTTCTGAGAATTTCCAGACTCTTCGAAGAGCTGCCAAACTCTGACAAATTTCATGTGTGAATTGCAGTTTTTCAAAGGTTTTCAATTTGGCCAAAATTGGGTGGATTTTAATAGTGAGAGCTGACACAAACACCATTATCACATTTCATGTCCCTGCTGCAATTAAAACAGAACAGTAGAAAGAATTTTTTAGCATGGGGAAAACTTATGTTTTCCTAATCTCGTTCTGGGAAAAGATGGAACTATTTTACCCAAAACTTAAAAAACCCCAACTCATCCTGAGACAGACACCTAACATTATTCCGATTGAAATTTTTTGTTACAATCGTAAACAGGATCTTATAATAGAAAGTGGTAGGCAAACTTCAATAGCAGAACTACTAACCCTACTTATAGTACACAGACACAGTGGCTATTCTCCGTCTGATATTTAACATGAGGTTTTATTAAAACTGACATGAATTGCAGCAAGATGATTGAAAAACAAATCTTTGCAGGTCTTATGTGAGACAGAATGCTTTGCCAGACATGTTCACTTGTGTAACTCAACAAGAAACTTCCATGACTTTATCAGTCAGGAAAAATGTTGAAAAGCACAGTTTTTCATAAATCACAGCAGAATGATAATGTTCCTGAATCTTAATGAGCAAAACCTAGGATTTTTTCATCCTTTTGTTGCCTAAATGAGAGTTCCAGCTTCTAAACTACTTTCTTTGTACAAACAATGCTAATAGATTTAGTATGGGACCAGCAAATATATTATTACTATTAATTATTTAGGTATTATTTAAATTTATACAGAATAATAAAGATACATGATGCTCGACAATGGGAAAATATACAGAACACATAACAATGTCCCAACACTAAAGAGCTTGCAGTATATTGTCATCATAAGACACAACAGAGTAGCGTGTTGACTTTACAGCAGAAATGCTCTATGGAACAAGTGAATTTTTGTGAGTTAGTTAATGAATAGGAGGGTGCTTAGTGACCACGAGTTGGGAGTCTGCTGGAAGTGTAAGGGAAGACACAAAAGAATGCTGAAGGCTGAGAGATTAGAGGACAAAATATTTAGGTAAAAGCATAGGAGAGATATGGAAAAGTGTAGGCACCTAAAAGAGACCTAGACCTAGAGATGGGGTGTTGTGCCTAATCCTCAAAATGAAAATTAATTTTGTGTTGCCAACTCTTGCAATTATATCACAAGTCTTGTGATATCTGGAGTTTTTCTTAAAGCCGCAGCCCCTGGACTCTTGTGATTATATAAGAGTCTCAGGTTGCATTTTAAAATTTACTTTCTAGCTCTCACGTTTGTGCAGGAAGGCTTTAAAAATCTACTGTAAAGTCTCCAAGATCAGACAGCAAATAAAAAGAACCTCCAGTCGTGATGTTTTTAAGCCAGATTCATGATTTTGGGGGCCTCAATTGCTTTGGAATGCTTTGACTTGGCGATACTGTGAGTAGCTCGAAGTGGATGCAAAAGACACTCTGATGAAGCAGTCATCAGAGAGGTAAGGCAAAACCTCATGGAAGGAGAGAGAGCATGGAGGAGGAGAGAAGTGATTAACAGTTTCAAAGGCAGAAAAGAGATCAAGAGAATGAAGTTCAGAAAGAAATCATTACACTAGGACAGAGTGCCATTATCAGGGACTTCAGGGAGAGCAGTTTCAGCCAAGCGTGGAGAGCAAAAACCAGAAATGGGAACTGACAAAGTGAATATTGGAGGAATAAATGAATGAACCCAGCTTCCTCTCCATTATGTGGGTGTGGTCAAGAAAGAGAGGACACTTTGTCACTTTACGGGCCTCCTAACTTTCAAAAGATACACACACCTCTTGTTATTCCCACTGCCCCATTAAATGGCAGGAGAAAAGGGCCGGTTTTTGTGATACGAAACAACCCCTTCCTGTCTCAGGGGCTGACGAAGATCATGTAACTCAATTTGAGCAGATGAAACATGGTGAAAGTGTGGAAGAAGGGGAACTGCTGCACTGTGATGGGGACAGACCAAATCAGGGCTATTCCTCCCCTTCCTCAGCATTTCGTCTAGACCGAGAACTGTGCAGAGGAGACCACCCTCAAAGTACATTGGACCCCTGGAGCCCCCTCCCATCTCCCAGCTATGTGGCCTTTGGAAAAGAAACTGCAGAGAGGGTTAGCCAGAGACTCCTGCTGTCAAAGCAGCTGCATAAAGCAGTTCAATCAGGGAGCAGGAGACGTTGATGATATCAGGCTGCTTTCTGCGCTTTTCACTTTCATTTTCCCCTGTGCTGATGGGCTGTCTGCTCCAACCCTCTCTAGCACCTTCCCTTGCTTTGCCTTTTCCTAACTAATCCTAAACCTAACATGACCCTAGTGAGAGGGCAGACAAAACCAAAAATCAGGGAATGACTATTACATTTGTCGACATTGTATTGCTCACTCTCCTGATGTATTCTATCTCCTTCCCCTACCCTTCATCTGCCTTGTCTAATTAGACTGTAAACTCTTTGGGCCAGAGACTGTCTTTTATTTTATATATGTACAGTGCCTAACATAATGGAGCCCTGTTCTCAGCCCTGTTCAAAAAACATGATAAATAATGGTGATTATGTTGCATTACATCCTCCTCCACAACTTTGTGTTCATAACTTTCCAAAAAAGACACACAATATTGCAAGTAGGGCTGGTTAGAAATTGGGGTGTTATTTTCCCATGGAAAATTTCAACTTTTCATTAAAATAAAACCCAAATATTTTGCAGCTGAAAATTGCCAAAGACTTAAGAAAATTTTGATTTTTGGTCTTCTGCCAAAAAAACAAACAAAACAAACAACCCCCCCACACACACACAGTTTTTGAGAAGACCAGAAACTTTTCAGAAAATTTTTCGTTTTGTTTAAAATTCATTTCTCCTTCAAAAATGTTCCATTTTTTTTACAAGCCACAAATGCAACATCTGACCTCAAAACACAAAATGCATATTTTAATTAAAGGATGATGAGCTGTGTTAGCTAAAACAAGAACTCCCTTTTCGTAACCTATGCCCCCAACTCTAGACAAACCTAAACTGTAGCTCTTTTGAAGTTTGTAAAAACACAGTTAACTTTTCTCCCATTTTTATGTTAATGCATCTTTGTGCTTCTGGGCTTCACAACACCATGAGCCTGTTAATGTGGTATTATTTTGCCAGAAGCAAACAGTGCTGGATATTTTGCAACTAATTCCTATTCTTCTGAGATTTGATAGAACAGTTTTACAGACCTGAGAAGTTTGACATGTTTGTATCAACTTCCGATAGGCAGCCAAACTTTTGGGTATTTATCCATACCTTCTTGAGATTCATCCACTCATTAATCTTAGTTTGCTTAACTACAAGAAAAAGGCAATTTGTGACATAGTCTATTATGAAATCTTCATGAGAAGGTTAATTTTAAAATCCAGAATAAGTTTTCTTTTTCTGATGATCTTTTAGCTTGACACCTGGCACGCCTGATAAATCAGTGACAGTGTTTGGGGGTCACATACTAGTACTTTGAGACTTCTGAACCTTAGATCATGAATCAAGTCTTGGCACACTCTAATGAGAGATCAATAATGTTTTTGAAGAGAGACCCTATAGTATTTTATAAATAATGAGAGGTTAGTGTAAAGTACAGGCGACAAAGAACAAATCAGATTTCTACCTGAGGAGTTTTTATAGCCATGTCTCAAACATGATAAATGTGGCGTGATGGAAACAACTGCAAACACTAATATGCCATGTAGAGTAAAGTGCTCAGAAATCAGAAGCCTGTGCATTTATTTATTCTTGTTTCATATTTACAACAGTAATTTCATCATCCTATTTCCTGCTCTTGCAGTGGCAGGGAATGGGGGAGGTTGTTGTTAATTCTGTAGCATTTATAGATAGCAAAAGAAAATGTCAATTTGTTTTCTGTCTTTTTCAGTGAACATATCAATTGATTCTTTTAATGTATTTATAATTCATTGAAATGCTTCATGCTGCAAAGCACTTATGTATTTGCAGCAGGCTGATTGGAAGAACTTCTTACTTACTCTCTTGTTTAAGAAAGTAGTATAGACTATTACTAAACCACAGCCTGGCAGTCATGGAAACCGGAGTTTTATTCCTGATCCTTCCTTTTTGACCCTGAGCATGTCGTTTATTTAACCAGTCTGTGAATGAGCTTACCCATCTGTAATATGGACTCAAAGAAGTGCCAGCACAATACAGGGGGAGATGGCCCTCCAGAGGGTGAAATTCCACGAGCCAGGGAGGGGCCCTAAGGTTCTGAGGCTGCCCACCTTTCCCAAGATCAGGGGTTAAGCAGATCGAAAAAGGAGCAGGAGCGCTCACTGTCCCAGCCAAGGAGGAGGGGGGACTGTGATGGAGTACTGCTCACCAGAGGCAGGGAGTGTGGGGAGCTGTACTCCTGCTTTCCCCATGACTTGAATTCCTGATAAAGAATACCTGTCCCTGCCAGGCCGACGCTTAGAGGAACTACCCTGACAGGGGAACAGGTGACAATTCCTCCACAAGAGAAAAGCACAGCAGCAGCTGCTCCCTTTTTCCCCTGGCATGGCCCCACTGAGACAACATTTACTGCCAGGTTTAGGAGGAGGCAGCAGCTTGGGCCGAGGGACATGGAAGTGGCTGTGAGCCTCCAAAGGTGGCCCCAAACGTTTGGTTTCAGAACTTCCTGTTAAGTATTCCCCTTATACCCCCTTCCAATACATCTGACATACTTAGCTTTAACTCTCTTAGAACTTGATCTTAGCTAGAGCAAATGCTGTAGCAGCATTCACAATTCACAGATACAAATGGAAGGCGTTGCCTGGGCACGTGGCATGCTCTTTCTACCATCTGTCATTTTACACTGTAAATGCTGGTTCCTGCAAAACGCTGAGTACCTCTGGGGGAAATGCTCAACACCCTCCGTCGCCACTGAAGTAAAACCTTTGCAGCATCAAAACTCTTACAGAGGTCCTTTTACACAGAAGAACGCTGGAAAATATGGATGCCTTCCTCATAACCCTTTCATAGCTGCCTTCCCCCACACAGGAATCAAAATGCATCATGACAATGATTTCATTGGCCACAGAGCAAAGGCCTACTTCTGGCTCTTCCTAGTAATGTTATTTAATATTTACACACTGAGAGCAGAGTGCTAGGTACAATGCAAACATTCACATTTCGCTTCAGTGAGATACTGTTTATGACAAAATATAAGTTGGGGGGAGAAGGAAGTGTTTCTCTATTACCGTGTTGAGAGTTTCCAAGTTGCCTAAGGGATTTGAATATTGAATTCCCACAAGAGTAACTAGGCAGCTTTGAAAATCCCAGCCTATAAATCTGTCTCAAAGCATAGGGCAATAGCATAGGAGGCAGGAGATGTGGCTTTTATTCCTGGTTCCCCCAGTGGCTTTCTTTTACCAAAACAAAGGAAGCATAAAAGGTGCAGATCTAAGTGAAGTAAGTTACAGGTCTAAGAATACAAGAGTTCTTAAATTAACCCAGACATTTAAGATGCTGTCGGAAAGGCGCACTTGTTAAGCACTATATCATACTTGGAGCATACAAAACCAGTGTTTGTGGTCTGCACTGGCTGCCTATTGCTTTCCAGGTGGAAAATAAAGTCTTAGATATCTTGGAATTTGAATTCGTGAGACTGCAGTTGCAGTCAGTGGAAGTATTTGAATTAGAGTCCCTTTGATTTAACAAAGAGGAGCAGATGGTAGAGTGCTCTCTGAGAGGGGGTCCTTAGCTATAGAATACATTTACTTCATTGTTTCAAAATAGTCTGGGGTTGTTGACTTTCAAGACATTCTTCAGGGTCCATATTTTTGCCTGGGCATGTGAAAAACACAGGGACTAAAAGAGGTGATAATTTCTTGAGGACAGAATTTTGATGGGGAACTCATATTTTGTTGGGTTATGTTAAGGCTGGAGTTTTGCTGGAGTTTCTCTTGAAGGGTTTTCTGCTGCTTTGGTTTTAGTTGCATTACTATTTTACGGAAATATCATCAAATCATACAAAATAATACAAAAATAAATAAAATAATAAATAATTGTTGCATTAGTATTTACATAATATCAAATCATACAAAATAATAAATATTCCATTTCCATAGAGTAAATATTTCTTATACTATTCCTCTAATGATTTCTACCACAGAAAGAAATGAATGCAAACTAACAGTAGGGTTAATGGGTCCAGAAGATTTAAGTGGGGAAGAGTAGAAATATCTAATAAAAAAGATTTATCCACTTCAAATATTATGATGTTATTTAATGTATATTTGTATTTACAAGTTTACAATTAGTGGAGAACATTCAGTTCTTTTCCTAAAATCCTGTCAGTCCTGTCCTAAAGCCTGTAAATTATAGACAGTGCTAGCCCAAAGTCATACAGTTAGTTTTAGGTTATTACTAAAGATTGATGTTAATTTATCTAAAAGAATGTCTATTCATTTTTTATATATTTCTGGAAAGTACCTCGCCTATTCTAAAGTTGCAATAAAAGCCAATAAATTTCAACAGAGTTTAAACTTTTTTGGCATAGATTGAAAAGAGGAGATAAACTGACAAACAGAGAAGCAGTAAAGTGAAGATGCCATACAGGTCTTAACTGATACAGTCTTCCTTCTAGTTCTGGATATAGAGAGAGACAGTGCCTCATACATCTGTCAATTAACCCTGTTGCTGACCTATAGATACGGGGTAACCCTGGTTTCCGTAGGAATGTATGTCATACAACCTTTCATTCTCCTGAAATTTCACAAAACACCAGGTGTAAAACTCAAGACATTAATGAAAGCTCAGATACCTGTAATAATTACAGGCTACTACAAAAATCACTCAGGTATTTATGATGTATATAATTACGAATTTCCACTGATAATATTTTAGCACATCTCCCATAGGTGTAGCTAAAGGGAAGGCCCATCAGGTAGAAATTCTTCCTGATGCAGTTCACAGAGGTTTATGTTCAACTCCAGAAAGTGTTTCAAATGCTCATTAAGTAACTTCAATTACATAGTGACTGTGAGATGAGTGTTAATTGGCTTAGGGCCATATACTGTCCTCAGTCTACACAATGAGCAATACTAATTCTGCTTGGAGTGTCTAGCCACATGCTGGCACATACATCTACATTCATTTCTCATTTTAATCCACTATTCAGGAAAGCTGCTAGACTGGCAGCAATGAAGACTGAAATCCCATATTTAACTAGGACTCAACCTTGCGAGGTGCTCACTGCTCTGGGTCCTGAGCCAACATGTTTAAAGTTAGCCACTTTTTAAAATGCTTTGCAGAATCAGCACTATGTAGAACTGAGCCCTTAATCTGCCATTGCAGCTCCTACAGCAACCCCTCACACCCCAAACTACTCAATTTCTGGGCCCTGCTAAAAGATACTCTGCCAATTGTGTTCGGCGTTTTTCTGGAACATTAATGAGACTGGAATTATTATAACACTTTTTCTCCAAGAAACAAGTAATCATCAGGCACAAGAGTAAATAAACAGCATGAGAATGAATAGCAAAACTTGGTGTTGGATGTGCTAGCGAAGTATCAGGTTACCCAAAGAGTCCTGGTTTTAGAACATTTCAAATAGAAGAAAATATTTTTCTTATAAATAGTTATTTTAGAGAAGGGTGATTAATGAAATAGGATCAAAATTCTTGCACAAACTCCTCAAGTCACACACACATGGTCATGAAGAGTAGGACACCTTGACTTCATAATGGTGAGGAGTTAGCAGCTAAATGATTTCCATTAAAGAGGTACATGTTCCGGTTATAGTCCGTGGTGGGAAGAACATGGTAAACCTACAACTCTTTAAAAAGTATAAATACAAGGGATGTAAGGAAAAGTTTTGGAATTATACACTGAAGTTCTGGAGCATCAAAAAAAAAAAAAAGAAAAAGAAAATTTGGGCTGAGTAACATAAAAAAAAATGTCCATCGAAAACATTTTTCCACCCCAATAAAAATGGGGGGAAATTTCTAGTTTAAATAGTTGGGATGCTTCCCCTGCCCCATTTTTGCTCAGTTGTGTGAGTTAATTTCTATGATTCTTTTGTTTAATACATAAATGGTATTGTATTTTCTGTTACATTACAGTATACTGATAGAAGAATTTATGAAAGATGCTTGTGAAGGTACAAATATGTTAGATTAGTTCTAATGCATGCTCCCAGCTATTTTATGGTTTTGGATATGTATTGGTGCTCTAACAGGAAATCCACTTTATCTACCATCAATTTTGCCATTTTATTAACGTTCTTGTTATGTGAAAAATTAATATGTGGGTAGTCGTAGAATAGGTATCTTAAAGAGTTGGATGTCATGGTGGAGGGTAATGTAGGTTTTTAATGAGATCATGCTTCTATAATCAAAATTAGTAAGTACTGTTGTTCTTTAAATAACTGTCTTTAAAATAAAAGAATTATTCACATTTTTAATGGGGAATGAGTAATATAGTATTAGGCAGACACTACTAAGTGGGGTTTTCTTTATTAATGCCTCAGTTCCAATAAACATCCTTTCTAAATGTTTTAATGTATTGGATCAAATTCTGCAGTCCACCTCCATTCTTTACTCCAGCAAAATATTCCATTGAGGTTAATGAGAGATTTTGCCCGAGTAAGGGTCTTGATAGGAATCGAGATTTGATCTATTATTTAAGAGGTTAGCGGCATTCCAGCTTCAGATATCTAGAGGAATGTGCAATTTGTCTGGAAAGGCATTATCCTGGAATTGGAGGAATCCATTTAATCCCATCTTGCATAATTCTATTTAGGAAAACACACTCAAGGGTATGAAGGAATGATTCTGGATTTTATAAATAAAAGCAACATAAACAAAACATTACATTGGAAACCCTTATCATTGTTATTAAATCTTTTGAAGAATACACTTCATTATAATATTCATTAGATCAGCTTGGAGAGCCCGCAGGACAGAATGAGAACTATCAGAATGGGCAAAGAGGAAATTAAATCAAGTGGTGTGCGCTTTTGGGGTAGTGGAAAATAAAATTCTAGGGAAAGGAGGCCTGAAATTCCATTACTCCACGGTAAAGAAATGTTTTTTGACCAACACAGCCCTTGGTATTTTGTGTCCTCAACAGGATCCAAATCTGAAAGATCAGTACATTTTATTCTCACTCTCGGACTCAGATCCTCTGCTTGTGTAAATGAGCTCAGGTCCATTCCATTTAGATCCTTTAGAGGCATGAAATAAATATGCTTCATAGTTATACCCTAGAAAGCCCCCCAAAATCCAACTCAGACCAGAAACTTGCATGGTTTCCTGTTCCTGTTCGAGCAGGACCTTTGCAGCTGACAGCTTTGCAAACTTTCTGTAGAATGCAGATTTGCTGAGCACCATAAAAACACTCCTGGAGTGGTCAGGCTGGAGGGTGCTGCCTAGTTCACTATGCAAAGAGTAACTTGTAAGTATTGTTCTAAAGGCCACCATCATCATTTATCATTGGAAACAAGGTCTTGTAAATAAAGGTAATAATAATATAGTTCTTTTCCACCTCTGACTTCCTCTCTACTTTTCTTGCAAGTAAGCTACTCACAAGTAGACATCTGGGAAAAGAGAGTAGCAGAAATTTCATCTATAAGTCTGTGGTAATATTGTGTTTTTATGAGGTGACACAGTTGCCTTTTTCCTTGATTTCCAGGGCAAATGCTCCACTGATGAAATGACAATATTTTAAGAAAGCACTTCATACGGACAGTGGAAGTTCACCTTCCAAACTTAAATATTGCTCACATTTCTGAACAGTGCGTCTCTAAACTACTGGGTGCATTCTTCACTGTTAAAGCTACAATGCACCTTTATTAAATTTATATAACTTCATTGCAACATGGGGCAAAAATTAAAACAAATACTTTCTAATTACTGTAACAGAAAAGCAGTATATAATCATTAGCCTTTATCACTTAATGATACCAAATTAAGGTTTGAGATATTTTAATATTTAGGAGGTGAGGACAAGGAATCTATGTTAAACTAGAACATAGAGAAGGAGGAGTTAATATACAGTAGCTGTTATACTCAGAGATGCTAAAAATGTATTTGCTTTGAACAGGTGACCATCCATTAATTATGCATACAGATTTAGGTTGGATGTTTACCTTTCAAGTTAATTCCCAGAAAAAAATTAATATGGCATGTCAGCAGGAAATTAAAAAAAAAAAAAAAAAAAAGATGAGTTGGAAAACCCAGAATAGAGCTGTCCATTTCAAGTCTAAGGCCAATTTAATTTTTTAATCACTCTTTCACACACATTTATTCTATTAATTGTACACAATATATTCATGCCACAATGCACCAGAGAAACTGTCAGATATTGAGATTTTCATATTTTTACTATTAGTTGTGGAAAAGGTGGGCTGTGTTTACATGTAAAAATGCATGCGATAATTAAGGACATAAGCTGCTCTGATTTGGGTGGTGTGGATCACCACGAGTAAATCATGTAAACTTTGAAGAGGCATAACAACGTATTAGTAGTATACACTATATAAAAAGTTCTAACTGTATAGATAATTTCCATAGATCCATTTCCTGCTCTTTAAGTGCCCGATCCAATGCCCATTGAAGTCACTGGAAAGGCTTCAGCTGGCTTTGGATCAGGCCCTATCTTCAAAGAAAGATGCTAGGAACTTGCAGGATCATTAACGTTTTAGCCATTTTCTTCTGAACCCCAATCCAACTCTCTTTTAAGTCACTTTAAAGACTCCATCTTATTTACTTCATTTGGAGTTGAATCAGGCTCACTGTAATTTCATAGATTCCAAGGCCAGAAGGTACCATTGAATCTGACCTGCATAACACAAGCTAGAGAACTTCCCCAAAATAATTCCTAGAGCAGATCTTTTAGAAAAGCATCCAATCTTGATTTAAAAATCAACAGTAATGAAGAATCCACCATGAGCCTTGGTAAGTTATTCCAATGGTTAATTACCTTCACTGTTAAAAAAATGTGCACCTTATTTCCAGACTGAATTTATCTAGCTTCATCTTCCAGGCATTAAATCATGTTATACCTTTGTCTGCTGGACTGAGATTACATGGCTCTTGATATAGCTACTGCACATGGAACAGAATAATAGGGCCTTAGGTTAATCGTTAGTAACTACACATAAATTTGTTCCTGTTCCCATGTTTTTGCTACATGTGTTTGAAAGACAGTGAGACAGATAAGAGAAAGTTGGATGGACAGACCGTCAGTCAGTCTTTTAGTGCTTCACTTCTTGCTCAGCAAAGCACACTAAAAACTAGGGCCCCAGATGCACCAACAAAGACAAATGACAGGATGAGTGGGCCCTTAAAACTCGTCAGCCTTTGGGTGACTTTTGACTTTGGTGATTTCACAAAGGGTTTCTCAAAGATTTTCCTCTAATGTGTTTATACCACAATGTTTTTGTACAGCTCCCTCTTTGCTGCCTTTGTCACACATTTTAAAGCCGTATGTTAAGATATTGTAGCCTATTCTTGCAATTCTCAGAACTGTTGTTTCTCTAACTGCAGTTTTATGAGAATCATGGTGGGAGCAGTAGGGGGCCCTTGGAAAAAGGCTTTTAAACATTTCAGTCAGCACATTATTTTGTCACACATCATGTCAATTCCATCTCTTCTCTTTAGAGTTTTTTAAAACATTCCCCAACAAAAGATAGAGATAGCAGACGTCTTCATCCATACACAAATAAATACTCCTCTTTGTCCACTCACAAATAGTTTAACCTTTTCTTACTTATTAGGATTCCAGAGAAACAACAAGAAGATGACGACCAACAACATTTATGACTTGAATACAACAGTTTTCAGCTAGATTTCAAATAAAGGCTCTAAATTAGACTGCACAGCAAAAGAAGGCTTGGTGTCTGCACATGGAGACCCATCTGAGATCACTATAGCTTTCATGAGGAATTCTGAGATTCTGATCTCATTGTCAGATTTCTGATCTCCCAAAGGAAGGAGGCATGGGTAAAAGAGGGAAAGCTGCAAAGCAATTAAATAAAAAAGAAAATTAAAGGTCATTAATGAAGTTTGTAAAGAATTTCCTTTCATTGTTATGCCTCATATTTTTACATTTATTAACCATGTCAGCTAAGTGAACCAAAATAAATTTATTTTTCTTTCAAATAAGTCTTTTCCCCATCAAATATTATATTGAGGTAATGCAGATTCATGTTAATGGTTAGTTGATTATTTCATTTGAAATTTTTAATTAAATAATCAAAGATGATGACGACATATAATTTGAACAACTGAGCACGTGCTCCAGGGTTGGGCCACAGAGTTTATTGCAAAAAGCAAGGGAAAATGGAAGTTAAACCCTTCACGTTATCATTTTAATCACAGAGGCTCATATGAAATTATGGAAACAGAAGACAGGACTATCGTCATTGCCCACGGCTGTAAATGATTGCTAGGGTTCTGACAGCAGAAAAGGTTTGCAACGAGTCATTCACTGTGTGTGTTGCAAGCAGCAAAAGTGGAATGGGGAATGGTGTAGCTGGGACAACTAGGGGAGGCACTGATTTGGCTAACCCCCACCTCAGCATCTGTCAGCAGGGCTTTTGCGGATCTCTCATGGAAACTAAAGTTGCTAACTGCACTATAAAGAGCTGTTGAACTGTAAACTCAATATTGTTTAAAGTTACCACATATCCTGGACACTATGCAATGCCAGCATGCTATGTGTTGATTCTCACAGACACTCTCTTTCACACACAGACACACACGTTTTCAGGAACCAATTGCTGAGATTGACATGGAGAATACTGCCATGCTAGATTTGTAGATAACAAAGCTAGAAGTGATCATTTTGATCACCTGGTCTGATCTACTGCATAACATAGGCCATGGGATCCTGTAATTACTTACTGTTAGAACTAGAGCGTAGCTTTTTAGAAAAACATCCAACCTTGATTTAAACATTTCCAGTAGTAGAGAAACCCCATAATCCTTGGTATTTCGTTAATATCACTACTCCCTGGCTCTATAGACCCTGGAGGTCCTTAGCTGCTCTTACAATTTGCCTCCACTTCTAGGAAGGGCATATTTTTTCCTATTGACAGTAATTCACATGAAGACCCTTCAGCTCTTGCTCAATCATCCTCGAGTTTCTCTTTTGTTGATCATGAGGTCGGAAAACAGAAAAATGTCTTTCCAAGAGATGCTCAATTGGTCTGTCTTCCATCATCCTGCCCCCTGAAATTGTTGCACTTTCACTACATTTACAATGTTTGGTTCTCCATCGACCTTCTGCAATTCCCCTTTATATGATATTCACGTAGTGGCCCAAAATTTGTCTCATCCTTATTTTTGGCAAGTTGTTCCAAAAGTTAATTATCCTTATTGTTAAAAACTTGGAGAGCATTGTGCTTCTCCTGGGGCGGGATAGCGCCACTATGTGTACCAGTACCCAATAGGCACAGATATGACCCAAAGGCTATAATATTGTCTGATAGATCTTTTCCCAAATGTTTACACTGTAAATTTAAACTTTTACTGAACAGGGTCTTAAATGAAATTAACATTGTAGTTATAGTTCTGAATTCAGCATTACTCCATCTATTTTTAAGAGGAAATTTCCCTCCAATTTTACACAACTGAAATGTCCTGAACAGGAACTAGTTCAACTTATATAAATAGGAAGAGGTTTTTCATAACCATAGGCATTTTAAAACTTTTTCATAGTATCTGTAATTAAAAAACACCGGATGAGCCAGGTAGTTGAATAAACTAAAATAGATATGTGACAACCGTTTTACTATGCTTTGAAAAATGAGATCATCTGAACTGAATACACTTCAGTACACTGGTAAAGATCAGAACTATTTTCTTCTTCACATTGTGATATTCCTTTAAAATTATTATTAAGCATTTATTATTAATTATTATTATTATTATATGTATCTTGTAGGGGCAAGAAATCATTATTATTACAATAGAGGTATATTTAACTTACTAGTTACACCCATTATGAAAACATTTCCAATATAGAAACAAATTAAATTTGTTAGAAATAAAATGTGTATTACACATAAAATGTGTTAACTAAATTACCGAAGGGTTAATTATTTCAGTGTATACCATGTAATACAACTGGAATCTATGTAACTTTTTGAGTTACTACTGAGAGTCAGTGCCTGCGAAAGTAAAAGTAAAAACATTGTTTCAAGGAATGTTCTAGTCTGTACTTTTGTCATTAACGAGCAGTTTACAAGAGTCGTTTGAGATTTGCTAGTAAGAATTGTGTTTGCTTGTTAACTGATTTGACTATTGTTTGATGTTTTGGTCTCTGGGACTCCCTTGAAACTTTCTCTTTACTTAACAAAAACTAACCATTTTGTCAGGGCCTTTCTGATTATTCAATATGCAATAAACACAAAACTTTGACATAGCATTCTTCTTTTCAACTTGAATTAGATATGAACTGATCATAGAGATGTGAAGGGCTCAATATCCCCTTAAAATAAAATACTAATACTTAGCGCTTATGTAGTGCCTCCCATTTCAGGATCACAAAACATTTTGGAAACGTTAATTAAGCCTCACAACCCTCTTGCAAGTTTGTGGGGACTTAGTGTGATTTATTTCCATTTCTTCCATTTTTTATATTCTGCGTCTATGTATTCATTTTTTCCACAAAGTAGGTTTCCTTCAAGGTCACTGGGAGCTAGAAATAGTTACACAGTCCTGTTTCTTGCTAGCTTAATTATTGCTTTGCCATGATGAAATGCCAATTAAAAAGAAAAAAGTTTCTAAAAATGTCACAAAAATTGAAACCATTACACTTTCATATTCAGAAATTTAAAAATGAAGTAAATAATTATCTTGATGCACATTCTTATGGGTTACAAAAATCTATGCACAAATGTCCATGAAATTTAGCAATGAAAAGGCTACACAAAAATGTATAAATACCCACAATCCTACACATTTTATTTCTCAGCATCTTAAGGTATCACGTACCATGTTTTCCATATAATTATCACATACCTATGTAAATAAACAGAAAAAGCAGCAATGATTTAATTTGCCTCAACTTAATAGATACATACAAAAGTGTTATATTTCAAATAATTTTAATTAAATCTAGATAATAGGAGAGAAAGGAGAATTGTTTCATTTTTAATTGAAAAATCATCAGCTCCGAAGAACACTGAGATAGTGAAACAATCAGGAAAGCATTGAGATATAAATTGGAGAATGAAACAATACAGAAAATTAAAAATGGCCTCACTAGTAGGCAACTAGTGTAAATACAGCAATCCAAACAACAGTATTTAGTGATTAAAGAAAAGAGTAATTACTACTCTACTGTTCCTTTGCTTTGAGTATTGGATCTCATCAATGAGAAGCCTTGTTACACAGAAACCCTCAAAGTATGCAGAAAATGCACTGGTAACATGGACACCTTCTAATATAGAATTAACTGCCTATCTATGAACAGCATGGGAGCAGTGGGTTAGGGGTGGGAAGGGGAGCATTGTGAATCCCTTCTGCAGGTTTCTATCTGCACTTAAAAATTCACCTCCTCTCTAAGGGCCTGATCTAAAGCCCTTTGAAGTTAAAGGAAAGACTCCCACTGACTTTGTGGGTTATGTTCCAGGCCCTAAATTCCATGTACTAAACTTCAGTGCTGCATCTCATGATGTGGAGCCCACCTGTTTGGATGTAGGGGAAGTGAGCAGGTCCTGAGTTTTATGACATGGGAGATTTACTAACATTAGATGGAAAGCTTAGCTGTCATGAGCAATGTCACTTTACCCTTTTCGTTATTTTGTGTTCCTAGGGGGACACTGATCACATGTACTAATGATATCAAATATATTTTCAGGATGAGATTTTCACTGGATCTAGGAAAATTAGGTGTCCATCTACCCTTGAATTTCAACAAGAACGTAGCTCCTAGATCTTGTAGGTTTCATTGAAAATCCCAGACCAAATGCACTTGTGTGTGGTTGGTAAAATATTTATTTGAATGTATTTGAATCAGGCTCTAAAATTAGGTTTTTTTTGTTCCTTTTGCCTCTTGTTTTCTTGTTTAAACTTTTATATTGGGCTAAATCTTTGCCTGGTGTAAGTCACTGTATCGCTTGACTCCACTGAGTATGAGGATTTGGCCCTGTATGTGTAATGAATTGGTTTACATAGAACCTTCAACAAGCCATTGCTCTTTTTTATATTAAGTACAAACATATAGGATGGTGAGAAATGGCAATACTTGTTATAGTGATATGAAGACTTATTTCTGACCACTTTAATGATACATTTCAGAAAATATATTTTTCTTTAAGGTCCATAACTCTGTGAGTCAATCTGTAAAAAACTCAAATTACCAGACGTGTTCGATGTTGGCAATTTTAACAAGGACAGAGCATATTGAAGCATTTTTATGTTACTAATTATTATAAGTAAAAATATAGTGTGGTTTATGTAACTTGTGATAAACCACAAAATCAATTATTTCTTTTCTAAGGAGCTGAGATAAACACAAACACAGACAATTAGTGCAAATTCTAGAGGTTATGCAGATGAATGTATAGTAAGAGGGCATCATGGAAGAGAGATGTCAGGAATGTAAGGGAGGATTTAAATGAGGGAGGAAACCATTTGTCCAACCATAAGCTGAAAAACTCTTCCAAGTGGTGGTGTTCCTTTGTTCACAAGTATTTTCCCAAGACTCTGTTTCCAGGTTTATTTTTAAAAAATTTGCACAGCATACTTGTCTGATGGAAGTAATGTTTTTAATACTACTTGATTAGATGACATGTACTGCAATTTTGTAATTACAGTATCCTTTAAATGATGCAAAATACCATGCAAAGGTAAACTGTAATTATTGGCGTAATTACATTTGAATTGTGAGACCTGTTAGATCAAAGCAAAACTCAGCCACATGCATAAAACATTGCCCATCTTCAAGCAGTAAACTATCAGTTAAAATATTTCCACCCAAAACCATAAACCTGCCCATGTTCACTTGAAATTTGACTTACATTTGCTTTAAAGTTAGTACAAATTCACGGAAGACACTGTGAAGCTTTTGCTAGTTTGAATTTCTGGATGCTAACAAAATCTGAAACCAAGGAAATTTGCCTGATTTCAGGCTTTATTTATAAAGGATTGTAAAGCTGCAGTGATGACGATCTGTTTTAGAAGACAAACACAATTATCTTATGATAAAAGTAATTATCATTTGGTCATTAATGATGATATATATGAGCACTGGAGAATAAAGTAATTGTGCTTTCCCTTCTGCATGGGGGAGAAACACCAGTAATAATTTTCTCATTTTTTCTGCCTTCCACTGCATGGAACAGTTTGAAAAAAAAAAGTTGTACTTGCAAAAACCATCTGAAATTCTAACAACCTTTCTAATCTATAGTAAAACTCACAGTAACAATGGGCCAAATTCATCCATGATATAACTTCACTGATTACAATGTGGTGACGTCAGGGAAAAAACAGGACATGCAGCACTTTTAAAAACCACTGGGCCAAAGGAACAAAGACACATTAATTACTTTTTCACTAGTCCTACACCATTATCTGATCTACAATCTCAATAATATAAAGCACATAATCATTTTTTATTGGTCAGACAATTCTCATATCTTGCTATATACTCCAGAACGGAGAGGAGGGGGCAGTTGTCAACCCATTAGCAAACACTCTCTGGAGTAGATTTAAAAAATGACCCACAACATAGCTTCTGATTTTCACATACACATCTTCTACATGAAAAACTCCATTTATAAGCAGAACAATCAGGAAGTTGGATGACTGACTAACTGTTTTGCACACACAAATGTCTTCATGCACACACACAAAACATGTAACCCTTCCAGAAAGCAATTCAGAAGCTTTGACTTTATAGTTTTGAAACTATAATGTTCAATAAATGAGCATGCTGTATGCAAAATGAGAAGTAAATAATATTCATTCTGTGTTAGCAGTTCCAAGACCAAAATCAGAAACAATGCTACTATGTGAATGTGCTGCTGTAAAGTATTCTAGTTCCTGGGATCAGTAAAAGCAATTCCAGAAATGGTTGCTCTGGATGTCCAATTTTAAAGCCCACCGTATTCCACCTTTTCAGAAATGAGAAGAAATAGATTAACAGAAAATGCCATATGGCCTATCCATAGCATCAGAGCCAATTTTATTACCATATCATACATTTACATTCAGTTTACATGGTTTTGGAACTGTCTGCTTTACTGCCTTAGAATACCAGATTAAAAACAGAAAAACATATCAATAATTCTATGCGTCATAATTATACAGCACACATACTGATTAATACTGAGTGATACCATCTTGAGAGGCAGTGCAGAGGTGCTTATTTTCAGTTTGAGTTTAGTAATTTACTTGTTCTTAGATTAGTATGTATCTATTCATAATTTCACTTGTTCTCGTTTTCTCATTCTCTCTCTCACATTTCTCTTTATATAGAAATATACGTCTATGTATACACACATGCCCATGTATATGTAAATACAACACATATACAGATGCACACATACATAATTGTCATTTAAGCCAAATGGGGGGAAAGCTCTAAATATAACGGGCACAGAAGACCAATTCAACAACGCACTTATTCTTGCAGACACACAGTATCACATTCTGTAGAGGGCAGCCTTGTTTCAGCTAGAACATATTACCTTATCCCTCTGTCTCTCTCTCTAAATAACTTTAACTACACTATGTCACATTTGAAATTGTCAGATACATACAATAGTAAAAAGCTTTCTCTGATGGTAATATTACAATGCATGATATAGACCTGTGAAACAGAACAAAGTGTAGCTAGACAGAGTACAGTCATTTTTCTTTTCAAACAGTATCAATGATTTTTACCTTAACAACTGATCATGAATTAATTTGCTGCCAAGAAGGACATACTCATGCTAAAGATACTGTCTGTCTGCTATTATTATTTTTATTCCATTTTCTTCTTTATTGTTCCTTTGAGGTATTCTACCTTCCCAACATTCAAAGAGACAGGAAGAATGTTCTGTGTTAAATTAAAGGAAGCTTTTAAGCTAACACTGCTGTAGCAGCAATTTCCTCTTTATTTCTCTATAAACCATAACATTAAGAGCTTTTAGTATTCAGATTTATGCAACAATGAGCCCTGATAACTTCTAAGATAAAAGCTATTCCACACACACACACAAAATCAACACCACCTCCAATGAAGAGGCTTTTGTTAATTCCCTTTTGAAATCATACAGTTTCTATGCCATCACCTTGGTGCCCAAACACTTCATATTCAATATACTGGATTTTACTGACACAGCTGCTCCTTTTTTCAACACTGCTGTTTATATAACTCTAGCTTTTCTTCAACGCCATCATTTCTGGGAATTTTATAAGAATTTTGACTGATGTTGTAAACTTTACATCATTACCATCTGACAGCTGTTGGGTGGCCTTTTTGAAATGAGTTTATGGTCTCAGACCGGTTCCTACTAGACAGATGTTTGCATCATGAAAACAAATCACCACCACAGTTGTCACTAAGGCAATCCAGCAAAGCACCTAAGCACATGCTCAGCATTGGGGTCAGGCAAATGCTTAAAGTTAACCATATGCGTATGTTAAGTGATCTGCTGGATTGGGGACTACATTGGAATAGAGGCCAAAGAAGAGCGAATGGACATGGAGAATGATCTCCTACAGGTGACCCTATCACAAAAGGTATTATTCCCATCAGTCTTCTAATTCAAAGCCCTGCTATTTCTCCGGTGGCTGGTAGGAGAACCAGGGGCCCACCTCTACTCCAGGGTCCAGCCCAGGGATCCTTGAATCAGCAGCAAAAGTTTGCACCATCCTAAAACTTGCTGCCATTTCCCTGGGCTGCTTCCTATTCCACCTCTATCAGACTTCTTTTTCCACCACTCCTCTGGGTGAACCCGAGCATAAAGGCCTTGATCCCAAGACTTGTACTTTCCCAGGGGTTTCCTCCTTTCTCTCTCTAAGCCCAGAGTTTGACTGCAAGCTTCTACACTACAGCCGCCTTATTGCCTTACTTCCTGACCGTATATCAGCCTACCTACTCGTGCCCAGCTGGGCTCCATCCTCTATCTGTGCTTCCTAATAAACCTAACTCCTTCTGGTGTAGCATATCAAGTTACTTAATCCTTTTGGAGTCACATTAACATTTCCCAGGCAGGTGTGGGGTGAACACCTCATCACAGTAACCAACACTCAGGCAAGAGCCCCTATGTAATCTAAACTGGTATTTCGACCTTCCACAAATAAGTAACAACTTTCTAAATTTTGACTTTCACTATGCAGATCTTTTCACTGATAAATACTGCTGTTAAAATAATAGCAATGGTGATATTAATTTTAAAGGTTTCTTTTTTCTCCTCTCTCCTCCACCGTTTTACCAGAGCAAAACTGGTGTTATGGCAGGACAACAGAAAATCACATTATTCTTTTAGCTGGTTGGATAAAGTATGCACTACTACAAGGCAGGGCATGCTATATTAGCCTGGGACAATCGGTAGACATTATTTGCTTTCCTAGGATGCTACTATGATGACTTCCATTATCGTCTAATAAGCTGAGTGCTTTTACTATTGCTTGCCCACATCAGTGGTGAAAAGAACAATTTTCATCAGTCTCTAAGCAACTGTAGAACCAAGACTCATTACTGGAATTTCAACAGAAGAGACGTACAATCCCGAAGAAATATTATACTAGTATGCATTGAAGGAGTGACTAGAAATCGGTATTTTCTACCCTTGAAAATAGCATAAAATCTACAGCTATTATTACAAATATTTTTCAAATGAGGATAAGAGCTCTTGTGTCTATAGAAAGACTTTTTCTTTGACAAATGTTTACTGTTTAGGCCTAATTCATCACTAGTTGCATCTTTATCTAAGTCAACAATGTTTGACCCTTATGAATCTGAGCCCTGATTTTTAGCCATTCATGGCTATCTCATACAAAGATGCTTTATTTTATGTGTGGACTGGTATCGTCTGGCTCAGGCAAACATGCAACGTTAACAGGAAAGGAAGTAGTAACAATAGTGTGACTTGCTTCAAAAATATCACCATTCCTACCTATAGTATTTACATTTTCTCTCTATCTGAAATCCATGTTGACTTACTATTTTAAAACAAAATTTTGGTAAACTGAAGAAATCAGATTCTACTGCTAATTGCACCAGTGTAGATAAGGAACCATTCCACTGTAGTAATCAGCATAACATCGGTATGAATGAAGAGTTGGAACTAAGGTCTCTGTGCAGTTTTGTGACATTTGTTGTAAATTGCATTGCTAGTGTTGAAAGTTCTGGTTTCGATGACACATCATGTTAATTATGTGCTGCTCCTTCTAGTGGCAGCAGATATTAGCTGTGGATTCATTCCTATTGGGGGCCTCACCATGATCTGGAGACATATGTCTTGGCAGGACTTGTTCTACTTCCTACCCTTTGATTGACAACGTGTATGATTGGAGTAGTTGGAAAAATTAGATGATTTTTATTTTATTTTATGGTAACACAGGGACTAGTCCTAACAGAACCATTTTTGTTTTAAATGTTAGATCTTGTTTGTCACCATATGGCCACTTTTGGTTTTAACAATAGTAATGTCAGGTACTTGATCCTACTGCCAGGGTGACATGGATTTTCACATTGAGAAACTGATTAAGCAGTAATGCTGCTGATCTCATCTACAGAAGAATCATCAACATATGTTTCCATTTTCTCCTTCATGGTCATGACATCAGATTTCTGAATCCCATAATTTTCTTCTCTAGCAACAGCAGCAGTCAGAGGAATTTAGATTAATCTAGGGGTCCCCCTTCCACGACCATCTCAATAACCTTTTCCCAAAATGGGGAAGTTTGAAAAACACCAAGGTCAAGATCGTAAATGTCAAGTGATGACTCCTTTAGTTACCATCTCAATGCATTTAAAGTTAGTGTACGTCTTGCCCTTCTGGTGCAAGGCATTAACATGGCCCATCAAGAATGGACTGAATACTTCAGTGATGGCTTTCACTAGCCATGAGCAGTGTGAATCCATCTCACAGGTCATGCCACATTCCCAACCACTTCCAGGACCTCTGTTCATAAAGCCAGGTAAAAACTCTATTTTACATTCTTGTGCTTTATTAGATTTTTTTTTTAAATACTTTATTCCATCCTCATGTATTCAGTTACTTGATCTTATGCATACATCTTTTCTTGCTCCACAAGAAATTCCATATAAGGTCTATTGCTTTAATAAGTATTCATTTTAGTGACCACCACTATAATTTGTACTGTAATTATGATACCTCAGGATGTTTCACACATTCTAAGTTAAAGACTGAAAGGGAACAATTTGCATATATTTCCTGAGTTGTACAAGCAGTTAATATTGATCTGCTAGTAAAGGAGAAAGAGAACAAAATGCTGTCTAATAATAGCAATTACATTATATATAGTTTCTGAGAATCACTTCTCAGGATCAATTTTTGAACCTGGAGAACAGATTATAGCTATGCTTAGCGTCACAGCTGAAGTTAAGGTTTCTTTGACACTTCACTTCTACTCTGCGACACACATCATATATTACAGCAATTTGTAGATAGTGAAAGCTCTTACGTTTAGTCTTTTGGAGCCAGTACTAATGAATCACAAGTGTCTTGGCTCAAGTCTCAGCTGCAGTAGCATGGATGGAGTTACATTTCAAAGATGTGACCTCATAGTTTAGCCAATTCCCATTGACACTAGTGGATGCCTCAAAGCTAAAACCCTGTAACAAGGCTTTGAATGTGTACTTCAGCAGGCTTGTCTATATTACAAACATGAGGGCCCATAATTCATCTCACTACTCTGAGTAGGGTTATTTGATGCTGTAGTAAAAATGCCTCCATCCCATCTACACTCCAACCCCCATGGTTGCTATCACTTTTGGAAACACTCTGGTGAAGAATTATTGGTCTCAGGTTTCCTAGCCCATATAGGAAGGGGATGGAGCACTTTGGTTATTGGATAACCTCAGACTAAAACATCAATCATTAAAAAAAAAAAAAAAAAACCTATAGTACCTCTGTCAAACTTGGTGTATACATTTGAGTCCTGGGGTCATATACTTCTCTCTCTGTCTCTCTGCATGCAGCTGCCTTTGATGCCAGTGCAAATCCTGCCAAGAGAAATAAGTACCACTTATGTTCTTTTAAATTAACAGCATAACTGCCAACATAATAAAAATATATGCCAGGAACATAGTACCAAACAAGCCCTGATCCTGCTGGAGCGTCATGACCACATCCTGGCGAATTGTAGGTTTTCTTCTTAAAAGACGGAACAAACAAGGCATGGAAACATCAGAATGACGGTTACAAAGTCCAGTCTCTACTAGCCTTCCAGCTATTGAGAAACATTGCCCCTTCCAATTATTTCGACCATGCTTCTGGCTCTTCCTCCCCCACACCACTTCTAGGGCTACCCTGGTGGCCCACCTGCCCTGATGCCCCACACTACCTTCTTCCACAATAGCTGTGTCTTTCCCCTTCTTCATTCCCATGGCTCCTTCTCCCTTTTTCCCTCATGGTTCTTTACTTCCTTTGTTCTATCCATGGCTGCTTCCTACTTTTTCCCCACCCCATATAACTCCCTCCTCCCCACACATTCTCCCTTGCCCCTAATGGCTGCCTCTGCCTTTCCCTCCTCATAGCTCTGGCTCCTTTCATCCTTATCTTTCCACCCTTGGTTGCCCAGTCATGGCTCCTTCTTCTCTTTTCTGTCATCTTATCTCTTCAATGACTTCCTCCACCCTTCTCTCCTTATGTCTGCCTCTTCCCTCACATGGGTGCCTGTCCCCAGGAACTGAACTGTGTCTCCCTACAAGCTCCTATCTCGGCAGTAGATCAGTGCCCTACCAACAGCAGCTAGCACCAGCGCTAGCTGATTAGCTAATCAGAATTAAGATGACACTTTTTGGGGGGGGGGAGGGCAGTGTAGATATATCCTCTGTCTCCTAATACACCTCTTCCAGGGAGCTATAGGACCCGCTCAGGAAGGCCTTGAAACTGGCACTTCCCAGGATTATTACATTTACAAACAAAAAATTATTTGAAAAAAGTATGGTCTTAGGGTATGTCTAGAACTGGAGCTGGGAATGCGATTCCCAGCTTGAGGAGACAGACCACTTTAGCTCCCTTTGAGCTAGTGTGCTAAAAACAGAATGTAGCCACGGCAGCACCAGCTGCAGGACAGGTTAGCTGCCCCAAGTATTTGCCTAGGGTTTCTGATTTGCCTAGGGTTAGCTCAGGGCAGCTAACCCATCCCACCATTTGCACTGTCACAGCTACATTCTATTTTTAGTGAGCCAGTTCAATGATAGCTAGCAAAGTCTATCTCCTCGAGCGGGAAATCATATCCCCAGCTCAGAGAAATACTCGCAATCGGAAAAAATGTAGCAGTTTGACTTGCCTAGTTTAGTGGAGAGTCTTAACAACATGCTGTATATTTTTTTACAATTAAACAATACCAGGAATAACAAATAATTATTGATTCGACTGCAGAGCTGGACAGTAGTTATATAAAACCATACTTCTTGTCTGTCTTTTTATGATATTTCCAGATGCAGCATCTCTTTACCAAAGATGTTTAATGTGCTCGTGTATCTTAAAACACAACAAATCACTTATCCACCCAGAGCACATTACATTTACTGGGCCTGATGCTTCCCAGTCTTCCCTTTGCATGAGCTTTTGCCCCTGTGCAAACTAACCTTTTGATCCAATATCATGTAACACCAACTTGGATCTTCACATGTATAGTTTTAAATAGCAATACAAGGCGCACTTCATTATGGTATGGGACCAATATCCTTTACATATAGAGAGAAAAATAAGTTGGGGCTAGACTGAGACAGACTGTGACACGGGGAGTAGGGGAGACTGCACGAAGAGCCACCCTTTTCTGTGAAATACCCTATGACTGCTATAGTCGCTGGACTCTTCCCCTTGGTGCATCTCCAAGCACACATCACTGTAAAATGAGAGAGGGAGCTGATGAAAAGGCAGGCCATGAGCTATCCTCACT
This sequence comes from Mesoclemmys tuberculata, assembly GCA_007922155.1. Taxonomy (NCBI): domain Eukaryota; kingdom Metazoa; phylum Chordata; order Testudines; family Chelidae; genus Mesoclemmys; species Mesoclemmys tuberculata. The sequence continues at coordinate 28,719,295 of ML675622.1, forward strand.
CTACACTAGCTTGCAGAGGAGCAAGCTTCAGCTTGGTAAAGGGGATGCGATGGGAGCATCATTCAGACAGGTGACATAGCCTGAGCAGTGTCCCTCTGCAATGGGCTCCCTTCCTGAGCTCTCCTATGGACCAATGCAGCCCTACACTAGTCTGTATTCAAGGCCAGTGCGTACATGCACTAAGCTCACTCTCTCCATTACCAGTGATTCATGCACAGCATTATCTTGATAATGGTGTAAGACTCAGCCCATCCTCCCCATTGTCAAAAAGATTGGCCTAGAAACATAAACATCCTGGCAGCTTGTGAGACAACATGAGTTTGGAAATGAACTGGCCGCTATGACCCATTGTACATTACACAGCATTCTTAATATCTGAAATGAACAGCCAAATAACCAATGCCTAGCACACAAGGAGGTTCTTTCATAGCTGCAACAGTTCACAAATTCTGCTTTTGGATCACAGTCTCTTATATCCTACAGTTCTGACATGAGATACCTGAGGTCAAATAGTCTGGATAAATATTATATACACCAATATGGATATATACACACATGCACATAAAGAGTCTATCATTTGAGAGCTCAATAACAATACATTTTAACTGTTGCAACTGCCTAAACAGAAGCTGTGGAAATTTACACATATTGACCCACGTGTGTGATACAATTATGAAGATAAACATGCAGAGGGAAATTTTACAGATGTTACATAAAGATTTAGCCATGCAGCTATTCCCTTGGTGGTCGCTTGAGGTCGAGGTGCTAACTAGCGGGATCTCTCTGAAAGCATACTCCACAGCATTAGCCCAAATCTCACACTTCTCCCTTAATAATGTGTCTCCCTTTTCTGTTTTCATGTGTTTTTAATATCACGTTTCATTTTTTAAAACCTGATTTGAGCGGCACAAGGAAGATATTCTGTTCCATTATCCTGTTTTCTAAAATTTTCCCATGTTTTTAGCACCAGTGCAGATCCAATAGTGCTAATAAGAAGCAGGTTTTGCCTGGATACTGGCATTTTAACAACAGGTTCATCCATCTCTCTGCTCAGAACAGGTCTACACAAAGTGGTCAAAACACTGACAACGCCTTTTCTGCACTACAGCTGCCACCATTAGGATTTCCCAGGATCATCCTCCTTTTTTGAGGCAGCTTCCCTGGGAAATCTGTAAAGGTGCTCAGGAGACAATGCCAGCTGTACAGTTCTATGGGCTCAGGATGATCGCAGATGTCCGTTTTTTGTACCTCAGAGATAGCAATTCTAGACACCATTCCTACTACCAGCAAACCTGCATCATTGGTAATAATCATAGGAAATTTTAGCAAAAGAGTCTACTGTCAACAAAGCTTTAATGTGAGCTGTGGGATGTTGATTGTCTTCAGAGAGGTATGCATTTCATACCACTCTTCATTAGACCTAAGACACAGCTCGAGCAATGTGTCATGACCCTATATTTAAGCAACATGTGATTTATATGAAAAAAATATTCTCTAGATGTACAATACACAATGTTCTTTCCCAACTGGATGCAACTTGAATGGTGCCATATAATACATAATGTGCTTGCTACAGCAACTCCAAAGGGTGAGAGTTCAAACTGGAATGACCTGTTTCATTGATTAGGTCAAATCTCAGACTCACAGCAGCGAGCTTCATATCTGAGCATTCAGCAAATGCTGTACAAAAGGGCCCATTAATTAGTTACTTTAGGTAGAAATCTCTGGATGGGATCTCTTTTTCTCACAAGTAAGCATATACAATGAGAGAGACAAAAGACTAAGCAAGTGATCCAAGCCCATCCCATGTGAAGCCTAGCTAGGTTGCAGACAAGCCTTGCATTGTTCTATTGTTCTCACTCTACATCACTGAGCATCAAGCAGTGTCATACATGAGGGGAGAAAAGAGGGGGAAAATATAGAACCATCAAGGCAATTTGAGCGCATAATTTGACCATTGTTATTTGCTTTGTTTTGGAAAGTGAACACACAAAAGAAATCACCTTCATGTTCAGTCATTGTTTTCAAATCCTCTCCTATTTGTTAATGAAATGCTCCTATTCAAATCTCTCTACAGGTAGTGATTAGGCTGGTGCTATGGTTCAATAATTTGCATCCATAGAGAGTTTCAGTCTAGTAAATGGCATTGAGATGTGACAGTTACAAACACTGAACTTCTAATAGCTATTGTTGGAGCCTTTAGTTTTCATCAAGAAATATCCCCAGAGCAGACTAATATGACCAAGCATTTAAGGATTTTAATATACAGTTCCTGAGATATAGCCATAAATATAGCAATAGGGAACACATGTATTGTATTTAACATACACTGGAGGACATCAGTCTTCAGGGCTGACAATCTGCCACCTTTCATAAGCAGTAAATTAACATGAAAACTGAAAAAATGATTTAAAAGGTATTGGGCTTAATAAATGACAAATTCTGATTCCTTTTTAGGGGCTCAAGTTTTCCATGCCTTGGGGAAAACTACCAGAGCGGAGCAGCTGCAAGCTAATCTACATCTACCTCCTCCCTGGAGATGATAAATGATGACACTTTGAGGTTCAACCCAGACCAGTAAGGAGTTGTGTCACCACATGCCAAGCAATTCTGGCTGCCTGAAATGCTATGCTGCTGTGGCTGACACCCTGACACCAACAAACAGTCTACACTCCTGCAGGTCACACCGTAGATTCCCCACCCAGTTACTCCTGGATGATGACCCAAACGTCCTCCCGCTCCCAAATTTCCCTCCAAACCATCTGCCCTGAAGTGTCCAGCTCTCTTCTGGAACACTCACAGATGTTAAGTTTATTGTTCCTTTAAAGTGACAATACACTGCAGTCTGTTAGATTTGCTTGGGTTAATATACCCTTCCCTTGAATCAGAGCACTGAATTGGTTTACAGTAAAAGTAAAACAAGATTATTAAACACAAAGTCAAAGGTTTAAGTGATATCACCTGTAAGGACTAAAGATAGAAAGGGGTACAAGCAAACAAAAGTAAAAATACACTTCTAAGACTAAATCTTAATTTCAGCAAGTTACAATCTTTGCCTAAGCAAGTTTATCACCTAAAATCAGCTCCCAGAAACTTCATCCCCATTGATTGATGGACCCAACATTCTGTGATTTTAAGTCTCCTTTAATCCATCTCCCCAAGTGATGGATACCAAAAATGGCTTTCTGTTTCCACTTATATCTCCGAAAGTTCATTGACTCTGTCACAAGAGGCAGGAAGGCTTCCTGATGTTTGCCTTCCTATCCATTTCCCATCCCTCCTATCTGAGAGAAAACCTGTTTCTCTTTGTATTTGGTCACAGACTTTAAAGCATAATATCAGTACGTATCCATAATTCCTCATATAGTGTTAATGTGTACAGTTTACATTTCACAATGATATTAATCACTGGTGTGTCACAGACTTTTATAAAATACCTTACTCAATATACTTTCACAATACAGTAATATTGTGTACAATCCACTGATTCTATTGCTTCTCTTTTGAGGTTAGACCCCTCTGTCTTTATAGCCCAGTAAACCTTTGAACTGTATTCTTCTGAAGTGCATCCCCAGATAAAGTTTACATCTCCTGATGGGATGTAGATGCCATGCCCTCTTCTCCCTTGCTTGTTAGCTTTGTTTATCTTATATGTAAATATACCTTTATTGTGTCTGCCTGACAACCAGGCTGGTCAGACTAGCAAATCCACATTCCTTTGTCTAAGGTAGGCTGGGTTTATACTTTTCTAGCCAAACCCATTTTAAGAATTCTAGCACATATTTGTAACTTGTTGCACATACCCCATGCATACATTACACAAGAATATTAATGATCAATGAGTTTTGAGTGTTCAACTGATATATTATATGCCACCTTTTGGGTATACAGCATGACAACAGTGTGTTAGGTGAGTGAGGATGTTAGGCTTGCCAAGAGTTGCTGACACAGAGTAGTGAACCACCAATGGGGCTCTGTGTCACAGAATCCCATCCAGCATCTTCCTAATCTCAGAGAAGATGGATTCACATTGCAGGGGGTCCATGGTCTCCATACTTGTGATGCTGTTATAGTGGCATCATAATGTGTATCATGTGACCTCAGAGCTGGGAGCTCTAGACAAAGACTTACTGGATGTAGTAGTTAATTTGGCCCTGAGTGCTCCTATCCCTCTGATAAATTTAGAATCATTATAGCTGAATTTGCACCATTAAGCAAATGGGGTAAAAAGACCACTAAGTGGAATTAAACTGTGGGTTTAAAGGAAATAAACTGAAGGGGGTCATTGAGAGCACAGACTACCATAGTTTAGTGATGGCTGCACTTTAAAGAAAACATATGAGTAACAGTACTGATACCTACTTCTACATTACTAACCCATTTGGTATGGCACCACTAGCTGTATGGATCATAGGTGGATAGAAGATCCATAACAGTAAGGCAGAAAAAAAGGAACAGACATGAACATTCAAATTAAGCAAGGGCCTGAACCTAAGAAGGGTTGAGCACCTACATCTCCCATTCTCTGTATGAGATTTTAGTTACCTCCCAAACGTACTTTGGTGCTTGAGCATCCATTTTCTGTATTATTCTGCAGTTAAGACACATTTATGTGAATGTAGGTCATGGTGCAACTCAGAGAAAGAAGGAATTCAGTGACTTTGTGAGATTTTTTGCTATTTGGTCTTTTGTTTCCATAAGTGGACAAAAATGCAAGCATGTATGCATCCAAGTACCTCATTTGCAGACAGAGTCAAATGGTCTAAATTGTCATTTTGCACCTATGATTTATTACAGTTGTAATTTTGCCTCTCTCTCTTCAAACTGTTATGAAAAGGTGCAAAACATTTATATCTTTTTTTTTTCCAATGAAGTGGAATACTTATTCGGGTAATCTGCAGCTTCTTAGAATCTAAGGAGTAATATTCAGATTATTTATATTTACTATAAAATTTACACAAATCACCTCTAAACGTGCATTATTATTATGTATTATCTGTACAGGAGAACTTAGAGACCCAAATCAATATCAGAGCCCCTGTACATATACATAGTAAGAGACAGACCTTTCCCTCAATATAAACAGAGAGGATAAAGAATGGGAGAAAGAAGGTGGTATTATTCCCACTTTGGGAACTGAGGCACATAGAGATTAAGAGATTTGCCCAAGATCACAAATGACGTCTGTGTCAGAGCCAGGTAGCTCTAGTCCAGGTCCTAACCATGAAACTATCTTTTCTCTTCAGCTTTCAGAATTTGGGCTCCAGCTCTGCAAACCTTTTAAGCATCTGCTTTACTTAAGCAAGGCGTTACATGAATGCTGAGCTGAAATGGGGTGGATTTAAGTGTGTGTCAAGTTAAGCATGTACTTAAGTACTTTGTTGATCTGGAGCAAATATTTTGAGGATTCCTTAGAGTTTCCACAGTAGCCTCCCAGTCAAAACCAACAGTCCAGATCAAACTGATATTAAAGGCTCCATCATCCTGTAAGGAAAATCCATATGATAGCAGATACAGACACAGAGCTGTTGCAAAAGATATAAATCACCATAAAATGTCACCTAGTGTGCTTAAAAATTCCTCCATTTATTTTCTTATATACAATAAATCAGATTAGCGTATTACAACCATATGCCTTCCACTGAGTTTCAGTAGGGGAGATGGGTGCAGATTTCAACTCAACAAGGATCCTTTCAACAGACCAGATGCCACTCAGTGGTAGAAGACAGAATACACATGACACTTGAGTCAAAGAAAATGAGTACCTAGACAATTGCTGCACATGTAATCAATCCTCAAACCAAAATTCCAGTCATTTCAATGACAATTTTCCAGGTGTTTATTACGTGAACATGAACTCTGAAGTTTTTCTAATAATTGATTCAACAAGGCAAATCTCTAGTGGTTTGTAAGTCCAGTAGAGGTTAGCATTTCAAATTGCAGCTGCTTATCTAAACTTTATTCTCAAATTTGGTCTGGAAAACTAGGCTGAAAACCTAGCAAGAGCAAGCATTTCTGGGAGATTTCTGGTATTTCCTTTTTCCAGATGGGCTGGAAATACCAGTATTAGACGAACAAACACCCTTCCTCATGATATTGGGTGTTCTGGGTAACTTTCTGAAAGTGCCTCATGTAAAACTGGCTGGGGTCACAGAATTATGGAGAATTTCAGTTCATTCATCTACTTCATCTAAAAACCAGTTTGTGACAAAGTCATTTTCACTGCAGTGCTCATCAGTGACAAATGTACACACATGACAGTGAGGCAATTAACTAGTCACTATAGAAATGTACCTGCAGATACTGGGGAATTGGAGCTAGTTTATCACCAGGGGGTATTTTCAGTATAATATGTGTTATGCAAACCATGGATAGTAATAAAGCTCAACTTTATGAACAGGCCTTTCATCCAATAAATATATTACTTTCCTCAGTAGATATAATTTATTCTTTGTGTATAATTGATTTGTGCCTGCACTTAAAAATGCCTTTTGAAATTCTCATTATAACTAATACTGCTACATAATAAAATGCAACACTTAAAGTTAATTATTTTCCATTATTCTACATTAGTAGACAAAGCAAGAGCTTTAGCTCAGTGCCAGAATGTAAGAAGTTATTTTGAACTTATAATACATGGGTTTAGTAGTTTAATGTCAAGCAACATTGGTGTAAATTAAGAACTAAGTAAAAGGATAACAACAGTTACAAAACTTGTGATTTTTGAAAAAAAAATTGAGAGTACTGAAACAATTTTTTCAGTTTTGTCCTGAAATTGGTGTTGGTTTGGAATTGACAGATAAATAACCTTACCCCAATATCATAGTATTCCACAATAATGGTCTAGCTCTAATAATGTCACTACACTGTTTTGGGGCTTTTACTGTAAAATACTCTTGTGTTTTTACAAGGTTTTGCATGAGTGGTTCCCTCCTACATTTTTCTCCTTTTCAGTTCTAGAGAGATCCCTCCCTGACTAAATTACCTACGACCACAATAGACAAACAGTAAAATCACTCTACCATTACAACTAGTTTCAGTTAGTATAGCACTAGGGAATCCTAAAATTACACCAACTGAGCTTCGTTGGTATGACATGTTTACCATGCGACCCAGCTAGAACCTAACTCACTGTAAGGGCATATTGTTAATTCTCAGACAGGCTCACAATTGGGTTCCCCTCTTTGTTTTCTTCTATACTCTCTGAGGCTGTGTCTACACTGATGGCGGCAAATTCGCTGCCGTCAGATCGATTACTCTGGATCGACTGAGCGGTCTGTATAGACACACTCAGTCGATCCAGCAAGCGACGCAGGAAAACCACCCCGGTGTGTGGCATAGCGCTGTGCAGTGTGGACGGCGCGCAGAGGAGGCGCTGCAAAGTCTACAGGAGATACGCAAGTGATTTGTGTCACTTGCGTATCTCCCGTCGACTGCCACCGAATCGCAAAGGTAAGTGTGGACTGGGCCTGAGTGTTGGTGCAACTCTGGTCTGAGTTTATTTTTCCTTTCCATCCCCAACTTTCCAGTTTTTTTTGGTTGTGGTTTTTTTTTTTAGAACAGGGATCCCAAACTCTTGGGCCATGATTCTGGATGAGCATCCCTATTTAGGGCAAAACTTCAGCACATGAAGTCAATGTCTGCAAGCAAATCCTTAAAATTAACTATGTGGTTCAATGCTGTCTTGAATAGGCATGGACTCTAGCATGCACTTAACATGCTTTCCAGAAACAAAGCCCCATATTGCTACTTGTGAACAATTTTTTATCATTCACCTTCATTAAGTCTCATCTTTTGACTGAGTAGTCACTTGTGATCTAGTGCATCTTTTGAATACCCAGCTGACCCTGCCTAGCATTCCAGACCTTTGGTGACTGATGTTTTGCTGCTTCTTCAGGGTTTTGCTCATTATTTTAATAGTCCTGATAAACAAGCAGTGAGTCACGGGTAGCACACCAGAAGTCAGTCATTTCAGGAGCCAGGTATGAGTCCCTTCTTTGTATTGACTCCCTATCTCAAGGGCAGAAGCAATAGCTGTGTTTTGTCGTGTTTAACATATGTTTTCTTGGGGCTACTTCCTCATTTCCAATTTGAAGGTCAAAAACCTGCTCAAAACATGGGCTGAAGAGTGCAAAAAATACTTTGGAGTGCTGAATTTCGGCAAACTTTTCCATATAAGATGGGCCATCACCACGGTATCTAAGTGCCTCACAATTGTTCATGTATTTACCTTACAACACTCCTGTGAGGTAAGACAGTGCTATCATCCTCATTTTAGAAATGAGGAACTAAGGCACAGAGAGACACTGTGATTTGCCCAAGGTCACACAGCAAGTCTATGACAGAGAAGGAAATTGAACCTTCTTTCCTGAGACTCAGGCTAGTGTCCTAACAACTGGACTGTCCCTCCTCAAATTTTCCAAAGTTTCTCACAGATTTCCAGTGACCCTGAGTCCAGAATTCAGCCCAGCATTTGTTCTGTCCTTTCCATCTTGGAAGCCCTTTAGAAATATTAAGCAATTCATGCTCACAACGCCCTGATGTGGTAGACAAGGCTTTGGCTACATTTTATATATTGAATATAGCCTCTAGAAATATCTGCTCATCTACTCAGTTGAACTTTAGTGCAGTTGTTTAGCATAAACCCTATTTGAGGAAGCACCCATTTTTCGCATTTATGTTTCTGGGATCATTTAGGCACTACACCTATGTGGAATTGGGCAGTTTAGGTTAATTAAAAACCTTTTTATTGATTTTGGACAATCACAAAAAGCCATTAAATCATCAGGCTGTTACTCCATCTCTCACGCAGGTGGATGGAGAGTAAGCAGAGTCCATAAAAAGGTTCTCAAAGTTGAAATTCAGCCCCTGCCCTGTGTACTAGCATAGTTCTGCCTAGAACTTTACTTAGACTGGATTACAAAGTGCCAAGCTGGTCCATTAGGTTTACATAAATTCCGAACTCCTCCTCAAAATTTTGAAAGAAACTCAGCAAAAATTTACCACATTTTATCTCATTTCAAGTCAAAACCATGATAACTCAACATGTGGAATTCCATTTGAAACCTTAAAGCAGCCCAGGTTTGCTCAACTTCTGTGAAGCTCATACAAAACAGCCAACATATTCTAAGAACCTGACGTAAGTTTTGAGTTTGTAATATAGCTCTAGATCAGGTGAGGTTCACCTGATTCTGAGTTTTATTCAGAAAGATTTTGTCCAACTCTAAATAGGTAAGCAGAATCTCCTGTGGTAAGAGCAACTGCATAGGTATATCATTGGAACAAGTGTACACAGCTTTTCAAGTCTCTGTTGTTTTACTTTTTGTTCATAAAAGATCTAATGGTTACTGTTTCAACAAGGTAATCTGCAAGTAATGAGGCTTTTCAGAGCTTCAAATATTCTGTAACATATGAACTTTAATGAAGTTTTTTTTATAAAGTTCTTAAATATTTTATCCTCCTAACTGTAGAGCAAATGTCTACATCTCTATAGGAAAAGTGCTGAAAAGAATGTAAAAATTAAATTTAGCTACATTTACAGCACTTACTTGTTAGTTCCATGACAGTAAGAGAATTAATTAATGACAGTTAATATAGAATTATACCAGTTTTCTCAGAACACCTCCTTATGTCTTTGTATGTACTGATATTCACCTCTTTATTTCCATGTCCAGCATAATTAAAATTAGTCTTGTCTCACAAAACATAATTCTAGCCAAACAAAACATCATTATGATTACCTTGTTCAGTGCTTCAGAAGGGCAGACAAAGCCTAGGAAAAAAAGTGGCTCAATTTCCCTCTTAAACTAAAATAGGGCTACGTGGCACCACAGGAACCCTGACCAGCTATGCCATCTTCATAGCCAGAACCGCCTTGCAGGGCCAGGCAAAACAGCCTCCCCATAGTGGAAGCCTTTGACCTTATTTTTAACCTTGTTTTGTATATATTACATCATAAATAAATAACAAACAACATATAAAAACAAAACATTCACACCACATACAATTAGCTAAGGGGAAAGGATGACCCACACATCATGTTGGTCACATTGCTTAATTCACTATTGGAAGATGATCAGATGCTATAGTAATGAAGGTAAAGACACGTAAGAAAGAGCCTGAATAGAATTTGTAAGCACCTAGAAGATAATGAGGTGATAAGTAAACAGTCAACATGGATTTGTCAAGAACAAATCACGTCAAATGAACCTAATATCTTGATTGACAAGGTAACAAGTCTTGTGCATGGAGGGAAATTGCAGTGGTGATATATATCGACTTTAATAAAGCTTTTGCTATGTCTCACATGACCGTCTCATAAGCAAAGTAGGGAAATATAGCCTAGATAAATCTGCTATAAGGTTGGTGCACAACTGGATGGAAAATCATACTCAGAGAGTAGTTGTCAATGGTTCGCAGTCAAGGTAGAAGGGCATATCCAATGGGGTCCCACAGGGATCTGTCCTGGATCTGGTTCTGTTCAATATAATCATACATGATTTAGATAATGGCATAGACAGCACCTTTATGAAATTTGTGAACAGTACCAAACTGGGAGGGGTTGCAAGCACTTTGGAGGACAGGATTACAATTCAAAATGATCTTGACAAACTGGACAAATGGTCTGAAATAAACAGGATTAAATTCAGTACGGACAAATGCAAAGTGCTACACTTAGAAAAGCGTAATCAATTGCACAAAATGGGAAATGACAGTCTACGAATGAGTTTTGCAGAAAAGAATCCGGGGTTTACAGTGGCTCATGAACTAAATGAGAGTCAACAATGTAATACTGTTGCAGGAAAAGCGAACATCATTCCGGAACGTGTAGCAAGAGTGTTGTGAGAGATTCACAAGATTCTGCCCCAGCACTGATCAGGCATCTACTGGAGTACTGTGTCCAGCTCTGGGCACCACATTTCGGGAAAGATGTGAACAAACTGGAAAAAGTCCATAGGAGAGCAACAAAAATGATAAAGGTCTAGAAAACATGACCTACAAGGAACGATTGATAAAAAATGGGCTTGTTTAATCTTGAGAAGAGAAGACTGAGCGGGGACACAATAACAGTCTTCAAGTATGTAAAAGGCTGTGGTAAAGAGGAAGGTGATAAATTCTTCTGTTTATCCACTGAGGACAGGAGAAGAAGTAATAGGTTTAAGTTCCAGCAAGGGAGATTTAGGTTACACATTAGGAAAAACTGCCTAACTGTCAGGGTAGTTAAGCACTGGAACAAATTATCTAGGGAGATTGTGGAATCTCCATCATTGAAGGTTTTTAAGAACAGGTTAGACAAACACTGTCAGGGAAGGTCTAGATAATACTTAGTTCTGCCTCAGTGCAGGAGGACTGGACTAGATGACCTGTCAAAGTCCCTTTCAGTCCTACATTTCTATGATTCTATGAATAAAATAGAAGTTCCTCATTTTTCAATTCTCTGCTATTCTTCTAGCAAATCGTAGTTCAGCAGATTCTATTATTATCTAGTATTATCCAGCTTTATCATTCTACTTATTTCCTTTAGTAATGTTAAACAACTCAGAGTTAGGCTGTCAGTCTCAGGTTTACTCGCTCTGCCAGGTTGCTTCAAGGCAAACTACCTTTGCTCACACAAATTCATTATAGAGAGAGGCATCTGGCCATAGTTAAGATTACGTCTAGGATTTAGTTTAAAACAAGATTCTAACCCTTGGATCTTTGCCAGGGTTAGCCCAATTCACATGAAATGGCACTAGTGTGTTTTTCAACTGGGGGGGGGAGAATGTTTTTTTCTACATTTCAAGGGATTTAGAAGTGTTCAATAAAAATAATTTTATTTATTATTATTATTATTATACTTAGCACACTTCTCATCTCAAGATATTAAATGTTTTGTAAAGGGGGTGGTAAGGATTTTTCTGCCTATTTCAGAGGCTGGGAAACCGCAGCTCAGAGAAATTCAATGGCTTGCCCATAGTGCCATAGGAAGTCTGTGACAGGGCTGGGAAGAGACCTAAGACATCATGACATGCAGTTGTATCCTTACCAAATGTTCTGTAGTTATTCTTTGCCACCTCAGACTTTTTTATTCAACTGGCCTTGCTGAGGACGGATTATTTTTAGAAAATGGTTTCATTTTTGCACTTAATAGTTTTTTATTCAAACCTGTGAGAAATATGCAAAATTTATGAACTCCACAAACTGAAGCCAGGCTGCTCTAGCTTGCTAAACATTAGTACATAGCTGAAGGCTCCAAAATACTTTAGAAAAAATTACAGCTGAAATATGGAAAGTAGGGAGTTATAACTACAACAACAACGCATGCAGGGTTTGGGTCCTAACTACCGCAGGAGTGATTGTCTGTGCACATGGTTAATAAAAAATCAGTGGGACATTTTCATCTGATAACGACTAAGCATTTCCATACAGGAAGGCATATTTTTTATCTGCATCCAGATCCAAACTTCCCTACAGTTCAAGGGCTCCAGTATTTTGGTTCCGATCCATATCTTAATCACTAAGTTTGTGTTACAAAATGTTTGCATTAATATGTTGGCTTGTGAGATATTTTGTGTTATTTAACAGGTGTTTCACAAGATTCTGTTTAGTTTCCCATGAGTCTCATTAATTTTTATTGAAAAATAAATTTTGAGAGGAGACTTTAGCAGCAAAGGGCTTTTTGCATTATCAAAAATGTGAGTGGCAAATCAGTGAACATAAAAAGGAGATTTTTGTCTTTGAAAACATTCCAAACAAAACAAGGACCTCGACAAAATAGCAAATTAATGTTAAATTGTAGATCACAATGTTATCCATTTCAGAATGATTGAGATTTATTCCACACATAGCCCTAAATCATCCCATGGTGTGATAACATAAATGATGCTGAGAAAGATTCCTGTCAGATGTGGATCAAAGTCCCAATTTTCACCGAAACTTTTATTTACTGAATAGTTTATAAATAGTGGGAAGTGCTTGTCACCAGGTGAATGTTCCGACTGCTGTGCTGAGCCAAACAGGGTAGAGATGTCTTTTAAAGGACTCAAATCAACACTTCTATCAATGTGTTAACAGGGCAACTGTAGAGCAAAACAATTTTCTCAGGCCAACTGACAAGTTTATGAGTTTTTCACAGCCTTCCTCTAGTTGGAAATCAGGCAATTAAACTTTAGTTTGAAAGCAGATGACATGTATATTGCAAAGTGTTGTGCCTAAATTTATTTTAATATCATGTCTGTGAATACATTGTGAAAATTAATACTACTTTATGTAAAAATCAAGGCATTTCAAACAATCAAGCACAACTCTAATCAAATGTAAGGAGGCTGCAATATTCCTCATTATAATAAAATACATTAAAGCACATGCCCCCATGATAGCCGATAAAGCATGATATATGCTATGCCAGTCCCCAAATTAACAAAAGTGTTCTTATATTAAAAAGGAAGAAAACAGTATGATCAGCAAAACAATTTAGTTACAATTTGTATATGGCTCTGGAAATACATCTTCTGAAGTAATAATACACGCCCACTTTTATACAAGCATTACCTCAATATTTCCTTTGCATAGAGAAAAACAAATTAAAATGTTTATTAAGAATTGTCTATATTAAGTCACATGAATGTGTATGGGAACTATACTGTTACTAGCTCAACTTTCTATAGGGTGAAGCATAACACCAAATGTTTTCAAACCACAAGGTATGAGGTATGTTGGACAATTGTGTGGGTAGCATATTGTTTCATGTTTTGATAGAAAAATATATTCTGTAGAATCAAGATATCCTAACAGTTGGCCATAGAGTTCAAACTCATTCAGTCATCCCAGATAACCCATCATCCAGAGTTCCTGCATCATAACACTCAGATTGTACTCACTTTGTATCCAAATGAGCTATATTTAATGGGCAAAAGCTTCTTCTGTGAGAAAAAAAAATCCTGATAGGTTTTTCTTCCTATTGAGTTACTTGGAGAATCTGAGTATATCCCACTGTGTATATTAGTATAGCAGAACATTGACAATGCACTAACAGCTTCCAGTCACATTGACAACAATCCAATTAAAAACATAGTTGTGTGTTTAAGAAAGATGGCATCGTCATTCAGCTGGCCATAGTAAACTCAACAGAGGGCTTTTACTATAAGCAAGATGTCAAAATTCCATTGGAAAATAATGTGCATAGGGCTTCACTGGCACCAGTTCTGAGGTACTGTAGAGGGATCCCTCAGAGAGCTCTGGAGTGAGTGCACAGGGAGTGTGTGTAACCAATGAACTGTCTGTGAAGAGGGAAAGCGTCCTTTACTCTCGAAGCCCAGCCAGTTCCACTGGCCACTGCAAGACGGGAAGGGAGCTTGGCTTTGCCCTCTTTGGATATGTTAGAGCCAATAGCTCCCTAAACACAAGGCATTTTATTATACTTGGCCTCTGCAAAAATGAAGCAAGTTGAGGAGAGGCATCTTTCGCCCTTTCCCTCTTTCACGCACACACACACACGGGACCACGGGTCTTTAATACTGAACAGATGTTTACTGTCTTTGTCCCCTAAGCACTGTTCAAGCAGTAATGCCTGGGGTGGAAGGGTGAGGAAGCTCTACTGTAGGCTGATAAAACAATTCTCATCTCTTAAATAATATTCGTTGGGATTATAAAATCCTCTGCAGGCTCTTGGCTTTTGAGGTCTCTTCTGAGAAAGCCACTCAGAGAAAACTATCTGAACCCCAATTTATCTACCTTAGAAGAATAAATGGTTTAGTCATTCCTACTGGTCCTTCAGCTTCTGTTCTCAGAGAATCCATGTCATGTTCAGATCAGCAGTCTGGTTCTTTTCTCATTTAAAACAGTGTAAATCAGGAGTCCTTCCACTGAAGTAAATGGAGTAAAAAAAGTGTAAAAAAAATGTGAGTGAGATCAGAATCAGCCTGGCTCTATGGACAAGAACAAGGCTCTCCTATGTGCCCATGCAGAGGAGTAAGAGGGCTTTGCAGATCACAGCACAAGGGACAGCTTCTTTAGAGCTACTGTGGAGGAGAGTGGGCAGCCAGGGATGAGAGAATGAGTGGAGCCTTGATTCTGCTCCTTCCCCTATGTGCCAATCAGGACAGTAAACTGGCAAAGAGAGTGGAGTAATCAGTGCCAGGTGGTTGGATGATGCAATTACTTCCTCCCTAGAGCAAGGGGGACTCTAGAGACTGAATTGTGACACTTAGAGTCATAATTTGTCTGCCAGTATGCACCTGGGACAGCGCAACTGCAAGAGAGAGGAAGTATAATGCAGTGGTTAGGGCAGTAGCCTAGGACTTGGGAGACTTAGGTCCAAGTCCTTGATCTCCCACAGACTTCCTGTGTGACCCTGGACCAGTCACTTAGCCTCTCTGTACCTCAGGTCCCCCATCTGTAAAATGGGGGTTATAGTATTTTCATACTTCACAGGAGGCACTCAGATCATGTAGTAATGGGGGCCATATAAGTACCGAGGATAGGTAGAGATAGAGTCAAGTTTGATTGTATTCTTACAGTCCTCCTCTGGCTTTCCAGTCAAGGGTACCCAGAGAGTGTGGCAGGTAAAAAGCATTAGTTAATAAGTATATGAGGCACATAGGAAACAAAGTCCATAGTATATTTAGTGGTTATTATTAGAAATTCATCTCATCCCTAGTGCAATATCTATACGACTAACCTGCTCCCACATGCTTTGATCACTTTTGAATAATTGCCCTTCACCATATTTTCTACAGCAAAAGCAGAAGGTTTTTAAAATAAAATAATTTGTCCTTTAGTCATCATAATAAGATTATTTTAATAGGTCTGGCTGTGTAGAGGAGAACATGGAACTGAATTTTACTTCTAAAATGTTTGTATCAATATTGATGTCTAATTAAGGTATTCATTAAAGTCTATAATGTTAACTTAACAGGAAAAATCTGGAGTTCTATTACATTTTTCCCATTAAACTAATGTAATTGGTTTTTTACTCAAATTCTAATTAGATGATATTATTAACTAGCTCAATCTCAGTATGTCTTTATCATGTTTATTATTATTGTCACTACATAGAGCAGCAGTAGACCTAGTATATTTTATTAAATAACATTTCTCAAAGCGTTTAAAGAAAAGAATAAACTACCATCATTCAATAAGAAGTGACTGTACCATCATTTTAAACAATATATTGTACTCGGGCCTGGTCTACACTAGAAAATTAAAACTGCATAACTACATCACTCAGGAGAGTGAAAAATCCACAACTGTGAGTGGTGCAATTAAGCGGATGTAAGTCCCTGTGTAGACAGTGCTAGGTTGATGGAAGAACGCTTCTATCAACTTAGCTATTTCCTCTCATGGATGTGGATTACTTACACTGATGGGAGTATCCTTCCAATCAGAGTAGGTTGTGTCTATACCGACACCCTAAAATTAGGATGAGGAAACCTACCTCTAGTAACTCTAAGCATAGCTAGGACATAATCTTAGTACCACCCCTGTGTAACACTCACCTTAGCCCAAGGACCCCTACTGATCCCAAGCCTAACGCTAGCCTGGGGACCCTGCCCTTAGTAACCCCAAACCTAGGTCACAGGCCCTTACCATTAGTAACCATACTCCTACCTGAGGATGCCTAACAACCATAAGAGTAACCCTAGAACAGGGAGACCTATCCTTACCAGAACCCCTAGTGGCCCCAAGCCTAACCCTAGAGAATTGAGCTCTACCCTTAGTAACCCTAACCATAACTGAGGGGGCCCTGCTAACCCCAAACCTAACCATATCCTGGGCCCTGGCAGCCCTACCCCTAGTAACTATACCCCTAGTCCAGGGTGCCCTACCTTTAGTAATCCTAACCCGAGCCGAAGAATCCCTACTGATGCCAAGCCTAATCCTATCACTGGGACCCCTAACTTTAGTAACCCTAAGCCAAGCCAGGGGAGCTGTACTGACTTCAAGCCTAACCCTAGCCAGAAGACTCCTACTGTTAGTAACTCTAACCGGGCAAACATATCTTTAGAAAACCTAACCAGAGCCCAGGGAGCCCTTCCGACCCCAAGCCTAAATCTGGAACAGGGAGCCTTTCCCATCATAATCCTATCCCTATCCAGGGGACCCCTACTCTTTGTATCTGTAACCCTAGCCCAGGGAGCCCTAGTGTTCCCAAGCCTAACCCTAGTCAGAGGAGTCTTACTCTTAGTAACCATAATCTTAGCCCAGGGAGCCCTACCTTTAGTAACCCAAATCCTACCCCATGGAGCTCTACTCTTAGTAGCTCTGGCACGGGGAGCCCTACTGACCCCAAACCCAGCTTTAACCCAGCCTAACTGACTCTAACCCTAGCTCAGGGAGTGCAACGACTCCTTACCACTTCTGATTTCTTCTGTTCTTTTCTCTATAGCTTTTATTTGCACGCTTTTACATTATTTTCCCCCTGATTCTTTTTCCATAGTAATTTACCCAGCTTTGGACACCAGTCCTGCAGACTGAAGCATCATCATGTTCTCTGCAAATATGTGAACTTGGCTTTGTCTGGTCTGTTAAAGTATTGGCTTTATTTATTTAACATGGTTTACCCATTAGAAAATCAATAAAGGCAGAAGTAATGAAGGCCAATCTATTGGTGTGAGCTCCATGACTAGAATGTTAAGAATAAGGTCATTCATTGTCAAACCAGAATGATACCTCGCAAATAATAAACAACTTCTGACAGTAAGGGACAAGTAACCTTCCTACCAAGACCTTCATCAGGCAAAAATAGTTGTTTGGCATTACAGTATAATGAACACACAGCTCTTATTATACAGTTGATTTCATGCTACTGGAAATAAATGTAGCATGATAATTGCTTCATTGTTTTCCAAAATAATATCCTTATCCATACCATAAAATTTTGTTCATTACTTACTAGATTTCTTTCTGGCTCAGCACAGAATGACTCTAAACATTCT
The DNA here is from genome assembly GCA_007922155.1 of Mesoclemmys tuberculata. NCBI lineage: Eukaryota > Metazoa > Chordata > Testudines > Chelidae > Mesoclemmys > Mesoclemmys tuberculata. The sequence continues at coordinate 28,737,210 of ML675622.1, forward strand.
GGACATTGAGGTCAGGTCAGTTTATCAGTCTCCATTAGTTCTGCCTTTATTGATACTCTAATGCACAAACCATGTTAAAATAAATTCAGTCAATACTTCAGCAGACTGGACAAATCAGAATCCAGAAATGCTGCAAAGACCAGCATGATGTTCAACGAATCACCATGCAGGGCTGATGTCCAGAGATGGAGATTAAATTTTTACATTATTGCCAAGTAAAACACTTTCACAAGCTAATTGACATTAAGAAATAGAGTAAATTAAGAATAGTAACTAGAAAGAAAATGCTTTCAGCTTTGGTGTCAATTGGAATAGTGATTCAACAAGGCAAACCTTAAAGTGTATCTGTACAGAATGTCTACTAACATGGGGCAGCAGAAGTCACAGAGGAAAATCAGAAATTGAATACAGTTTCTGAATCTGACAGCATGTCAAAAAAGTAACTTTTAAAATGTATTAATTTTTCTCTCTCAAAAAACAGGTTTTTAGTGAAAAATGAAAACTAAAACCAAGGGTCTGTTTTCAAAGACTGTTTTGGGGAGTGAGAAAGCAGTGTTTAAAAACCATTTTTGGTAAAATATTCAGTTTCCAATAAACATTATCCAGAAAAATATTCATTTGGGTCAAAAATCCTCAAAAAATGTTCCAGTGAAGATATTTTAACCAGTTGTATCTTTTACAGAAACCAAAGCACAAAGTCAAAGTAATATTCAGAGTAGGAGGGATTGCACACTACCGTCAATGGGCCTTATCCAAAGCTCACTCCTTCCATTGACTTCAGTGGCTTTTTGATCACCTCCCAAATCATGAACTCATAGACTCATAGACTCATAGGTCAGAAGGGACCAATATGATCATCTAGTCTGAACTGAATAAATAAAAAATAAATCAATGAAATAATGTCACATTCACATATAAGAAGCAGGAACAGAGAAAGAGCAAATGAGAGTAGATAAGAAACATGGCTCAAGGAAAATATTAATTTATGTATACAGCTTTTTATAGAGACAACTGTAGCATGGTATCATTCATTACTTATTCAGTACCATAGTTGTCATACATGTTCAGTTTTCTTCTTGATGTAAATTATCCCTTTTTAGTTGTCTTTCTTTTTTGCCTCACCATTATATAGTGAGTTTTAATTAATTCAGGAAAATATTACAAAATAAAACATTTATTCTGGGATCGTATTATGTGGATCATGTCTAATCACACTAATTAGTCACTCTTTAATCATTATGGCTATGGAAATTCATCAGCTATGGTATTTACAGGTTTAAATAAAGACTGCATAATGGAAATGCTATTATGATGAACACTGGTATATAATTTGGTCCACAACAAGCTCCAGTTGGGTTAATGGACAAACATAAACTGAAAATGAAGAGTGAAAAAGTAGCCATAGGAGGTTATGAAACTCAGCTGCAAGTGAGGTCATGTCTGTTAAAAAAATAGACTTACATATAAGGAGTTTCAGGAGAAATATTAATATGTTTTCATATATACATGTCTGATCCAAAGCCCCGGGGCATCTTTACATTGACTTCATGGAGCTTTGGATCAGGTTCACATAGTTTAGAGCATTTTAGAATCCCTCTGCCTGAAAGACTCTTAAGTTCAAAAACTTTGGGGGGTGGGGGGGAATTCCCTGACATCTTTTTCTTTCAATTGACTTTGGTGGTACATGCTGAGATTACCACTCAATTTCTTCTTGTGTAGATGCATATTAAATGGTAATGAGGAGAGTTTGCATATTATGACTCATAAATCTAACTGTTCATTAAGGTCATCAGGGGGCAAAAGATTAAACATCTAGCTATGTTGTTCTCTGGTGCAAAAGAATAGCACCAGTGAGAAATAAATATGAAGTGCACTTCTTTGGGAAATTTCTCATTAAGTCTCATGCACAAACACCATAAATCAACACCTAAATGTCGAGTTTAGGATACAAAAAACCCTAGAGGTATAAAGTTAAATTTAAAATGAATGTTCACATTTTTACTAAATGCGGCTTAATTAAAATAGCTTCTATGCTGAGTATCAAATGGCTATGTATGTCCACTGTCTTGCGAAGTATCATTTGTCTCATTACCACACATAGAAATATTCCTACAAGACAGGCTTGACTACAGCTATGAACCAGTGGTAATCAATGTTCAGTAAATAATAAAAATAGGCTTCCAAAATACCTAATTACTACTTCTTTTGTCATTGCTTCTCATAGCAAATAACCTCATATATATTCATGTAGCTATACAAATTTAAATATATATTTCTAGATATACAGATATATGTCAACATCTATTTACTTCAAACTCTAAACCAAAGACTGCAGCAGATTATAATTAATTGAAGTTAGGTACATGTTAAGGTGAAAACTTCTACATCATTACAATGCTATAGAAATGTCTCTCATAACCGGTGCCTACTTCCAGACGGGTTCCCCAAAATGAATATTTACTGAATTAACCAGGCTGTTTATCATGACATGTCAAATGAAGCCATTAATAGCACTTCATCTGTCAGGTAAAAAGGTTAATTACCACTGGTCGGAGGCATGAGTAAAACTGCCAAAGCCATCTGTTAGATCACATCTAACACAACTGAAAAAAAAATGAGGTGAGTGGGGCATAGATCATATTTCAGATAAAACAATAAAAAAATAATTCTCAAGATGGAGGCAAAAAAGGGCCTGGATTCAAGCACTCCCGTATTTTGAGGAACTTGTGATGTTCAGAAGCTGAACTCTGATCTGTATCTAAATTTTGCAGGAGGCCCCTAACCTATCGTATTTGGAACCAGAAACCCAGATGCAAACACCGCAGACTCTGAGGTTTCAAAATTCAGATCCAGACCTGGGACTATCCCTAAAATATTTACCCTTACAATAGATTTTTTCAGAAAGATATGTATGTATGCCAGTTTCATACATTTTGCCATACGGGAAAAGCTGAGTTTTTTCCAGTAAAATATTAATCTAACATCATAAAATATTCATCTGAGTGGAAAAGGATATGAAGATTCACATTTGAACTACAATCTGCTGCATCATGTGATATCAGTCGTTACACCCACACGATCACCAACCCAGCCACACTGGATATTACAAGAAAGGGTGCAGGCACAAATTTAAAAAAACAACCCCTAAAAAATGACGGCTGACAGGCGCCCACTGAAGAAAACCATCACAGATTATACTATTAGACACTATTGATAGCAGTGTAAGTGTATGTCTGTGCTACACAGTTAACCCAGGTTTTATATTCCGGTTTTAGCCTTAACACCTCTGCCATCCACAAAGCAAACCTAAGACTCAGGTTTGAAAGCACTTTAAGCCCAGGTAGGTTTACCCAGTTGTGTGTGTGTGTAAGTGGGCCGGGGGGAGGAGCGTGTTAGAATCTGGACTTAATTTAAATTTAACTCAGGATGGGACCCACCCATTTACAATGTTGATTCAGTATAAATCATTCAAGTGCTGATAGTTCTCCAATCCGTTCCCACAATTCCTCTGGAAGAAGAGACAAGTTCTCCTGTATTTGACACAATCAACTGGGAAAGAATTCCAGAGTGTATCAGCACCAAGAACCATGGGATCTGCTCCCAGACACATACAGGTTAGCGCAGAAATAGTAAGGACACAGTAGAGGCAAGGCTTTGCACGGTCACACTTGGGTTAGGCTAACCCAGTTGCTCAGACATAGAGATACCAATCACTTAAGTGTGTAATGTAGACATCGGTTACGGACCAACTAGATCATGAAGATTCTAGTAACCTTGTGCAGGCCCCAATACCTCGCAGCCCCTCTGTGGCAGGGTGACATATGGACTGAGACGAGAAGTGTGTGCTGCCACTGCCTGTAGTGTGGATAAAGAGAAAAAATTACTCCCTAGTTCTGTCAAACTGATAATACATTCTCTCAATTCATTATGTGTGTTTATTATTTATTTCAGACCCGAATGAAAAATAACATCCATTATTTATTTAGACTAGTCTAAGTCCTTGCCCCAACACGAATCCCTGTCCCAAGGACCTCTTAGTCTAGATTAGCAAGCACTTACGAACAACTGGTGTAGGGAGATAATGATAGATCATGAGCTATGGCAATTATACTGCTACCTGGGAATCCATTAGCCATCAGGTGTCCAAAAGTTTCCTAAGATCGTGAACCCCTTTGGCAAGAGAAAGGATACACTCCATTAACAAATGAAGCAGTCACAGCTCTCATCAGTTCCTTAAGTTTCTTCTCCTGCCAGCCAGCATAATTTCCCTCTTTTTAGGCTGAGTTTCAGCCAGCTCATTCTCATCCAGGTTCTTATCTCAGCCAGGCACATGGAAGCTGTTGCTTTCAGATCTCATGAAAATGAGAAATATAACTGAGGCTCATCCACATGCTGATAGCACTGCTCTGTAACTCACCTCAGTCTCCTCTAGCGGGCCCATCTATGCAGAGGGCCTGACAGGAGACAGAATGGAACCAAACAGGCCTTCACACGAATAAACGTTCAGAATGGGTATGCACCATAGTCTGAAACGGAGACAGGAAGGAATGAAGCAGTCAGTATCGCAGAGGTAAGTCTGCTGCAAAATAGGAAGAGGATGCCTCTCAACTCATATGAACTACTACTGAAGAAGTACCACTCAGTAACCAGAGAACCCAGAGCAAGTCATTTTTCCATGGACCATGAGGCGATGTGTTTCTGGAGAAAATGACTTTTAGGAACTTGTTTGCAGTGTTGTTGTAGCCATGTTGGATCTAGGATATGAGAGAGACAAAGTGTGTGAGGTAATATCCTTTACTGGACCAACTTCCATTGGTGAAAGAGACAAGTTTTCAAGCTCCACATAGCTCTTCTTAAGGTGCTGAATAAGCTTGTCTCTTTCACCAACAGAAGTTGGTCTAATAAAAGATATTAACTCACCCACCTTGTCTCTCCTTTAGGAACTTTTAATTATTTTGCAAGTCCTTTCTCTTCTCCAAATTCACCTTCAGTCTCTTATAGTGATCTATTGGGGTGAGGTTACCATGACAGGAAATACATCTCATTCCCTGCCCATGCTCAAAAGAAAGGGGAACACATATTGCACATATATCTTTTAGGAAGAATCTTAGTCTTACCAGACTGAGACCTTTCCATGAAACCACTCCAGGGGTGAATCCCAGTGATTCTGCTGTAAGCCTATGAGCCCTCATCATTGCAGCATGGTGACATTTCGTCATGGGACATGTTATCACAGGACCTTTCACCTCCATTACAGTGAAATCCAATCCAAACTACTCCCATTATAATACGACAGTTGAAACACCATATGACTAAATGATGAGATAATCCTCTCACTGAGGACTGCTTTTAACCTCTATTTCTCCAAGTTTTCACCAGTGGCTAATCCACACGGAAGGACTATATTTTCATCAGTTTCTCTGCAAAATGACTATTTCTTGATTGCTTAGAGCCTCCCCTGCTGTACTACATTTGTCAGAAATGTTGGACCTTCACTGACAGCTTCTCCCCAGGACTCTTGTTTCTACTATTTTCCAGTCACACACAAGGGTTCGAGTTCTGAATTAATTTACACAAGTACAACTGAGGTCAGAATCTGGCACCACACGTCACAATGTTTATTGAGGCCCCAGGATTCCAACCTTCTTAGGATCTATTGTTGACCACTCTGTACTGCATGAGGATGACTTGTCTTTAATGATCTCTGGTGGGACAGGATGAACTTATTGTGACTTCCTCCATGATCAACACCCCAATTGATTCTCACAGATGCAATCTACCTACTCATTTCTAGGACTGGTGGAGTGAAACATTTGTTCAGAAAATTAATTTTGTAGAGGCTGTTGATGGACAGCAACCATCCATCACAGTGCTCTATTTTATTCCACTGAAATGGAAGGCAGTGCCAGTAAAATACTACTGCAAAATACAGTACAATACAGTACAATTGATACACTTCAATGCCACAGTGCCCAAAAAGTTGATTGGCTTCCACAGAAAGAAAATATAGAACAGATATAATTCATTATGTAGGCAGAAGACAAATGAATTTATGCTATCCCAAGATATTGCACTTATTATCTATAACTTGATACGACCATGTCTGGGACTTGAGCTATTTGCTCTACTTGGATCTGTGTTGGCTTTTCTGAGTAATTTCAATGGGGCCAGTGAGAGGACAGCCATTCTCCAACCCATTCTTCTTGCATGGATCCTGGGCACCAAGGTGAGCACTCCACAGGTCCAAGGAAGAAGGGGAATCTGCCACAAATGGTAGGGGGCATTTTAAAGGCAAAGGAAATTCCTTAATGTAAGCCCTTTTAAGGATTCATTTTTCTTTCTAAAAATAATCTCAAATAATCTGCACACATCTTAAATTACTAATCAAAACTACTTAGAAATCTCACTTAAATTAAAGCCCATAAACCCAATTCTGACAGCACTGACAAAGTGTAACTCAGGCATAATTCCATTGCCGTCATTGGCATAATCCCAATGCAATTTATTTAAGAATCAGGACCTGTATATTTGCAGAGGTTGTTTCCTACACTAATTGGGTTTAGTGTTTCTTTATGGATGAAGACTCCACACCATTTGACCTATGAATCTCTTCTTGTCATTGGCAGGGTGATTTAAGTTATCTGGCAAAGTGCATGTTCTTTGTAAAGTACTTTAACTTGCTGGGTAACATCAATGTTATTGGTTTTAGGTATATGACTCATTTCTTATTTATCTACAAAAAGCAGTCATTTAGGGTTTTCTCTTTTCTGAGTATCTAATGAGAAAGAAAAAATGGAAATATTCAAGGAAGGAAAAGATAACCTGTTGCTGAAGACAAATGATCAAAACTTCCTTTTCCTCTCCATTTTCCCCCAAACTTAGCCATGAACCTTGTGAGCAAAAGTTCCCACTGGGGGCCTTAAGTAGGAACATTTTTGCACACCTCCTCTCCTCACACAACACATAACAAGTGAATGGGGAGCCCCTTGAGGTGCTTGGATCGTAAGCAATTGCTTAGTCTGCTCATGCCTAGTGCCAGCTCTGACTATTAGAATGAAGCATAGAGACTTAACAGAATAGTGAAGAATCTCTGCTGTTGACAGGTCTGTCAACAATTCTTGATAAAAAGAGGAAATCATTTTATCAAAACAAAAAAGTGCCTTTAATGAAGCTATCTACATTTGAAACTCACTTCTTACCCTTTAGTGAACAATTTGTTGCAAAGACTTCATTCTCCTGCCTTTTAATTGACACTTTTTCCTACCCAGAGTGTTCTTCTCTTTCTTTGAACGTATCATGTCAGGCATGACTTAAATATAAAACAAAATTAATGTGGTTGAATCTCTAATTTGATTCTGTTGATAAAATAATTCTGTCAAGTGATTCAAACCATTCTGTCAACAAAACATCTATGGTTACTTTCAGATCTTTTCTGCAGATGTAATTTGCAAATGAAAATGTTTCCTTGAGGATTAATCCACATTTTAAAAATGGGTGTTTTAGAGCCTTTTCCTCTGAGGTGCTCCAGGCCTTTTAGAAGCATCATCAACTGTAATTAAAGTCAACAAAAGCAGAGGAGTGCTACACCTTTAGGATTGGACCCTAAAATCTCCACTTGCATGGCAATTTAATGTTTCTAGACATCTCAGAAATACCCTTCCTCCTATACTCCATCAAGCATTTGCAGTCTACATTACATATTCTTAACAAGATACTTAGTCACTACTACTGTGACAATTGTTAATATTTATATCATATCAAATATGTGCTAGCTGGCTAGCAGATAAGCATAAAGACAAGTGGCCAGATTTACAAAGATATTAAACTGCCTGAAGATAGTCACCTAGTGAGATTTTCAAAGGTACCTGAGTTAGGTGCCTAAATCCCATGGACTTTCATGGGAGTTAGGTGTTTAACTCACTTAAACCATTTTGTAAACCCCATAAGGCACCTATCTGCATTTTTAGACATCTTTGTACATCTGTCTGTAGATCCCTATCCCAAAGAGCTGACAATTACAATTAGCTGTGTATGAAGGAAAAATCCATTGACATTTCACTATCACCAGACTTATGCAGATGTAGAATGTGTAAATAGGGTTACTTGCAATGTTTTTCCAGACATAGGAATAATTTAAAATAAAGCTAAGTCTATTTCTCTTAGACTCTTATTTCTATGACATGATTTTGACTTGTGTAGAAAACCACAGCTGAAATCATATGACAGCTATTTCCAAAGGCTTTATCACTTTAGTGCAAGGAGGAAATTTGCTCCCCAAAATAGAATACAAGTTTATTCTGTTCACTCACCAGCCAGTCATTGTGGCTGCACAAGACAGCTTCACTCAGTAAGATTTTCTCTACAATTTTATTTGATAATGGGGATTAATATGGATGAAATATACAAAGAAAATCAATTATAAGGGGAAATGAAAACTTCTGCAAATAACATTTGTAAGGTCTCTAATGTTTTTATATATGTCTATAGCATTTTAACTTTGTTGGCAGAAGCATATCATCTCTGTATCTTACTTAGTTTCCAAAATTATTGTTCAATTGTTGGAGTTGGAGCTGAATGTCCTGAGATTTTTATCATGCTCTTGCATTAGCCCAAACTATAGTAGATATAGCTTATTGTTGACATTAAAAGGACATTACATTTACCTGCCATGCCATGGAAACACTTAAAATAAAAATGTGCCATGCATTCTCAAGGGTAGGCATTATTTTTTCCCTTTTTAAGAATAAAAGGATGGTCCCTCTGCAAAGTGTAATTAAACGTATACAATCACCATCATATGGTATCAAGTATTTATCAGCATGAGGCTTAGATGTTCATATATTCTCAAATTCCATGACAGGTCATTCCAAGCAAGTGCCAGGTCATTCCAAGCAACCAACCCTTTGTACTATAGCATGTAGGTCTGGCTTGGCATGAGTAACTGGACATTTAGCTGCGGCCTTATTTCTTGGGAGACAGGATTAGAGAGATAAATGAATCAGCATGTTGGAAATTGAACACCTGTACTAGCTAAAATAAGGGAGAACACCCAGGGAACTATTTACAATGGATCAGTTAAATTTGGAATGTAACAATGGAGTGAAAAGTAAACTGTGCATGGACAGAGCATGCACACTGCAGAGATTGGTTCCTACACAATAACCAAGCTAATCCCAAAATGTGTAATTCAATGTATAATAAATGCAATGTAGTTTGTAAATGTATCTAAAGCAAGAGATTTGATGTGTAACTTTTGAAGATGTGGTATGCCCTATACCCATCCACTACACTTGAATCTGATCAACTCAGTGCAGCTTTGCTGAGGGACAAGACTGGAGGCAAACAGAATTCTTGGGGAAATGAGTGTAAGTGGTCTTGGGGGAACCCCAACATTGTGATGCCATGATTTGGATCTGCTCATCTGGAGTAAGTAACATAGACATGTCATAGTGTGAGGGTTGCAACCTAGCATTAATGAACATGGCATTGAGGATTTAAATACAAGGAAGTTAGTACCAGTGCTGAAGAAGTGGGCTAAATCTAATGATGGACCCTATGGACTCCCGAGAGAACTACTGGGGGGACACTTGAGAGCCGGTGAAAAAGGCACTTCAGAGAGTGGTAATAGATTTTTTTTTTTAATGATTGGGAAGCAAAGCAAAGGTCCTTTAAATGCCACAAATAAATAAATAAATAAATAATGAGCAGAGAGCAGCAAAGGTCTGTTGAACGGCAATGCAATTTTCAAAATATAGGATCCATTGGCAGCCATGACAAAAATCATGTCTCGGGTTTGGGGGGCGTTAATCCTAAAGCAAAGAAAGCCCAAATTAAAGCAGCAGTTTTACAAGGATTATTTCTGGTGGCTAAAACTTCACAAACAAAATGTGTCACCTTGAAGGATGAATGCTAAAAGCATAAAGAGCAAATCAAAGTTGTAGAGGAGGAAACAAATTAAATGGAAAAAAATCCTGAAAGGTCAGGAAATAAAACAATGTCTGTTACCTATCTGCATAAATCCAGAACAGAAAGCAGCCATCCTTCAAGGACAGTATTTATTGAGTACAGCTTTGTAGGCAAAGTGTACTAAGGTAAGAAAATAAGCGCAAAAGACAAAATAAGCTTAGCATTTGAGGAAAAGTTGACTAAAAATGTGTTATTCTGGAGAATAAAACAGATGAGTTATGGTACCAAAATTTATTGAGATCTTAAAAAGTGACTTATTAAACAATAAAAAATTAAAATAAGTTTTTTTTGTTTTTTGTTTTTTTTTTAAGAGTATAGTTAAAAGCAGCTTTTGCACAAATTAACACTGCAGAGCTCAAAGGGGACTAAATAGTCAGAGGTAATAGAAGTAATAAAAGTATTTAAAAAGCGTTAAAACACAAAGAACTTTTGGTTTAATAATAAATCCCAGGTATGGCAGTATAACTTGATGCAGCCATGCCTAGCGAAATCCTTAGCAATCAAACAAGTTATGCAACGGGAAAGTCAAGTGGTGACAACTACGATCACCATGTTCTTCCTCACCCTCATCCCCCCAAAAAACCACTACAAGATGTTATCAGAAAAATGGGTCCTTTCCAATCAATATGTCTGTAAATAATTAATGTGCTGTCTGCTGCAGGTACAAAAACAATCTATTTTAAACTGTTTAACTATAAACAATTTAATTAAAAAACATTAAAAAACATAAAAATTTCTCCATGGCTTAACTGTTTCTAAATGTACTCATAAAAATGTAACCGAGGCACACACAAGAAAAGTAATACATTGTAGTTCTAAGTTAAAAAAAAATGAAACAAGCAGCTAAAAATACCTTTCCAAAAGTTAGTAACAGAAAGCTTACTAGTTTCAAATATCTAAAATACAAAAAAGAAAAAGTGTAAAAATAGCACACTGCTAAAATACAGCAGTTAATGCTCATGTCAAAAAAGTTACCTTGCCTGGAACACTAATTCAAAGCTTAAATATAAATATAAAAATTGAAGTTTAGAAATTTGTAAGCCACTTAAATGTATCATCTGCTCATCACGTGCAATTTACAGAAAAACCCAAACCTTCAGGAGTGTAAAACCATTTTAGTAGAGAAGAAAGTTCAAAGGCTTAGCTAGCAAGACTAAGCCAAGAAAGTTTAATATCTTTATTTTGTCTCTCATAATAAACTGTTTAGAACATAGCAAGGATCCACAAAGAAATGTTTTATAAAACCACCTATTTAAAAAACAAAAGTAAAATGTATGTGTAAAATAAATTAGTTCTTTAAGAAATTCCACTAAAGTCCATCCAAGTCTTTCATTCAAGGTGACAAAACTGA